>CM068832.1:98839555-99514555 GCA_028554795.2 Sinohyriopsis cumingii
CTGAGTCTCAAGGCTGTGCTTTTGCACAATGGAAACATTCTTCCATCTATTCCAGTAGCGTATGCTGTCCACATGAAAGAGACATACGATAACTTAAGGCAGCTACTGAATTCCATTGAGTATAACAAGTACAGCTGGCACCTCTGTGGTGATTTGAAGGTAGTTGCCCTTTTAATGGGACTGCAGCAAGGATATACAAAATACATGTGTTTCTTATGCGAGTGGGATAGCCGAGCAAGGGAAATGCACTACATGAGGAAGGAATGGACTCACAGGCAGAATGTAGCCATTGGAGAGAAGAATATCCAACACCCAGCTCTGGTTGAGGCTCAGAAAATCTTGCTACCACCCCTTCACATCAAACTAGGTTTGATGAAGAACTTCGTGAAAGCCATTGACCGGACTTTGCCAGCATTCCGATACCTGCATGAAAAATTCCCTCGACTCAGCGAAGCAAAGATTAAAGAGGGAGTTTTTGTGGGTCCTCAGATTCGAGAGCTTTTCAAAGATGACCGGTTCAACAACTTGCTGGAAGGTGACGCGAAACAAGCATGGAATGCTTTTCGCCTAGTTTCTACAAACTTCCTCGGAAATGTTAGGGCAGAAAACTATAAGGAACTAGTAGAAGACATGTTGATGAAGTATAAGAAACTTGGCTGCAATATGTCTCTAAAGATTCACTTCCTTCATTTCCATTTGGATTTCTTTCCTAGCAACTGTGGTATTGTTAGTGATGAACACGGCGAACGTTTTCATCAAGATATCGCAACAATGGAACAAAGATACCAGGGAAAATGGTCCACTACAATGCTGGCTGACTACTGCTGGACACTCCTCAGAGATGCTCCCGAACAGCTGTACAAGAGACAGGCGAAGAAATCTAAGATGTAGTCAATGACTTGATTTTTTATAGGTAGGCTATTACAGTTGACCTTTTACTATTGGAATGCATTTCGTTATGTAAACATTAATTTCTTGCAGATTACAAAAAAACTAGAGCCAATTTTGAAATTTGACTGTCATATTCGTGTTCAGCACATAAAAATTGATAAGAATTGACTAATTTTATTTCAGTAACATGACTTTTGTAAAAATTTGTTGTCCAGTGTTATCTGCTGTAGCTGTTAGGAGGGGATTGTGTTGTATTTGGTGTGTGTGTGTGTGTGTGTGTGTGTGTGTGTGTGTATGAGAGAGAGAGAGAGAGAGAGGTGCTATGTAAATGACCTTAGCTAGAAAAATGTGGCGGTGACGGTTTGTTTGGTATATATCGTTATTATGCTACATTTTCAATATCTTCTGCATACTCTTTGGTTCTATTTTCAGCTTGATTTGTACATGTTTGTTGCATATGCCTACGTGTGAGTGTGCGCATACACAAACTGAGATCTTGTCTCTACCGTAGTTGCTGCATTATTTCAGATTACGCGGTAAATTATATAGGCTGATTGCAAGCCTATCATCGAGTATAAATTATGTATCCTTAATTATGCTGCTGTTTAAAAAAAAATAAGATTTCAAAAGCTCGATGACGTATTTGAGGGAGTTTGTCCGTTAGTATTTATTCATAAATTGTTCTTCTGAACGGATTCCCAATCAATGCACAAGAAAAGCATTGTTTACATTTATCTGATTTGAAAAATTTGGTTCTTTCCTTAAATTGACTATTCAACAATATTACTTGTATTCAATGCTTGGTTTTATCTTTAAAATGTATTTATAAAGTTTGGGGGGGGGGGTAATATAATTTTATTTTGAGCCTGTATATATTTCTTTGTTTTACCTCGAGAATTTTTCATTTTTTACAATGAATATAACAGTTTTACTTTACAGTGAATATAATAGTTTCTTTTACAGTGAATATAATAGTTTCCTTTTACAATGAATGTAATAGTTTCCTTTTACAGTGAATATACTAGATTCTTTTACAATGAATATAATAGTTTCTTTTACAGTGAATATAATAGTTTCCTTTTACAATGAATATAATAGTTTCCTTTTACAGTGAATATACTAGATTCTTTTACAATGAATATAATAGTTTCTTTTACAGTGAATATAATAGTTTCCTTTTACAATGAATATAATAGTTTCCTTTTACAATGAATGTAATAGTTTTCTATTACAGTGAATACAACATTTTCCTTTTACAATGAATATAACAATTTCCTGATACAATCAATATAATAGTTTCCTTTTACAATGAATCTAATAGTTTCCTTTTACAGTGAATATAATAGTTTCCTTTTACAATGAATATAACAATTTCCTTTTATAATGAATATAATAGTTTCCTTTTACAGTGAATATAATAGTTTCCTTTTACAATGAATATAACAATTTCCTTTTACAATGAATATAATAGTTTCCTTTTACTTGTATAAATCAGAGCAAGTATGTTTTTGTCAAATGATTTGAGAACCGGATTGTTTTTTAAATCATCGTTACAGTGAAATGACGTTGCTGAAATAATGGTGGAATGAGTGGTAGGGGGTTACACAATGGAAAAAATACATTTGTAACAATCTGTCACGTGTTTTATTTATATTTTCCTTCCCTTCATTACGGAGGCCCTTATCATATAAAGGAAGAAAATGGTGCTTTCTATTCATCAGCTTCACAATATATTTATCAAAATCGATACCTTGATCCTTAACAAATCATCATATACAGAAACGACCAGTGCTTCGCGTGCTATGTGCTTTACAGCTAATTTGCTCTCTCTCTCTCTCTCTCTCTCTCTCTCTCTCTCATAAACATTTTTTAAAAATATATAATTTTGTGATGATTGATCAATATAAGGAAACCTTTTATCGAATTGGTAATAAAGTAAAGGATAATGTAGATTTTCCCTACCAATGCATACACGAAAGTACATTGATCACTCATGTTCTCAACATTTGGTTTTGATTATTAGGTACACATTATAGCAACCTACGGCTATTAAAGATCTGCGTGGCTTTTGGGTGTTTATTTATGGTAAAGAAATATACAAATTGTTATTATGTGGCAATCAAGTAAATATTTTGATACTCTTAGGGATTTTGAAGCATAAACATGAGGATACCTTCTTAAATGAAAACGAATTTAGGTGTGAGATTTATCAACCGTATTTAACGTATATATACACATCAATTAGACATTATTTCTATAAAATGTGATTGACTATTAAGCATACGTTGTGCAAATGACGAATTTTATATCTATCTCTTTTCTGCCTTCAGCTTCACTGGGGCGTGTTAACCATGCTGTCTATAATCCACGAATACAGGTTCCTCAACAAAGGGAAACACATTGGGTTTTAATAGTCGTTTTTCTTTATTAAAAGCCATTCTGGATAAGAATTAAATACATATATTGGGGAGAGAGATGGATCTGTTTTATCTATATGAGTTTAATAGAAATCTAATAAATCTGATCAGGATTTTATCAAACATAATCCTTTCCAAATGATAAAGTAGGCGTGACCCGCAGAAGAAGCCAGCTTATTTAATTTTTGTTAAATTAGTATTGTACACTCCCAAATCTACATACCAAATAACGAAAATTTGTTAACACCTGTACATGACAATGCGACTACATAGAAAAAGCTTTAACATAAATACATCCATACATTCATATAAACATCCCTCAGTACATATCGTACATACCTACCTACATACATACATATATACATACATTTACCATTCCCTTCTCCATCCATCCAAGAAATGTGATCCTCAGGTTTCTGAGTCTACATTATCTGCAAATGAATTAGTTTTTCCTTGACTTTCAAAGACGTTGCAAAGCACACACCAGTTGACAAAATAGCTTTTACCACATTAGAATGTCTCTTATTTCCTTTATTTTTAAAATAACCCCCATTTACGATCAGTTCAGATGGCCCTGCTTTATTTTGCCGGCCCATAATTTGGGACTGTTGGCATACCCATCAGTTGCATTGGGTTTGGAGGCCGTGATGGGTTTATTTGCTGCCCTTGGTCTGGGACTATTTACATACGTGGGGCTTGTCGGTATATTTGATGATAATGATGAGGTTTGCTGTGAAGAATGTGCTGTTGCTGATAATGATGAGTCTGGTTGTAAAATATCAGTTTGTGGCACACCGTGGCAACTAGAAGTGACTTTGGGTGGCTCTATATTTTCATGGCTTTCGTCAAAGGACACGTTTTTGTTTTCCATGGAAACCGAATCAATGTGATAGCACTTTATGGATGCAGATTCATCGTCAGCATAATCATATATGAATACATCGTTTGACGTTTTGCAGTCATCACAAATTCCTGTAATGTGATCTTCACATGCCTCGTACATGTTGACCTCCATCAAATGCTCATCAACTGGAAGGCGCGCATTTTCACCCTCTGCATCAGCATAATCATACACAAACACAACAGAATTGTCCTCACTTGATTTTTCACAAGATAATTTTTCCGTCTTTGGTATTCTTTGCTTTTGTTTGTTTCCTATGACATTTCTGGCCACTGACTTCGGCTCTTTTGGTTTATCGTATAATTCACCGTGTACGAACTCAATATAATCATCAGCTGACCTAATGACCTTCAGAACTTTGTCAGTTGTTTTCATTCCTTCTGCATCATTCGAGACACTTTCTGGCTTTAATTCCACAGGGCAATATTTGCTTTCAAATCCTAAAGCATTTATTGACGTTTCTATTTCAATGGCTTTATTTCTCTTTGAACGTTTATCCTCGATTGTATTTACATATTGCACACTGGATGTATTAGAAACGTAATTGTCCGATTTAGTGTTTGTTACCCTGGTATCTTTTCGATTTTGCTCAAAACCACTGTGACCCAATGAAGAGCTTCGATCGGCTCTTGAAGCACTCTCTTCTGGAATTTGTGAATGTTTCATATAGTCATCTTCTTCTCTGGAGTAACGTGAACATTGGCTCGAAGCCGTGGAGACCGTATTCGCTGTCTTTAAAATATCTATATCTATATCTGTGTTATGGTCTTCCATAGCCGATTCATCATACGTAGCTCTGTTCTGAATTTCTACCAGGGATTTCTTATCGAGACTGTGTTGATGTCTAAAACAAAACATAGGTTAGGCTAAGATCCTCGAGTATCTCAAATTTATATCAATAAACCTGTACCCGCCTTGTTCATGGTCTCTTAATTTGTACCTCTAGTCGTGAACCTTTCCTTTAATACTTGGGTACTTTTCATTTATATACTTTGTTTTAAATTTTGTCTGTGTATACGTATCATCAAAATTGATTACTCATTCTTTTCTATCACAAATGCTCTGGACCCATTAAAGTTTCGAATACACAATTTAAAAGTTACATTGCGTTATATCCCAATGATGACTATAATAAGCATGAAAATTATATTACAATTCATGTATGATTTTATCATGACAATTTTAAAGTGTTGAAGAAACATTCCACATTTCTGGGATTAGAAAATCAGATTTCTATACACAATTTCAAATTAAAGTGATTACTGAACAAAATAATCAAGAAAGGTAGATGAACCATGCAGCGTGTTATCCACAGCTTGAAACTTTGAATACGTTTTTAATATGTACACTAAAGTTCAATCCGTAAGCCTTTCCAAAGGAATTCTCATAATCTGTTGTTTTTGCTGGGGGGGGGGTGTAATTTGTTACAAGCAAAATATCATGCTCACCTGTGCCGAATGACAATGACTCCAACAATGGCAACAACTATTAGGAATAGAATTGGAGTAAGAACACCTATAATGACAACAATGTTTATGTTTGCTGTACCTGAAAAAGGAAAAAGTACTGTAAATCAAGTGTCATTACACTTTTGCAAGTAATTAATTTCACCATTTCAAAGAATAACATTTTCGCAAATAAGCGACATTATTATTGCAATATTTTGTGGTTTGTGTCACTTTCTCACAAGTTTGTTTTCCTCTGCAAACATGGCGCACATTTTATTCACGCACTAATATCACAGTTAATGCACCTTCCTATTTGGTAGATAATTTCAAGACGAAGTAATGAACCGTAAGTTCTTTTATATCTTTCTTGTAGTAGAAACATAAGACATGACTGTGTGTCTAGTATGAACGATGTAAGCTTATTGTGAGATAAGTACAGTACACTCCTAAGAACGAGGTTGTTCAATCTATTGAGTGAAATTTACACTTACCATCGAAGCATAAGAAATCCCTTAATTGCGAAATACATGAACAGGGACTGATTGGCTGTCTCGCTTGCAAATGCGAGAATAATGTTGGCTTGTATCAGAGACATCTATAATATTATGTTACATATATATATATATATATATATATATATATATATATATATATATATATATATATATATATATATATATATATATATATATATATATTATAACGAGGACTTTGTATAGCGCCTAATCTTTAGAAGCTCTAAGCGCTGTACAACATTAGACGACACCTATAAGATAAAAAACATATATAATGTTATAATTGCAAACAAAAACACCATGAAATTAGAAACATAAAAATCATGCTGAGAATATTTACGGTAGGAACATTATTAGGTCTTTAAGTTTGTTCTTGCAGTCGAAATAAGCGAGTTTTGAGAGAACTCTTGAATGAGATCACTGTCTTTGTGCCTAAGTTCAGTGGGCAATTCATTCCAGGTTGCTGGGCCCTGGTATGCAAAAGAACGCTGTCCATATGACTTTATTTCCATAGCTGGAATAATGAGTATATGATTGTCAGAAGATAAGCGTAAGTATCTAACTGGTGTGTACACATGGGTGAGGTCAGATAGGTATGTTGGACTAGAGTCCGTCAGTGAAACGTAGCACAGAACACATTTTGCGTTTGATTCTGGATAGAATGGATAGCCAGTGTAGGGTACAGAGCAGCGGGGAGGTGTGCTCTGATCGTGGTACTCTAAGTATGATCCGAGCAGCTGTGTTTTGAATTTTTGAAGTTTCTGGAGTAGATATTGAGATGAACCAGACAGAACTGTGTTACAATAGTCCAGTCTTGAAAGTACTAATGAACACACAAGTGTTTTAGTGGCATCAACTGAAAGATATTTGCAAATTGAGCTGATGTGTCTCAGCTCAAGATATGCAGCCTTGCACATGTTCATGACATGTTGGTACAATGTGAGAGTACTGTCCAGAGTAACACCTAGGTTTCATTCTGATTGTGTGAATTTAATGTAGGTGCTGCTGATATTTATTGTTTGAGGTAAAGGATGTGAATGAGAAAGTCTTTTTATTGTGATCATAATGGCCTCAGTTCTATCATCATTCATCTGTAGCTTGTTACATGTCATCCATGATTTCACATTATAAATGCACCTCTCTACACCTTGGATGGTAGCATCAACTTCAGTTGGGTGGCTAGATTTGTATGTTTGGTTGTCATCAGTGTACAATCGGTGAGACACTGGATGATGATCTATGACAATTGAGAGCGGCTGAGTGTATAGAATGAAGAGAACAGGCCCAAGTACAGATCCATATGGAACACCACAACATAGATCAACTGGGCTGGAGTGTATTCCATATGCCGACACAATTTATGTCCTGTTGACCAAGTAGGACTTTAACCACAATAAAGCTGTATCATGGATGCCAAATACATGCTGGAGACGGTGAAGTAATATATCATGGTCTATTGTGTCAAATGCTGCAGATAAATCAAGGAGGGTGGGTACTAATCTTTCCGCTATCCAAAGCAGAGAGAATATCATTAACTACGTTTAGAAGAGTAGTTTCAGTACTATCGCAAGGGCGATATGCAGATTGTACATTGCTAAAAAGACTGTTTGAATTCAGATGAGATACAAGCTGGAATAGAACAACCTTTTCTAAGATTTTTTATATGAATGGGAATTAGAAACTGGGCGGTAGTTCTTTAAATCGTTATGTTATAGTTTTGGTTTCTTTAGCAGAGGCTTTACAACGGCAGTTTTGAAAAATGACTGGAATTCCCCTGATGAGAGAGAGGTATTAATAACATCAGTTAGTGAAGACAATACTGGATCTAAGCACTCAAGCAGCAGTGATGTTGTAATTGGATCAAGTTCACATGACTTTGGTGCACTCTTCTTCAGGATAGTACGTACGAGATAGAGACATGTTCAAATGCTGCTAATGGATGCCGCTGAAAGTATGTATCCCAGCTGTATGGTGACGACGAGTCAATTGAAATTGTGGTGTAAAGTTTATCTCTAATGGTTTGTACTTTGTCACGGAAGAAATTTGCAAACATGTCTAGAAGGTCAACTGGAGAGAAGGTAGTCAGAAGTGGTGTAGATTTGTTCCTTGACATTAGCTTGTTAGTAATCTCGAAGAGCTTCTTGCAGCTGGAACTTTCTATGATCTAAGTAGTGTAGTGGGCTGATTTTGCTGCATGGGCTATATTTGCAACATTCTTCTTAGCGGCTTCATAGATTTGGTTATGAATAGTGAGTCTGGTGCAAAGTCAAAGCCTCTCAGCTTTACAGCGGTCTCTTTCAGCAGTGCGAAGCTGGTCCCTAATACTGCTATACCATGGAGAACACTTTTGAATTGATACTCTGCACTTGCTAGATGGGGCATGTTTGTCTAGCAATGAACGCAGGCAGTTATCGACTTGTTCTGCTATAGGAGGTAAGCAAGTTGTTAGGTTTGCTTGGATGTCATGCATTAGTTTGGTTCTATTTATCATACAGAGGTTTCTCTTAGTAGCACATAAAGGTGGAGGGTTAGGGACTGATATGTCAAGATGGCATATAATGCAGAGGTGATCTGATGCAAGTTCATGGGATACCAGGGAGGACCGTAGAATGTTATCATCAGGTCTATGAAGAATCCAGTCTAAAATGTGACTATGTTTATGGGTGGGTTGATTAACTGACTGTTTGAGGTTGAAAACATTGATGGAATCTATGAGTTTTGATGTGTTTGGGTTTCCGGGACAGTCAAAGTGAAAGTTAAAATCTCCAAGAATAATCAGGTTGCCACCTATCGAATGTCCATACTCCAGGAGATTCTGAATGTGCTCCATAAAGATAGATTCAGTCAGCTTGTTTTTTCTACTAGAATGAGTGCTGTATAGGTAGAAAAAAGGACTGACCTTTGCTCCAGTGTGAGTGTGGTTTGGATTAGTTCAAACGATGCGTGGTTGAAACTGAATGTTGTGGTGTGGTTTAGACGTTTGATCATGGATTTCTTTGTGATGACAGCAATTCCACCTCCGCGAGAGTTACGGGGGAACGACTTGATGGAGTAACCAGTGGGAATTAGATCCACACGCTTGGGCTCATCGCCTGATGTTTTTAGCCATGTTTCTGTCAGGAAAAAGACGTCAATATTCTGGTCGTTGATAAAAATTAACTATTTATATGCGCGTTTCCGGTGGTCCAACTGATTGGGCTTTGAATAATGCAATACGCAGAGGTATCTCTTGGATAGTTGACACAAAGGTTGACCAATTAATAGGGATTTGAATTAGGTTATCTAAATTAACGGTAGAATTTTTAAATTGTTGAGCCCGAAAGGGCAGAAGGGAGATAACTGGAATTCTTCTTCCTGTTCTACGCCGGCCAGCTTTGAAACAACATTTCTTTTTCTCGCTTCTGTTTACATTTAGGTAATGATTAATGTAGTCCCAGTTCTTTTAGTCATGAGCACATTGTATTGTGGACAGCCAAGGAGTGGTCATTTAAAGCAATTAATGAGGGTCTATCATAGTATAAACGGGTTGACTAGCGAGTATCACGTGATGGCGGTTTGTTAAAAAACAAGTGAAGTTGTAGCAAAGGAGCAAGACATCTGAGAAAAAGTCTAATTGTTCTCGTTTCCAAAACAAGGAGATGAAGAAAAATACTTCCAATACATGATGAACACAATAACTTAGACGAAGACAGAAAACAAGCAGAAATATCATGAAAACGGCACAAAAATCGAAACAGCTGCTTCAAGCCGGTTAAGCGATAGCGGCCATCTTGATATATATATATATATATAACAATGAAAAATAAGAATTCTTTTTATCAGGCTACAAAGTCCATACCTCTAAATTAAAATGTAATTATAAAGTAAAAACATTGTAAACAGAAAATTACATATATATCATAGATACAAGTATACAGATACATTTAAAACAAATAATTGTGCCATGCAGTATTAAGGAGGAAATTAAATGGCACATTTAAAGAGTAATTTGTTCCATCTACTAATAATGTGAGAATTTAAATGAATGTCATAGTTCCAAAGAGATTTCAATATACAGTTCTTACTATTAGATATTCTTGTCATCATTGAGAAAACATACTTTCTCATAACTTCATCAAAACTGAATACATTATGATTTACAAACATGCTGGAGGCACTGTTCCACCGAGGAAGACCTATTAGAAAACGAAGACTATTGTTATGACCAATAACTAGTTTTCTTTTCATAGATTCACTCAAGTTTGTCCACAGAGGAGCACAATTCTAAGTGCAGCAATACGATTTGAATACTCTAATTTTGATATTCAATGAACAATTCTTAAATTTACGTAGAAGCATGTTGTTTGAGTACACAAAAATTGGTAATGTCTCATCCTATCTTCATTATCAGACCGATTGGACTTCAAAATATGACCCAAATATGTATAACTATTGACCTACGTAAGAGCATTGCCGTTAAGATGTACAGGGGAAGGAGATGGTAATTTGAAAAAAGTTGGCTGAAAGACCATGCATACTGATTTTTGTGTATTATAGATGATATCATTCTCAAATGCGTATTGTTCACATATCTTTAATAATTTCCTTAAACCTGTGATAGAGGACCTATCAATGACATTCATCAGCAAAGCTAAAATTGCTAAGAAACAACGCATTTGGTGGCAGACGTGTGTGTGTGTGTGTGTGTGTGTGTGTGTGTGTGTTGATTTGTCTCAAAAAGTTTTTTTTGTATACCAAAAGAAATTAAAACAATTGCAGATTTATGCTGAGCCTTAAAGTCGTCCGTTTTGAAATAATATGATTTACAGCGATGTAGTCAGGTATATCATGCATGGTACGACCATTTCCGATTTAAAACAGGTGTTTATTTGCATGGGTTTACAGCTGCAAGTGTAAACAAGAGATGGAATGCACCACAAATATCCGCCCCATTTTACCGTCACCCCCTGTGCATTTGCAGTCTCATGCTTCGTTGTCGTCTGCACATGACATGAAACAATAAACGAAATTATGAGTATCCTTTCTCAATTAGTGAGTTTGGGTTTAGGTTACAAAACAGAATCTACATTATAAAAGTGTGACCTTATACCCCGTCCCCTCTTCCAGGGGGAGGGGGAGGGGCAGTGCATCCAAAATCCTAAACCATCCTTGTTGTCTACTCACCTGCACTATCATCCGGGAACTTCTGATCTCGACATGTAACGCTGACTGTATACGGCGAGTATGCTGTGTAAACATTGAAAACTTGTATTCGAGGCATATGATGAATTACTTCATACCAGTTTCAAATGCAGTGAAATATAATCTTATCAGTGGCTTGCAGAGATATAAAATACAAAGCACTTGTGAATATTATCATAGTATAAAAACATCTACTAGGCAAATTCTATCTGTAATGTCTTTATTATCTATAAAAAGTTTTATCAAATATTAGATGAATACAACAAGATCTAATGAAACATATAAACGGTTGATTCAGATGATGCGTTCTATAAAAGAATAAACTCCGTAGCTTGTCAATGTAAGGAATATTACCAGAAACCAGAAAGTAATTAGAGCATCTGCCGCGGATGCGGGAGGTCGCGGATTTAAACCCAGGCCCGAGTCATATCAAAGACTTATACAAATGATACTAACAGCTTCCTCGCTTGGCGCTGAGCATTAAGAGGTTAATTTTAGTACTGGTGGGCCTGGTGTCAGGATAATGTGGCCTAGTGGGACATGATGCTCCATTGCTAGACATCATCATAAACTGCCACACTTCAGACATTGTAGCGATATGACTAGAAACAAATTATTGCAGCTACGTTAAAAATCTTAAATCACATACACGCCCGCATTTGCTTTGCAATGGTGGTTTAAAATATTACTTTTGTTACTCAATATTTTTGATTGAAGTGATGTGATATTGTGATTTTGATTTTTAACGTAGCTTTAACAATTTTTCAGTCATATCGCTACGATGTCTGCAATGTGGCAGTTTATAGTGATGTCTAGCACTGGGGCATCATACCGCAGACATGTAGCATGATGTCCCACCCAGTCACATTATCCTGACACCGGGCCGACCAGTCCTAACACTAACCTCTTAATGCTGAACGCCAAGCGAGGCAGCTGTTAGTACCATTTTTTTAAGTCTTTGGTATGACTCGGCCGGGGATCGAACCCACGACCTCCCGCATCCGAGGCGGACGCTCTAACCACTAGGAAACTGGAGCGGTTCTTGATTGAAAATGTAATAACAAATAAAATAAACTTTGATCAAATAAGTCAGTGAAATGTACAGCTTGTACCTCAATGAGGCGGCATTGTTTTATGGAATTTAAGTAACGAATCTGTTGAAAGATGAAGCTCAATGTGAAATTTTAAATCCGTTTTAAACCGTTATTCAGTCAACTATATATTTTTGGAACTGCTTAATTATGCATGCGAGTTAGTGGTGGTGGGGAATGGCGAGGAGGGTGTATATTTATTCAGGCTCGAAGTTTTTGAATTTAGAATGAATTCCATCTAGTTGTCTTTGAGGGTCTGGTCGCACAGTGAGGGAAAGTTTAGATCTCGTTGTATAAACCTTTCGTTTATGCTCCTTGTATGTAATGCAAGTTATTAATGCAATCTGTATTTTCTTATATTGTCTTCTTGACAAAACAATTTCATTGCATTGTGGGGAAAATAAAACAGTGACCTCCATGGCCTGACTTTTTTCATTGGTCAAGCAGTGAATGACTTTAAATATATTTAAACGTTTCTTTACAAAATGCCGAGTGGTCTAAAGCGTTCTTCGTTACGGATCACTGCCATCTCACCTCTGTCTGCGTGGGTTCGAGTCTAGGATTCGGTCAACGTGGGTATGTGAGAAAGCCTGCCAGTAGCTTCTCGTGGGTCGGTGGCACACGGTTTTATGAGTTTGTGTCTAAGTAAATGCGCTGTACAGACGGTACACCTTGCTTGATACAGCAAGTTTTATAAACCTAGCTTTACTGTGTGCACTGGTCCCTATCCTTCCTTAAACAATGGCATCATAGTGTGAATCTCTCTCTCTCTCCCCCCCCCCTTCTCTCTCTCTCTCTCTCTCTCTCTCTCTCTCTCTCCTTACCTTCAAGTTTAATCCAGATCATTTCACGACAATCCCCGTTGCTCAGTTTGAACATACCAATACTAATGTTTGTTTGGCCCTCGTTGTTTAGCTTGTTTTCTTCTGAACAAATTGCGCTGTAATTCTGATCGGGAATGGATATTCTGGCCGAGGAATAAGACTGATTGTCTCCAGGCTTTTGAAGCCGAATATCCACAAGTTCCAGTTTGACAGTACGGTTCCTAGTATCCACTATAGTGCATGTATAGTTGGGTGAATGTTTTTGTAATATGGTGTCGTTGGCGGTAGAATTAAACATGACGTTTACTTCCAGTTCTGTTAGCTTTAAATCACGACCGAGGTTTAACAGAGATAAACCTGAAAAATATTTCTAAATATTACATTTTATTTATTTATTTATTTATTTATTTATTTATTTATTTATTTATTTATTTATTTCCGTTAATAATACCTTTGGTAGATAAAGATGAAGAAATACATTTTGCATTTTATGGCCAGCATAGAAGGTGCTACGTGTGTAATCAGATGTTAAGTAAGGTACATATCAATCGTTTGAATCAAGTGAAGTCACCTATTTATTACTCTTCTAGGTGTTGTGCTGTGTATCTTTTGTTCCCTGCTTCTGTCATTTTACTTGTGAGCAAAGCCATCTATACGGATCACCAGTCAAGAAATCTTATATTACACTAGCGACATACAAGAGAGTTGAATCAGCAATCTTTTCTCTAATATAGTTTTCCTGATCTATTTTTAACTAAAAGTTCAGACCGTTCTGGGGCTTTTACTCTTGTATTTCTTTGAGATGTGTTATGTTCTACAATGACGTCGAGAAAACGCCTGGGGAAGAATAAAATTATACAAACAGAGGAAAACAACGTAGGATCATGAAAAGAACAATTTCCTAAACCCATTATAATTTTTATATCACTGAATATGTTCTCTAACGATATACTGCATCTACTGATTCAATGTAATGTCTTTAGATAAAAATGAAAACAATATTAGCTATTTTTAAAAGTAATAACTAGTTTATACTTTTTAAATCGAACAGGTCAGGTCATGTATCAAAAGCATTGAGAGGAATACTACAATTTGTTTTCGTATTTCCCTTGATCGAATAGCGCGTGTATACACTTTGCTGAGGTTCTTCGAGCTAAAATTTCATACATACCGTTCACACAGCGATAGTCAACAATAATATAGTTGGAGTATTGGCAGGAATGATTATGTGGTTGTGTTAGGAATGCCCGTACAGCTTGCATCGGTCCACATGACGTGCACCCTGGACAGATATGTAGCACTGATTTTGCGTCGTCTTTGTTACAATCCTCAAAACAATCATTAGAGTTATTGGCACAACAGCCGATTTCTTCCTCGTTGCGTGCGGGATACGAATTATTTGTACTATTGCAGAGCCCTTGTTGCATTACATACTGACGTTTATCCACTTGTATACGACATCCCTTAGAACAGTTCATGCTGTCGAATCCGCATGGAGCGGTCGTTCCCAAGCAAACAGAATCACAAATTGTACATACCTTAAACATATTCATACACCACAGTGCACCTGTAACAGAAAAATGTCATGTATGGAAATGCATTGTTTAGCCTTTGAAATGTTTGGTTTCCTACGATTCTGACCGTAACCGATGGCTACTTGCACTTACAATACCCCCAAATCCACCCCATCCCCCAAAACAAACGTGTTCATTGTTTGCAATCATTATGTCCACGAAAGATGGTATGTATATCTATATTATGTGTTTTAATTTGTATGATTATCGATTGTAATTTGTTAACTAACTTTGCTTAACTATTCACGGCCATACCGATTTCTAGAAAACTAACTTTGCTTAACTACTCAGGGACATACCGATTTATAGAAAACTAGCTTTCCTTAACTACTCAGGGCTATACCTATTTCTAGAAAAGATAGATACTAATCCTAATTTTCTAAACAAAATTGTGTTTTATGCATGTGTTATGTATGCAGGTATTTGCATTTGTCTATGCTCATGACAACTAAAACGTAAAACAACCTTTACTCCGTCTCTCCTGTATGATAGTTTATGTTTTTATGTAGGGGTATAGTACTGTGTCTGTAAACACTTCCTACCCTTGTATGTCACAGTATATGTGTATGCTTGTGTGACATTATGTGTTTATAAACACTTCTACCCTTTTCGTTGGATAATAGGGTGTATGGGTTTGGATAGTAATCAAAACGTGGGTGCCGGATTGCATATGCTATGTTTGGATAGTGTATGGTATGTGTTGGATTTTAGATCAAAATTGTAACATTACATTTTCCCATGTCCTTATAAACTGTCAACCACATTTCCCATGACTGTTTTAATGCAACATTTTCCCTTGTCCCTATAAACTCCTTTGTTCATATTAACATATGTCTCTATAATACCATTCCCATGTTAAACCTACAAACCCATTTAACATAGGATTTCCCCTGGTCTCCCGACTGTTCCCGCATGTTAACCTAGCTTACACAATTATTGGCACATGCAGTAAATTATAACACCGGCTAATAGTCAAACTATTCAGAGAACAGAGATACTATTTTAAGATTAAAATCAAAGTAATAATATTGAAAATTTCTACAAATGATGCATTATGATTCGTTTCATGGACTTCATTGGAATGATAAAATATTAATACCGTTTTGCTCTTGGTCACGCAGTGGGCAAATTTACGATTGAGTCATGTTAATTTCACTCATCAGTTTACAGAGAGAGAGAGAGAGAGAGAGAGAGAGAGAGAGTGTGTGTGTGTGTGAGTGACGGACAAGAAGGACGATAAAGCTAATGACAGAAAGAAGAACGGAGGGTAACAACTAGGCGTGACGTTGCAGAAAAGAGTGTAGAGAAAACCTGCGGGCATGTTATAATATACAACATTCTGGCCAAATTAAAATGTTTTATAGTACAGTCCGCTTTCAAAAATTGATATATAAATCACAAAAGACTTGATATATCATGCTTTGTCATATTTATTTATAATTTTTCCATGACAGAATTGATCTGCCGAAATTCCCGATCATTTGGAAATAGTGTTATTTGTTATATAATCTGTAATATAACTACTGTATACTCGTTGTAACGCCAACATTTGTTCACTGACACAAATAGTGTTACGAGGAGGATGGCATTATAAAGAACTCTGAACATATACGAACAACAATAAATGATAAAAACATAAACTTTGTCTCAGACTATTTTAGTTCCATTAGTAGATGTCAAGACCATTGCAAACGCCCATGTCGATCCACTGATACATTTACAAAAGTCCCTTAATGGAATTGACGATCTATTAGGCGAAATAAATTTCCAGGAATGCTAACCATGACCATTTCTGAATTGTACTGCTGAGTCTTGAAACCATCTCTGATATTCTTCAGCACTAACAAGATTTTCAAATTAGCTGCTGTTGTGGACACACTGGATTTCAGATTGGCGTAATGTTTCATTTAGAACAAATTAAATATTAACAGTCGTTTAGTACCCCATATCATAATGATGATCCATTCAGGTGGAGTAGTGACAGCAAGATTTTCGCCACATCCACTATGTATCAAACGAAGTAACCTGGTGAACACTCCTTGTGGACATAGCTATCCATTAGGGAGTACAGATAACAATATTTTCAAGGTAGTCACCATGTAGCCATATTGAGCGTTTTGTCATTTTCTTTTAGGACCCACAAGATACCAGTAAAACTCTTCTAATGAAAATCCCATGTCAAAATGACTTTCCCTTAGAAGGAGTAGCTAAAACAAGATTTTTAAGATGGTCCATATTGGACACCAAATCAGCACAATTTTAATTTAAGATCAACAAAAGATTGTAAAGAATCGTTTCGTGAAAAGCCCATGATGATGTGACCGTTAATTCAGAAGAAATAGCGATAACTCGATTTACAAACTGGCTAAAATGGCAAACATATTTTAGACTCCAGATAAGCACCCTTCTCATTGAGGACCACCTAGACATCGTACGACGTCGTTTGGTAAAATCCCATGCCAAGATAACTTTCCATTCAGGAGTAGTAGGAATAAAAAAAAAATTAAAAATTGCTGCTGTGGTGACCATATTGGGCGTCAGATCGGCACCATTTTCATTTAGGGCCAGTTAAGTATCATAAGAAAGCATTTCCTGAAACACTCATGTTGATACGAGCATCCTTTCAGGAAGTGTAGCGATAATAAGGTTTTCCAGATGGCCACTGATTGGTGGCTGTTGCTTTAAGATCATCTGAACATCTTCAGGAAAGGTTGAGATAAAATGAGTTTTAAGTTGTCCATACTGGGCCACAGATCATCAGCATTGTCCTTTAGTACTTACTAGACATAAGAAGTCTTCTGGTGAAAACTATATCAAAGAATAGTAGCGATAAAGATTTTCAAGGTGACTGCCGTGGTGGCTACATTGGATGTCAGATCGGCATAAGTTTCCTGCTGAACCAACTAGACATCATATAAAGCTGTTTTTTTTTATAAAATGAAAAATCCATTTTGATGCGACCACCCATTCAGGAGGAGTAAAGATAACAATATTTTCAAGATGGCTTTTATAGCGGTCATCTTTGATGGCCAATGTAGGATCAGCTAGACCATGTTATATAGAACGTCCATAAAATCGATCAGGACCACTTTAGTCATCTTGCATTTTAGCGGAAACAAATGGTCTGTAGTTGCGTAGATGGCCGATGATGCCGATGTGCGCCCTGAATGTTCTGTGGACATGGGATGGTAGCAACGCTGAGCGTGGGGTTGCTGCCTCGGGATTTCCTGGCCTGCCTCCGTTGTTCTGTTGCTGCTGTCCTGTTGGTCTCGCAAGCTAAAGCATCTTTAGTGATGGAGAGCCACACGACCATGCCCTGGGCAGTCTGCTCCCACGTGTCATAGCTAATGCCAAAGTTCTTGAATGACATCTTTCGGGTGTCCCTATACCGCTTTTAGACCAAATTACGAATCCGTGGACATAGTTTCATGGTAATCATCCTAGTATTTTAGTATCAGTACTTGTGCTAAAGAACTGACGGACGACTGACAACAGACCATCGCATACGATCTTCTAGTCTTTTACCAGGAGTGCTAAATTAGTTGCATTTCAGCGAACTAGAACTTTTAGTGCAAGTGATCTTTCAAGAACCGAAAAAATGAGACCTGGTTTATTTTTGTCACTCTATGTAAATTCATTCAGAATAAACTCAAAAGAGATGTACTTTCACCTAACATTTTTAATGCTGGTTTCTACTGAATGCAAGCAACGTTTGTCACGATTAGCAAATCTCCAGAATAAAATCAGAGGAAACAAATTAACGACCGTCTTAGGGACTAAAAGCGAATGTAATGACGGCTAGTGGATACACATCAAAATTCCATTGGGAACCGACTGACTGATGTAGGGTGCTACGCACAGAAATACAAATGAACGGACATGACCAATCACAATCACACTATTATCTGCAAAAGCGAAGATGTAAAATCATATGTGATAGGTACAGCTTAGAACAACATAGCGTTTAAGTTCGCCGTGTCCACTTTTAGGCAATTTTTAATGTGGATTTTTATAATCTAATTTTATAAAGGGGCATATTATCTTCCACATATTTGAAGATAGGATGTAAGTCATCGTAAATATCCGCTGCTTTGCATAAATAACCTTATAAAAACTGATCCCACTCCCTTTATCGCAAATATTTGGATTCTATAACTTTCGTAGTGATCTACGCATATTTGTCTAAACCACATACGATACACAAAAAGCACTCTCATACAAATGGTGCCGACGCACTTCAGATTGCAATGAATTGTTACTTTAATAACCCCAGTAAACAAGTATCTATAATCTCACTTTCTTTCAAGTAACACAAACAAGGATGCGAAACTTTGGTGTCGCAAAACATCGTTCAGAAGCAGAATAATTAAATGGTGGTAAGATGCAAGGACACACTAACATACGGACAGACATAAATTATAAAACCTCATCAAAGTTTAGATATCAAATGAAACTATTTCGCGAAATATCCAGCAATAGACTTAAAATAAATTATCTCAGTTATTGTTAAGCTACTTGTTAAACAGATTATACCACCAGGAGTTAAAACATATTATGTCTATAGGCACTCAACCCGAAACGCAATAAAGTCAAAACAGACAGAAAAGCAGAATTATACTTAATAAAGTCAAAACATAATCACATAACATTCAACCCCATAATCATGTGGACTGCAAGGGAATTACTAAGAATATCATCCAACATACAATCTATTTTTTTTTTCTTCTCTCAAATGGATAGATCGTGTATTGTCTAAATGACGTTTACATATAAACACCATTTGCGCCTGGCTTGATATTCGATATCAAAGGTTAAGGTTTGCCTTAATCTAACACAAGGGGAAACCTTGAAACCAAGACGCTTCTGTTAGAATGTGTAGAATTATTTGTAAGAAGCGCTGATATTTGACATTAATACTTTTCCCAATAATAATTATATTCAGTTTTAATTCCTAAATCAGAGCACAATTCTCTCACCGGGTAACTTCTACCAAATCCTCTCTCTCTCTCACTGTATGTCATTATATATCTATATATCTATATCTATATATCTATATATATATCTATATCTATATATCTATATATATATCTATATCTATATATCTATATCTATATATCTATATATATATCTATATCTATATATCTCTGTGTGTGTGTGTGTGTGTGCAGAAGAGCAACTTTTAATGTTTTTCGTTTCAGTTTTACTTTTTGGTTTCTTCATATTCATGTAAATTTTGTCTTGTCTGTCAGCGAATTAAAGACGACGAATGCTATGCTCACGATTTTTGAGAAAAAAATCATATTCCTATCGATTTCATCCAGGTATATCTCGATAAAAGGTCGTTTAAGTTTGCTGGGCCGACTAGTAAGCGACTACCCCATGACGACACCAAATGGTGTCGACGAATTCCAAATTTTCGATAGCAAATTGATTCTGACCCTATACCCCAACATCAATGTCCAAATATAAAAACTGGGGCGACAGGGGTCAGAGGAAACTGGGAATATTTACATACAGTGTGTGTAGATTACTATTTTTGATATATCAACATGTTAACATATCACTTTGAGTGAATCTAATTGGTCCAGATAAGCTCATTAAATTCTTGCGCAGTATTCTAATTACAGGTTAGTTGCGACCGTGGGAAATTTCTTGACACCGCCTTCTGGAAATTTTTATATTTTAGTATGACTGACAGCATCATGGTGGCCATCTTCTCAATCGAGTACCCGAGGAACATTAGTGAGAGAGAAAAAAACATGTCTGTCGGAATATGGCCAATTTACCACACAGTGGCTCGGTGCAAATTAAATTATGAATATCTGTCAATGCGTAGAGGATGGGAGGGGGTCAACATGTTACTCTCAATTCAGCCCCTAACAAGCGTTCTTTAAATGTCAACCTATATCAGTAAATAAACTCGTGTTTCGTTTGTGAAGGATGTCGACAAATGACAGTCTCTCAAATGAAAGAAAATTGTCCAATCACAGTATTCTTCCAAATCAAATCTTGTAAATATCCGGTTTCAAAAATTCCCAATCAGGTATAACTACAATCAGGTGATTGCAAATATGCATTGGCAACTCTCCTCAATTCTCCGTAACACTTCTGTATCTAATATAGTTTCTACATACAGTAATACTCCCTACAGAGAAATATCTAGCAAAATGAATGCTATTTCACATGCCCAGTCAAATACTGCATCTGTTGTGAATGTCCATGCTGGAAACGTTTCAGTGGAAACGTTCTAAACAGCAACATAAATTCACGTATATGGCTCTTCAACTACTCCTTATAGCTGACCTAACCACGTGTGCTGAGGAACAACACATGAATTTCAACGGAGGTCCAATTTTGAAAAACTACCTTGTTTGTGACAAACATTCTATTGATTAGAAATACATTTCCTCTTTATTGTCATTTATTAAAATTACACTTTCGAATGTTATTTGATATCAGACTTTTCGTTACTACTGGGACTATTGTTCACGCTCAACAATCGAGTAGTACATAGACTAAACCAGACTGAAATGCTGAAAAAGACGTTTTATTTCCTCTTTCTTTTTACACTGAATACAATTTATGTGATAAAGTATTTCAGAATGGTAATAAGTTATTACTGAATTTATCAAACGAGCTAATGAATATCCAGCTTTTGTGAGAAAAAGCTGGAAATTATTCAACGAGTTTTATAAATTTAATATTAAATCATAACCCATTACCTATTTGAGATCTTCTATATGTCTGGCAATATTACAATTGAATGCTAAATTTATTTATCACTATTGGTTGACCCTATATAGCAAGCAAATCGGTTAGATTTGGTTTGAGGCTTAGAGACACATCAACACATGAAGATCATATTTTTGCCATGACATGTCGGGTAAATTGCCTTGCCCAAGGATGATATATGCACAAACATCGCAATAGTACTTAATATTTAAATATTTATGTTTTGACTGTTAACCACCAGAATCGGCTATGAAAATACTGCATTCTACTACCATCTTCAGCAATCGAGCGTTCAAGTGCTACATTTGACCAGTACACACACAGATATATATATATATATATATATATATATATATATATATATATATATATATATATATATATATATATATATCCACTACGATCTAACGCAATTTAATGCAAGCTTTTACAATCAAACGTTGATAGGGCACAATCGACGTCTATATATTTAATGTTTAACAAATAACTGTATTATTATAATTATTATTATTATTATTATTATTATAAACGACGTTTCCTTACTCGCATAAATAGCTTTATTTAAATGTATAGAGGACACGATTAAAATTTGTTTATAAGCTTAATAAATTGTAAGTAATATGATTATTATTATTAGATTATATTAAATGACCGATTTGACCGTCACTGCATAGGATAATATAATAATATTATATGACTTAACTTGGCGTATCATTTTACACAGCATAGTTGCTACATATGAATTTTAATGCAATATTTGTTTTATACATATATTAAGTTCTTTAGATGTGGTAAAACGTCAAAAGGTAAATTGCAGGTGTGAAATTCAGGAGCCAAAATAAAAAAGTCACATGGGTTAGTAATGACCAGTGTAATCAAAACGTTTGAACTCCAGGTCCCTAATTAGAACGTGTCACAGGTTGAAATATCCTGTAATGTTGTTGTATAAAATTTGAAGGTGCTTTCCTGGAGTTATTACGTGATTCGGGCAGCCATATTTGGCCGTGTTTCTATACCTTACTAACAACATTACGTGAATCGAAACATCTAATAATCATGGAAACAATAAATGGAGTATGCTAAAAGAATTTAAATTCAAAGTAAAAGCATGCAGAGTAAGGCTCATTGATTTTCATTTAATTAAAAAGATTATTAAAGGGATAAAAATTTGTCACTTTTTGATTACCTCTTTCGTAATAAGGTCACATTTTATTTTCAGTCTTCGTATTGAATATAACCAGTAAAATATAACATCTTTAATGTTGAAATCCAATTAAACTAACCAATATTTATATGCATAAAGAAACTACAAGAGTTTGTTTAATGTTATATATTTAGTTTTTATTTTTAAAACATTATCTTATAATCAATAAATTAACTTGTTCCCCTGCTGGAATCTTCAAATATTATTGAACCATCTTTCTGCGGGTTTTAGAACGATATTGTGGTAAGTAGGTTACTTTGTATTAAAACTATATTTCACCAATAACAATGGAGAATTTCAATCACGCCTATAAATATATTGCGCATGTACTCCTCCAAATTCTTGGTCAAATAAACGCTGAGCAAACCTCTTACACATTAGCCCGCCCAATTATGATATCCTTGATCAGCCAGCTAATTATTTAAAGGATTCCAATTCAACAAGGTAAAAACCGTGAACCAGGACAACAGTGACATGATTGTTTCTGGGATGCAACATTTATAGTCTCACGTTACTCTTTATCCTGCCCTCGATATCGATGCCATAATCGATGAATTTGTGGCACATGATGAACGCCACGATCAGATAGAAATACGTTGCCGGTCGAATAAAAATTTCGTTGAGCAACTTCAGTCCGCGATGACAGCATCGTTGGCTATCCTCAACGATGACACCGACGATGATATATCGATATTTATTCCACTTGCAACTGCACTCGAACGAGTCATATCTGATCTGTCACGAATGATGAATCTGAATCACGAAACATTGCAGATTCACGAGCATGATATCTGCGAAAGATTGTTGAATCTGTTAAATCAAATAAATCTGTATCTCTCCAAAAGAGACATTTTATATCGACTAGCGGATACCATTATGTTTTTCGTCCTTTTTTAGCAAAGTCTTTCAGTTGTCGTTCACTCGTGTTTATTTCCTTTATGTAAACTGACCGTCAGCTCTTCTTTACGTATATCCAACAAACGCCCGTCTTGGGCCGTCAGCGTAAATCTCGTAGTGGTAAACTACGATCATGACATCGCAGATAAACGAGATTTGTCGCAACTGACACACTGAGTTCACCAAGAAAAAAATCCGGTCAGCGTAACCGTCCCAGTGCTACTAAACACATCCGTGTCCGACAAAGTCTGTTCACTTTTGCTTAATTTGTATAAATTTCTATGTATAATAATATAATGTTACACTACGCACATTTTGTTGTGTCCTTTATTTCGCATTATGACAACGATATGTGTGCCGACATTTAAAAATAGACGTTAAATAACGAGTTATTAAGCCAAATAGTTATATTATTGACATAAGCACACTAATATGAGCTTTTATTATGTAAGTATAATATAAATATTTAATAGAACAACAGCAGACAGAGTATGACTCAGTCATATAACACAGATAGCAACACTGTTAGCTATGAGAAAGGCAGATTCAGTGTAACAAAGCCAGATTTAATATGCAAAGGCTCGAGTGAAGGCGGAAAAAGAAGTGGCGTAGGTTTGAAGAACGTTGCTTACAAACTTTTGAATGTTATACGAATGTTAAGCGAAAAACATCCATATATAACTGAAATTATTCATTCTGGAGCTACTTCCTCATCCTCTGTGACATGTGTTGTTACAATCACAGTATACAAATCTAACAAGATACTACGCAATGGAACTGGAGACGCTCAAATACTTCTTGTGCGAATCGTGCTTCATTGTGATGGTCGCCAACAAAATTATTTCAGATGTGTTTTTCACATTTGAGAGGGGTGCTAAGCTTGGCTGGGAATTCACGACGAAAAGGCAATGCTCAATGCCATAAACATGGCATTTCCAGGCTGCTAAAGAAAACTGTGTTCAAAACACCTACAAGACTATACACAAGAAAAACACCTGTACTTCGACAAATGAACGACAAGATCCCAACCAGTACCATTGATAGAATGGAAATAGTTGACATTATTTTCGGAGCAAGCGGTGTTGCAACGGCAAACGAGTCTGCGACTTTTTGAGGTGCGAAATATCAAACGTAAAATCAAACTTGAAGAACTAGGTCATAGTGATTTCCTACAGTAGTACGTTAGGCGTGCATAGAATAAATTGGAAAATACATTATTTCCAGAGACGAAGAATAATTTTGGACAAACAAGAACCCCAAAGGCATGAACAAGACATGAAATGTGAAACTGAACTGGAAGGCCAGAAAAATAGACTAACTGGTTGAAAAGATATTCGAAACCGTTAAAGAGCAGATAGTTAAACTCAGAAAGGCATTATATGAGACGGTTAACTTTATTTTGAACACGCGATTTTCGAATTTTAAAATTACAAAACGATCATGGTTCTCAAATACTGAAGGAGAAAAACGGGATCTCTTCAACAAATTCTTAAGTGCAAGCATTACAAGTGTTTCAGGACTAACATCTTTGGATGGAAAATACACTGTCCAAAACAACCCAAAGCAAGCCAAGAAACCAAATCAAAGGACACTATACAGGTCCAACAGACACGAAGCAAGCGAATCTATGCACCCCGTGTGAACGGTGAACGTGATATAAAATGAGTTGTTGACTATTAGTTACAGTAGAGAATATGTGACTTACTTGTATAATTTTGCAAATAGAATTTCTTTCAAAATTTCAAGAAATGTATATCGAAAAACATGCATCTACATACCTTGACGTCAGTATGCATTGTTTACACTATATTTATAATAAAAATACACTTTCTTTGTTTCAGTGAAATAAATGTTGTCAATCACGAATGATACGTAACACATATCGCTATGTAATTGGTATATGAAATTTTTTCCAAAGTAGAAAACTTAGTAATACTTCGAAAAAAATTATAAAAATTAATTTACTATTTCTTTTTGGCAATATCAGTCATAACTGCGCCATCATCGGGTCCCAATCCTTTCGTTTGCCCGTATCGACACATCGTTGTAAGAACTTACTCATTCGAGACCGTTTGAGGTCTTGTACAAACCTGAGAAGTTTTTCGTCCATAACGGCAATTTTTAAAATGCATTTGATTATATTAAATGTATACAATTAATGCAATACATATGCGGAGTAAGCTGTATGGATCTGCATCTTTGTGATCTTTGTATCTGCCTTTCGTATAGTACTGATATCATTATTATATATGCATAACTGTTATTATACATATATTAAACGTATGAAATATATTATTTTCATATTATGTGTGTCTCAATAATAGTATTATTATATAAAATAATTGTATATTGCCTTGTCACATTGAATATGCCTTTGTCATACACTGTTTTATGTCTGTCATACTCTATCTGTTTTGTCATACACTGTATTATATGTCATACTCTATCTGCCTTTGTCATACACTGTGTTATGTGTCTGCCATATTATATCTGCCTTTGCTCGATTAAATATCTATATTATACTTATGCAGTATAATACTGCCATAATATTACTGTATATCTGAATAATATAATTATTTTTAAATATCTAGTTAATGCGGTAAATTGCCAAAATGCCACTTTTCTTGAAATAGAGTACTTGTTCGATGAACAAATGTAACCCTACTATAATACGTATCGACTCTATGCCTACCACTCTATATAAAAATAATAAGAATAAAAGTTAGATTTTTGTCTTAGAAACATCCAGACTGTATCAATGTTGAATCAGTTTAGAAACGTTAGAGAGAAGACGCAATTATTCAGTCAATCGTGACGTCTGGGTAATTTGGGTCGAATGAAACAGCATGCAAGGTAAACAGGAATCGTCACATAAAGGTCATTTTACCCTTTCAATAAATATTTCTCTTCCTGTATCACAATCTGATTGAAAGATCAAATCAAGAACAAGTTGGAAGATCTTTTATTCACATTGTCATGTTTCATTGCACTACCATGATTTATTGTAACTAGGTATCAAATTCAAGATAGAAGATCGGCGTCACGCAACTAATTGCATTTTAGTTCTGAAGTAAAGATAGAAAGAAACGCAAGAAATATATTTTGAGAAAAACTTCATGTCTCCACTTTCTAATGTAAATTAGAAAAGAAACATAAAAGAGAAAAGAAAATGTGTTTAAATACACGACTTTTTATAAAAAGGGTTTTATCCAGTTCAACGATTCAAGTTTATATTTCAAATTTATCTCCTGGTGTATCGTAAAGAAGATCTTAAGAAATCGTAAACTTATCACGCCAAATCTCTATCACAAACCCTTTTAGTTTACAAATCTCCACTACATCAACGTATACTTACAATCAAGTAGACCTTTCAATGTGATAACGATTAAAATTCAGTGTGTACTGTCTTTTGTGTCTTATATATATATATATATATATATATATATATATATATATATATATATATATATATATATATATATATATATATATAGATTAGAAAGACATTTCCACTTTATTGCTATTTATTAAAATTACACTTTCGAATGTTATTTGATATCAGACTTTTCGTTATTGAATAGTACATAGACTAAACCAGACTGCAATGCTGAAAAAGACGTTCTTTTTCCTCTTTCGTTTTACACTGAATACAATTTATGTGATAAAGAATTTCAGACTGGTAATAATTTAATATTGAATTTATGAAATAAGCTAATGAATTTCCAGCTTTTGTGAGAAAAAGCTGAATTTATTCAATGAGTTTTATAAATTTAATATTAAATCATTACCCATTACCTATTTGAGATCTTCTATATGTCTGGCAATATTAAATTGAATGTTAAATTTATGTATCACTATTGGTTGACCCTATATAGCAAGAAAATCGGTTAGATTTGGTTTTAGGCTTAGAGACAAATCAACACATGAAGATCATATTTTTGCCAAGACATGTCGGGTAAATTGCCTTGACCAAGGATGATAGATGCACAAACATCACAATAGTACTTGATGGTCATAAGTCTTCTATGCATCGAATAGTCATTGCTTATGTTTCTAGTTTAAAGGAAAGTGATTTCACTTCTTATCGTACAAGTTTTATGTTCATCGCACGCATATGTACGTTACCAAATGTTGAACAATTTGTCTTTTTAATTTTGAATGCTACTTTACTCATTCGCGGAACATCGTGCGTACTGTTAATTTTGTTATTATGTTACATCGTGGATATAAATTTAATAGTATTTCAAGCTGTAACAAATATTAATAACGTCCTAAATAGTTGAAATACTAGATATCATAATGAAAGTAAAACAGGGAGCATAGTCTCAATGCGGAGGTCTGATGACAAACATGGGACTTTTGTACTTTTGTATATATGTTTATATGCAATATGTCTAGTATATTTATTCATGTCACTTTAATGTCCCTATGACTACTATGTTATTGAAAATAACTGAATGTAATCTCTTTTTAACAGGAGCCAAAGAAAGTCAATCAATCAGTGAATCATACATATGGAATCAGGGTTGACTGACAAAATGCTGCCAAACAAATCAACGTGATCAGTCTGAACTGACACATGTGCGATTCGATCGTGAAAGCACCATAACCTTACCCCAACCACAAAAACCAACTTGATTTCTACTTAACCCACAAAGCAAATGTATGTTAAAAGTTGCCACTTACCAAGTAGAAACACTTTCCACATCATGATCACAGATGATTTTACACTGAACATTCCGCTACTATCTTGTAAAAGTCAATGCCTTTGAATGAGATAGATCAATAGCTAGAATCGAGAACATTTAAACGCTCTCTGTCTCATACAGCAATATCCTTGTTGACTCAGATCCTTACCTGGAACTGTACTAAAGTTTTGTTTAACCAACAAATGAAAATTTGAATTTGCTTACAATTTACAAGTTCAGCTTTGCATAAGGAAGTGGAAATTCAATTTTACCTTACATTCCTTGATTGTGACTAATCAGTGACATCGTGTTCTCTTTTGAAAGGACTATTGTGTATGTTTGAATATGGAGCTATTTTTATACTTAGCATGTTCACAATAAATGAGAAATCAGGGTTTAATGTACCCATCATAACCATAATGTAGGACACATTATTTCGTATCGCGTTACATGGATGTGTATGTAAACGTGGTCATAATGATAGCTATTGGATATTCATACACAACTGCATATTTCAATAATTAGTCTCTATATCTATCGTATATAATGTGCCTACATAATTCATTTTTTGTATATACTATTATTATACTTCTTTTCTTTTCTTACCTTGTAACAGTTTTCAGATTGTCATTGTACATGAATACTAATATAATGTAAAATGGTAAGAAAAGATGATGATGATGATCATGATGATGATGATGATGATTCACAGGCTATTGAATGCATAAGTAATTATAAAATTAAAGCGTTGCTGAAGACGGCTGTGAGATAAGCAACTTTTAAAATCGAAGGAATATGCTAACATTAACAATTTATATTTCTGTTAATTTACAGAGAGAGAGAGTATGCGACTAACGCCCCTTATGAAAACAGAATGTAGGAATAAAACACTTGCTAGGTCCCGGGGAGGGATCGTGTGGTCGTGTAATCTCAGGCGCTACCCTTCACAGATCACTGACTTTTCACCTCTGTCCGCGTGAATTCAGCTCTCGGGCTGAGGCAAGATTGGTATGTGAGAAAGCTTTCCAGTAGCTTTCCTTGGGTTGGTGGGTTTTCCTAGTATTAATCCGGGTGTTTCCTCCACCTGATACAGTGAGAGCCATGCATAGTATCTTATGCATACACATATACGCATAATGTTGTCAGAGAGACAGTATGCCTCACCTCACCCATCCACCCCCACACCCTCATAGTCGGATTGTACTTCGTCCGTCTTTCTTTACTTTGGTGTACAGCTTGCACAATATAGTTTTCCTTAGTCTTCTTTGAGAGCGGAACAGACATTTCATTCATTTCTGTACATTATACAGCACTTGAGCATATACTAAGAACGCAGAATCATGTCAGGCTTTACGTCATGCCCCGACGGATGGATAAGAACACATGGCATTGAGAATTAAATCCAAAAATAATCCAAGAATTAAAGATACAAGTCCTAGTAATAAAAAGTCCTGAGAAAGCTCAGTTCAAGTTCCGAAGAGATCCAGAATTGAAGGCGATGACCTATATGTTATGGTCTGTGAAGTGCTGATGAGTCAACAGTCTGTTTTTGAATCGCAAATAGTATTCCAGGTTTGAATTCAGTATAAATTTCAATGAATGTCTTTATCCAAAAAATGTGTCAGAGCACTTTTGTATTTCCAGAGAAAATAATCACTTGAACTCAATTTGAAGAAAATAAAATTCAGCTCAAACTGATCACAACATAATACAACTTAATGTGCTAGATGTTAAAGCACGACCGGTAAAGTCCTCGCAGTCACAAGATAATATAGTTCTCTACTTGACCTCAGGTCACAGTTAGCATTTTCTAAAAACAACCATTACCTATTGGAAAATAACCTTCTAGAATGAACTAATGAGCCTTATATTTTTACAACACAATAAGCCTACAAAATTCACGTAAGAATCTATATAAAAAAAACTGACCCATATCAACATATTTACTCCTTCTTTGTTTACCTGAATAATGTTCCCGATAATAAGCACTTACACATTGAGAATACTGAAGCTATTATTAGTTACAAAAATTAAATTAAAAATATAAAACGTCAATCAGATCAAGCAGAAATGAACTCAATTTTGGACAAGGTCAACTACAGCAAACAATTTTACATTTTACATTACAATAACAAATAAAGAAAACTAAAACTAAAAGTCAAACAATCAAATTAAACATACATATCAGAGCTATAACTGTGTCCTCTATTGCGAAATTTAGAATATAAATGTTTCTTAAAATGGCTTTTTCGGTGAATTTTATTGCAATGAAGGATCCGATTGCATCAAATGGTACGTGCAGAAGGCCTAGGGTCACAATTGTTTTTCCTATATTATCCCAACATTTGTTTCTCAGTATCGAACGTTTCTGTCTAAATCAAAATATATATTCTGTGTCTAAATCATAATAAATCATATGTTAATCTAAAATACCTTCAAATATGAAATCACTGTGAAGTTCTTGTCTTACGTTATCAGGCGTTTCTTTGACAGGCTAGTCTGCAAACAAGGCAACGTGCAGTGAATGACAAATTTAACTTCCGGATCAGCATCAATGCCTCATTATTCACTGTACACTTTCGCCGAAGTACATACAGACATTCTCACCACAATGCTCATATTCTAAAGAATAGGCAATAACCTTTAAATTAATATCAAGACAGTCTAAATCTAACTATTGTATCACAAGCAAAACGAGAGGAAATGTTATAAAGATATACTGGGGCTACATTCGAGGATGACCGCTCTGGTGGTTTAACTGGTAAGCGCATCCGCCTCAGATGCGGGAAGTCGCGGGTTCGAACGCCAGCCAAGTCAACCAATGACTTTTAAAAATGGCACTAGCAGCTGCCTCGCTTTGCGTTCAGCATTAAGATGTTAGCGTTAGGACTATTCGGTCTAGTGTCAAGATAATGTGACTGGGTAGAACATCATGCTACATATTTACAGCACGATGCCCCAGTGCTAGACATCACTGTAAACTGCCACACTGCAGACATCTTAGAGATATGACTGAATTTTTTTAAAGCTACGTTGAAAATCCAGATCACACACACACACACACATTCGCGAGTAGTGAATGGGGATACCCTACGGACAATGGAAATCGCAGTCAATAAGGTCGTGGGAAAGTTTACGGACATGCTTTTTCAGACCCCCTAAGAACGTTTACGGACAGTGGGAATTAACATGGGGAATATTGGGACTAGATACGGACAAAAGGTTGTTGTTGTATGAGGACAATAGGAATGGGACAGGTCAGGTGACGTCATGGTACTGAAGATTGGTAACAATGTGAGGTGACGTCAATCGGAAGCAAAGAGCGGGGAAAAAACCTAGAACGTTTGGCGGGACAGAGACATATATAACATATACAACATACAGATATAGATTGATGAAAATCAATCTATCATACACAAACAAGTATGCAACCGACTAAAACAAATTTAGGCAAGAAAGCAAATCTTATCGAGGCGTATGAGTGCCCCTAAAAAGGGACTTTGGATTCTTCTCTTTTCTCCAGTTCTTCCACCATCTCCTTACTTTCTCAATAATTTCTTTTTTCTTCTTTTCCGTCTCATCCAAATTTCATTCAGTCTTTCAAACTCCTCTTAGTTCTTTCTTTCTGTTGTCTTTGTCGTTTCCTTCTTTAGCTCAGTTATCTTTAATCTTCTTCACCTCTTCTTTCAGCACTTTTCTCATCATATCTAACCTTTTAGTTGGTTCAGTCCCCACTTCACAAATGACCACTCAAATTAAATTTGACTTCCAGAAAGCACCTGACTTTGATGACATTATCAAGTTCCTCCTCCAAGCTTCTCACTCACATATTTTGGTTTAATAAAACATCTTAACCTTTCTATTTCCTCCTCTATCAGGCATTTTACCAGATTCTTGGCTACTTTCATGCTGGTCACTTGACTTGTCACAAAGTCTTTGGTAACTGGATATGTCCATTCATATTCAAGCCTTTCCATTACACAGGCTGCATCCATCATCCAGTACCAACTGTCCTTCAATTTGTTGAACAAATTTATTGCCATCTTCGTTTATTCAATGGTGAATGGCACGAACGAGTCTGTCATTTTAATTAAAGCCGTTTGCACCCATATGGGCATTTACGACTAGTTAGTGACTCGTTTGGAGCTATTTGATTTTTCCGAGGGGGGGAGGAGAGGAGGAATAGTGCCACTTCCCATAACGCATTAATGCACTTAGGAAGTTCTATTTGATTAGTCAGATTTCTAGACATTGATGTCTCACGGGACTCATGGTGAGTGGGAATGGCTCACACGCACTCACTTATATGGTACATGTCTAGCGGTGGCAAAGGTATGTCGGACCGAGTGGAAGGGATGCGCCTTATATCCGATATCGTTTTATTTTTCGTTCCCCCGCCCCTAATTCCTCACCCATTTACCCCAAGACGGATGTCCGGTGATGCAGCAATAATATATTGTATGAATGGGTATTGGGCTATGTCCTACTTCTGAATCTGTCACTAAACTGCATTGCCTGTATAACCACCCATGGTGCCGTAGTGGATGATGGGTACAGGTGCAGCATCAGCCCGCGTTTCGCGGTACACGCCCCTACTTGGGCGGTAAACCGTCTATTACTTCCGCACCCACTGCCCCACCTGTTTCAATGCATGAAACTAGCGGATCGGTGATTTGGTTGAATAAGTGGTTAATTGTAAGTATATATAGGAATTATGAGATGTCAACCGGTCTGAGGGTTATATCTTGTCGATTTTGTCAATCTCCTTGAGGAAGATGAACATGGCATCATTTGTTTGATTGGGGTTAGGATTAACTTGATAACGTAGTTCGGGATAGGTATATGATGAGCCGATTTTCCTTAACGTGGTGGTTAATTTTTTTCCTTTGTGTAACAGAATATAAACCGAGTGGGTTTTGGATTAAATGAATAACGCAAACACATTGTGATGGACGATGGAAATTTATAAAATGAATTAATAAAAATGTATATATATTCCAAATACATTGATTCTCTCACGCTCTTAACATACGATTGATCCAATCACTCTACGAAATCATACACAAATTGAAAAACGAAAATACAATTCATGTAATCTTAAGAACGGCAAGTGAGATTCAAATAACCTCAAGGACTGCAAATACGTTTCTAGTAATATTATGCAATGTAAGAGATTCACATAATCTCACGTATGGAATACGATTAAGATTCAAATAATCTCAAGGAATTCAAATATGTTTCAAATAATAATATGCGCTGTAAGTGAGATTCACATAATCTCCTATATTATGCAATGTAAGTGAGATTTCACATAATCTTATATAATACATATAAGATTCAAAATAATCTCATGCAATTGAAAATGTACTCAATTGAAACATCAATTGGAACAAACATATGACTCTTGACGCTTGTAAAGTCGTATGATTCATAAACTGATGAACCGCACAGTTTCACCGAATCAATGGGTTGGCCTACACTTTTATCTGCCGCTCACACCCTTCACGGATCCACCACATGTACAGACATACGTATATGCATACGTACAGACAGCATACAGCACCCTTGTATTCGCATCTTCTACATTCGTGACTCCACCACGTGTGCATACACGTATATACATACGTATAGAAAGCACGCAGCACTAAACAGCTACAGTCAGCCCTACATAGCTACAGTCAGCCCTAAACAGCTACCGTCAGCCCTAAACACCTTCAGTCAGCTCTAAATAGCCCTGAACAGCTACAATAAAACCAAATTGGTCATTATAATGGGTTCTGAAAAATCGTTAGATATATGCTAATAAATCAAACTCTAATAGCAACTTGTAATTCAAAGTTCACAACGTTTCCAGTCTGCGTAGTAGTAAATGCATCATTACACGATATGACATTAAAACCTGAATAAGCTTCATATATCAAATAAAATATGAATTTAACACTTACCCCTTTGGCTGGAGAACACAATGGAGAACGTTCACTCCTTGACAAGATCCAAAACGACCAGTGTCGGTTAGAAATGTAATCTACCTTAACTCCATGAGCGAGTGAGTAATAGTCAGGGTAAAATACCCATGTATACCGTGCTATTCATGTATCTTGCCGTGAGTAATTTTCGACGAAATACATGCTAGTACAGTCGCCTACCTGGAAAAACAATTATTCACACTAGGTAACGTTGTACGCATGTACAACGAAAAATGGTCAAATCGTTCTAAGGCAAAACCAAGTTATTTCTTGCCTTATTCTGTGACATCGGGCACATGTTGAAAACATGCAGGAGATCTTCAGCATCAACTCAGTTGTGGCATTCTGCTCCATTTCCACAATTAGCCAGGACATGTTTCCCCTTACTACTTGCAAGTAGGGGTTTTCCTGTATTAATTCGGTTAATAATCCGTTGATGGTGTTTGATATTGGTGTTTGGTGCTTTGGTTTTGCGACTCATTGTTCTATTTTGTATCGAGTACAGCGTACGTCTTTTGGGGCATGTATCGCTTTGTGTTTGCCATGTAGAGGCGATTTTATGTGTGGATATTATGCTGTATAATTATGGGATGCCTAATCGTTGTGGGCCGGTTTATGTTCGTTTAGCGCGTTCGTTGCTGCTAGGTCGGCCTTGTCGTTGCCTGGGATGTTTATTTTGGACGGGATCATAATAAATTATACAATTTGGTCTTGGTTTTCCATGTTGTTAAGTAGCAAGTTTGCTTCTTTTAGGAGGTTTTCACGCTCCTTTGAGTTGCCTGTGTCCAAGGTTTTTATCACACTCAATGAGTCGCTTATTATTAATGTTTTCTGGATTTCTTTTGGTATGCTGTCTTCACGACTTCACATATGGCCCATAATTCTGCTGTGTTTATTGAACAATTATCCTGGAGTCTGTTTCCTATTTCCATATTCAATTCCGGGATACTGAGTTCTGCAGCAGTTCTGTCTGGGTTGTTTGATGTCCCTTGTGGGATGGCTGGGGTTGTGTATGGAAATTCTGGATGCATATCTTAATGTTAATTCTTCTCTTCTTAATGTTAAAGATGTTTCGCCTGTTAGGATCTGTAGTTCTTCGTTAGAGGTATTTTGGATTGTGCCTGTACATATGCGCAAAGCTTTTGCTTGGATTCTGTTTGAGAATTGATGGATTGGAAGATGCATAGATCTGACATCCATAATCCAGTTTGGATCTAATTAAGGCCGTGTAGAGTGTTACCAACGTGTCTCGGTCTGCCCCCCCCCCCCATTATAAACCTTTGGTTTTTTTCAGGAGATTAAAGTTTCCATTACATTTTCGTACTAATTTGGTGATGTGATGATTCTGTGAGAGGTGTTGTTCGTAATACATACCTAAACACTTTGCGACTTTTTCAAATTTGATTAGTTCGCCTTGGATGTATAGGGTTAGAGGTTCTATAATGTACCTTTTATGGGGGGGGGGGGAGAATAGCATTCCAGTTGTTTTTCCTTTTAATAGTTTGAGCCCCCATTTGTCAGCCCATTTGCCGATGTTAGTCAAATCGCCTTGTAGTTCAGTAAGTAGCTGTTGGTTGCGTGGGTTGCTCGTTTTCCATATGCCACTGTCGTCAGCAAATTGTGATAAATCGATTTTGCTGAGGTCAACAGAGTGTTCGAGGTCGTTTTAAATAGGGTCTGGCTTAGATCACTTCCTCGTGAGGTGCCTTTCTCTAGCACATATACTTCTGAATAATCTGAGTCTATTCTGGTTCTGATGTGTCAGTCTTTTAAGAAGTTTTGGATCCAATTATGCATGTTGCCGTTGATTCCATAGTGGTTCAATTTGGCGAGGAGAACATCAGTCCAAACTAGAATCAGGCTTTCTCAAGGTCTAAGAAAATAGCTATGAGGTTCAATCGCATTTTCGTTTAGTATTGATAGCTAGTTTGATGCGAGACTCGAACCTTATTAGTTGGTCTGGAGTAGATCTATTTTTGAGGAAGTCACTTTGGTTTTGTGAAAGAAGATTGTTGCTTTCAAGGTGATGTTTGAGTCTGTTGTTTATCATTGTCTCCATCACCTTGCACACGGTATCGGTGAGGGAGATTGGTCTGTAGGATGATATTTTTGTGGGATCCTTGCCAGCGTTTGGAATCGGGATAACTATAGCCTGTTTCCATTTGTGGGGAATTTTTCCCGTCTGCCATGATTGATTAATCATATCTAATATGATTTCTTCCATATTGGTTGGTATGTTCTTATATATTTCATATCCTAGATTGTCTTCTTGAGAGGTGGATTTCTTATTTCTAAGGGCTGATCTGCATTCGTCATACTGAACATGTCATTTAGGGGAGAAATCCTAGGGTCTAGGTCAGTGAAGGGGAATGTTCATTTATAATCTTTTGTTGTTGTGTGCTTGAAATTAGGCTAGATGGTTATCATTTTCACTCATTCCAGAGACATATTTTGCTAGATGTTCTGCTTTATCGTTAGTAGATGCACCCTTGATATTTGGAATACTGTTACTATTGTTGTCTTGCATTGCTTTTATTTTGCTCCAAGCCTGTTTTGAATTGCATTGCTTGATTTCAAGGGTAGAGCAATATTTTTGCCAAGATGTTTCCTTTGCTTTTTTGATGATATTTTTTGCTTGTTTTCCTTTTGTTTTGTAGTCTGTATCGTCAGTTGATTGTCCTGTGTGGCAAAATTTATTGAGGGCTTTCTTTTGTTCCTTGATTATATTTTTGCAGTCGTCATTCAACCATGAGATGGGTTGTTTTGTATTTGGTGTGATGTCAGTTTCAGTAGTGGGGATGCTTTGAGTGGCGGCTGCATTTATCCTTTCGAGGATTTTTTGGTTGTATTTGTCGATGTCGTCTTCCCGTAGATTGGCTATAGTTATACCGGTGAGCAAGGGATTGAATGTATACCAGTTGACTTTGTATAGTCTCCAATTGGATAGTTTTGAGGAAGTGTCAACTGGATTAGTAAGGTTTGTGGTAATAATTATGGGGAAATGGTCGCTGTCCAACTTGGAGTCTCTCTCTACTTCCCAATTAGTCACATATGCTAACTTAGGTGGTGTGCAAATTGTTAGGTCAATTGCTGACAGTGACCCCTCCTCTGGTGAAATTCTTGTTTTAGTACCGTCATTTAATATGACCAGACTGTTGTTGAGGACCCATTCTTCGATCATTTTGCCTCTATTATTTTGGTGATTTCCTCCTCATCTTTTGCTATGTGCGTTGAAGTCACCATATATCATATATTAACTCGTTGTGCTGATTGAATTGACATAGTTAAGAGGTGAGACGGCACATAGATATTTAAAGGTTCGAATGAAAGTTGCCCACTGTGAATGAGTATCGATTGATACTCAAGGGCTGTGGGATTGTCTCAGTCATTTGTAATTAAGGAGTGCTGTTGGAATAATGTATTTGGGAGTGGGTCGTTGAAAAAGATGGCTAAACCACCACCCTTTTCTCATTATCGCTTATAGTGAATTTGCTGCTTGAATAAGCTGGGATTTTGTGGTATATTGTTAGATTTTGGTGAATGAGGGTTTCTTGGATAACTATCAAATCAGGTTTGAGTTTAGATTGTTGGAGTTTAATCATTAGTTTTGGTCTATTGATATTTAGTTCCCGGCTATTCCATTGCCAGATTATTAGTTTCTTTCTCCTGGTTTTATCCATTCTTGATGCTGTAATTAATTTATTTTAGTAGATTCTAATGGTCAAATTAGTGTGTGGTTTCTAGGTGTTTTTCCAATAAGTCAGATAGTAATTTAAAGAATGGAATACAAGGTATATAATAGTTTCGAGAGATACCAGTGATTCCCACCATGAGGTCTTTAAGATAGCGCATAATGGTGGCATGTGAGAAGACCTAGTGTGGGGACGCACTTATGTTACCTGCATTGCTTACGCCCTTGTTACTTGCATTGCTCGGTAATGGTGGATCATAATTTTCTATTTTGGTTTGATATCGAACCTCCCGAATGAAGGTCAGTCTATCAAATATAGTTGGTTGGATGGTGTTACCATTAACATTTCTTATTTGTGTTATATCTGTTTCTTATTATTGTTTGTCTTTTGTCAGCTGGTTTGTTGGATTGGTGATGACTTGGCTTTACGAGAGCTTATGCTTAGGCTTAGAGATAGCAGGTATTTGTGGCGCTGGTTCCTTTTCCTGCATGGTGCGTTTCAATTGGGTTTTGGCTTTTGTTTTCGCATAAGGCAATTTTTGTTCCGTCATGACTTGAATAATTTCTTCTTCTCTCCTGTTGCATGGACAGTCATTGGAAATGGGATGATGGGGTCCGTTGCAATTGGCACACTTCTGGCCTATGAATGTGCATTTGATGCTGTGACTGCCGCCGCAGGTGTCACACCTTTGTTTGTTTTTGCAACTGCTGGCGTGATGTCCCCATGCCTTGCAATGACTACAGAAGCAAGGCTTGTTGTTGTATTCGAGGAGTGGATAAGAGTAATCATCAAAGGAAAGGAGAAGTGGTGTGACTGAGTAAAAATCCAGTGGAATTATGTTGGTCAGTTGCCCGTGACTTCACCTGAACCAGGAAGCTCTGGATATGCCGGATCCTTGGTTTATTAATTAAATGGCTATGTTATTGTTGTTTAGAAGATTGTATTTCAGATGTAATGTTATGACCGTTTTGTAGGTTGAAGTTGGTTTTGGTCCATACGTCTGGGTCGACTTGATTTTGGTTGCTTGGGCTGCATCAGGCGTATGCTCCTTTTCCTTATTCTTGGTCGAGTCCTGCTGGGTTGTGCTCAGGGTGGTTTTTGAGAGCGCCTTGTGCCGTGTAATTTTGACTTGAATTGGGCCAATTTACTGTATTTCCATGTATTTGGCTGCCTGTCTTATGGTGTTGCACCTAACTAATGATTACAAACGCTCCTGAGTACGTTTTAATTAGGATTGATGCGAGGATGATGTTACTGATGTTGATGTGTTTGGAACTTCTGGTGGTGATGAATATCGCAAGGTCTTTGCTAAGGTACTAGTTTTTTACCTGTTGCTCTCCTATTTTTGTTCGATTGTCCTTTCTTTTTGGCTGTTTGGTCCCTTCTTGCGTATTTCTTGATGTTTGTTGTTTGGTAGTCCTGCTTTCCTTGGTTGTTTCCATCGGTTGATTGGTTGTTGTCTTGGAATTTGTTGTTGTTGAGTTTTTTTCCTTTGGGCATTCCGTTCATCGGAGTCTTGCCCTTTCTTTGGTCCAATATCTCCTCTGGTAGTCTTGCCCTCCTCTTAGCTGGTGATAGCATATGCATAAGTTAGCAAATCTGGTCTTCATATGTTCCTAGTAAATTATATATGTTTTGGATCTGATATAGTTGTTTACTTGGAGGGGCCTGGTTTTTGACTGGAGTGGATGACTTCTTTTGCCTTGTGGTTATTTGGCTCTTTGGTTTTGAGGTGTTTGCCTGCCCATTTTGGTTCTTGCCTTGTGGCAATGGTGGGGTTTGAACCATATTTTCCGGTTGGGCATTCTTACTCATGTTGCTGGTGGTAGTAGGTGGTTTTGTGGCATCTATCACATTGTTTGCTTGTTGGCATTGGTGATTTTGGGAATGGCAGTATGTTGGTGAGGATGGTAACGGGGACAAGCACCTTGGAGAGTAATTAATTGGTGATGGAATGGTAGGTGATGTCGATGGAGGGTTGGATAGTAAATAAGGGGTGAGACTGGGGGTTCTATTGGGTGAGAAGGTCGCTCCTGGTGTTATTTGAGTTTCTGGAATGTTTGGTAAATATGATAGCCCCGATGCGTCCGGAAGCGAAGCGCTCTCTCCTTTTTTGTTAAGCGAACCAGTTATGGTTGCCATGTTGTTGTATTCAAAACCAGTTTTGATAAGAATTTTCCTACTAGGCGATAAGTTTAACACCTCCAAGCCGCTCTGGGCTGGTACAGTTTTTGGTGATGTCGTGTTCGCCAGTGTCGCCCGATAAGTCATTATAGGGCTGTATTGAATAGGGCATTCGGAATGGTTTGGTAAATGCTTCTGATTCCATACTTTTGTTATTGCCTGTTGTAGTATATGTATTGGAAATATATGTTATATGTGAGATCACGTCCAACGGACGCTGAATGACTAAACATGAGGTGGGGCTAGATGTAAAATGCCCAAAAATAGTGTGTAATCTGAAGGGACCGTCCGGCCTGACATTCTGAATGGACGCGATAGAAAATATCCCTACACTGTTTAGAGCCGGAGCGCTATGATAGTTTGATTTGTGGAATAGAGAGAAGTCAAAGAGCATGTATCATGATAAAATTTGAAAACAAACAACAGACACATTTTTTCAAAACACAACATTTTTATTCAAACAACTAACAACCAAAAATTAGCAATAAAACAAAATAATAATGTTCTAACATACAATTACTTTTCACAAGGTTGACAACGTTGTGAAGAGAAGCAAGACTTCCACTGATGGAAGTCATTAGGCCATTGATTTACAAAACTAGCTAAAGATAAAAGATGACCATAATGGTCACAAAACCATCGATCTACTTTGTCATCGTTATTAGAAGAGTGAAAATCAAAATAAGTCACTAAATGTTTTAAAGAATATCCAAGACTGCGTTGATGAAGAAAATACACACAATATTGTCCACACACCTTGGAATCTGTGCCTTGTAATTTCACATTTTTTAATCATGTCTTCTGGGCGTTTCTTCTCATAAAGTCGATGATGTCGTCTTCCAAAGCTGGTAATCCATACGAATCTAAATGCTCCAGACACCCCTCTTTAGGGAAGTAGACGGCTACCCAGTGGATTCCTAGGAGATGACTGTCGTCCGTGTTGATGACATAAGCTTGATGGTCTCGAGGCTTGCGATGAGGCAGTTTATCTTTACCCCACACGACAGGATTCCAAGAAGCCGTTAACAGTTCAAAAGGTAATATATTTCCCAGGTATCAATTTTTGTGTTGTTGTTTTGTTTTTGTTTTTTCTTGTTTTTATTTTCCTCGGCCAATTTCTACGCTTCGTCTCCGCACACTGAGCCAAGAGAGCTTCGTCGTGATGGATCACTAGAGCAATCAGTGGAGGACAGGAATGTTCACGCAAGTTTTTATACCACTGATGCAAGATGGCTTCTTTTGAGATGAAACTCCAAGCTTCGTCCAGATACTCGTCCAATTTTCCATCTAGTCGCAGCATCATACATTTATCGTGTTCAGTTTGACTGGGATGATCGTTTTGACATCCATAACAATCTTTCCTGATCAATTCCGTATTTTTTTCTGCCAAGTGTTTGGGAAAACAGGAGACTAAATGTTGTTCTTGTTCTGGACATCTGGACTTCATCATTGTGTCATTTTCGTCTTTGTCTTGGGGATTTACTTCCACTGTATCCTAACATTCCATTTCCATAGATTCTCTACCAGTCAAAGAGGGATTACAGTGATCCATAGCTTCTAGTAGTCTATAATGACCACTCTCAAACTGTTGATTTCTATGGTATTATCTAATTCGCAATATAAGATGACGTTCACTGTGTTCTCTGGGGGTAGATGATTTGCAAATTAAATTTCCACACGAATCTGACCGAATTTTATAGGGTGGAAATCTCCCTCGTTGCTGCTTTGGTCTGATGTGAAATCAAAATCCCACAATGCGTAACCTCCTGCATAATCATCGTACGTAATAATGTGATTGTTGTTGTTTCCTAACTGTCCGTTGGCTTAGTACAGGGAAAGGTACACTCTCAAGTAAATCTTGACACCAAACTTAGGTTCGAAAGGTCTGGTACACAAGATCTTCCCATCACGACTGACTTCGATCTTGGACAACTTGTAATGCTGAAAGTTGAAAGAGTTTTCTTTATGGAGTTCGTTGAAGGTTGTATTTTAAACAATCGCAACGATTAAACGATTGGGTAACTGTCTTATGAACAAATGATCTTCGATCATGGATCGCTGTCCAGCTGGAATAGTGAAAGTTTTCACTTCCACTCGTCGTACTTGATACTTGTTGGTCATTCTCCTCAAAATGTAACTGATGTCGTTTCTCACATTAGGTAACATTCCCATGCATCCCACGTAGAGTCGGGGTTCTTCAATGTCAGTTTTGTTAGCGTTAGCGTCGTCAGTTTCACCTGTCGAATGGAATGCGTAACTACTGTGATTCAGTCTCAGGCGAATATCCACACCATTCAGCAAAACTTTTCTTGCAACGACATGTCCAAATGCAAGCGATCCATCAGTTCTAAACTACCGCTTCTATCAACGTTCTGTCGTCGTTCTGCAAATCCCGAATTTTGATCGTCCCTTGCAATCGTAGTGATGTTGAACTTAGTCGTTCCGTCAGGTTTCTATGCCACGCAAGAATCGAGATAAGTGTTCTTGGCCTCTTTTCCGTACGTCAAGAGATTTTCCAGGTACGTTAGATAAGGGTACGTATCCATGCTGCTGCTGACCAGTTTGTTATTCAAATACAAATCTACCTCACTGAACAAGGAATGCATGAAATTGTTCACGGGAGCTACTCTGTCATCGGCTCCTAGAGCGGTGATGTCCTTTTCCGTCACTTTGACTTTCAGGTTCAAGTAACTGCTATTCAGATCGATGTAATCTTTGGGCTGTCCTTTGATTTCAAATTCGATGGGAGCTGAGGCTGTCATATAGAAGATGGTGTGATAAACGACCCATTAGGATTCTTGCATCTTCATCATAGCGGGACGCATGGCAAACAGATCAAGTTCCGACTTGGAACATACGCAAGACTCTCGGTGCATCATTTTATTTCTTATTTCTTTCTTATTTGTCTCTGTCATTTAATAATCAAAAACGTCAAAGTCTCGGACGGTTCTTCCTTTCTCAGTCGTTCTAGATTTTTGAATATGAAGACATCTGAAGGGGTATTTTCTTCGTCGTCTCTTTCTGCCTTGTCCTGGCTGTGGTGACAGAGAAGCAGGACTGCCTGACTCGGCATCGTCTAAGGCATTTATAGCTGTCTCTCGTCGACCCAAAATGTCTTTACCCGCTTGCAGCAAGACATTTTTGCCTGCTCTCAAGAAAGCTTCTTTAGGGTTTTGTTTGTCGATGATGACATTTTGGAGAAATTCTTTGCGTGAGTCAAAGCGACATCTTTAAAGGCGTGCAATCCTCGTGTCACCATCTGTTTCAAAACAGGAGCCACTTAACGAAAACACCGATTTCTCCTAAACCATCTCCTCGCTGTCGAGCGACGCGTCGGAACACTGGATACATAACTTACGAGTCGTTAAAGAATGGAGTTTCACCGTGACTTTCCATTTGGTGAATCAAATATTTTGTCCCAAATATCCTTTATAGCAATGTTAACAGTATTGAAATACGACTTACGGACGGGCAATAGTAAGGATGTACAAATTCGCGGTGAGCGGGATAGGTGTTTCCGCCTTCCTCTTTAGCGTTCGTGGCAGAATCCACTTTGAAAGGAATGACACGCAGTAACGATACAGAGGTGTGTCCCACCACTTTGTACTCCACCACATCGGAATACACAAATATCAAATTGAGTCCTTGGTTCAGTTCTACCGGAGAATGAAATAACTTGGTAAAGAATCGTTGTCGAATTGCTAATTCGCCTTTTTTCTATACTTTCTTCCTCAACTCCATGTCCCCACCCAAAATATCAAACAATTCGTGACAAAATAAAATAGACATCAATTTACCCTCCGGAAATTTCATCAATAGGCGACGAGCCACTTTATAGTACTCAAGGGTGGCACTTTTTCTGACACTCTGCAAAGCTGTAAGAATCACGGCATTAAACCTGGTAGAAATCATGCTCACCAAATGTTGACAGCTTAAATAATAGCCGTGGAGAATTATCAAGTTATAGGTCCACTTTTGAGTTTGTTAGTTATGCGTTTTATTCTCATATTTTGCATTGGTATCCGCGTACTTTTGCACTTGCTCGACATGAACTTCGACCGTAAAATAATTTGATTCGGAAGGACATTTAGGACTTGTGTATGGTGAATCATTTCCACCAATGCCACTTCCCAATGGGCTTCATGATCTAATTGGATGGTCTGAGGTTATTTGGCCGTGTAACAACACAAAGCATTGTGGAGACACATCTCTCTGGAACTGTCAATGGGGAGCTTCAAGTAAAATTGTTTGTTGTTGTTCATAATTCCAGTGTCCTGCTTCTGTCCCTGGGGTCACTCGAAGTCAGAGTGTCTCCGCCCAAAATGTTGATGTTGTTGTTCCGGTGGTGGTGACTGGTGTTGGGCACAAGATTCCCGTTGTTCCCGTTCGATGAGTATTTCAGTGAGGAATTGGGAAGAAGGTAACCAAAGACACTACTCCGCAAAATGTCCACAACTGTTTGTCTCCTTGTCGCTAACTCAGATTGGTAATAACACAATACACCACAAAGATATAGCTGAAAAAGACGATTTGCATTGTAGGCACACGTTCTCCACACCACACCTACAAGGGTTATTTTTGTAGATCTTGCAAGGTAGAACTGGGTGAAGGAGTGGTCACTGCATTGGTAGCTGAAGCTGAGGCTTTGTGGAAGGGCATGATGGTCACTTCTTTTTATAGTCGATGACTTGCGAGGCGTCGATCCAAGAATCAAAAATGGGAGGCTATCGTTTCCAACGCACTTTGCCTTCTTTCACACGTCGTTTTCCTACTTTGCGGGTTATTCGTTCGAGAACGCATTCGATGTCGTACACTTCGTCTCCTATATTGGTCACGCGTTGTAACTCGGGTAAGTAAAATGTCCCTTTTAACACTTCCAAATTGAGATGACACGAAACAAATATTTGCAGCCACGATTGTATGTGGCCAAATGAGAGACATCAACTAAATCGGCTTGCCATTGATGATCGATGACCTCCACTCGGGTGCGACTTCTAGAACATTATAGTCGAATGAGTTTGTGTAAAGTGTACGTGGCTTGTTCTTATAACCATCGTTTCACTTGAGGTAAATGGAGACTTTTCAGACGAGTTTTGGCAGCACGATACATTCTGAACTCATCCGTGACCTGCAGGATGGGATGGGTCGTAGTAAATGATGGCTTACTCCTTCTCCATTTTTAATTAGTCCTCCACTCTTCGCTGATGCTACTTTGGATGGAGCGAGATGGTGGTTTGGAAATGGCGTTATGTGTTCGATGTGCCACTGGAGTAGAAATCGAAGGTAGTGGTAGTGGCGGTGGAGGTGGTAATACGATGGCTTTGGTCTTCTTTTCTTTTTCATTTCTGGTTTCCCTTCTTTCTTTTCACTTCCGTCGATGGAGGAGTGGTCATCATCTTTATAACCCAAGCTTTCAGTTCTTCTCTTTGGGGTGTGGAAGAAGGGGTCAACAAGGACGCTGAAATCTTAATTGGAATGGGAGCTGCTGACGGTGTTTGAAACACTTCTCGTACCTCTTCTTTCTCTGGCATTCGTAGGGCTCGTCTGTCTTGACCGCTGGGGGTGATTGTGGTGGTGATGGTGATTGTGAGGAGTTTTCATTTAGGCTTTAAAGTCTTCCAGAGGGAGTAGAGCTGTTTCATCTAAAGCGTTCTGGTGAAATAGTCTTAGTCGTTACAATCGTTGACCGTACTTTTGCGATTTTTCTGTTTCGGAGAAATCGTTGCGATCTATCAACGACTGCAATTCGTGTTGTAACTGGGACATCTCGGTAAAATGAGGATTTAGAGGCAAATGCGGGGTCCCTTGTTCTTGCCAACGATGGTATTCCATCCATCGCTTGTAAGGCACTAAAGCCAGTTTTTGTCCTACCATTCGGTTTCAATGGTAACGTCTGAGGTTTTCGGACTTCAAAGGTCTCTATTATCTTCTTGGTCCTTTTTATCTTGCCCCCATGAGTACTCCTAGCATTGTTCCCAATACTCATTTCAGCAAGGGTCCTAACAAAAGGGGCTAAATTCATCCGCGTTGTACCAACATTGTGCTTTTTGACGAATGGGTATTTTCTTTTGAACCATTTGGCGAAGAACGTGAAGATGTTTGGCTAAGCATTTTTTTTCTGGTGTTTAGACAAAGGTATCGTGTCATTCAATACGTTCAAACAACATTCGCACACGGTATCGATGACGTTTTTGGAGGCTGTTTGAATGAGATTTTTTCGAATGAGTGAAGAAGCTTTAGGGAGGACGGAGAACATGTCCCCATGTTTGACTAAACGAGGAGGAAGTCCTTTCCTTTTCTTTCCTTTGGGGTCAGAAGAGGTATGGCTTCTGGGGTGACATCTTTGCGTGTTCAGGAGCACAAATTCTTTGATCCCATCCTTTTATCACAAGTCTAATTTATACTGAAATGCCTGAGCCACTTATTGTCGTTATGTCGTATCAACTTCATTACAGGCATCACACGTCGTGGAAGCGTTCTCAACGGACTAAATTTGGACAGTTCATGCTTGGACAAATCCAGTAAACTCTGTAACATGTCCGGTCTCTATTGGACTTTGATTTTGAGGCAGGTACTTTGAGAGCAGCTCCCATTGCAGCTAAAGAGGAGGACGGTGTCACCGCTGAAGGAGAAGTTTTTGGATACGTGGCTTTCCATCTTTCTTGCAGTTAAAAGCTGTTTTCTGGAGGGGGGTCTATATTGGTGGTCTTTTCTTTTTTCTATGGGGTTTTCTTTATCTGGGGTTGGTTGTGACCTGGTCTTCACACCATTGCTCTTTTTCTTCTTTGGGGTTATTTTGTCTTTTTTGGGAGTGACTTTTTTCTTGGGAAGAATGTTGGGGATATTAGGATCTCATTTTAAGAGGGAGCGAATGATGACACCTCCTATATAACCGCTACCTCCAGTTTCAAAATGATTTGCTCTTTGGTTTGAGTGTCGATGCGGGGATCGACCCGTTGCGTGAAGGCTACTTTGTTTCTCTCAAAAAAGCGTTTCGTTTGGTAAGGAATATGAATGATACCTTGCAGTAATTGACGTGCTGTCACCGTAAACCATCGTAAGCCTTATCTGAGACTGGCTTTACGACAACAGCACGTATTTGTGGATTATTTTTGCGACTGATGCCGTACAAGGCACGAATCAATTTGATGGGATGATGAGACTGAAGGGACATCATGTAGACGTTGTGTGAGACAGATCCAAAGTGTCCTACGTTTTCATAGATTTTTTTTGTTAAGTCGACGACGAGGTCGTGTACACGACAGGCCCTGTTTTGGCACCAGTGGGACAAACAGATGGGTACGAAATCGCACATAATCGTGGGGTGGGGGTGGAGGGGGTTTAAACCCACAAGTAAATAGGCATGTGGGGTTTGAGTGTCATCTCGCACTCATGAGTCAGCCAAGGCGGTCCTAACTGTTTGGCTAAGACTTGCACTTGCGATTCATCTCTGGGGCTTTTAAACAAGACCACGAAATGAGCATTGAGACTGATGATGCGATGGGCTTTACTTTGTTGACACAAATGTTGAGTGATGTAAAGGACACTGGCATTACGATGACGCCCTTTGCGCGTAAACCACAGTTTATTTTCTTCTTCGTCTTCTCCTAACATGTCGTCGAAAATGACCAGATGGGTTGGACTGCTGTCAGACACGATTCCATCGTCTTGGCTAGGAATGCCTTCCACAAACACGATGGAACCGCCTTGACTTTCTCGCAAATTGATGTACGCCGCTTGCCAACCTTTGTAACACCACACGATTCTTTGAGGTGAAAGATCGATCAAATGATGTTTATGTTCGATCAAAGGTTTGACAAAGTCGGTTTTGCCTCAACCGCTTTGTCCGGCAATCAACATGTTATAGTGATGACGATGATACAAGGCCTCCCAACAAGATACAATGCCTCCCAACTGGCACGATCTAAGTGTTCGTCAATAACTTTGAAAGTTGAGCAGAGACATCAGAGGTAGCCATAGTGCAAGGAATGTCACTTTGACACGAAGACAAAAAAGACGAAATTGTTTTACTTTGTTCACAACACGGTTATTATTTTAAAAATGGAACAAGTCCAAAGACACAAAAAGCCAAATGATTAAGTACAGCAATTAAGCACATCAAAACGATCAAAGTAGAATATAAACAAGTCACTGTACAATATGTTTTTGGTAACCAAAGTGTCCTAGGGACAGCGTGTAATGTACTTAGAGTCGCAACATTGGCTACAGTCACACAGGTGTCCTCCCGGAAGGGTCTTTCGGGAATATCCATGAAAGTCATGTCCTGAAGGGAGTGTTTGTCCTTGGTGACGGGTTCTTCTAACTCTGTCACTAACACAGGTTTGAAAGTTACTTTTTTCGCTGGACGTTTGAACTGCGGATCACAAATCATGGGCATAATTGGACACTTCTTTGGTCCAAACCTCGAAACCCCAATTTTTCCAGTAACGTACATATGTCCAGTGAGGGTGTAAGTCACAAGCTACACACACATCGTCATGCACATCTTCAGTACCTAAAAGCTGACAAATCTTTTTTCCCCGTAGGGGCCGATAAGTATCCAGATGAAAAAGCAAGGCTTTTAACAAAAATGGGTCTCACGTGGACATTTGAAAGATCACTTTCATGTTTAATTTGGTGGCAAGTACTGTTCGTAAAGAGCCCACAAATAATCAGCAGTAAACGAAATCCCAAAAAGGAAGTCACTAGGACGCACACTAAACGGCAACCCCAATTCAATGGACGCAGTTCAAGTAATAAGTGTTGATAATCTTCCATCGTCTGAATACTCTCGTTGATTTCCTTCAACGGAATTTGTTGCATCATGAGTGATTAAAGTTGTGACATGGTAGTCCGTTTATATACCCTCTTTTGTCGGAGGTAATACGTGTACTTTCTGCACAGAGATGATCGTATGATCAGAGGTCATCCAGTGGCAAATCTAAATGGTTTAGTCACTAACTTGCACGTCACTCTTCGTTCAGAAGCTTATTCTTGAACTAAAGTTGAGTTGTGTGAAAGATTTTGGTAACCCTCTAACTCTTCTGGAATTCGTGTCATTATGTCTACCTTGTAGCAAATAGAATCAGCAGTAACAAACCAATCATTGGTGCCATTTGGTAGTTGATCAATGTCAGTCCGCTCAAACACTTTCATCTGAATATGTCCTCTTATACGATTCAGGTACCAGTGGTTTAAACACCAGCGACGTAACAATGCAATTGTTCTTTTCGTTGGAATTGTATTTTGACCACATATCGGTAAATGCGTTCTCTCAACTCCACAGGCAAACCACGAATGTTCTGTTGTAAAGTATCCATGATCATGTCAGTCAGTATTATTTTATCTGAAATCTTCTCCTAGAGCGAAAGTAATGGACATAGTGAGTAATTTCTAACCACTGCCATTCAGGGAAATTGTCAAGAATGTTAACATTATCATCTGATTTAAACGGTCTAAAGCGGAATAAACGGAAGAACGCTGACTTGATCCAGAGACATTCGACTCGTTTGTTGACTTTTTCAATTTCCTCTTGCAAATTTTTCGACACAAAGGTTCTCCAGTCAGCAATTGAGATTTTACCCTGGTAAGTCCCTGCCAAACTTCCTTGTAGATCGTCTCTTGCAATTCGTTTGGTAATACTTGAATATTTATTATATGGGGTTTAAATACTTGTATAAGTGAGGTCCAACGTTTGACTCCTAACCTAGCTAGTTTTTTTAAATGACATGGTATGCCACGTTAATGACTAGATGCCACTAAAACAGGTAGTGACAATCCGGAGACCATCGAGCACTTGACTTTATCCCCTTCGCCCAAGAAGAAATATACGGCTCTGGCTAATTATTCCGGGGTAGGTCCTCCTAGATATTTAGGCTATTTTCCTTGGAAGGTTTGGAATCGACTTTCAAAGTTGCAGTATTCAGGCAAACGCACCGGGAACGAATATTCGTCTTTCACAGGTTCATTTCGATGAGGGTAGGGAGAAATCCGCAAGAGTTCACACATTTTTGGATGACATCCGTAGGGTGGTAGCCACATGGTTTCACATGGAGGATAACACTGACAATGAAAACTAGTAAAGTGATAAGGTGTTCTGTGACGAGTGGTATCGCTTTCGCATTCATCAGGTTTGACACGCACAACATCACTTTCCATGGTAGGTGTAGTAGTAGTAGTAGTCATAGCAAAGTTTCCATGATGCTTTACTGCATTGCTGAGGTCACAGCGTACGGAATCGCTCTCATCGTAAGGCACAGCATCGCACTCCGCTTGAGAATCACCGAACTTGAATGATGCCTGTTTAAAAGTATACATCTGTCTCGCTTGGTCCTGGTAGTTATAATGAACTATCAGTCTTGGGCGTTGTCCCATTTTATATGCTGACCAATATCGACGTGTCCGCACGGCAAAGTGATGTGATTGGGAAGCCGCAGTCGCTTCTGATACACGATTTGATAGTTTTTCCAAATGCCGACTGACAATTTAGTGTGTGAGTAAAGGTGCAATTTTGTGCGGTTCGTAGCTGGTCACTTTAAAATTTTCATCCTGTCCAGGCTGCAAGGCTTCTTTCAGTACGCCAAAGATCACCATTCGACTGGTGAGATAAATGAGAGTCAATCCTTTCCCTTTACACTCCGTGTGCACTTCTCCTTGTTTATATACTTAACCGTAATGTTTAGGATCACCACTAGCAAAACTTAAAATCTTGTCGTCGGGGTGATCGTCTGTCCAGGCTCCTAAACGGTCTCCTTCGCTTTCAGGGTGACGATGACCCGTGCGATCGATATAGATGCAACTGTCCTTGTCAATGTACAGGATACGATCTCCTAACAGGTCTAAAGCTTCGTACAATTTTAAGCTAGCATGGCTGTCACGCATTCCGAATGACGACATTTCCGAATTCGTCCGCTTGTGCAAAGTCCAGTTCTTCTTCGTAACTGACTAAAATAAAGTCCTCACGAATGACGTCCATGTGTTTCATGTATTTGGTTTTGTCGTCAATCATCTGAAAGTGGCTGGAATATTTTGACAAATACTCCGTCTTAGATCGTTGTGGCATTTTACCCCAAACGCAATTTCACATCACTTTCGCAAACGATCGCCTTTATTAGCTTTTCTCCACGTGGTCTAAAGTGATGCCTTCCTGCTCCCAGTATTTCTCTTTGAATTTATTTTGGTCTTTGTGAGTGTGGAACCAGGAAGGATTGACACTGACTTTTTGTTTCACTTTCAAAAAGGCCTCCACGTAGTCTACAAAAATCCATATCTGAGTCTCGTAGCCATTGGGGCATTTTACTGTCTTGGGAAACTGGTACATTTCGTACACTTCTAACAATTGGCATCCAGGTCCAGAGCTTTAAACTATTCCACGCTGACACACATTCCTATCAAGGCGCGTCCTTCCTGGGTGTGCTGACAAGGCTGATCTTGGTTACACGTTTCGGCACAAGTACGGCTAAAAGAAAAATCAGTTTTCTTTGAAACTGGTGAGGTAAAACGGGATGGTACAAGTCCGTGTGAGGCAAGACTTTGCACTTGATCCATCCTTCGTATTGTCGAATGTTGTCCAGGTAGATGTGTCCTGCGGGAAAGCGACAATATTTGCACACGTAAGGATACAACGAACACACGTCCACGTGTCTGATTTCTTCTCCTTTCTCTTCGTCGGCGTGGAATGGCAAACAGGTGTAATTCGTCCGTCCTCCGTACAAACTTCCCCTTGGTTCAAATTGTGCACCAACTTGTAACTTTCCACGATGCGTTTAAACTCGGGATCGCTTTTCAAACGGTGATCGTACTCGTGTTCTCACATTTCCACCACTTAGTATCCTTGATGTTCGAACTTTAAGCGCCGTTGACAAGTGGCATCGTACAAGTCTTCCATGATCCGTTGTAGAAACTGATTTTTGGTGCCACGTTGAGGGTAGCGAAGGGGACATCCGTCAATTAAGCATCCGTTAAACTCGTACACTATCTTGGGGTTTTCTAAGTCTCATCCATCCACCGAATACGTTCTGACGATCTTTTCGCCTCCTCCGTTGCGGACGTGTTGGATCCATTTGTCTTCCTTGTCGCACAAGTAATGTAGCGAGCGTAAGGCTTTGACCGAGTATTTACGTTCGACAAGGTTAGTGGTTTAAGGGCTGATGACAGCCAGTGTGTTTTCGAACATGAATCTTTGAAGGTACACTAAGGAACATGCTTTGGTAATGGTGCAGACTTCTTTCAAAGAATCCATCCCTCCATGTTCCATGAACAGTTCTCGAACTTTTCCGCAGCAACGTCGTAAAATGTCCACGTCAGAACGACAATACTTTAACATTTCTTCCTGAAAGTCGAAAGTGTCCAAGGCGTGAGTCTGGAACCAAGCGTAGAAAGCTTATCGTTGCTCGGTACGTGTGTTGTCGGGGTTGTAGTAGTGAGCCTCAACCAAATGGAGTAGAACGGTGTGTTGATTGGCTTCTGTATTGAAAAAGTGAGGAAATTAGCCTTTAGCCATTTCTGTCATTCCAAACGTTTTAGGCATTCCACTGAAAGGCATGGCCAAGTAACTCATTGAATCTTTAAACTTTACTTATCGCACTTGCACGGAAATGAGTTTGGCTCCGTTCAAAGTCACTTTCGGACGTTCGGTACTTTGTTCCGTATAGTATCTGAGAAGAAATTGCCCATCGTATCCCTAGAAATTGTGAGCCATCACCGCGGCATTGCGATGACAATCTCCGTAATGTTCGATGTCCTCGTGGCTCCAAGTCTCGTCGATGGGGTCTAAGATCCATTGGGCGAAATCGGCTAGCGTGTTCGGTCCCCGAAAGATTTGTTTACGTCCTCCAGGAATCTTGCTGCAGTGAGGGAAATGACTATATATAGGCTCCTGGATGCACTTCTCGCACGCTCGATGGGCCATGCAGAGATTAGGAATGTAAATTCCGGTTTCTTGCATGTATTCTAAATCAAAAACTATGAAATTGCTTTTCTTCTTCTTCTGGTCATCATCCTCCTCTTGATGATTGGAATGGTATTTTTTAATGTAGCATATGTGTTCCAAGTCCACAATTTGGTGACAAATGTGAAATCGTTTCTTTCCTGAACATACGTGTTTAGAGGCCAAAAATCAATCACATTTCGATCCACAATACTTGTGTTGCTCTCGATTGTTATAGCCATAGTCACATTTCTCACAGAAATAACCGTATCACAGGAATACAATGATACTGGTGATGGTATCAAAATGTTCATCATGATGATAGACGTGAATGTATTTGCCGTCTTTGAAATCATTGCCTCGTAACAGCAGAGGTCCATTCACTTCTTGACTGTTAACTTTCAATGTGCACTTTCGTGGAGCTAAAACGTCTTGCAATTTTTGCATTTCAGGAATGCCACATGGTCCGTCTTTGGATAATCCCGCTTGCTGTAACAGTAGTTCTGCTTTTCTTCGTTGTTTGGCTCAGTTCAATTTCTACTGTGTCGTTCTTGTCAGCATATATTTGTCCCACCACGATGGCACGGGCTAAACACATCCATTACTGAGGGTTGTTAATTCGGACGAGACTCTTTCGTGCTGCGACGTTTGTCCACCAATAACACCTTTTTGCGTCCTGTCCCTTGGGTAAGATACACATGGGTCATGAACAGTGTCGCTTTTCCTTTAGTGATGTGAAACTTGTCGTTGGATTGTTGCAGGTGTTGAATCTTGTCGATGACTTTGGAAGGTGTCAATTCTGCTGGGCTGCTAAACTCGATGCAAACGGGGGACTTCAATCTGTCGTGTGGAATGGAAAGTCTCAAGCGATCGTCTTCTTTGGCTTCACATTGACGTTTCAATGTGATTAACAAATGCTCCCACACATCGGCGATGAAATCCTCTGATTTATCCAACTGCATTTCGTACTTGAAATCTTTAAACTTCACCGTGTACGTGTAAGCCGTAGTTCTAAATTTTCTAGAGAAGCGATTTTCCGTCTCTCGAATGTGGTAGTAATTTTGACGAGTTAATGGTGGACTTCGGTCGAGTGTAGACTCTCTGGACCTGGATTCTGGCTCACTCATGTCATCTTCAAAATCACTGGCATGAATATGAGCCAAGACTTCAACTACTGTACAAGAAGATAAATCACGTTTCTGCCTCTTACTTTCTTATCCTTTCTTCACGAAATGATGTGATCGTTTCCTCTCGACTGCAAAAGGTCAAATGACTACATTTTGAAGCCAATGGTCCCTATATTCATGTCAGATTAGTGTCTTTCTTATATGAAGGGTCAGTGTCATCCCTTCCAGTATTTATTTCACTCTCAAACCGACCAGAATGATGAAGAACCCACACAGATCGTCTCTTGGTTTTGATATTTTAGAATAAGAATCTACACTTGCGCACTCACTCACACACACTCACGTACCTCATGGAAAAAAAGGGATTTTGACTTTTAATTGATTTTGGCAATTGAAATACTATCTCTTTTCGAGAGAATTCGGTGGCCCTGAAAACACCGTTGGGACTTTAATCCGCTTTAACTGCCCTAAGCCATTGCAACGGCCAATGCCTACTTCTGGACTGGCTCCTGTCGATGATGATTTGGTAGAAATCACTAGGGTGGTATTGCAGGCGTAGTAACAGAGTTGGGTTGTTTCGATCGGGAAGGTCGTTTTCTCCTGGGTCGTATTAAAGATGTCTGATACATTTGTTTCAGACTCCTTAACTTTACCAAAATGTCTAAGTGTACCTTAACTGTTTGATTTTCACTGTCCTCCTTCTCTCTTAGACCTTGTTTCTTCTCTGTTGCTCCTACTTCTTCCTGTCGTTTCCTTCTTCTTGCCTGTTCTTCTTGTTGAAGGAGAAAAGCTTGTCCTGCTTTTTTCTGCTGCTGTAAAAGAATTCTCTAATTCTTCTTTCTGTCTCTGTTTAAAACCGTCAACGTGCGGTAAAGGAGAAGATGGCGAAGTTGATGGTACTGGAACAAATTCTTGCGAAGAAAAGAGAAAATCCACTAAATCAGGAACACGGATACGAGCGTTTGGAACAGAAGAATGTATGTGGAGAGACAAGGCTGTTTGAAGAGAGTCATTACACTGGTCAACAGTGAAATCATTACTGACTTGAAAAGGCCCTAATCTGTAGTATTTTGGTGTGCCGAACACGAATATAACCGTGAAAAATTTGTATTGGCTCTCGTTTTGAAGATATTCATATACCTCATTTTCTATGTTTCACTGTGTAAATTTCTCCAGTAGGACTGCAGCAACATCCGGAATAATGATGTAACATTGCATAATACCATCATGCTCACATCATCCACAGTTGATTGCATCATTTTCTGATGCAATGCAATACTAATGCCATGCGGCTGCTGAAGTAAGTTGACGTCAGCAGTGTACTATACATGTGTAGGCCTATTATACTAATGCCAGGCGGCTGCTGAAGCTGACGTAAGCAGTGTACTATATAAAGCCCAATCAGATAGGTTCAGCATTTAAAATATTTTAGACGTTGTGCGAGACAGTTCAAGCTACTGTTACATAAAACTTATTATTTTATCCATTTACGTACAATAAAGAACAGTAATGCCTCGAAAGTGTGTTAATACCGCGGACAATTTTTGCTATATTTGTGGGGAAGTGACATTTGCCAACCAGAAGAAAAGTATCAATTCTCAAGTGAAGAAGGCATATCATCTTTACTTCGGATGCAAGGTTGGTGACCAAGACAAGCCTTGGGCTCCGCATATATGCTGTGCTACATGTACAACACAGCTTTCACAGTGGTTGAATTGCAAAAGGTCATCAATGCCGTTTGCAGTCCCAATGGTGTGGAGAGAGCCAAGCAACCACCTAAATGACTGTTACTTCTGCTTGGTTCCTCCTCTTTCCGGCGGAATAACGAAGCGAAAGAAGTCGAGAATAGTCTACCCAAACATTCCGTCTGCATTGAGACCAGTTCCACATGGTGAGGGACTTCCTATTCCAGAACCTCCAGCAGAATATTCTCTTGATTCATCTGACGAAGACAAAGGTGAGTCGACCTGTTCTTCTCCTGGTCCATCAGCATGCAGTGATCCAGATTTTCACTGTGGTGCATCATCAACCCCACACAGAATAACACAGGAAGAACTAAATGACCTGATTCGTGATTTGGACTTATCAAAGAACAAGGCAGAATTGCTAGGATCAAGACTCCAACAATGGAATCTTCTAGAAGAAGATGTCACAATTACTGCATATCGAAAGCGCCACCAGCAATTGGAGCCTTTCTTCAGAAAGGAAAGTAATCTGATATTCTGTTCCGATATTGAGGGCCTCATGAATGCTTTAAAAATCACTCATGACCCACGAGAATGGAGACTATTTGTGGACTCTTCGAAACTGAGTCTCAAGGCTGTGCTTTTGCACAATGGAAACATTCTTCCATCTATTCCAGTAGCGTATGCTGTCCACATGAAAGAGACATACGATAACTTAAGGCAGCTACTGAATTCCATTGAGTATAACAAGTACAGCTGGCACCTCTGTGGTGATTTGAAGGTAGTTGCCCTTTTAATGGGACTGTAGCAAGGATATACAAATTACATGTGTTTCTTATGCGAGTGGGATAGCCGAGCAAGGGAAATGCACTACATGAGGAAGGAATGGACTCACAGGCAGAATGTAGCCATTGGAGAGAAGAATATCCAACACCCAGCTCTGGTTGAGGCTCAGAAAATCTTGCTACCACCCCTTCACATCAAACTAGGTTTGATGAAGAACTTCGTGAAAGCCATTGACCGGACTTTGCCAGCATTCCGATACCTGCATGAAAAATTCCCTCGACTCAGCGAAGCAAAGATTAAAGAGGGAGTTTTTGTGGGTCCTCAGATTCGAGAGCTTTTCAAAGATGACCGGTTCAACAACTTGCTGGAAGGTGACGCGAAACAAGCATGGAATGCTTTTCGCCTAGTTTCTACAAACTTCCTCGGAAATGTTAGGGCAGAAAACTATAAGGAACTAGTAGAAGACATGTTGATGAAGTATAAGAAACTTGGCTGCAATATGTCTCTAAAGATTCACTTCCTTCATTCCCATTTGGATTTCTTTCCTAGCAACTGTGGTATTGTTAGTGATGAACACGGCGAACGTTTTCATCAAGATATCGCAACAATGGAACAAAGATACCAGGGAAAATGGTCCACTATAATGCTGGCTGACTACTGCTGGACACTCCTCAGAGATGCTCCCGAACAGCTGTACAAGAGACAGGCGAAGAAATCTAAGATGTAGTCAATGACTTGATTTTTTATAGGTAGGCTATTACAGTTGACCTTTTACTATTGGAATGCATTTCGTTATGTAAACATTAATTTCTTGCAGATTACAAAAAACTAGAGCCAATTTTGCAATTTGACTGTCATATTCGTGTTCAGCACATAAAAATTGATAAGAATTGACTAATTTTATTTCAGTAACATGACTTTTGTAAAAATTTGTTGTCCAGTGTTATCAACGGACCAGAAGTCAGAAGAAGTTTGATGACGAGAAAAAGACATATGCGATGCCCTCTATGTTAACGAAATCCTGTTAACAAAAATCCAAAGGCCCTTTTCAGGGCCATTCATATGCTTCGAAAAGATTTGCTTTCTTGCCTAAAACATTTTTGTCGGTTGTCGAGTTGTTTGTGACTGTATGTTGTATGTTGTATGTGTTATATGTTTGTTTCTGTCCCGCCAAACGTTTTAGGTTTTTTCCCGCTCTTTGCTCCCGATTGACGTCACCAGACATTGTTACCAATCTTCAGTACTGTGACGTAACCTAACCTGTTCCGACATTGTTGCAACATTGTTACCAATCTTCTGTACCGTGACGTCACCTCACCTGTTGCATTCCTATTGCCCTTATACAACAGCTCCAACCTTTTGTCCGTATAGAGTCCCAATATGCTAATTCCCCTTGCCCGTAAACGTTCCCGGGGTGGAGTGGGGGGGGTCTGAAAAAGCTTGTCCGTAAACGTTCCCATGGCCTTTCTGTCTGGGATTTCCATTGTCCGTAGGGTATCCCCATTCACTACTTTCGTGGGAACTAAACAGCAAGTAATAACTGTAACCCGAGTCCTGTCAGGCAAAATTATTTTCTGGCCAATTTTATTCACACTTTTATATTTGCATGCCACGCCTATTTCAACTTTTCACACGAAGTCCTTTTGAATTACATAGCAAACAAGTTGTGTGACAGGTGTCAGAAAGTGTGTAGCGTTGGTGTTACACAGGGGGCAAGTTTTGGGCCAAGTGCTCTTGAGAAACCAAAAATAAATTGGTTTTATCTACCATAATTATTAGCTATTAACAGCATTAATCATCACAGAAAACACCACGCATGTTCCCAGGCGTCCGTATGGCCAACATCTCAATAGTGTGCCATTTTAATTAATGATAATATATTTCAGAAAGATTATCATTGGGGAAATAAAAAGAAAAGAATACGTTGGCAAAGCAAAGACATATCAATGACTGTACCCATGTTCAAGGGTAAAAGGTAGAAAATCACCTTGTAATTGAAAATAATTGAGGAAATCATGCACGCAAAGGCATATATATATATTTTTAAGTGTGTTATGCATTCATTAACGTCGCTTTAATTGTTCCTACCACTATTATGCAATTATGAAAATACCTGAATGTATTCTCTTTAGATTAGTCATGCATAAGGGATGGATGTTCTAAAATTGACCTTGTTTTGAAGACGAGACATATATATTTTGGCATTTTCCGTGCTTTCCATACCAAATGATATTATTGAAAATGAGGTAGGAAAATTTAATGTTAAATGCAGAAGTCTAATGGCAATCGTTACATGCAAAGTGGACAGAATAAGAACCTAAAATTATGGATTTTACAAATGCACCTATTTCATATATTTTGTATTATTGGCATTTATTTCTTTCTCAAAACAGATGATGAATGAATATATTGTCCATAATGAATATTGTCTTTTAAAACAGCAAATAATGATAGTCATACATACATACATACATGCATACATACATACATACATACATACATACATACATACAGACATACATACATACATGTAGGCATGCAGACACAAGTGGATATACATGCGTCTTTACATACGTATCTTCGTATCTGCCTTCATATCTACCTTCATGCATACATACATACATACATACATACATACATACATACATACAGACATACATACATACATACATACATACATGCATGCATGCATGCATGCATACATACATACATACATACATACATACATACATACATACATACATACATACATATTCGCATTTGAACCTACGTACATATCTCTGGTATACACGCATACATAGATGCATACAGACAGAACACTGAAAAGAAATTGACATACAGACATGAAGACTGACACGAAAGCAGATTTTGCAGAGAAAAAAAATTCGAACTTTGGTTGCCACTCGTTGTTGAAATGTGCATTGTGATGGAAAATAAAATTTCAAATTTACCGTATATTTGCATTGCATCACAGCAGGTCGTTTGAACTCTTCTATGTCAATGGTCAGATTTCTGCATTAGATAATTTGTAACTAAATAAAACAAACATATCAGGCTGAAGTGTCCGCTTTGTAAACCATATTTATACAGGATTTTCCACAGCTTTTGAGAGTTTAGGGGCAAAACACCAAAATCGTGTATCAAATGTTTGAAATACATTCCAACGTCTTGTTTATTATACGAGAGAGAGAGAGAGAGAGAGAGAGAGAGAGAGAGAGAGAATATCTGCTGGGTTATTTATGACAGAAAAACTTGCTACCACCAGCTGTTTTGTTTGCTACGTTGATTTTACGATACAGCAACATATATCATTTAGTGCCCAAGGACACACAGCGGTGCCCAAGGACACACAGCGGTAGCCGACCCGGGCTTATCTAATGGTATGTTTCGAAACCGCACCATTTCGGTCTGGATTCCTTCTTTAGTCGCCTCTTTCGACATGTGGTAGGCGGCATAATGTTTATACTGAGACAATACGTTAGTCCTGCGGCAACAAATCGTAAACAAAGGTAATATCATTATTTTATTGTATGCCATTCCCAACGAAGACTAATAAAAAATATCGTCTGCTCGACTAGAGGACGTGTGTATGTGTGTACCTGTGTGTGTAGTTTCACAGCACATTGTATAGTAATAGGTATGTGGTACCGATTAAAAGTAGAGCAGTTTACTGCATTTTCATAAGAAAATGGAATGAGTGTTTCTGATGTATATACTGCAGGACTTTAGGAATGCAATATTAATAATTGTCAAAATAAATAATATATAATTTCTGTCCTCCATATATAATAATATACTATCTTGTAATTCCTTTTACATTGCAGTATTAGTTACTATTTGTACCACGTTCGTGGAATTTCTAATTCTTTTTTGGATATGTAAGCTCAACGGCGTGTAGGCATAATCACAACAAAATTGGTCATATTATTAGTAATATGTTTATATTATGTCTTCTCCTTATATGTGATTATATAAATTTATGATCTATTGTTTCATTCTCTCTTACCCTTAGTCCGATACATCAACCCACCCATCCCCAAAGCTGTGTTGATACTGATGAACGATATAAAGGTCTGATGTCATCTGTTAATTAAAATTTGCAATTTTGCTGCATACAAATCTATCCTGAACCAACATACGTGCACTTTAGACACATACCGGTAATTGGTAAAAGCCATATATAGCTTGAAATTTAAAATGGACATGACAGACGGTTGTGCTATTCCACGTGTATTTACAAGTCACCAAACACAGGATTTGCTCCGGAAATATAATGTACATGTCACCCTTCAGCCGAGGTAGCTCCACAACCACGAGAAATACCGGTAAGAGTATAAAATGTACACCGATGTGTGCAGCCAAGATTGACTGCATGTTTTTGCATGTTTTAATGAATAGGTTATATCAGACCCTATACTGCCAAAAAAAATCATCACGGGTGGGGGGGATTTATCGGCCTATATTACGCTCAGCTTTCTCATTCACATGCCTAAGATTATGACAACGGGAAGATTTCTGCTGCTGTGGATCATGCAGTAATCAAGTCTCACTCCTTTAAGCCTCCCTTGACGATTAGGACACGTTGCAGTTTCATTGGGTTCGTTCTGGTTTACACGCATGCACGCGTAGTTCCACTCGGGAATCAACTGTCGTAGAACACACAGAGATGCTCTATTTTGACATGCGTTATTGCTATAAAGAAAGTGTTCTATAAGATTATATGGCTTGGATGTATATAAGAGGATTTGAAAGTCTTTTGCATTATTATTGGATTTGATAGTAGTGAGCCGCCCAAATGTTCGATTTTCTATGGACAGGACCGTTCGTCATTGACGCTTGTTCTCCGCTACCAGTAATACATGACAAATAAAAAGCTGAATAACTGGGTGGTCTCGTTTAACAGGCGGCTAAACTGAATTAATATTTGAATGAGCACATTATATGACCAATTGAAATAGCGCATTGTTTTGCTCCATGAACAATACTAAATTATCCTCTAACCCAGGGGTGGGCAAACTACGGCCCGCGGGCCGCATGCGGCCGGCCAAGGGCTTTCATGCGGCCCGCCAAGGGTTTTCATGCGGCCTAGGAACAAGTCATCATTCGCACTGACTCTGTTTATGTTACTCTGTTTATCAAATAAATGTGCTTCTTTTGAAGTTTAAGTTTAAGTTTTCAAATATTAACAACATATTAACAACTGAAAATTGATTATGATGTTATTTAGAAAAACCTTTTGTTTTTGCTATTTCAAATATTAATTATTTTACTTAATGAACTATGCGACCCGCGACAAGGTGTAAATTTGTGTATGCGGCACTTGCACTTTAAAGTTTGCCCACCTCTGCTCTAACCTATCTTTTTTTTTGTTGGCCCCATTTTCGAACTGAAAATTGTTTTCATTGTTTTTCTTAATTCTGCATTGCTATATATAGTTGCATTACAGTTCAAGGAAGTTTGCATTGGCGATAAAGGCACAAAAAGAAGCGGTCCATAGAGTAATCAATATTTCATCTTTCTACAAGGAACTATAGACATCAACACTACAGGTTACAACATACGTCATCGTCTTCCATCTTGAATTCTTCATCGGGACACGAACTTGAAATCGTTGGAACATTTTAGTATTTGGGCTTCAAACATTTTATTCCTGGATTATTCTTGGATTATTTTTTGATTTGATTCTTAAAACCGTAAGTTCGTATTTTATTTTTTATTTTTACAGACTTTTTCCAGGGAAATAAGTTATATTTTTCAAAGCTTGTTGTTTTTACTCTTTCTTGCGTTACTGTTTATTCGAGCCTAAACACGTAACATATGTAACTGGCCATCACTGGTGTCTCCCAATACCGACATGATGAGGTGCCTGACACGTGCCAGCTAAATATTGGTGGTGAGATCGTAGTAACATATATCCACTGTGGCGCCTTAATGTGAGCGACCATGGAGACCGACTGCCCCACTGCAATGTGGGAAAGAAACAAATGTTAGGTGAGCTGTACTATTATGTTCAGATATCTTTATGCATGCAAGCCTTCTATCAAGCTACAGAAATAGAGAGTTATTTGCAGTTGCAAGTAATCAGAAACTATTGATTCAGATACCATCACATGAACACGAGGAGATAAAATGACGACTTAAAAATCAATCAGTTAGATAATGTTTCTGCATATCTCTCTCTCTCTCTCTCTCTCTCTCTCTCTCTCTCTCTCTATATATATCTGTGTGTGTGTGTGTGTTATACATGAAAGTAATCATTATGTCATTTTTCTAATACACTGACTGTTCCGGTGGCCTAGTGGTTAGAGCGTCCGCCTCGGAAGCGGGAGGTCGTGGGTTCGATCCCTGGTCGAATCATACCAAAGACTTACAAAAATGGTACTAACAGCTGCCTCGCTTGGCGTTCAACATTAAGAGGTTAGTGTTAGGACTGGTCTGCCTGGCGTCATGATAACGTGACTGGGTGGGACATCATACTACATGTCTGCGGCTTGATGCCCCAGTGCTGGGCATCACTATAAACTGTCACACTGCAGACATCGTAGCGATATGACTGAAATGTTGTTAAAGCTACGTTAACAATCCAAAATCACCCACACACACAAATAAACACACACACACACACACGCGCGCACACACACATACAAGTATACACTACACTGCAATCACACAAACTAATATAAAGTGAACCATAAAGCCTGTTTGGGATATTAATCTAGTCTTATGTAGGAGGAGTCGATGATAAAACGGTTTCTCTAACCGTTAAACCATTGATACTAAACATTGCTAACTTAGTCATCAGAAATTTACTAGTATGATGTTGTACATAAGTAAGTATTTTTTCTAAAGTTGGATTTTTATGGACAAAGGTGGGTAAATATTTTGTTCGTAATTCTTCATACAGCGGACAAGCAGTAATAAAATGGAACTCGTTTTCTACATCAACGTCACAAAATTGATACTATCTTTCTTCATAACGAATACTTTCATAACTTCCTGTTTTACCTCTGACTGGCGAGTTATCCACTCTAAGCATAGTGATTATATAATAACAATCGATATCTCCATACAGTTCTATGTATCTCTGACAAGTGAATTCTTCTCCCAATGACCTATAGAAACGCAGTCTTTCCATCGACTTAACCTCATCCTGCAGCTTTTGCCGAACAATATCTTCATATCTATGACTAAACAACCCAAACAATGTATTTTCATCATTTTCGCCCTGAGTACACAACACATTGCCAAATCCAAATATAAATAGATGATTTTTAACATTGTTAGCCCATCAATCACAATTTTCCACAAATCTTAGCTGTAAAATGTAACATTGTTTAGGATACCTGTCTCCGGCATTTTTAAAATTCTAAGCCAGTATTTCAAAATATTGTATATCTTATGATCTTCATATTAATTTTCCCTAATCCTTCATATACGAATGCATTTGGAGGAGTAGACATAGATGTTCCAAGATAATATTTACAAAATGACAAATGAACATTTTCAGTATCATTGACAACATAAAACACACGAAACCTCAGCCCCATTGTTAAGGATGGGAGCTATCTTCGAGTCAAACCGACTAAGTAATCCTATTTTGAAAGACTTTGATTCAATAAATGCATAGCATTCAGTGCCTTCAAAGAGTTTTCTGACATCTGTAACAAGAGCTTTTGGAAGAAAATATGCATCCTAAATACTTATAATATGATTCAATCTTTACCTCTGCATGGCCAAACTGCCAGTTTTCTTAATTTCTGAGATAGTCATCTCTGCGAAATGCAATTCCTCGTATTTTCCATATTCACTTTACATTGCCACTTTAGGCAATATGTATGCAGTCTGTTGAGCTTATTTTTGCAACTGGTGAGCATTGTCAGCAAAGGCAATTAAATTGTTTGCATACAACAGTAAAAATAGTTCTAAGGTTTACTTCAGCTACAAAGAGTTTAAAATCTTTGAAAATTAAAGAAAAGTGTAAAGACAATAAAACACAAATTTGACGTGCGCCCAAAGGACAATTAAACACATCGGTATTAAGATTGTAGGACTTAACACATGCTTTTACATCCTTATAAATTGCCCTAATGTTTTTTAACAGCTTTTGGTACCTTAAACGTCTCCCTATCCTATCAAAAACTTTTTGCTAGTCTTTAAATACTGTATAGAATCTACCAGTACTTTTTCTTAAATATTTACAAATTAATGTACACAATATAAATATAATATTTGTAGAATAACCAGATCAAAATCATGCTTGCTCTATGCCCAGTAATTCTCGTTTTCGTCAACCTATTCATTTATCCTATTTTTTTTTAATCGATGTAAACACTGTGCTTAATGCAGGTAGTAGTCTAATGCCTCTGCAATTTTAGCGTTCATTTGCACCCCCTTTCTTCAAAATTGGTATGATGATAGCCGTTGACCAATATCCAACATCGGTGCAATTATGTTGCCCGTACATATAAGAAAATCGCTGGATAAAACATTTATTCCCAAAGCTTTGACACATTTCTATTTACTCAGTGCTAGGCGAACCTCCTCGTCAGTGACTGTTCTATATAAAGTGTCATGAATAAGTCAAATATTTTCATTTTCGTGTATCAGGTCAATGAAAAAATGAAATAATTCTGAAAAATAATTCAAACTAAGTTACAGACGTGATACTGTTTTGCCTACCGGTACTTGGATTCTTTACAAGGCGCCAGAAAAGCTGGGTATTTTTATAGTACAATACAGATACGTTGATATTTTTTGTTTAAATTCATATTTCTTTTGATTGCTCATTGTAAGAGATTTATGTATATTTCTATAGAATTTATAATCTTCGAGTGATTCACTTGTGACATTTAATATAATCTGTCTTAGATATCTCAATGCTTTGCTTTTGGCGGTTATGTAATTTGTGGCAAATCAAGGCTGACATTTAGCAAGCCTTCTTGAAGATGGCACAGCTAGGTTTTGATTTCTTTTGATTGTCTTCATTGTGTTTGCTGTATCATAGTAAATATCAGTAATTGGTTCTATGCATCCACTGAGTTTGTTATTGCTTATATCATTTAAATCACTCCGTATTTTGAGATAATAGATCTTCCCAATTTGGGATTACAAATAGACCTTCTTCTTTGTTCCATTTCTATTTTTCTTTTCCTTTATCCCCAGAGACACTTAAAACTTTTCACTCTAATTTACACTTGTAGTCAAGGGAAAATACAATGGGGATATGTATTGATTTCAATCTATCATCTACGTCAAAGGATAATATATTTTTAAAACACATACGTCATCTATAACACAAGTTATTGCTGAGGCCGAGTTGCCATTGATACATGTCAATTTCCCTATCCCTTTATCTGATCCACATCTACCATTGGCGATCCTCAACTCAGTCATCTGGCTTAGTTGTAGAAATTTTGTTTCCATAGTGGTTTATCTCCTTTACGTCTGGATTAGCCCGATCATACATATCTTCGTATTCATTATTATTAAATTCATGAAGTAGGTCAATAGCATCACATTTGATAAAATCTGGCTCCATACCAGTATTGGCATTAAATCATCCGCAATTATTATATTATAGTCAGCATATTTCATTGTTAGGCGAACTAACTCATTTTCTACCACTGCATAAATAATGTTCAGTGGCACTGGGATGCAGTCAGTGCAAAGAGGTATGTGTTCGAAAGTATGAACTATGCAGCAGAACATGCCATTACAAATACGGTAAGTCGCATTTGTCGTCTTTACCTGTTGATCTCGACCATGCCAGATAAGTCGCGAAGACAGCTTAGCCGGCCACGCAGATCTGTTCGCAAGTATTACTGCGCGCGACATCCAACGTGAACACCATTGAAGACAAAGATACTGAAAAACCAGGATTGTAACGATTGTAGCTTCTGATACTGGTAAAGTATAAACAGTACTACACAAGTGTCTCAGTGAGACGATGATTGGATCATTTATATATAAGCATGCCGACTGTGAACCAGCCCAAGCAGCTTTCGCACTAGAGTGTGTGATACGAATACCAAGCGGAATCACTTGTAATGTTAGGACTGTAATCCGAGGCATCACGGTTAATCGTTAGGCAGCTTCGCGAAATAGCAACTCAGTATTATATGAAGATTCCTACACGAGCAATCTGGGCCAAAATAGCCCAGATGGTTAGCAACGAACACGGGTGTTACCGTCGTTTCACAGTTGTTATCGCCACAGAGGCTGAAGCTAAAGCACGACGACTGCATGTCCCTCAGTTTGAGTTGCATAAACATCGTGGTTAGTTACAAGATTATCGGGCAATTATCCAAAGAGAATCCGAGCTAGGAAAAGTCGCAATAATAATTCATTTGAAGATGCTTCCAGAAATCGTATCAACATTACAGTGCAAGGGCACCTCCACGGTTAAGATGAAAATTGTTATACATGTGTATTTGATTAAGCCGTTTAACAGTTACAATGATGATGCATTTAAAATCACAAGACCGTGAATTAAAAATGGTGATCGTGTAATCTTAAACTGCAAAGACACATGCATTAATGAGAAAATTGATAAAGATGTTTGCTTGGGTTCTTGATACGTTGGAAAAACTACTAATAGAGGATCAAGATGGATTCTGGACAGATGCGTAGAAGTTGAATGACATATGTCACCATTTAAGATTTTCCGCAAGACGAATTATTAAAACGTCAGCAGGTATTCATTAATCAAGGCGGAGAATGATGAGAATAGATGTTTTGAAAGAATGCTCTTTTCCTTACTGTTTTTCTAGAGCAACAATAAAGACAAATCTCGAAAAATACAAACAATACACGGGCGAACTTCAGTTTGGTAGGATAACATTTCGTGTACACATTACTGACATCAATAAGTTTGAACAGGCTCTTTCGTGACAGTGTATTTTGTTTGGAATAAAAACCTGCCGACGATTCGACAAAACATATACACACGAAGGCGGTTTAATATTGATTTGTTATTGCCGCACAGTCCAGATTCGAAGTAATATAATCTGGGAATACATGTTGCATGCATGTATTTATCACAAAACAGCTGCATGCGGTCTATAACATGTACTGCGCTGGAATAAGTGAAAAGTAGCATCTTCCGAGTATGTCAGAGCATGGAAAAATATTTCGAAATTAATCGAACTGCAACAGAAAAGTCCCCTATGTCATTTACGCAAGCTTCGAATGTTTGAACGTTCCCATCAGAACTGAATAATCTAACGACTTGAGGTCGTCAAGAAAGGTTTAGTCAAATTGCAATGCAAGTAGCTGAACAAGTCTCATACGAGTATTTGATACATTGTAGTAAAATGTGATGGAACGACTGTAGCACCAAAGTTATATCATGGCATGGACTCAGTAGGGGTGTTTCTTAAATCGCTCGAGGTTTAGCCCGAAATTAATCCGACCATACCTCCACTCGCCAGCAGATATGACTATGGCCAGTAATGAATTCGCTTGTTTTCCGCGACCATTCATTGCTGGATCTATGATGGCGCTTTAGGCTCCATTGCTATCAAAGTTCACGATCACTGTCATATTACTGGTAAATATAGAAGGAACGAACACAGCCCATACAAAACTCCCATTCGCACTCCATAGCATGCGTGGTATGATGGTCACTAAATAATACAGTCTGCCACAGCAACATCAAAGGCGCCTGTGAGCATAATCCCCAACATGGAACAATACATGAAGTTGATGCTGGTCCAGCTGAAACATACTGACTCTGCGGTTTCTCAGTTCCAGCCTTGACAATCTCGTGAACAACCTTGCAGCAGAAAGAAGGGATTCTAATGGCAACCATCATTTTATAATCACTCATCGATGCGGTGGTGCCAACAATGGAACACTTAACCTTGCTTAGTCGCAAGGAGTGTATCTCAACGAATGCACGATCGGATGGACAATTTTGCTGAAACTCAGTTACCACCGATAGATACATTCCAGTCATCATTGTCTTGCACCTGTATTTCCGCCAATAACTACGCACATGCAAACTATGTCTAGCACGCGTTCGATTTTAAGAACCTTAGCGACTATCATGATTTGTATTTGAGAACAGTTGTGCTTCTCCTAGCCGATGTCTTTGGGATTTTCCATGATACTAACATAGTCGACCATCTATGGTGTTTGGGTTTGAGCTGGTAATGTTAAAACATATCTTAGATATATGCACTAGCAGTCAAAGTAGTTTCTGGAGATGAAATTCAGTTTGTATAACTTAACCATCTTTGACGATTGCTTTTAACATTAGATTTGTCATTGCATACGAGCGATGGATTCTGACAGCAGTGATGAGGTTACGGAATTTTTCAACGGGGTGTTGCACCGGCTGATCAGTGATGCCAACATCGATTGTGATTTTGTTCCATATGTTTATACATATCTGCGTGAAAAAGGGGTTAACAACGTTGCTGAACACACTAAAATATAGCCTTATTAAGGGTCGGATATAAATCGCCAGTTGGGACTACTTTAATAAACCAATACCACCTTGAAGCAAGCTAGTAATCATTGCATCAGCACGCCAAATCGTCCAGCCATTGCATACACACCCGGGCGTAAAAACACTGGTGGTATTTATAGTCAATTATGTTGCACAAACATTGACTCAAGCAAGAAGAGAAACATCTCGACTGCTATTCAGCAAGGAACACTTGTCTGTGTAACATATTCTTTGACAACGACGAGAACGATCTCTGCAGAAATCATTAAATGACGTAATTAGTATGGTTTTATATCAACAGAATGCTTCAAGAGTGCACAATCGCCGGAAATTTAAATATTCACCGAAAGATATTTTCTATGATTCTATGACAGCTGTACCAGTAAAAGAGAATCATTAGTTAACGGTGTTTGTGCGTGTTGCACTTGCAGAAGAACATCATACGGAGCAATAATTATTTGCGATCATATTCTGAAGCCATGCCAATAGTTTTAAGATGACCACCACTGTGGCCGTATAGTTCGTCTGATCCAGTACATATCGTAAGAGGTCTCATAGTGAAACACCAAGTCGCAATGACCATTAAGGATGAGTAACGTTAAGAACATTTTCAGTTATATGAAAGATAGGAAACACTTTTGTTGAGCAATAACGATGCGTCGTACGTATTTTGGTGACAACCCCATGTAGATATAGCCATCTGTTCAGAAAGAGTTATACCAAGATTTTCAGGATGGCCACCACGGTGGTGGGATTTCGTTTATGACCATATTGACATTATTTTTCTTTTATGACCAACCTGAGGTACTTAAGTGTGTGTGTGTGTTTTAGATTTTTAACGTAACTTTAACAATTTTCAAGTCATATCTCTACGATGTCTGCAGTTTGGCAGTTTAAAGTGATGTCTAGCACTGGGCCATCATGCCGCAGACATATTGCATGATGTCCCACTCAGTCACATTATCCTGACACCAGGCCGACCAGTCCTAACACTAACCTCTTAATGTTAAGCGCCTAGCGAGGCAGCTGTTAGTGCTATTTTTAGAAGTCTTTGGTATGACTTGGTATTTTGGTTAAACTCGTGTCAGTATAACCATGTATTACGGAAGAATAATGATTGTCATATCTCCAAGATGACTAACAAAGTAGTTATACAAGATGTCAGATCGGTATCAATCCATTTAGAATAAACTAGATAAGAAGTCTTGAGGTGAAGACAAACAGTTCCATATAGTTGTCTAATTAGTAGAAATAGCGAGAAAAATATTTCCATGGCGGTTATCCTGGTGCAAATTTTAGACGTAAAATCAGGACCACTTTCACTTAGGTATTACCAAACACCGTACGAAGTCTTTTAGAGACAATCCTATGTTGATATGGCCATCCATTCAGAAGGAGTGGCGAAAACAACTTTGTTAAACTGGTCACCCTTGTAGCTATTTTGGATGTCAGAATGACTACATTGGATGAATGTGCTTGTAATGTTTCGTGGCAATCCTCAAGCTAGTTTAGGAGAAGTAGTAATAACTTGTACTAGCGCAGGGACAGATAGACGACCAACAACAGATCATCGTATACTCTCTTCTGATCCATGACCAACAGAGCTATTATATACATGCATATCATGTGCGACAAGCCTTACTTGACACCTTACTCAAGAAGTGTGTAAATATTAAACTAAGACTGAGGAACAGTAATCCTGATTTATTTTTCCTTTGTAGTAATTGCAAACACACCTAAATGTAGATGCAGTCATAGGTATGCATAAATATGTGCTTCACTCGTGTTACTAGTTTCAACGTTCACATACATACATACATACATACATACATACATACATACATATATACATACATATATACATACATACATACATACATGCATACATTCATGCATACATACATACATACATACATACATACATACATACATACATGCATACAGACAGACAGACAGACATGTATCATTGCATCAATACATCAATAGTGTTCATCTGAGCATCCACACATCCATCCCTGCATATATGAATAGTATCACCTATCCATCCATATCTCCATATATCCAGAAAATATGATCCTCAAGCTTCTGAGTCTACATTATCTGTAACTGAATTTGTTTTTCCTTGACTTTCAAACAGAAGTTTCAAAGCACTAACTGACAATACAGATTGTAACATATTAGACTGTCTCTCATTTCCTTTGTCTTTGAAATCATGCCCATTCTGGCTCAGTTCAGATGGCATTGATTCCCTTTTGCCGGCCCATAATTTGGGACTGTTAGCATACCCATCGGTTGCATTAGGTTTGGAGGCCGTGATAGGTTTATTTGCTGCCCTTAGTCTCGGACTATTTATATAAGCGGAGCTTCTTGTTGAAATCTTTGATGACAATGATGATGATAGATGTGAAACCGGTGATGATGATGATGATGATGATGGTGGTGGCTGTGGTGGAATATAATTTGGTGGCACACCGTGACAATTTTCTTTTGGTGGCTGTATATTTTCATAGTTGTCGTCAAATGACACATTTTTGTTTCCCACAGATATAGAATCAATGCTGCAGCATTTTATGGACGAAGATTCCTGGTCAGCATAATCATATATAAATACTTCGTTTGCCTTATCGCAGTCATCACTACTTCCTGTATGGTCATCGTCAACTGTCTCGTACATGTCGTCCTCCATGAAATGCCCCTCAGCTGGAAGGAACCCGGTTCGTCCGTCTGGATCTGCATAATCATACACAAACACAACAGGATTGTCCTTATTTGACTTTTCACCAGAGGATTTGGACGTGTTTGGTAATGAGTTTTTCTGTTTGTTTCCTATGTCATTTTTATCCACTACCTTCGGCTCCTCTTGTGGTTTATCGTATAAATCGCCGTGTTCGAACTCAATATAGTCATCAGCCAATCGTTTGACCTTAATAACCTTGTCGGTAGTTTTCTCTACATCTGCATCTTTCGAACCAATTTCTGTCATTGATTCTACAGAAATATCTTTAATTTCAAATGCTAAAGCTTTAAATTTTTCTATTTCATTATCTTTAGTTCTCTTTGGACTTCTATCTTCGACAGTATTTACATATCCCACACTAGAAATATTAGAAAACAAATTGTCCGATTTAGAGTTTGTTCCATATTTATCTCTTGGACTTTGATCAAAACCATTGTAACTGCCTCCAGAACTGAGATCAACTCTTGGAGCACACTCTTCTGGAATTTGTGATGGTTCCAAATAGCACTCATCTTCATTGGAGCAATGTGAACACTGGCTAAATGTTGCGGAAATTGTATTCGCTGTCTTTGGAGTATCTGTCTCTGAATCGATTGAGCTTGATAAAGATTGTGTCACCACTGTGTTATGCTGTCCCATCGGCGATTCCTCATGTCTAGCTCTGTTCTGAAATTCCAGAACGGCTTTCTTTTCAAGACTGTGCCGATATCTAAAACAATAAAGGTTAGGCTACAAGAGTGTGAAATATTTTGATTTTATATAAGCTTGTATTCATCTTGTTCATGGTGTCTTAATTTATATCCCTTAGTCGTGGGCCATTCTTGTCAGTTTTTGGTACTTTCATGCATATACTCTGCTTAATATTTTGACAATATATGTGCACTGCAATATTGATATTTCGTCTCGCACAGGTATTCTAGATCCATATAAATGTTAAAGTATCGAATGAACGAATAAAAGTTATTTTGAGTTAATTCCCATAGATAACAATAATTATCATGACAATTAAACAGTATATGCTTTTAGCAGTTTCCATGCGCAATGAAAATTTTAAAGTGTTAAAAAAACACATTTACGTTCTGCGATTAGAAAATCCATTTGCTAAACACAATTTTACATGACAGTGACCAATGACCAAAACAGATGGACCATGCGGGGCGCTATCCACAACTTTTAACTTTACATAAGTTTTAAATATGTACACAAAAACTCATTATGTACGTTCGTTCAAAGAACTGACATAATCTGGTTTTGTTCTGCTGATGTGTAATTTGTTACATGCAAAATGTCTTGTTTACCTGTACCGAAAGACAAAGACTCCAACAATAGCAATACCAATCAGGAACAAAATGGGAATCAGAACACCGATAATAATACCAGTATTGTTGTTTGCTGCACCTGAAAAAAAAGAGAAATTTATGAGGATTTTAAGTGTTATTACATTTTGTTGGCATAATGTAAATATACCAATTAGAAGCAGAATATTTTCGCAAATATGTGACATTATTATCGCAATATGTAGTTGTTCGTGTACCATTTTTACAAGTCTGGTTTCCTATGCCAACTTCGCACACATTTTTTCGCGCATTAATATTGCAATTACTGTAACCATTGGCGAAGAGTGTAACATAATTATTGGATATTTCGATATAGGCAGTCACGAACTATGTCCTAGCTACGGGCTGGAAAACTTTTCCTCCATATCAATCAGTGAAATGTTTTTTGTTAAATTTCTTTGCGATGACAGTTATTATTGAGGTTTCAGAGTAGATGGACCTTGTTCACCTACCGCACCTGTTAAAGTTCATACGAGTCTCGAGATGACTGCCATAAATCATGGGTACCTATCTGTCTGGCAGGTAAGTTCGTTTTGAAGTTCAAGACGTTATAATCAACCTTAAGTCCTTTAATATCCTTCTTGTAGTAGAATCATATTACAAGAGTGAATATCTCGCATGAACTATATAAGTTTACATAGAAAGCACAGATACGACAAGATTTAGGTTACAGCAGGCGCCTAAGAACATCTTTACCCAATCTAGTGCGTGAATTTAAACTTGCCAATGAAGCATATGAAAGCCATTAACTGTGAAAATACATGAACAGAGAGACGTTAGTTTTCTCGCTTGCAGTCACGATGCTTATATTGGTTTGTATCAATGACATCCATAACATATGTCTGCGCTTGTATTGATTTGTTTCAAAAAGTTCTTATTTGGATGCTAAAACAGATATTTTAATCCATAGTCGGCCTTAGACCGGCCTAGTGGACCCATCTGGCCCAATCGGACCCGCCCTCATAGGGACCTTGATCGTTATTAATTTTAAAAATATATATATATTGACAGAAAGTAGTTTTAAAGCGATGGAAAAAAATTTAAGTTGAATATCATGAAGCTTGTTTAAAAGTTTATTTCCAAATGCCGTGCCCACGGGGGGCCCGGCGCGTAAATCCAGGGGGCTCGGCCAAAATGATCCAAATCGGGTCCCGCGTATGCTAAGGCCTGTGCTGTTTAAACCAATGGCTCTCTGAAGAAGATGTACACTGACGCAGTCAGGTATTTCGTGCATGGTGCGACAACTTCCGATTTTATACAGGTGTCATTTGCATGGGTTTACGGTTGTAAGTATCCGCAATAGATAGAAGATATCACAATATCCACCCCGTTTTACCGTAAACCTGCTGCATTTAGCAGTCTCATGCTTCGTTCTCTTAACATGCCCCTGATTTAAATAGTTATGATCAACTTTTCTCAAACACTGAGTTGGAGCTTCGTTGACAAGGTAGAATCTACATTACCTATTAAGTTGTGGCCTTATACCAACCCCTCCCTCCTGGAGCTGGGGGAGGGGCAAAGCATCCAAATTCTTAAACCGTCCTTGTTATCTACTCACCTCCACTATTATCCGGGAACTTCTGATCTCGACATGTAACACTCACTGTATACGGCGGGAATGCTGTGTAAATATTGAACATTTTATTGAACGCTTTTGTTGATATACTTAATACAAGTTAAAAATTTAATGAAACATATGTGGCTAACGGAGCTGTCAAACACTAACCAGGCATAGGTATAGTCAAATTACACTGGACAACAAATTTTTACAAAAGTCATGTTACTGAAATAAAATTAGTCAATTCTTATCAATTTTTATGTGCTGAACACGAATATGACAGTCAAATTGCAAAATTGGCTCTAGTTTTTTTGTAATCTGCAAGAAATTAATGTTTACATAATGAAATGCATTCCAATAGTAAAAGGTCAACTGTAATAGCCTACCTATAAAAAATCAAGTCATTGACTACATCTTAGATTTCTTCGCCTGTCTCTTGTACAGCTGTTCGGGAGCATCTCTGAGGAGTGTCCAGCAGTAGTCAGCCAGCATTGTAGTGGACCATTTTCCCTGGTATCTTTGTTCCATTGTTGCGATATCTTGATGAAAACGTTCGCCCTGTTCATCACTAACAATACCACAGTTGCTAGGAAAGAAATCCAAATGGGAATGAAGGAAGTGAATCTTTAGAGACATATTGCAGCCAAGTTTCTTATACTTCATCAACATGTCTTCTACTAGTTCCTTATAGTTTTCTGCCCTAACATTTCCGAGGAAGTTTGTAGAAACTAGGCGAAAAGCATTCCATGCTTGTTTCGCGTCACCTTCCAGCAAGTTGTTGAACCGGTCATCTTTGAAAAGCTCTCGAATCTGAGGACCCACAAAAACTCCCTCTTTAATCTTTGCTTCGCTGAGTCGAGGGAATTTTTCATGCAGGTATCGGAATGCTGGCAAAGTCCGGTCAATGGCTTTCACGAAGTTCTTCATCAAACCTAGTTTGATGTGAAGGGGTGGTAGCAAGATTTTCTGAGCCTCAACCAGAGCTGGGTGTTGGATATTCTTCTCTCCAATGGCTACATTTTGCCTGTGAGTCCATTCCTTCCTCATGTAGTGCATTTCCCTTGCTCGGCTATCCCACTCGCATAAGAAACACATGTATTTTGTATATCCTTGCTGCAGTCCCATTAAAAGGGCAACTACCTTCAAATCACCACAGAGGTGCCAGCTGTACTTGTTATACTCAATGGAATTCAGTAGCTGCCTTAAGTTATCGTATGTCTCTTTCATGTGGACAGCATACGCTACTGGAATAGATGGAAGAATGTTTCCATTGTGCAAAAGCACAGCCTTGAGACTCAGTTTCGAAGAGTCCACAAATAGTCTCCATTCTTGTGGGTCATGAGTGATTTTTAAAGCATTCATGAGGCCCTCAATATCGGAACAGAATATCAGATTACTTTCCTTTCTGAAGAAAGGCTCCAATTGCTGGTGGCGCTTTCGATATGCAGTAATTGTGACATCTTCTTCTAGAAGATTCCATTGTTGGAGTCTTGATCCTAGCAATTCTGCCTTGTTCTTTGATAAGTCCAAATCACGAATCAGGTCATTTAGTTCTTCCTGTGTTATTCTGTGTGGGGTTGATGATGCACCACAGTGAAAATCTGGATCACTGCATGCTGATGAACCAGGAGAAGAACAGGTCGACTCACCTTTGTCTTCGTCAGATGAATCAAGAGAATATTCTGCTGGAGGTTCTGGAATAGGAAGTCCCTCACCATGTGGAACTGGTCTCAATGCAGACGGAATGTTTGGGTAGACTATTCTCGACTTCTTTCGCTTCGTTATTCCGCCGGAAAGAGGAGGAACCAAGCAGAAGTAACAGTCATTTAGGTGGTTGCTTGGCTCTCTCCACACCATTGGGACTGCAAACGGCATTGATGACCTTTTGCAATTCAACCACTGTGAAAGCTGTGTTGTACATGTAGCACAGCATATATGCGGAGCCCAAGGCTTGTCTTGGTCACCAACCTTGCATCCGAAGTAAAGATGATATGCCTTCTTCACTTGAGAATTGATACTTTTCTTCTGGTTGGCAAATGTCACTTCCCCACAAATATAGCAAAAATTGTCCGCGGTATTAACACACTTTCGAGGCATTACTGTTCTTTATTGTACGTAAATGGATAAAATAATAAGTTTTATGTAACAGTAGCTTGAACTGTCTCGCACAACGTCTAAAATATTTTAAATGCTGAACCTATCTGATTGGGCTTTATATAGTACACTGCTTACGTCAGCTTCAGCAGCCGCCTGGCATTAGTATAATAGGCCTACACATGTATAGTACACTGCTGACGTCAACTTACTTCAGCAGCCGCATGGCATTAGTATTGCATTGCATCAGAAAATGATGCAATCAACTGTGGATGATGTGAGCATGATGGTATTATGCAATGTTACATCATTATTCCGGATGTTGCTGCAGTCCTACTGGAGAAATTTACACAGTGAAACATAGAAAATGAGGTATATGAATATCTTCAAAACGAGAGCCAATACAAATTTTTCACGGTTATATTCGTGTTCGGCACACCAAAATACTACAGATTAGGGCCTTTTCAAGTCAGTAATGATTTCACTGTTGACCAGTGTTATTAAAACATCTGCTCGGAATTTTTTTAGGCAATCTCTGTGCTATCTATAAAAGCTTTCTAGCAAATATTAGATGAAAAAAATGTTCTAATGAAACAAATAGGTTGATTCAAATCATGCGTTCGATGAAATAATAAACTCTGTAATTTGTAAATATATGGAATATTAACAGAAAATCTGATTTACTTTGTGAACTTTTCCGACTTTTTCTTTGCAGTGGTGTTTCAATATATTATTTTTATTGTTCAGTACTGTCAATTGAACATATGACATCATGTGTGTGTGTGTGTGTGTGTGTGTGTGTGTTATTTAGGTTTTTAACGTAGCTTTAACTGTAGGTCATAACGCTACGATTTATGCAGTGTGGCAATTCATAGTGATGTCTAGCACCGAGGCATCATGCCGCAGACACGCAGCATCATGTCCCATATAGTCACATATCTCGACACCAGGCCGACCTGTCCTAACACTAACCTCTTAATGCTGAACGCCAAGCGAGGCACCTACTATTACCATTTTTATAAGACTCAAGTATGACTCGGCCGGGGTTCAAGCCCGCGACCTCCCGCATCCGAGGCGGACGCTCTAACCAATTAGGTCACCGGAGCGGTCTAAAATGTGACATCAAAATAAAATAAACTGTTATCCAGTAAGTTATGTAAATGTACAGCTTGTATCTATATCAGGTATCATTGTTTTTGTCGATTTTAAATAATTAATCTGTAAGTTGTTGTTGTTGGGTTTAACACCATTTTTCAGCACACGATATGTTATGCATGGCGGTCAGTGTTAATGGTGGAGGAAGAACCTGGGAAAACCCCGGGAAGAACTACCGACCCACGAGAAGCTAATTAATCTGTACCAAAATGAAGCTCGGTGTAAAAAAGTTTAATTCAGTTTTAAATCCCTGTTCAGTGAAAATGTTATTTATTTTTGGATCTACTTTTTCTCCAGCTGTGCGTGTGAGTAGGTGGTGTTGAAAAAAAACGAGATGCATAAATTTATTGAGGCACAGCTAGTTGGAATCATAGAATCAATCCCATCTCGTTATATTGGAAGGCCTGTTCATACGGGAAAGCGAAGTTTATCAATCTTGTTGTATGAACATTTAATTCGAGTTCCTTGCATATTAATACGGTAAAACCAGTTTTATATTAAATCTATCTTTTCTAGTGCTATATTCTTGACAAAAATGGTATTGTACTGTGGGTTAAAAAAAATCAGCGCCATGCATGGCCTGAATATTCGATAGTCATGCACTCAAATACTTTAATAATACCTGAAAATTTCTATACGGAATACAACTTGTTCTATTTCAATAGGTGAAACATTCGGCTTTTAAGAATGTTGTCGCTTGAGTAAAAACGCATTTCATACGGTACAGCTTGCTTGATACAGCAAGCTTTATAAAAACTTAACGATCTCTCTCTCTCTCTCTCTCTCTCTCTCTCTCTCTCTCTCTCTTTACCTTCAATTTTAATCCATATCATTTCAGGGTAATCCCAGTTGTTCTGGCTGAACATATTATCAATACTAAAATTCGTTTGCCCCTCATTATCAAGGTGTATTACACTTCGACGACTATATACAAAATTTTGTTGCTTGTTTACATCTGAACATTCCGCGCTGAAGTTCGCATCAGGAATGGATATTCTGACAGATGAACAAAACTGACCGTATCCAGGCTTTTGAATCCGAATATCCACAAGTTCCAATGTAACAAATGTGTACCCAGTCTGCACAATTGTGCACGTGTAGTTAGTTGATTGGTTTCTAAAGACTGTATCGTTGGCAGCAGAATGGAAGATGACATTTACTTCCGGTTCTAAGAGCGTTATATCAGCACCGAGATTTAACAGGGAAGTACCTGAAAAAAATGTGAAATATTACACTTTATTTATTTATTTATTTTTAATACTAATAGCTTTAATGGGTAAATGTGAAAAAAATACAATTTTCGCTCAACGAGCACCAGATTAAATGCTACACGTGTAATTAGTGTCGTCGCACGTAATAAAGTGCATATCAATCCCATAAATCAACTCAAGTCACTTATATGTTACTCTTCCAGGTGTCATTTGTGTACTGTTTATCTTTTGGTTCCCTGTCTCTATCGTTTACCTTGCGAGCAGAGACATCGATACGGGTCACTAGTCAAGATATCTTATACTCCACCCGCACCATCATGGGACACATATGAGAATGGGTCAGCAACCTTTTCTCTAATACAATTTTCTTGATCCGTCTTAAATAAGCGTTTTATACCATTATGGGTCCGTTGCAACTGAACTGATTCATGCAGTGTCATGTTCAACAATGAATTCGAGAAAATGACTGGGGTGGAATGAAACTGATACAAATAAAGGAAAGCAACTTAAGACCATGGCAAAGAACACTTTGCAAGACCCAATATATTTACACAACTGAATTTGTAATCATACGATATACTGCATTTACTGATTCAAAATTAATGACTTTAGTAAAAATGAAAATACTAAATTGTTTTTAAAACCAATTACTAGTTTATAGGTTTTATATCAAACAGGATAGATAGGTCATGTATCGAAATAAAAGATAGGAAATAATTTCATTCGTTTCCGTATTTCTCTAGATCGTTTAGCGTTTATATTTACTTTGCTGAGGTTCTTCTAGCTAAAATTGAACAGTTTCTTGTTCGTGTGCACATACCGCTCACGCAGCTATAGTCAACAATAACATAGTTGGAAATATTGCTTGAACATGTTCGTGTATGTGTTAGGCTTGTTCGTACAGCTTGCAGTTTTCCACATGACGACCGCCCTGAGCACTTATCCAGCACTGATTTTGCGTCGTCTTGGTTAAAATCTTCAAAGCAATCACTATAGTTACTGGCACAACAGCCGATTGCTTCCACTTTGCATTGTGGATATGTACTGATGCAGCGCCCTTGTTTCGTTCCATACTTAAGTTTATCCACTTGTATTCGACTTCCGTTAGTACAGTTCAAACTGAAGAATCCGCAAGAAGCGGTCGTTCCCAAACATGCAGAATCGCGAATCATATGAACCTCAAAAATCTTGATACAACACACTGCACCTGCAATAGAAAAACTGCATGTATGGAAATAATATATTGTTTCACCTATAAAAGTTTTGTTTCCCACGATTCTGACCTTAACCGATTGCTACAAGCATCTGAAGTAACCCCTAATTCACCTCACTCCCAAGAAACAAACGTGTTCACAGTCTATAATCATTTTGCCCATGAAATAACTTAATATAATTTCGGAACACCTCTGTGCTTTTTGCAGATAACGGTCAGTTAATTTACTCCTTATATGTACCACGCTCGCCACTTTTAGTTCAGGCAAAGGATGACAATGTTGATAACAAAACGGAATCGTCAAAGAAACGTAATAAGTACTAGTCCGTCGTATATAGTTACTATCAACAACAAAGTATGATGTATTCCTTCGTAAATTATTGTTCCAGTCAGAACACTGTCTGTGATGTAATCAGCATACTATATTTCGAATGAAGGACTTCTTTTAAACCAAAACTGAAGCTAGATTAACTACGAACAATGTATGAACAAAATAGTGGTTTCGTTTTCTCACCAGAATATAATATTTGTATATAAATACAGCTAGAATTAAGTTTACAGAATGTTCAAGATAAACAGGGATATTCTATTACTTACGTTTCCCGCAACAACAAAAATCCTGCTAATCGTAGATGCTGCACCCACGAATATTTTCAACATGTAACAATTGTAAATCGTTGCTCTAACTGCCTCATTGTCGACGAATTTGTTTCCATGCAATGTATATACTGAACGGGGAGTAATCTAGTTAAATACAAAGTCTCAGAACCTGAATAATTTTCCCTATGCAACTTATCGTGCGAAGGAAAGATTATTGTCTGAAATTAAAATATAAACACTGAAGACTGTGCATTGTACTTCCAAGCCACTTATATTACACAAAAAATTACGTATGAAAAAAAACGTTTCCAGGGGAATGGATTATACAAAAAAATTACGTATGCAAAGAACGTTTCCAGGGGAATGAAAAACTGAATGCGATAAGCAATGACCTTAATATAAGTGTTGCAGCTCGTCGCTTAAAATAATTGCATATGAATAATCATTTCTAAACAGCGTCCTTGTTTGATCTTGTTTTGACAGCCGTTAAATCGAGCTTTTATGAGGATCGGAATCTTCTGTCAACTATGGTTCGAACTTGCCCAGCTTGTCAGGTTTCCACACCATGGAATTATCCAGATGTGTGTTCTTGTCTTGTTTTCCGTATGTCAAGATATTTACCAGGTACTCAAGAGTAAATATCCATGCTGATGCTCACCAGTTTGCTGTTCAAGTACAAATCCATTTCGCTGAACAACAAAATGTATGGAATTGTTGTGGGAGCTACTCTAGCATTGGCGACTGGATTGGTTGGTCCATTTTGAGAACTTTGACTTTAATGGATAATTGAGTGCTACTCAGATCGATGTAACCTTCGGTATGTTCTTTGATTTCAATTAGATAAGGGCTAAGGTAGTCAAGGCTGACACATGATAAAATTCTATCCATTGGAATATCTGTATCGTCATCATGATGGGTGAAATGGCAAACAGATCGAGCTCTGACTTGAAGCATTTGCAAGTGTCTCTGTGCAATATTGTTTATTTTACTAATTATTAATTAAACATGTCTAATCTCTGACTGCCTCTGTTATTTTTAAGACCTGAAGGGGTACGGATGTCTCTGTAGGCCTCGTCCTAACGTGGTATAGTAGACGTAGTAGTAATGGATTGGTCGGATTGTGAAGCAAATATATATAGGGATGTCACAGCAATCCAAAAGGTATTTTCTAGTTTGAAGCAACACAATATTTCGTACTCTGATGAAGGCTGCGTTTATACTTTGTCTATGGTGATGTTTTGAACAAAATATTTTCTTTGCGACAAAGCGGATTTTAACATATCTCCTAAATCATTTCTTTGTTTCCTAGCGACTCCTCGGAACGCATGATGCATCAAGATTTTTAACATTCACCGGAGAATCGTTCTCGAGAATATAGTGTCAATGTTATTTTCCTTTCGAGAATAAAATATATTGTCCAAGATCTCTTTTTATACTAATACTGACTCTGTCAAAGTACGATTAACTGACAGGAACATAGTGCGGATGTACAACTTCACTGTGAATGAGATATGTTTCAACCTTCCCCGTACGCTGCGATGACAGAACTTTTAAAAGGAATGACTCTGTTTCCCACCACGTTGTATCTGACCACAATTTAGTACTCCGTCGTTCAGTTCGACAAGGCAAGGAATATATTTGGTGAATCGATCGTTGTAAACATCTTTCATGGGAGACAGACCAGTGCACCCACTCAAAATAGAAAACAAATCAGGACCAAGTGATGGACATTATTTTAGCGTCAGAAAAATGCATTTTAAGATAATGAGCAATTATACGGTCCTAGATTTTTACACTTTTGCAATGTTCCTTCTTTCTTGGCTTTTTCAAACGTACCGTTAAAAATAGCTGCATCGCTTCGAGCAGATGTTGATCAATAAAATAATATCCAACAAAACCTTTCAGTGTTGGTATAGGCTGTCAATTGTGGATTTGCTGGTGATGAATTGTTGGATTCCTAAAAGAGAGGATCGCTTTCTTCAAACTGTTCTTGACCTTGTTTGTTCAGGATACGACGATGAGAGTGTTCTAAAATTCGTTGATAGTCAGGGCTTCCGTTTGACGAATGATTTATTGAAAAGCAAAATTCTCAAACACGTTCATGATCCAATTTTCCAATTTTATGACTTGAAGTAATTTTGGCCGATAAGCAAAATAAGGAATAGCTGGAAATCACATATAAAGATCTGTCACTACGTAAAGTTAAATACAATCGGTTATTCGTACGTCAATGGTTCTGGTTTCCGAGAAGTCACTCGTTATCAAATGAGAATGGTTTTTCAAATTTTCCAAAATAGGATTGCTTTTGCTGTTGTGACTAGAAGAATTTTGACTGGCGTTAGCCACAAGGCTACTAACGTTGTAGTTATCGCCCTTAGTATAGTTCAAAAAAGGATTAGGAAGAACATAACTATGCAAACTGCTGAATAAAATTATCCAGAATTATTTTTCGTTGCTCCGATGACACAATACACCACAAAGATTTAGTAGAAAAAGACCATTTATTTGTATGCACGCTTTCTCCGAACTACACCGACAGAGATTGTTCTTGTAGTTCTTGAGAGAGTAAATTTGACAGCTAGATGTAGCTGCTGTATTTAACGGCACGATGGTTGATTCTTCTTTTACAGCTGACGACATTGGAGCGACAATCCAAGAATCAAACTTATTTAGATATCCATTACAAGGAACTTTCACTTCTTTGAGTCAGCGCTTGCCTACTTTACGTGTTCTTCCATCGAGAATGATTTCAAAATATTATTGTATTCTTTAGTGCCCCTCCCCCCCCCCTTGCAACTCATGCAAGTAAAATTGTCCTTGTAATACTTCTATGTTCATGTCTTCCTATTTATAGACCAGAGGATCAAGCGTACGTACTTGTCCAGCGACAATCTGGTTCTCCAAATAGGTAAATAACCTTTGTCAAATGTGCATATGGTTTGTTCAATGCGAACCCAATATCCGGTTTTTAAAATGCCTTGTCTCGTTGGTACGGTAGGTGACCTTCCAAACAATCGAACAGACACCATCACTTTGTTTTCAGGGATAACTTTTTCCGATGCGCATCCGACGCTACATAAACGTTGCATGACACGGGCGTTTGTTTCATGATTATCGGTGAAGACTCAATCAATTTTGTCAATTCTTCTTCAAAAGCTTTGTTAAAGAAATCTGTACCTTTATCAGTTTGCCATTGTCTTCCCGTAAATTTGAAGATACAGTTTCCTTTAATGCAGAAACGAGTTTCCTTTAATCGTATTTTCCTTTATCCTTATCTCATGACTCCTGCTAAAAGTGGTCCAGCGATCGATCCTAACAAATGAACAGCCGTGTTAACAAGAATCCTATCTGAATAGACATAAATCCTCCTCGTTGAACCAGAATTTTATTCCACCATTTTGCGACAAACGTTCCGATGTTTTCCTAATCGTTCTTACTGAAGCTTGGACAAAGGTACAGTTCCATTCAAAACGTTCAAGCAATATTCACACACGATATCAATGACTCATTTTTGAACTTTTTGCATGATTTTTGTTTACGCGATGGAGGAATGGGTTTCGTCAGTACCGACAAAACATCCCACTGTTTAGCTAAACGAGGATGGAGTCCCTTTCTTTATCTTTCTTGGAGGAAGACTGTGTCTTAGGACGACGAGGAGGGTAACGTGCACTTCACATCTTCGTGGTTACATTCTTTGTTTCAGAATCAAAACAAAGTACTTAAATGAATCGTACCATACACACACGTTATGTATATACTGGAACTCGAATCCACTGATTGTCGACACAACGAATAAACTTCATTATGATAGCCCTTAACCACGATCTGTTTTCAACGGGCTCAATCGAAACTGTTCTTGCTTGAATAAATTAAACGTCCCTGTTCTGTCTTGGATGTTCTGTGTGAGTGAGGCCACTTTTGCTTTAGCTGTAATGGCCAAAGGAGAAGAAGACGACGTCGTTGTCGTCGCCGGAGAAGCAGAAGTTGCTTTAGAAACGGGTTTCCAATTTTCATCAAATTAGGAAACAGTTATGTTAAATCAATGTTGGCAGGCACCATTGTGAACTGCGAAGAACCAAAAGCAGCCAGAGGAGACACCGTCACAGAGCCGCGTGGCGTTCTGGAGTACGTATGTGTCCTAAGAGCAGTACCTACTCTCTTTCTGGCAGATATTTTCACTTGGGACTTGTCTTTTTGGGATGTTTCTATTTCTTTCGTGAACTTACTGTACCAACAACACTCTTCGTTTGTCTGTACGGAGCATGGATTTTGTTTCTTTTAGATTCGGAATCAGGATCCCATTGTAAAAAGATAAGAATAATGATACCTCCGAAAGAATCACTTGTTCGTTTTGTTTTAGTACCGATTCTTTGATCTACCAATTGTGACAACGCTACTTTATGCTTTTCAAATAAGCTTTTCAATCGATGGGGTATGTAAATTGATGTGCTGTCAAAGTAAATCATCTTAAGACTTCCTTGAGACTGGTTTCTAACGAACGTGTCCAAACATTTGAATTTCGGTCGCGATTGATACCATACGGTGTAAAAACCAATTTGGCAGGAGAATGACACTGACAGGATTTCATGTTGAATACGAAGTGCATGGTGTTTTTATAGGGTTTTTTTAATTCTTCAGACAGACGCCAAAGAGGACGTGTAGATGACACGACCTGCTTCTTGGCACCAATCGTGAAACACATTGGTTCGAAATCTCATATAATTTGGAGTAATGGGTTTTAAATCGAAGTAAATATACATTAGATGTTTAATTGGCATCGTCGCACGCATAATTTAGCCAAGGTGTCTCTAACTGCTTGTCTAATATTTGCATTTGAGATCTTTCTTGGACTTGTACATCCGTTGGGCATTGAGACTAATGGTGTGATGTTCTTTATTTTGTTGAAATAAGTTTTGTATGATTTAAATAATAATGTCATTAAGGCGATGTCCGCTCGTGTAAACTAAAGTTATATTTCTTCTTCATCTTCATTCTGAATATGACAAGATGTGTCTAACTAAAGTCAGAAGTCAGACGCGATCCCTTCGTCTTCAGGAGGAATGTGTAAATGGATTGCAACTCTCTTTAACACCTTATGATACTCTGAGGCTGGCGATTAAACAAATGTAATTTGTTTTCGATCAAAACGTTTCGAAAATTCATTTTTTCCTGAACCGCTAGGTTCCGCAACCAATAAGTTAAAGGGTTGGCGAAGATATAGTGCTTCCAAACTTTGATGATATAATCAACAGCACGCGATATTTTATATATCTCATATACATTTAATATTGTTTCAGAAAGTGTAACCACAATAAAGAACATATTAGCCTTTAGAAAGTAAAGCAAGAAAATACGCAAGGGATAAATGACTCCGTTATTCAATGAGGTATAAATTAAAATGACCAAAGCTGCATATAAACAAGTCAGATACAATATTTTTGATATATTCGTGTACTATGAAATATGTGTACAAGCTCTGGTGTTCTTCTATTCTCTACAAAATTCAGCGTCTCTAATATCTTCGGGAATGTCCGTTCTTCCTCACTCTTTTATGTTTCTATGATTATACTTCTTTTTCTTCTAGTAGTGTTTCTAACACTGTCTTTAATTTCATGTTCACTTGTATTGGTTCAAAGTCCATTTCATTTCTTGGATTAATGAAACTCGATGTATAGCATAGTAAGCCATTTCTTGTGTCCAAGCACCGAAGCCAATACCTTTCCAGTCACGTACAAACTTGCTTTGATCGCTACTCTCAATATTTTCAGCACACTCTGTCATTCGCGCACATATAAAATTTGGGTGGTCATACTTTTGAAACATGTGCTGCTCATAAAAAGACAACGACGAATTTGTTGGTAACGAAATCTGAAAAAAGTAGTCACTAATATGCACACCACACGTAGTCCAAAATTCAATAAAAACGTAGTAGATGGAATTGGTTCTTTTAGAGATCTTGACAAACCTCCTAGTCTTGAACACTGACCTCCATCCACGAACTTTGTTGCAACACTGATGACAAGTCGTAGCATTGTAAGCCTTACATCCACAAAGCGTTTTTGCTTGTGACAGTTTTGCTTCATATACTATGGAAATAGCAATAGTTCTAAACCTGGAAAATGATTTTGAGTTTGCATTTGACGTATGTCTCGATAAAAGCTCCGTAAACGGTTAGTAAATGCATTCTCATAGCTCCAAAGGCAGATCCTGAATGTGCTCTAAGACTGCTACACTAGTCGTTCATATGCATGTGTTTCTTTCTGAGCAAACAGGCATGCTTTCTACACATGGTATCTACTGATACAAAAACGTTTCAGTCAACAACACATACCAGACCTCTGAACATAAGTATTTGTTCCATCTGAAGACTTTCAGAGCAATCAACGCTTTTGTTGCATTTAGGTACTAGTAAGTAAATCGTTTATTTCGTAAAGGATGTAATTGTTCTTGCTGTTCACTTGAATCCGTACGAGCGCTTTGTAAATGCGTTCTCGTGGTTCAGGAGGCAAACTGCAAATGAACTCTTCTAAAGTACCCATCAGGATAATAAGCATGCCTCACCAAAGGAAGGTAGTGACAATACGGATACCAGCTGATATAAGCCAGGACAGCCTAGTCTTCATACTACTACTCGTAGATCTTCACACCACATCTGAAATAATGTACATCGTCTGCTCGTGACTAGTAGACAAATCGGGCTTTGGCTAATGTTTTGATAATTGGCATTTCATTCAGATCGTTGGGCCATTGTCTGAAGGACTTTAGTCGACTCTAAAAGTTAAAATACATGTTTGGTGTGTGGTGTTTATTATTGCCACTGTAATGTCCCTATTACTAGTATGTAATAATAAAAATAACTAAATGTAATCTTTTTTGAAGAGGAAATAACGACCGTCAGGAATCAAAAATAAGTGAGAAAATGAAAACAAAGAAATCAACGTAACATCAATAGCAAATTAGCTGACACAAAATAAAGTATTATTTTGAAGAGGAAATAAAGAAAGTCAGCCAATTCGTCAAACATCAGCAGTCATGATTAACTGATACAATGCAGACAATGAATTCAAACTCATCAGTCCGAGCTGACACATGGGTGATTCGACGGTATCAGGCCATCATAACCCTACCCCAGCCACAAAACATGTCAAGACTTTATGAAACCCGCCAAAACCCTACCCCAACCATAACATCAACATTAACCAAACCAGCCATAACCCTGCCCCATCAGCAAAAACACGTCAACATTTATAAACCCGCCATAACCCTGCCCCAACAACAAAAACACGTCAACATTTATCAAACCCGCCAAAACTCTACCCCAACCATAACATCAACATTTATCAAACGCGCCAAAACCATACACCAACAACAAAAACACGTCAACATTTATTAAACCCGCCATAACCCTACCCCAACTACAGCATCGACATTAATCAAACCCGCCATAACCCTACCCCAACAACAAAAACACGTCAACATTTATAAACCAGCCATAACCCTGCCCCAACTACATCAACATTATAAACCCGCCATAACCCTTCCCCAACTACAGCATCAACATCTAAAAATCCGCTATAACCCTTCCCCAACCACAAAGGATATGATTGCCATTTAAACCACATACAGGTGTATATTAGAAAGATGTCACTTACCAAGAAGAAATACTTTCCACGTCATAATCTCTGAAAAATTCTTCTACTACTGTGTAAGTACCAAGTACATGCCTCTAAAAGAGACAGATCAATAACTAAAATCCAAAGCATTAAGAGCTAGCTCTCTCCCTATAGCGCACACCGACATCATTGTTGACACTGTTCTCCGCCTGAACTGTACTAAAGCATTGTTAAACGACCAAATGGAAATTAGGATTGGTTCACAATTTGCTAGGCCACCTTTGCACACCTTCATTGGTAATCCGTTTTACCTTTCCCTCGACTGTGACTAAGCCACGGCATAATGTTATTTTTGAAGAAAAAAAGACCTTTGTATTTGTTTAATCGTGGAGTTACTGTTTATACTTAGTATGTTCTCCATGAATAATCCGTGTTTATGCCATTGAATAATTACTTCACTGTCGATCGATAATAGTATGTGTTATCATATGACCACATTGAATGACACATTGGAGTCGTGTCATTCTGTATACAAGTGTATGCAAATTTGATCATAATTACAGCTGGAGGATATATAATATTTAAATAATTAGTCTTTCTTTATATCTATTGTATCTAATGTGCGTACATATTTCGTTATTTGTATTTACTATTATTTGGCTTTATTTTCTTCTGTATTTGCCTTAATGCAGGCTTCGGATTGTCATTGTACTTTAATTATTATATAAAGTATTCTTATTATTGTTGTTGTTGTTGTTGTAAGGTTTAACGCTATTTTTCAGCACACGATAGGCTATACATGGCGGCCAGTATTAATGGTGGAGGAAGAACCCGGGAAAACCCCGGAAAGAACCACCGACCTACGAGAAGCTACTGGCAAACTTTCTCACATACCCACATTAGCCGAATCTGAGACTCGAACCCACGAAAGTATTCTTGTACGGATGATGATGATGTAATTTACAGGTCGATGAAGGCATAAGTAATTATCAAACGAAATGGTTGCTTTCGATAATACACTTAAAACCTGTTGTTTTGTTTTCAAAACTGAATTCCCTCCTATAACATTTTATCTCCCAAACGAACGGAAAACATTAAAGAGAGAGAAGGAGTAAAATGTATTTATTATTTAAATTTGTACAGCAAGTTACATGATTCTCATGACTATAATAATTTTAAACTATTAAAAACATGTTTTATTATTTACTTTATAAGTTTAGGCAGAAGTACCGGCAAACTGCTGAGTGAGTTATTAAACGTCTGAAATTTATTTGCCAATAGTCAATAGCTGGTTGGTTTGATGGTTAGTTGGTTGGTGTTTATTAGCACTTTCAAAACATTATTAGTAATACCATGCAGTAGGAATGAGAGAGCTAAGTGCTTTCACCAAGGACACCCTGACCCGGCATGGACGGGGTGAGTATCATGCCTGCGACCCTAGGCTTTTGATTATAATACTCTACCAACTGGGGTACCGCTGCTCCCTGCCAGTAGACAAATAACTTTCCAAGAAATTTCAAAAGATATAAAAGCCAAGATTGACCCACTTGGCTGACACAGACAGAGATGCTGTAGGCCACAAAATCAAGCGATTTCCGTAAAAACGGCAGTCACGCAAATTTCAAAATATAGAATAAAGCATGCAAATTACCCGCGGTTGTCCCGATTTCTATACGCAATGCGCAATCTTTTTAAATTATATTTTAAATTTAAAATACTTTTAAAATTCAAAATAAATGTTTGTCAAATCAATCTTTTGTACGTCCTTTTGTCCACACTTTTATGACTGAATACTATGGTGTATGCAAAAACTATGGAATGATTCCATTTAGTTAGTTCTAGAGGGATATAGTAAACTGATTCATAGATCTCTTGTGATGATTCCTTATCGGAGCACCCCAGTTTTGTAGGCAGAAAAAAAAATGCTATATGTAGGACTGTGGTTCTACAAAGCTAGATTGAATGAATATGCTAAGACTGACGTTTTATGTCTCTTTCCACATGGATGATGGTAACATACACCCACACATCATCTGTAAATAGCGCATGTCTGGCAGATAAGACAACTGAATGCAGGAATGGAACAGCAGCTAGGTTCTTTCTGACGGCACACAAGTGTCCATAAGTTAATCGCTATGTCCTTTCCTGGGGTACGTAAATATAGGCCGTGCTGGCACTAGCAATGACATTTCGTAGGGCACTGAAATATACAACAGAATGGTAGGAGTGAGGCCAATTCCTGAACACACACACACACACACACACACACATACACACACTGTATGTGTATGCAGATGGTAATCATTCCGTCTTTTCGTAGGAATACCCATAAGTACTCAGAGCAAGCAGAAATGTCTTTGCGGTACTATATCCAAGTAATATGAACTAATCCTGGTGGCATTTGCGGCGTATGTACATGTACATGTTCTAATGAGGTCATTGTATTACCACCTGACTGCCAAGCAAAATGCAAGCTAATCCAGCTGTTCTGCCTTGTTCCAGATAGCAGGTCATACCTGAAAGGAGAAACACGTTTACTTTTCTCAATGATCTTTTTATGTTTTTAATGTTATAGATCACTACACTCTATGTTAATGAATCGGAAATGTATTAAGTGTACTAGATATGTAGATTTCAAAATGACATTATGTGTATTAGCACCAAAAAAAAACATGAAATGTAGCCACTGTTGCACTCAGAGATAATAGGCAGTAGACATATCAAAGTGCCGAATCATCCACAAAATATGAGAAGTGTCCTTGTCAACATATTTTGTAGGTTAATTCAGTAACGAGGAACACTAGCTTATCACAAAGTTTAAATGCATGATTTTAGTCATACTGAGTTTAAAGATAACAAGGTAAATCTTATATACGTTCATTTTATTAGTAGGCTCAGTCCTTTAACAAAAAATAACCATGACCCATATCATGTTATTTAGTTTTGCTATTGATGACTGACTTCAACTTGTTTTCATTGCGTATTTACTAAGGGGTGGGAGCACAGTACATGTTAATGTCCAAAAAAAACAGAAAAGATAAATGTGATATGATTATTATCAAAAAATGTTCGAGTGAAAAAAGACTCAAATCATTCAATGTATTTCAGCGAAACCTGCACACATATCACGTTTTCTGTTTACTTAGCATATTCTGCATTCGCCATATGTATGTTACCATGGAAACAAAGTGTAGCACTTTTCACTATATTTAGCTGCTCCAAAATGAATGAATGTCAAAGTAACCTCCTAAAATCTGAAAAAAAAGCTTGAAACAGTTCCTACACATAAACGCGTGGCCGTACCGACATTTTAACGAAGCAATATAATTTTTTTACTGTATAGAAATGATGTCCACAAACCTTAATATGGCTGTGTTTCCTAAACTAACGATATCATCAACATGTCATTCTCGGTAAAATATTAATGTGGCAATATGTCGCATGTTCTGACTAAAAGTTGTTTTCATCTAACCTTCAACATGGCACCAGAGTGGCCATCTTGACAGTCTTGTTACACTGCTCCTCTTGCATAAATCGTGGCATTGACCTTAAGTTTTCACTATAATGCTTCTTGCAATGTTTAACAGCTTCTGAATGAAAACGATGCAGCTCTTACGAAAAGAATCCTGTATGAACCTTTATGAAAGAATATTGAAAACCAGATATAATAGACCTTTGCCAAAGTTGCTCCAAAGCCTTTCCCACGCTCATTTGTACAATAAAATTAATTCTAATCGATCCAAAGTTACGTAATTTGCCATAGTTATTATGATAAAATTAAACGTAACATAAATATCGAAATTGCAGCAAATCTGGATGAATAATTTTCAGTTATTGCTACTGCAAATTACTATATATTTTCTATACACTGCCGGCACCAGACCCGGCCAGACTATCTGGCACCCAGAGCAAGGTTAGATTCTGGCGCCCCCCCCCCCGAAAATATCAATTTCCAAATTTATAAACAATAAAAAAAAATTTAAAAAATGAGCCCCCTGAAATCAGCGCTTTAGGCGGCTGCCTAGTTTGCCTATATGGTAGCGCCGGCCCTGTTTCTATATTTTAGTTCATGTTTGGAGAACCAGTCCCAAATATTTTCGTGCATTATGTAACACTATGTAATCGCCAACACCAGACATCAGCTTATAACCCGCTCCCCCTCCCAAAAAAAAATCGTTATTGGTGACGACTTAAGCAATTGTTCAATAAGGTTGGTTGACATGTCAGAAAGGTCTATTGACCTTGGGGTCTAGTAAAAGGACATTCTTGCAGTTTTTACCTTCATTACGCTTATTGTTACGTGTTTAGGCTCAAATAAACAGCAACACAAGAAAGAGTGAAAACAACAAGATTTGAAAATTTTAACAAGTAATTTATTTCCCATTAAAAATACTGTAAAAATGACAAAAATAAAAACTTACGGTTTTAAGAATCAAATCCAAAAGTAAACCAAGAATATAATTTAGAAGTCCTATGAATAAAATGCTCTAATGATTTCAAGTTCGAGTCCCGACGAAGAATCCAGGATATAAGGCGATGACTTATGCTGTATCCTGTTCAATGTTGCTGTCTACAGTTCCTTGAAGAAACACAAAAAATAATCCTCCGGTTTTGGAAATCCAAATTTTTTAAGAAATATCTTTGTTCAAGAATTCTGTATGAGCACAAACATATTTCCAGAGAAAAGAATGAATCTTTTAGAATCCAAATAATTTGAAGACAAATTAACATATAACTCGAAAACTGGCTTCAACAGAAGGAAACGATTTGACATCAATCGTTTTGTGAGCCCACACTGACTAAATGCTCTCTAAGAATCACTTATTGAAAACTAACTAACGCACAATTTAGGAAATGCCTGAATTGTGAAACAGAGGATCACGTAATCATGTTTACATATATAAAAAACGCACTTAGCCCCATTATGACCTTGATAAAAACCAATCATTTTATTCCGAGGAAAAAAGTTGTTGTTTTTTCTCAATAAAACTATTTACAAGCCTAGGGTCACGTATTCAATACAGTCTCAATCTCACTCTTTTTACCCCCAGAATAAAAATAAATATAAAAAGAACTTGCTGACGTGACTGTTACTAAATTTGAATTAAGGTCGGAAACCAGGTCAACCTTGTGTGTTTACAGAAATGAACAGTCAAGGTTAAACTATTTTATGGAAAAAGTACGAGTTCCTAGTCAACAGAACTACATTGTTTTGATTTTTAATGAATTTTTTAAAACATGGAAAGATTTTAAAACTTACAAACAATTAAATAAGATATAAATTAATCATATATATATATATATATATATATATATATATATATATATATATATATATATATATATATATATATATATATAACATTATGAAGGAAGTCAATTCTAAGCCTACGTGCGAAATTTTGACCTAACATAGTATTAGCTTCATTGCAACGAAAGAATTGATCTTCAGTACTTGAGCGATTGATTTAAGGTCAAAGGCTTAGACACGGGTTTTTAGCTATGATGGCATGGTTGTTATCAAACCTATTTTGCGGCTGTATATAAAGAATACATTGAATAATGCCACTTAGATAACAGTTATTGCTTTCAGTTTTCTTTTGTTTGTTTGTTATTAAGGTTTTTATAATTATAGATAAGGTAATTATGGATTTAAACCAACATAGGAATTGCGTGTATCTTGACTGTGTCTGAGGCAAGTTCGATGATTTTATAACCAAGATATCAAATTAAAGGCCAAAGGCTATGTCAAATAAGTTGTACTACACTCGCAGCCATATTCTTCCCATGTCAACTCAGACATTATGGAAACACTTTGGGTATCAGGTTTGCTATGTTAAAGTTTCTGTAGAATATAAGAGATAGTTTCAGTACTCAGAAATTAAAAGAATAAAAGGTCCAAAGAAACGGTACTGTCTTCGATTCCTTGAAATTCGTTTCAGCCATTAGATATTATGTCCCTTCGATAAACTAATGTTTTAAAATATAATCTTGGGGTATGGTCCTGTCCTATCATATATACCACCTAAAGCTTGCAAGCGCGTACACAAAGATAAAATACTCAGCATGATAGCACAAATCGTGCGATATTTGTTCCTACACACACCACGCCCCACCCCAACCTCACCGTCGCGGTATGGAAGTAAATATCTATGTTAGCTCACAGTGAGACACCGCAATGGATCGGTCATGTAAGTAGTGAAGGGGGGCACTTTACGTACAATGGGAATTAGCATTACAGACCCCCCCCCCCCCCCGGGTTAGATTACGTACAATGGAAATTTAACATGGCGAAAAATCGTGGGTCAGATTACGTACAATGGGAATTAACATTGGAATAAATCGTGGGTCACTTTACGTACAAGGGGAATTTAACATGGGAATAAATTGTGGGTCACTTTACGTACAAGGGAAATTTAACATGGGGAATAGATCGTGGGACTGTCTAGGGACAATGGGAAATTTAACATTACGGAAACCCCTGGGGGATATAGCCTCAAGGGAATTTAACATATGGAAATTGAACATGGTGGATCTGTATAGCGTCAAGGGGAATTGAACATGGTGGGACTATCTAGGGACAATGATGGTAGAGGGTCAAACACAACAGAGACAGAAACATACATACACTAGTACAAGCGTGGGATTTATATATAAAGCATTACCAAGACCTAAAATCTTGCTGGGGTGTTCAAAAATTTGCATAATTGTAATGATGCTATAAATAGCTATAATCAAGGAAATACTCAACGACAAAATGGATGTGACTAAAAGTAATGTTAAAATGACGAAATTGTCCCAGAATTTAAAGGAAAATAAACATATCCCGAAAATTAAGTTACAATGGTTTAGACTAAAGTGGATAAAATTAGTAACTACTTACAATATCAACTTCTGTGACGATCGTGGATAAATAACTATGTATCTATAATCAGCTGAAATTCCTATGAAATCCCACTATCTATTTATAGCTCCAACTTGTGGGTTTTTCCTTTGGAAAATCCCACTATCTTTTTATAGCCTCAGCTTGAGTGACGTTCCTGTTTATGAATTCTAGTATATATGTATAGCTACAAAATGTGGAAATCCCCAAGTCGATATTTATAGTCTCAAAATTTCCAGCGTCAGTGACGTCACTGTACTGAACACTAGGGGATAAATGGCAACAGTGTTGCAAGTGGCTGACCTGAATACGCGCTACTGTAGGTAGGTAGGTAGAGTGTATCTGATAGGGATAAAGTGAGTTTTATAGGGACAGAGACCAATACACACACACACATACACACACACACAACATACGCGCGCAGACACACCCAAACACACACACACACACACACACACAGAGGGAAGAGGAAAAAACAAACTCCAAATATACTATCCACACTCGGGAGGAAGAAACAAAACAACCAAATATACGATCTACACAACGTACGCGAACACACACACACACACACACCACACGCGCACACACACATACACACACACACACACACGCGCGCGCGCGCACCACAGAGGGAAGAAGAATAAAACCATTATACACTATCCACACGGAGTGAAGAAATAACCCTTTACATATACTATCAACAGAGAGTGAAGAAAATAACCCATTATATTCCATCAACAAAGAGTGAAGAAGAAAAAGTTTTTTGAAAGAACCTAAGCCCTCACCTGCAATGACCAACTCTGCCAAACACCTACACCCCACCCCCACCCCCACTCCCAACACTACAAAACTCATTTAACCCGTTATTTTATGGCATCAGTGTGTGCTTTAGGAAACATCAAGACACAAAATGATGGATGAATAGACTGACTATTGTTTACGAACTTGCATGCCTAAAGAGCGTGCGTGAAGGAAAACATCCTTCCATTTCAGTTCTAACTAAAACATGATCCAGAGGGATAGAGAGAGAGGTGAAAGAGCACAATTTCATAAAGTGTGAGTAAAAACAAAACACGGCATCCTTATTATACAATGTCAAGACCAAGAGACACTTACGTGTTCTTTCTGGTCTATTCTCTTTTAGAAGGTAGTATGAAATTTCACATCAGGGCCAACCCATCGGCTCACATTGTCAATTTTTCCATTTCCATGTCTTTACTGGCACAAGTTCTTCATCATCTTCAATTTCTTCTTCTTCTTCTTCTTCTTCTTCTGAATCTGAATCCCTCTTCTCTGTTTCGTCTTGTTTCTGTTTCTTTTCTTTTCTCGTAGGGCACTCTGAATTCCAGTGTCCTTTCTCCTGACAACGATATTAGGTATCTTGACTTTTGTCTCTCTTTCTTAGACGAAGCAGGTATTCTGGAGACAAATACCCATTTACCTTTGCAGATATAGCAAACTTCATTAGCACTTACACACTTTCGTATGACTCTCATCAAATCAACGACCAAAAGAGTAAGTTTTGTTGCCACTTTCGCCTGTGAATTATGCTTTCGTATGACTTTTAGCAAATATTTGACCAGCAGGTCGATCTGTGCTAACTCTTCCATCTTCTTGATCGTTTGAGAGCGGAATGAATACTCTGACGCTAAGACACTCTCCTTATATACAGGGACCTGCTGCGTATGAAACCTAGTCAAATGTAATTTTGCAATAAGATGAAACGATTTCATTGAGGAAGTAAAAGGCAATGATGTACCGTATCGCCTCACACAAAACCTGAAGTGTTAGTTCAAATCCGTGTCAGCAATTTCGAAGACGACATAACTGAGCTTTAATCAATGCTCTCCAATTATGCCACAAAACCACAGTCCTGATTCACGCCAAAAGAAATTTCGTTCGGTCCATAAAAAATAGTATCACATCTGAGAAACGCAAAAACGAACTTCCAGAAAACTGAGAACGACGGCTTACACCTACAACGTAAATGTATGAGTTCAAGTAGTGCGTAAAACTTAGTCAAATTAAATTTTTATAGTCAAGACGAAACGATCTCTTTTCGAACAAGAAAGCAGACACCAAGCGACAATAGCAATCCGTGTCACACAACACTTTTCAAAATGTATATGATCAGAGGTTTGTTCTAGCGATCTGCACGGTTAAATTAAATGTTGATGTATTTTGTAATAAGACGGACACAATTTCCATGGGATCGCCCATGGAACCATTGTTCGTGCATTAGTTTAATTTTTTAAAATATTTTTTTTTATATAAATCGCCTATAGGATAGACCCAGTAAAGCGTGGCCATTCTCGTCACTGTGTGAATAGCTACTCAAGTCAATTCGAAGTGAACGCGGTAAGAAAATAAGTATAGCCAATGAAATGGCTTACAACGGGTGATGCATTGTTTTGTTCTAGGACTGTGTGGCATAATCATCCCTATGTTCTTGCGTTGTTACCATTACAGTGCAGACAGACTGAAATGTGAACTTACAAGCCCTCTTTGTGTGTGTTGTACCATTTCTTCTTACCACATCAAAATACTGAGCGTCACAGTATTGGTTCGCATTTTCAAGCTGACCATTTTTTTTTATATCTCACTTAAACATTTCAACATAAACACTCACACTCACATCGGTAGAGTCAGAACAGATGTGTTACAGTATTGAGGGGCATGTTATCTTTCTTTTTTTCAAACTAATAAATTTGGGGTTTGTATGAAGTAAAGAACCGAAAGTGCAGTGAAACTCAAGGATGATGACCCAATCTGTCTGTCTATTGATGCGTGTATTTACTTAAGAAGAAATATGACCTCTAAAACACAAAGAGATACGGCAAGCATGATTAGAATGAACATAACGATGTTTTCCTTCCCGCCCGTGTAATTTAGAGCTTCAATCCTCTTTGAAGACAAACTTGGTCTCCTTTTGTAGGGCTTGAAATAATAAAAAACCTGAAAAAATCTTAAGCACTTTGCTATAGATAATTTCATCAACAGACTAAACAATATAAATACCGTTACAACACTAGAAAGCCTTAAATCTTCTATCAAAAAGAAATGCATCAAAAAATTAAAGATTAACGATAACTAACCAATGAAACCGAATTTAACAAAGGCAGTGACATGTGAAGAAATGGCTCTCACTTTGGAAAGGTAGGCGAATGTACTCTGTCATGCACCATCAACTTGAAAAAAAATTATAAACAGAGAGAAACCTGAATTCAAAATTCAGTTGTTTTTTTCTTCAAAATTGTTTCGTTTCTTTTTTCTTTTTTTGGAACAAATCTAAGCACTAATATAGAGTGGAAAAGGGAAAATGCACATACAAGCTTTGATATTTCTGAAAAAATGAGGGGATATTCCTAACGTTCATAACCACCTATGGACTTGGACTTGTCTGTGACTTATCCACAAAACAAGATGTACATATTTCTGGTCAAGCTGCAAGTGTGTGCGTGTTTTTGAAAATGGTAAAAATTGGATATACAATTTTCTCGTGACACTTATAAAGTGAAGAGTCTGTGCAAGTGTCAAAAGCCAAAGTCATATATGTTTTGTATTTTGTACGGCTTGTAAAGATTTCCACTTTAGAAAATGTGAAGTATCACAAGTTATTATCACAAACAGAAGTGGAACATAGGGGCTTGCAAGAAAGAAAATAACCCAGACAGTTGGTGTCATCAAGAGTGCTAGAGACGGTACCCGAACTTGCTTGCTTGCTTACTTGAATTAAAGTGATTTTCGCTCTAATGGAGCATATATCACTGGTTTAATAACGCACCGCGTGATTTTTAATTACTCCTGGGGAAGGAAAGAGAGCCTCATCCCCAGGCTTTTATGTACTCACAGACTACTTTTAAATTTAGCCACTCAGGTGTAGGACTAACTAGTCCTTAACAACTTGACTGAAAGGCTTTAAACATGAGTGGAATAGTCTCACCACACACTCATTTTTCTGTCCGAGCGTGGTAAAGGAGGAAAAAGGTGCTCAAAATGACAGCCATGGGTGTTAAGTACTCAACAAAACGCTAGCCCGTACTTATTTCAAATCAAGTCCCGTTTTTGCTAATGGACAGTAAAAAGTACCAATAATGTGTTAACCACTTGTGCAATTAGTTCAAATCTAACGAGTCTGTTAAATTTCCTACTTCCTAACATATCTATCTAATATTAGTACTTAGTGTAGTGTACATAAAAATAGCCATACTGATCTTATTTAAATTATTATGTCTAAGAGACATATACCAGTTTGGTCACTGTTAGGTTTAAAAAGTTAAGTTTGTTGCGGTGTTCCAATGGGTCAAGTTTGTTTCGAGAATAGTTTAGTCAAGGAGGGATACCAAGCCAAATATGGTTCCCTAGTTAATAAAAAGCAATCTTTTGGAGCCCTAAAAAAGGCTGTTTTTTTCTGTTAGAAGGTAACACGTCTCTCTTTTGCTTTCACGTTCTTTCTCGCACTCCTAGTCTCATGATTCTTGATATCAGAAAATGCGTAGCCATGATGGGCGGCAATGTAAGCAGCGGCTTCTACCAGTTGACTGAGGGGGTATCCAGTGTAGGTTTGTTTGTAGAATTGGGAAAGAACTCTGACCCTAATCCCCATTGAGAAGGTCTTGGTTTAAAGGTGTCTATAGATTTGTAGGCAACGTATTGTATGACTCATTTCCCATTAGTCCCATTTCGGTGTACTTCTCAACGAGTGTCAGCGTCCCCCTCCTCCTCCTCAACCGCCTCAATTTCCTCTTCTGGTTCTGATACTAATTCTTTAGTTGAGATAGATAGTTTCAAATCCGCTGCTATGGTGTCTGTCGCTGTTATTGTTGTTCTTTCAGCTGAGATTGCCTGCAGTATTGGAGTGAGAAAAGAACGTTGTTATTGTAGGGTTTAACGCCATTTTTCAGCACGCGATAGGCTATACATGGCGGCCAGTATTAATGGTGGAGGAAGAACCCGGGAAAAACCCGGAAAGAACCACCGACCCACGAGAAGCTACTGGCAAGCTTTCTCACATACTCACATTAGCCGAATCCGAGACTCGAACCCACGCAGACAAAGGTGAGATGACAGTGATCCGTAACGGAGAGCGCTTTAGACCACTCGGCCACTCAGGGCCCCAGAAAAGAACGTAGTGCCTCCGATAATTACATATGAGTTTGCCATACCGTTTGTCTAACATAATTGGCCCTTTGTTTTGCCACCACTCTTTCCGGGGCAGGTTGTTTGTTAGGTATAGTCGGATGTTGACTAGATGTTATTTGTGGTCTCGAGGTGGGTGGAGTGCTAACTGGCTAGGTCTGCATTTCTTGCTCCCGCTACTGTTGCGTATATTTCTTCCCTCCACACCGAGTTCTGGGTCTAATTCTTTTAATTTCGTTGTACCCGAACTTACATTATCCATATTATCACCAACAAAAAAAAAAACAAAACGCACAAACCTAAAAGAAACACTCACTCACTTTTTTACAGAACATTACTATTTTTTAAAATTTTGATAAGCGACGGAAACGAAGGACTTAGAGTCGCACTTTCTAAGCAAGATAAAGAAATCATGTGCTGATAGACTCACTTCTGTATTTTTTCTTCTAACTGACTAACATATCATAGGCAATGGAATGTTATTTCTTTTCGAGAGTATGGGGTAACCCTGAATTTTTTTTTGAACTTGAAGCTATGGCGGTCGCTTAGGTTATAAGATGGCGACCTCCTCTGACGACAGGCTTTCTCACAGGATAAGGTCTGCTTCTTCGGAAAAGAGAAGAAGAACTCTTTGGTGTCGATACAACTGTTGACAAAGCCTCTGTCAGGTTCATGTTGCTGCTGTTGCTGCTCTCTCTGCTGTTTATGAAGTCTGTACTTCTCCATGCATTCTTCTTTCTCCTTCTTGAATTCCTCCTTGAAGAGCTCTTCTTTCAGGTCTTCAGTGACTTTTAGCATTCTCACATTTTCTATCTCTTCTGACTTCGGTATCAGACTGTGTCTGACCATATGCAAATTCACGTAGGCTTCGTTTAGCTTAGCTAGTTTGGAGCACATCTTCGTAGGAGGATGAGTTAACAATGGATGGGCAGACTGGAAACTTCCCCGGTTCTTAAAGTCAAAGCGCGGACGTGAAGGAAAACATTACTACACGGTTTTCTAGCCGGAACGTTCAAATAGTGTTATGGGAGGGATAGAGAGAAGTCAAAGAGCATGAATCAACATTCCTATAGCCAAACAAACCACAAAGGCATTTTTTTCTTCAAAACACAACATTTTTTTATTCATACTAACAAACAACTCTAACATTTTTTTAACAATAATCCAACACTATAACATCAAACATTTTTTTCAAATACCAAACATTTTTTTCAATTTACAGTCTACTTTAAACAGGGCTGACAACGTTGTGAATGAAATTGTGATTTCCACTGTTGGAAGTCATTAGGCCATTGATGGACACTACGTTTCCTAGTTAGAGACAAAAGAAAAGCATACTGGTCACAAAACCATCGATGTACTTTCACATCGTTTCTAGAAGAATGACGAGGATCAAAATGAGTCACTAAATGTTCTAAAGAATAGCCCAGGCTGCAATGATGCAGAAAATACACACAGTACTGTCCACACACCAAGGAATATGTGCCTTGTTATTTCACATTATTGAATCGTGTGGTCTGAGCATTTCTTCTCATAAAGTCAATGATATCGTCTTCCAAAGGGGGCAGTCCATAGGAATCAAAATATTCCACACATCCTTCTTGAGGAAAGTAGACGGCTACCCAGTGGGTTCCTGGGAGATGACTGTCGTCCGTGCTGATCACGTAAGCTTAATGGTTTTGAGGTGTGCAATGAGGGAGTTCATCTTTAGCACAGACGACAGGATTCCAAGAAGCAGTGTACAAACTGTGGTTCAAAAGGTAATAAAGTTCTCAGGTATCCATTTTTTGTTTTTGTTTTTCTTCTTCACAGGTAATGATAAGTGATCAATTCGATCCTGACTTTTTGCTTGAAAATGTCTGACAAGTAACCGTTTCTTCGCCTTGTCTCCCAACTCTGATCCAACAGAGCTTCGATGCGATGGATCTCTTGAGTGGTTAATGGAGGACAATAATGTTCACGCAAGCCTTTATACCACTGTTGTAACACGTCTTCTTCCGAGATGAGACTCCAAGCTTCGTCCAGATATTCGTCCAATTTTTTCTTCTTGACTCAGCATCAGGCATTTATCGTGTTGAATTTGACTGGGATGATCGTTATGACATCCATAGCAATCTTTCTTGACCAATTCCTTAATTTTTTTCTGTCAAGACTATAGCATAACAGGAAACTAAATGTGATTCTTGTTCTGGCCATCTAGACTTCATCATGATGACTTCTTCGTCTTTGTCTTGGGGTTCTCCTTCCACAGGATCTTCACATTCCATGTCCAAAGAATCCCAACTATACAAACATTGATAAAAGTCTTCCATGACTTCTAATAGTCTAGAATGACTTCTCTCAAACTGTTGGTTTATATCGTATTGTCCAATTCAGCATACAGGATGACGTACACCGTATTATCTGCGCGTAGATTTTCTGCAAACTGAAATTCCACACGCATCTGGCCGGATTTTATAGGGTGAAAATGTCCCTCCTCGCTGTCTTGACTTACAATTCGTTAGAGAACCGTTTTCGAAAATGGAGTTTTACTGTAACTTTCCCTTTGGAGAATGGAATATTTTGTCCCAGATCTCCTTTTATAGCAATGTTGACAGTGTCTAAATACGACTTACTGACGGGCAAATAGTGAGGATGTACAAATTCACGGTGTACATGATAGGTGTTTGCACCTTCCTGGTCATTGTTTGTGGTACTATCCACTTTGAAAGGAATGACACGCAGTAACGGCACAGAGGTGTGTCCCACCACGTTGTACTCCACCACATCGGAATACACAAAGATCAAATTAAGTCCTTGGTTCAGTTCTACCGGGTTTCCAAAAGCTCTGTAAAAATCCATATTACTTTTGATCTTGGGGCTCATATTGTTTGCAACCATTTCTGCATGTCCACCCAAAATTTCAAACAAACTACCATTGAACCTGAGGGACAATGTGTCCGTATCTTGAAATTTGATCACGAGACGATGAGCCACTTTATGGTACTCAATCTTCACACTTTTTTTGGTTCTGTTCAGTGCTTTGCCAAAGGCTAAGTTGAACCTGTCCGCAATAGTGTCCACCAAATGTTCACCACTAAAATAATAACCTGAAGGAATTTTCAAGGTGTAGATAATGAAGGCTGGATTGCTGGCTGGTCTTGTGTCCCCTAAAAACCCGATTTTGTTGATTTCTTCCTCCAATTGGGCATTCAGGATTTCCACCTCGAAAGTGTTTTGCTTCTCGGTGATGTTTTTGATTTGTGTTGGGTGAATGATTTCCACTAAAGCCACTTCCCAATGGGCTTCGTGATCTAACTGGATGGTCTGAGGTAATTTGACCGTGTAACAGCACAACGTGTTCTTGGGAAACACCTCCATGGAACTGTCACTGGGTAAGGTTAAGTAAAATTGGTTGTTATTGCTCATAATTCCAAAGTTTTGTGGCTCTCCGAGGCGATGCTGGAAGTTAGAGGAGTGTCTCCGCCCAAAATGTGTTGTTGTTGTTGTTGTTGTGGTTGTTGTTGTTCGACTGGTGACTGGCACTGGCACTGGACACTAGGTTCCCATGGTTCCCGTTCGAGGAGAATTTCAGGGAGGGATTAGGAAGCAGGTAACCGATCTAACTGCTCAATACAATGGTCCAGAAGTGTTTGTCTCCTTGTTGCAAACTCAGATTGGCAATGGCTGCACCGATGACACAATACACCACGAAGGTTTGGCAGAAAAAGACGATTTCCGTTTTAGGCACACGTTTTCCATACCACACCCACAAGGGTTGTGTTTGTAAATCTTGCAGAGAAGAATTGGGTGAAGGAGTGATCGCAGTAGCTGAATCTGTGTGAAAGGGCATGATGGTCACTTCTTTTTATAGTGCGAAGCGTCGATGCAAGAATCAAAACTGGGTGGATATCCTTTCCAACGTACTTTGACTTCTTTGACACGTCGTTTGCCCACTTTACGGTTTCTGCGTTTGCCAATGCCTTTGATGTCGTACACGTCGTCTTTTTGGGTGACACGACTTGATTTGAAATAAGTACGGGCTAGCGTTTTGTTGAGTACTTAACACCCATGGCTGTCATTTTGAGCACCTTTTTCCTCCTTTACCACGCTCGGACAGAAAAATGAGTGTGTGGTGAGACTATTCCACTCATGTTTAAAGCCTTTCAGTCAAGTTGTTAAGGACTAGTTAGTCCTACACCTGAGTGGCTAAATTTAAAAGTAGTCTGTGAGTACATAAAAGCCTGGGGATGAGGCTCTCTTTCCTTCCCCAGGAGTAATTAAAAATCACGCGGTGCGTTATTAAACCAGTGATATATGCTCCATTAGAGCGAAAATCACTTTAATTCAAGTAAGCAAGCAAGCAAGTTCGGGTACCGTCTCTAGCACTCTTGATGACACCAACTGTCTGGGTTATTTTCTTTCTTGCAAGCCCCTATGTTCCACTTCTGTTTGTGATAATAACTTGTGATACTTCACATTTTCTAAAGTGGAAATCTTTACAAGCCGTACAAAATACAAAACATATATGACTTTGGCTTTTGACACTTGCACAGACTCTTCACTTTATAAGTGTCACGAGAAAATTGTATATCCAATTTTTACCATTTTCAAAAACACGCACACACTTGCAGCTTGACCAGAAATATGTACATCTTGTTTTGTGGATAAGTCACAGACAAGTCCAAGTCCATAGGTGGTTATGAACGTTAGGAATATCCCCTCATTTTTTCAGAAATATCAAAGCTTGTATGTGCATTTTCCCTTTTCCACTCTATATTAGTGCTTAGATTTGTTCCAAAAAAAGAAAAAAGAAACGAAACAATTTTGAAGAAAAAAACAACTGAATTTTGAATTCAGGTTTCTCTCTGTTTATAATTTTTTTTCAAGTTGATGGTGCATGACAGAGTACATTCGCCTACCTTTCCAAAGTGAGAGCCATTTCTTCACATGTCACTGCCTTTGTTAAATTCGGTTTCATTGGTTAGTTATCGTTAATCTTTAATTTTTTGATGCATTTCTTTTTGATAGAAGATTTAAGGCTTTCTAGTGTTGTAACGGTATTTATATTGTTTAGTCTGTTGATGAAATTATCTATAGCAAAGTGCTTAAGATTTTTTCAGGTTTTTTATTATTTCAAGCCCTACAAAAGGAGACCAAGTTTGTCTTCAAAGAGGATTGAAGCTCTAAATTACACGGGCGGGAAGGAACACATCGTTATGTTCATTCTAATCATGCTTGCCGTATCTCTTTGTGTTTTAGAGGTCATATTTCTTCTTAAGTAAATACACGCATCAATAGACAGACAGATTGGGTCATCATCCTTGAGTTTCACTGCACTTTCGGTTCTTTACTTCATACAAACCCCAAATTTATTAGTTTGAAAAAAAGAAAGATAACATGCCCCTCAATACTGTAACACATCTGTTCTGACTCTACCGATGTGAGTGTGAGTGTTTATGTTGAAATGTTTAAGTGAGATATAAAAAAAAATGGTCAGCTTGAAAATGCGAACCAATACTGTGACGCTCAGTATTTTGATGTGGTAAGAAGAAATGGTACAACACACACAAAGAGGGCTTGTAAGTTCACATTTCAGTTTGTCTGCACTGTAATGGTAACAACGCAAGAACATAGGGATGATTATGCCACACAGTCCTAGAACAAAACAATGCATCACCCGTTGTAAGCCATTTCATTGGCTATACTTATTTTCTTACCGCGTTCACTTCGAATTGACTTGAGTAGCTATTCACACAGTGACGAGAATGGCCACGCTTTACTGGGTCTATCCTATAGGCGATTTATATAAAAAAAAATATTTTAAAAAATTAAACTAATGCACGAACAATGGTTCCATGGGCGATCCCATGGAAATTGTGTCCGTCTTATTACAAAATACATCAACATTTAATTTAACCGTGCAGATCGCTAGAACAAACCTCTGATCATATACATTTTGAAAAGTGTTGTGTGACACGGATTGCTATTGTCGCTTGGTGTCTGCTTTCTTGTTCGAAAAGAGATCGTTTCGTCTTGACTATAAAAATTTAATTTGACTAAGTTTTACGCACTACTTGAACTCATACATTTACGTTGTAGGTGTAAGCCGTCGTTCTCAGTTTTCTGGAAGTTCGTTTTTGCGTTTCTCAGATGTGATACTATTTTTTATGGACCGAACGAAATTTCTTTTGGCGTGAATCAGGACTGTGGTTTTGTGGCATAATTGGAGAGCATTGATTAAAGCTCAGTTATGTCGTCTTCGAAATTGCTGACACGGATTTGAACTAACACTTCAGGTTTTGTGTGAGGCGATACGGTACATCATTGCCTTTTACTTCCTCAATGAAATCGTTTCATCTTATTGCAAAATTACATTTGACTAGGTTTCATACGCAGCAGGTCCCTGTATATAAGGAGAGTGTCTTAGCGTCAGAGTATTCATTCCGCTCTCAAACGATCAAGAAGATGGAAGAGTCAGCACAGATCGACCTGCTGGTCAAATATTTGCTAAAAGTCATACGAAAGCATAATTCACAGGCGAAAGTGGCAACAAAACTTACTCTTTTGGTCGTTGATTTGATGAGAGTCATACGAAAGTGTGTAAGTGCTAATGAAGTTTGCTATATCTGCAAAGGTAAATGGGTATTTGTCTCCAGAATACCTGCTTCGTCTAAGAAAGAGAGACAAAAGTCAAGATACCTAATATCGTTGTCAGGAGAAAGGACACTGGAATTCAGAGTGCCCTACGAGAAAAGAAAAGAAACAGAAACAAGACGAAACAGAGAAGAGGGATTCAGATTAAGAAGAAGAAGAAGAAGAAGAAGAAGAAATTGAAGATGATGAAGAACTTGTGCCAGTAAAGACATGGAAATGGAAAAATTGACAATGTGAGCCGATGGGTTGGCCCTGATGTGAAATTTCATGCTACCTTCTAAAAGAGAATAGACCAGAAAGAAAACGTAAGTGTCTCTTGGTCTTGACATTGTATAATAAGGATGCCGTGTTTTGTTTTTACTCACACTTTATGAAATTGTGCTCTTTCACCTCTCTCTATCCCTCTGGATCATGTTTTAGTTAGAACTGAAATGGAAGGATGTTTTCCTTCACGCACGCTCTTTAGGCATGCAAGTTCGTAAACAATAGTCAGTCTATTCATCCATCATTTTGTGTCTTGATGTTTCCTAAAGCACACACTGATGCCATAAAATAACGGGTTAAATGAGTTTTGTAGTGTTGGGAGTGGGGGTGGGGGTGGGGTGTAGGTGTTTGGCAGAGTTGGTCATTGCAGGTGAGGGCTTAGGTTCTTTCAAAAAACTTTTTCTTCTTCACTCTTTGTTGATGGAATATAATGGGTTATTTTCTTCACTCTCTGTTGATAGTATATGTAAAGGGTTATTTCTTCACTCCGTGTGGATAGTGTATAATGGTTTTATTCTTCTTCCCTCTGTGGTGCGCGCGCGTGTGTGTGTGTGTGTGTGTATGTGTGTGTGCGCGTGTGGTGTGGGTGTGTGTGTGTGTGTGTGTGTGTGTGTGTGTGTGTGTGTTCGCGTACGTTGTGTAGATCGTATATTTGGTTGTTTTGTTTCTTCCTCCCGAGTGTGGATAGTATATTTGGGGTTTGTTTTTTCCTCTTCCCTCTGTGTGTGTGTGTGTGTGTGTGTGTGTCTGCGCGCGTATGTTGTGTGTGCGTGTATGTGTGTGTGTGTGTGTGTGTGTGTGTGTTGGTCTCTGTCCCTATAAAACTCACTTTATCCCTATCAGATACACTCTACCTACCTACCTACAGTAGCGCGTATTCAGGTCAGCCACTTGCAACACTGTTGCCATTTATCCCCTAGTGTTCAGTACAGTGACGTCACTGACGCTGGAAATTTTGAGACTATAAATATCGACTTGGGGATTTCCACATTTTGTAGCTATACATATATACTAGAATTCATAAACAGGAACGTCACTCAAGCTGAGGCTATAAAAAGATAGTGGATTTTCCAAAGGAAAAACCCACAAGTTGGAGCTATAAATAGATAGTGGGATTTCATAGGAATTTCAGCTGATTATAGATACATAGGTATTTATCCACGATCGTCACAGAAGTTGATATTGTAAGTAGTTACTAATTTTATCCATTTTAGTCTAAACCATTGTAACTTAATTTTCGGGATATGTTTATTTTCCTTTAAATTCTGGGACAATTTCGTCATTTTAACATTACTTTTAGTCACATCCATTTTGTCGTTGAGCATTTCCTTGATTATAGCTATTTATAGCATCATTACAATTATGCAAATTTTTGAACACCCCAGCAAGATTTTAGGTCTTGGTAATGCTTTATATATAAATCCCACGCTTGTACTAGTGTATGTATGTTTCTGTCTCTGTTGTGTTTGACCCTCTACCATCATTGTCCCTAGATAGTCCCACCATGTTCAATTCCCCTTGACGCTATACAGATCCACCATGTTCAATTTCCATATGTTAAATTCCCTTGAGGCTATATCCCCCAGGGGTTTCCGTAATGTTAAATTTCCCATTGTCCCTAGACAGTCCCACGATCTATTCCCCATGTTAAATTTCCCTTGTACGTAAAGTGACCCACAATTTATTCCCATGTTAAATTCCCCTTGTACGTAAAGTGACCCACGATTTATTCCCATGTTAATTCCCATTGTACGTAATCTGACCCACGATTTTTCGCCATGTTAAATTTCCATTGTACGTAATCTAACCCGGGGGGGGGGGTCTGTAATGCTAATTCCCATTGTACGTAAAGTGCCCCCCTTCACTACTCATGTATCACCATAATGACTTAGGTACGTGCATTGCGTGTTGTGTACCCTCTCCACGGTAGGACCGGGTGACGTCGGTGTTGGACTGTTAAACAGCAAATGAATGAAGACTGCCTATGAAAAATATGAATTAGATACAAAAATACAGAATTGTTTTTATATTTCGATTAAAATGTTAAGCTATAAAAACGTCACTTCCAAACGTCTTGAATATTCAATGAATGTGTTAAGAAAAGGTTCGATTGCTTCTATGTACGGCTTTATTTTTATTCACTAATGTAAAATTATGTGTATTCTGTTTTAATTTCAGTAATTTCCCAAGCTCAATGCAAAACTGAATTAAAAGAATCCAGCATGACATTTTGATGGGCCAATATCCCACTTTCCTATTTTGATAGGCCGATATCCCACTTTCCTTTTTTGATGGGCTAATATCCCAATTTCCTATTTTGATGGGCCAGTATCCCACTTTCCCTTTTTTGATGGGCCAATATCCCACTTTCCTATTTTTATGGGTCAATATCACACTTTTTCCTATTTTCATGGACCAATATCTTACTTTCCTATGTTGATGGGCCAATATCCCGCTCTCCTATTTTGATGGACCAATATCCCACTGTCCTATATAAATCAATTAAGAATTAAGAAAAAGCAAGGAGCTTTCTGAAAATGGGACCACCAAGAAAATTGGATGGGCAATGGTTTCTTAGTATTTCCCTTCGAGCAAACAATGATATGTTTCAGCTGGTCATGTAAGACAGCCATTCAAAAATCAATTCATTTTGTAAATAAACATTACTTGTTATGCTAGACCAGCAAGTTGCTCGTCTTTTTTATTTGTCTTGTATTACTGGTAGCGGGGAACGATCGTCTTAATTCAGAATCAATAAAGAACTGTCCTCTCCATTGAAAATCTATTCTTCGGGCTGGTAACTACTAATAAAGGCAACAATTTCACCTGACTTTTGTGTGCAGACGGCAAATCCAATTCCTCTTCTGCTGATCCGTAGCTTTTAATCTTGTAAAACATTCACATTGTTGCATTATTCCCTAGCATAATAGAAGATCGCTATGTGTCTGAGGCAGTTAAATGACGAGTCGAACTGCTTATGCATGCTTGTATTCTAGAACCATGCCACCTGCCTCGTGTCCTCGTCGTCAAAAAAGGCCAACAAGCCCTCGGGCTTACATATAAAAATTAATTATAAATTCCATGGTGATGCAAATAAAAATCTTACAGTAGTAGTAACATATTGTTAAAATAGAAAATCCCTTTGTATTCTGCTACAGCTGAAATCCGAGTAGAACACTTAAGCGTGCATGTAAACAAGAAATGACCCTAAGGTAAGGGCAAAGCGTCCTCTTCGTCAGACGAGGTTTAAAGCAGAGAGGACCAAACAAATGCATCATCCAGGGCACCAGGAATATTCGTGTTGTTGTGATATAGGGTATTTAATGTAAAATGTGCCTGGTAAGCATGGTCTGCAAGAGTTTTCCATGTTTCCATCAAATGTTCTCTGGCTGTAATTCAAACTACAAAGGCATCTAAATTTAGATACAATTTCCATGTGTATATAACCATATTTAAAAGAACAACATTCTTATAGTGTTCCATCTTTTCAGAAAAAACATTGCATTCATCATTTTGTATTAACTTTAAATTTCCAGGGATGATAATATTGGTATAAGACATTTAACCCTTTCATCTACAGTTGTAGAGATTAACACAGTGTCATCAATATATAACAAAATGCTGTGGGTGTGTGTGTGTGTGTGTGTGTGATTCTGACTTTTTAACGTAGCTTTAACAATTTTTCAGTCATATCGCTACGATGTCTGCAGTGTGGCAGTTTATAGTCATGTCTAGCACTGTGGCATCATGCGGCAGACATGTAACATGATGTCCCACACAGTCACATTATCCTGACACCAGGCCGACCAGTCCTAACACTAACCTCTTAATTCTGAGCGCCATGCGAGGCAGCTGTTAGTACCATTTTTGTAATTCTTTGGTATGACTCGGCCGGGGATCGAACCCGCGACCTCCCGCATCCGAGGCGGACGCTCTAACCACTAGGCCACCGGAACGGTTAACAAAATGATATAAGTTCAGTATATCTATTTTAACATCTTTTATTTTTAATTATTCTCCAAGGACGAAAGCCATAATGGATAAAATACCTTCAGCAAAATGAAAGATGGGACATAATCATCACTTCCAATCTAAGTTTAGCCCTTTTAAAACTTTTTAAACATCGCAAATATACAGTTTTGTGTGTCGACTTGAGCCTTTGAAGTTTTGTCTCGGCTTCCCATTAGTAGATAAAAGATGTATAGTGTTGTGGGTCATATGTTAAATCATAACATATAGGTGGACTAAGATACCTAATGATCGTTTTAATCCAAAGACTAATTAAACGTGCATGTGCTTTGTCACCTAGCTATTATAAGTATTGAGTTTACTGAATTTGACCATTACTGTTATGTCTTGGGAAGTACTTTAAAGCTTAGTCATAATTTTACTTGATAACATGAAATTCCATCATAAATTAAATATGAGATATATTGATGACATGTCAAATTTCTTCCTTTTCTTCCCGAACCCTTTTCAAATTATGACAGTATATCTGTGGCGGTTTAATAACTTAGACATAGGGAGGGGATTATGTCTGCTCTTTCATTTTGCTGAGGGGATTTTGTCCTAAGGGAATTTTGTCCCGGGGAGGGGGGATTTTGTCCTGAGGTCATTTAGTCTGTAAACCCACCCTCATCCCCACCCAGTCGGATTCTACTTCATCCGTCTTTCTTGAGTTTGGTGAACAATTTGCCCAATATATTTTTTCAATAGTCTTCATTGGGAGAGGCAAACAGTCGTATCATTCCATTATCTTGGTTTACGATTTTATTATAGCTGGGAATAATGTATTGTCCTGAAGAGACATGAGGCGCCCACTGCATGACAAAAGTGGAGACTATTGGGGTCAGGGGCAGCGCGGTGGCAAACATGCTGGACACGCAACCGACAGGGTGTGGGTTCGAAGACTACCATCAGATCAGTATGGTTTGGCTACCGTGGTGTGTCTTTGGGCAAGTAACAGTAGTTCATTTTTCTTCGGCACCAAATGACCTGTCTGTGTTGCTGTGCTTGTAAACATGTTCCGAAACAAATAGCTTACGGTTGCTAGGTTTTGACACAAAGAAGGCAGCAGGAGTTACTTCCCCTGTATTGTGATTGCATATCCTCTCTGACTCAACCCTGTATTTGAAAGAACTATGAAACGGTTCAACAAGTATTATGTATACTTCTTTCCATCTAATTATTTATTCATAGTTCACGAATTCAATATCATACACATCAGCAATCTGTTAAAGACGTCGTATTTCTGTTTATGGAAGACCTCTCTCTCTCTCTGTGTTGTGGGTTATTGTTAAATCAGCAAGTACTTATCGAGACTTAACGTTGAAAATGTATTTTATATAGCTCGCAAACACCTATTAAAAGCCTAGATACATATCAGGCTTTCCTTCATACCCCGATAGATAGACAGGGTATACGCTGTCTGCACGAGATCAAAATTATCCAATCATTGTTGACCCTGATCTACTGACGTAACGAATCATTGGATGGCAGGCATGATTCGACGCTCCTGGCCTGTCGGGCAAGCGTTGAATACGAATGACAGGAAACATGATCACTGTTTCTTTTAGACGAGTATGTAATATCTGCATTTATCACAATAACAGTCCTTGACGTCACACATCACAAGTCCGTAATAAACAAGGCATTGGAATGTACTTCAGTCATATGACCACACTGTTTTGTAACATACAATAACGACTAATATAACCATATGTTGGTGCTAATATGAAATGAAATTTACATGACAGTTCGGTTGTTTCAAACCTTTTCTCGCCAAAACTCGAAAAAGTATATTCAACTAGTTTCATAAATGTCATTGGACACGTGCACTTCTGTAAAATCCTCTACAAATATGCTTTCCAAGGCGGACATTTTCTCTCTGGTATCCTTGTTTTATCTAGTTCAGATTTATCTAATCTTGAAATAATATCTTTGATATCATGGGGTTCAAACAACAACACAATTGGTTGTCGTTCTTTCTCCAAATACTTGAATGGCCAATATTGTGAATAGCATTCCTACTTTCATCAGCCAAATATTCACCAAATAATCGTCTAGTGTTTCAGTTCCTAGTTTTTCCAAATGCTGACGCTACGCTTTAAGAATCAAACGAGGGTCACAAATTATGTCCCGGCCTACATTTGATTCAAAATATATATTGCCTCTGACCCGTCTTATGCAGCCTTACTGTTCTATAGAACTTCCCTACATCTCATTCTACAGTGGTTCCTAACTCCTCGAATCGTTCTTGTTGATACTATTATTTTGCCTTATTTAATTGGTTTCTGAACTTTCTCTTCGCATTCTTCAGCCACATTACGATATTTCCAATAGGTTTTAGATACGGTGAGAAGTGTTTCATTGTGAGATTTTCATCTGCTGAATCGTGTAAAACAGTCTCAAGGGTTTATTATATATCTGCAATGTCGTGTCCACCTAACACTGCAGTATGTGACTGTTGGTCTTAGTTTGCTCTTCTTGACAACTTTTCCCAAAATCGTCGGTCGATGCATTGAACTATCATCAAGCTTATGCTTTAACGTGATTTTAAACAATTAGTTTTAATGACTAAAGTAAACTTAAATTAAAATAACCAAGTATAACATTCAGGCAAAATGTTGACAGATTATTGTATCAATATTAATGATTTCATAGTAACCTTTTGGTGTATAGTTCACAGATTTGAATAAGTTATAATTTAACTATTAGATCACTTTTGCTATCTTCTAGTAAATCTTCTTTACACAAGCTGCAACGACAAACACTTGCAGTTCCTAGTCTGAGTCATCAATCCAAATGAAACCATCCGTTCTTCTCCCAAGAAGTATTTCCAACTGTCCCCAAATGAGCCACCCCTCAGAGTCAACCAACCGTTCTGCTCACAAGAAGTATCTCCAGCTGTTCCCAAATGAGCCACCCATTAGAGTCACACCATCTGTTCTGCTCCCAAGAAGTATCTCCAACTGTCCCCAAACGAGCCACCCCTCAGAGTCAAACCGTATGTTCTGCTCACATGAAGTATCTCCAACTGTTCCCAAATGAGCCACCCATTAGAGTCAAACCGTCTGTTTTGCTCACAAGAAATATCTCTTTCTGTTTCCATTGAGTCATTCATCAAAGTCAAACCATCCGTTGTGATCCAAAGAAGTGTTTTTAGAAAAATGTAATTTCTTAGTCAGAGAGCCATATTATGTCACTAAGGGACAATCAATAGATTACCGTACCAAATATACAATTCTTTATCTGCATCCATTAGACCAACTTCAGTAAATGTTTGGTTTAGTCCCTAACCGTGTTACCGCACATTTTGCAAAAAGATAGACTTGGATATGTATCCGAGCACGTGCAAGGCTGTAACATACTGGGTAAACCACTTTTCTTCGAGACGTTTCTCTAATGCATAATGTGGGTTCAAGTTGTGTATGCTAGTTTGCACCATTTGCAAGTTCTGTTCGTAATTGTAGTAGTTCACGTTTCTACTTTTCTTGTGAATTATCCATCTGATGCACATGTTACATCATATTTACAGGATAGGGTAGATTTCATTGCAAAACTTTGAAAACATTTATTAAGCTGTACGTTTGAAGCACCTCCCATATTGTATTAATAGAACTGGATTGTAGAAGCACCTCCCGTATTGTATTAATAAAACTGGACTGTTGAAGCACCTCCCGTATTGCATTAATAAAACTGGACCGTCGAAGCACCACCAGTACTGTATTAATAAAACTGGACTGTTGAAGCACCTCCCGTATTGTATTAATAAAACTGGACTGTTGAAGCACCTCCCGTATTGTATTAATAAAGCTGGACTATTGACGACCTGGTTGCCAATTTTGTCTTTATTATAGGTTTTTCCATAGGAATTTTTTTATTTTCTCTGCAAAAGAAGTTTTTAATTTGAAAAGAAAAGAATTTCTGATTCACATAACCTTGCAACAAGCCCAGTCCAAGACATCTTATATAAATTTCTTTATCTGTTGATATGACCTTGCAACAAGCCCAGTCCAAGACATCTTATATAAATTTCTTTATCCGTTATTTTATCAAAACATTATTGATATAACCTTGCATCAATCCCAGTCTAAGACAGCTAATCTCTATTTCTTTAGCTGTTCTATTATCATAACAAATAACATTGATTGACGTGAATATTTCTCTTTGACAAATTCTCGTTCATCTATTATCGACTGATTTAGTCTCTTTGACAAAAATTCACGTTCATCTATTATCGACTGATTTTGTCATAACACAATCCACTAATGAGTGTGACACATGATAGTACAACGTTTCTTCTATAATGTAGTAGCAATAAGGTGGCGCTCACCAGATAATATGTACTTTTGAGAGAGTGACGTATGTAAGGTGAAGTAGTTCGCATTTAAAACATGCACAGTGGAGAGAATGTTTGCATACCTCTATGCTACATTAATGTAATGTGGATGATATTTCTTTTGGATATTGTACTTTTGGAAATTTTACATGATTTAAGCACACTGCTAACTAAAATGACTGCTCCCTTGTGTTAAAAAATCAGTCTGAATTAGTCTAAAGTACACTATACATAGCAGCTATTAAAATAGGGAAAATGAATTTTGCCAGACTAGACAATACCAGCTTCTGAAAGTGCAATGAATGAATTACCAAATATATAAAATGTAAAAAAAGTTATCGGCTCTTTTTTATACAATTGACCTCTGAAGTTCAGGAAGTGAAAATGACCAAGTAGAGCTAGCACTTTTTTGAAAGGTGCACATTTGAAGTAAGGCCAAGCTGTATACTCTATAACCCATAGTACACCCATCAATCATACACCAAAATAAAGGGAATTAAAGGTTCTTTGCATTATACCTAAGATATACAAGGTCTTTTTTAAATAGCCAGTATTACCAGTGAGGAAAACCGGGGACATTCTTTTTCTTTAAATTCCTAACCCTATGCAAAATGCGAAACTGTATAGCGCCACCTAAAGGGACTATGCCAAATCTATCCAAACTCAGTGGTGATGAGGAGGATAATGGACTATGCCAAATCTATCCAAACTCAGTGGTGATGAGGAGGATAATGGACTATGCCAAATCTATCCAAACTCAGTGGTGATGAGGAGGATAAGGGACTATGCCAAATCTTTCCAAACTCAGTGGTGATCAGGAGGATAAGGGTCTATGCCAAATCTTTCCAAGCTCAGTGGTAATCAGGAGGATAAGGGACTATGCCAAATCTATCCAAACTCAGTGGTGATGAGGAGGATAAGGGACTATGCCAAATCTTTCCAAACTCAGTGGTGATCAGGAGGATAAGGGACTATGCCAAATCTATCCAAACTCAGTGGTGATGAGGAGGATAAGGGACTATGCCAAATCTATCCAAACTCAGTGGTGATGAGGAGGATAAGGGACTATGCTAAATCTTTCCAAACTCATTGGTGATCAGGAGGATAATGGACTATGCCAAATCTATCCAAACTCAGTGGTGATGAGGAGGATAAGGGACTATGCCAAATCTATCCAAACTCATTGGTGATGAGGAGGATAAGGGACTATGCTAAATCTTTCCAAACTCAGTGGTGATCAGGAGGATAAGGGACTATGCCAAATCTATCCAAACTCAGTGGTGATGAGGAGGATAAGGGACTATGCCAAATCTTTCCAAACTCAGTAGTGATCAGGAGGATAATGGACTATGCCAAATCTTTCCAAACTCAGTGGTGATGAGGAGGATAAGGGACTATGCCAAATCTTTCCAAACTCAGTGGTGATGAAGAGGATAAGGGACTATGCCAAATCTATCCAAACTCAGTGGTGATGAGGAGGATAAGGGACTATGCCAAATCTATCCAAACTCAGTGGTGATGAGGAGGATAATGGACTATGCCAAATCTATCCAAACTCAGTGGTGATGAGGAGGATAATGGACTATGCCAAATCTATCCAAACTCAGTGGTGATGAGGAGGATAAGGGACTATGCCAAATCTTTCCAAACTCAGTGGTGATCAGGAGGATAAGGGTCTATGCCAAATCTTTCCAAGCTCAGTGGTAATCAGGAGGATAAGGGACTATGCCAAATCTATCCAAACTCAGTGGTGATGAGGAGGATAAGGGACTATGCCAAATCTTTCCAAACTCAGTGGTGATCAGGAGGATAAGGGACTATGCCAAATCTATCCAAACTCAGTGGTGATGAGGAGGATAAGGGACTATGCCAAATCTATCCAAACTCAGTGGTGATGAGGAGGATAAGGGACTATGCTAAATCTTTCCAAACTCATTGGTGATCAGGAGGATAATGGACTATGCCAAATCTATCCAAACTCAGTGGTGATGAGGAGGATAAGGGACTATGCCAAATCTATCCAAACTCATTGGTGATGAGGAGGATAAGGGACTATGCTAAATCTTTCCAAACTCAGTGGTGATCAGGAGGATAAGGGACTATGCCAAATCTATCCAAACTCAGTGGTGATGAGGAGGATAAGGGACTATGCCAAATCTTTCCAAACTCAGTAGTGATCAGGAGGATAATGGACTATGCCAAATCTTTCCAAACTCAGTGGTGATGAGGAGGATAAGGGACTATGCCAAATCTTTCCAAACTCAGTGGTGATGAAGAGGATAAGGGACTATGCCAAATCTATCCAAACTCAGTGGTGATGAGGAGGATAAGGGACTATGCCAAATCTTTCCAAACTCTGTGGTGATCAGGAGGATCAGGGTGTATGCCATTTTCATATATGCTCCTAGCTGATTAGGAGTGCATTGAATATATCTTCTGTATCCTGCAACATTTATGTAATTGCAACTCTTCTAGGCAGGTCGGACGAGAATAGTGCCCCTCTATTTCTTTTAATTCTTACCTTTATAATTTTAAAAATGGGATTTCCTTGTCACCTAAATTAAATTATGTGTTCTAATGGTTACGTTTCTTTTACTGAAAGGTTAACAACTTTACTTTTGTTTACGCTAACATTTGGACCCCATCTTAACTTGTCTAAATATATCGTGTATAGTAGTAACACTCCAAGCGTTTCAAATGACAATTTAAATCTAGAACTTTGACAATTATTATGAACGCCACATTTGACTCTTCTTCAGGAACTCGACTGGGAGTAAAAAGTAACACCCGTCTCGCACCTCATCAACCCTTCGTTCACAACATTCAAAAGTGTAATGCGTTAGAACTAAATGTTATATGTTTGGAGAATACGGAGTAATTTATTCCCCAGCTTAGCAAATCATACGGTTCTCGAAAAATATACCACCTATTGTGGCACATGTATATTTCCTTTCTGTCAAAAATAGTGTATTTCTAGCCAATTGTATTAGGTTTCATTACCCTTCCAAGACTCAATAAAATAAAGCAAAATATTACCCTTGCTTTTCCAACTACTTTATTTTCATTGCAAGCAGGGCGTTCTGACAAGTATAGTCGAGTTATGGCTGAACATCATGCAATTATTCGGATGATGCTACTGCTACTGAGTTAATTGCAAATGCTAATGGTCTTGATGAAAGCCAAAGGATTTTGGATTCGGAAATGATCTGACGGAATTACACAATTAGATGAAGATCTATGATAGGATTCTGAAATAGTTAATACCATCTCCACCAAAGGTTTCAGCTAATAAGATTTATTTTAGAACTCCAAATCTTTTCGATTTGGAAACGTATCTGAACGACAAGAACTCAACGACAAGCAGTTCAAAAAATACAAGTCGGTTCTTAGCGAAACTAAATTTTGATGTATCACGAGGCGATACGTTCTGTCAAGTAGTTGTGAGATCCTTTTAATCCTCAAGACGTTGTGATCGTGTTCAAACATGCATTGTATCATCTCCAAGCTTATTCTGTAGTCGAACAATATCAGATGTTGGTATAAGTTTTCACGGTAATCTAAAGGGGTCAGTACTATATGCAAGGTGCGTGGCGATTAGGTTTTCCAAAGCAGACTGAGACAACAACTGAGAGATTGTGAACCAGTCCGGTAGATTATACGGCTACTGATTACTCTGCTAACAATATTGTGATGAACCATACATAATGTCGCAACCCTCCACGGGCATTCACTTTGTATCGTGGTGGACAAGTTGCTCGAAAGTTGCTGGCTTCCTTGATCAGCAAAGCATTCAATTAAACATGTTCTAGCTGCTACCCACCCCCATCCCCCCAAAAAAAATTAAATAAAAAAAAATCGCCCGTTATGTTCACCTTCGAGAGGCGGGTGCTGTCCTTGTAGTCCAAAAATAATATTCGATAGGAATTAACAATTTGAACACCCCAGTACCGGATTAAACTCTGTGGAGGCCCTTAGGCAGTCGAAATTTTGGGGCCCCCCTTCGCAAATTATCACCTAATACGTTCTTAATTTTACCAACCAACAATTTTAATGAACCAAATTTATTATACAAAAGAAATATTAACAGTTATTAATGTTATTAAATGAATTAACATTTTATGTTATTAAACAAAAATTATTATGCAATTATTGTCGCGGAGCCCCTAAAAGACGCGGGTCCCATAGTCGGGTGCCCTGTCTGCCTATTTGGTAATCCTGCACTGCTACATCCACACAAACATTTGTGAATATATTGTTTACAAATTTTCTTAAAAGATAAAAATCCACTTTCTGTTATTTTTCTAGGAGCAGTAGTTATGAAGTCGTCCTCACAGTTCAAAGCAGTTATTGCAATCGTATTGGTAAAATAATTTTCCACGAATCCTAATAAAGTGCCTGTTTTTTTCCTGAAGCTTTATCAGAAGAACGTGATGAAGTGACATTGTGTGTCCATGCTTGCGAGAATTCTATGCGCAGATCGTCCTCTATCTTGTCTAAGCAAACACGAAAGCTTGGTATATGATTTTACATGGCTTATAAAGAATCACAACGGCAGTTTGACCACATCTGTGAATGTTTCTGAAAACTGCGAATATTTCAATGAATTGTTGGAATTTCGGACGTTTGTGACGTTCTCCATTTGTTGTGAAATCTTTTGTATTATGCAATTTTCTCAGGGCTTTCTGTCGATAAAGAGGAACATTTTTCACCTTGAAACAATCAACTCTAATTTATGTTTGTGATAAATTAAATGGATTTTTCATTATTATTTAGTGCCCCCCCCCCCCCCGCAGCGATCTCTGAACTTTGACCCCAGATGTTAGCTCAAGTTGGCTGTGTGTTTGTTTTGATGTTGGGGGTGGGGTGGGTGAATTAGGAGTGAAATGTATGTATTGTGATCTGACGTATTGTCAAAGCAGAAATAACAACGCCTACTCCATATATTTAATATGTCGTATGAATATTTAACGTTTCTCTGACAAATTAGCACATTATTGAAATTTGTTTCACTTAATAGTAAAATATTTATGGGATTGGAATAAAAGTCCGTGAAGTAGTATCATGTGAATCGATGCATCTCAAGCAATGAGAATCACATCGTTGTCTAACAAAATGAGGTGAATCTAGCACAACAGGCATAATTATGTAATGATTCACATTGGCGAGACTGGTGAACCTTCATTTGAAATTTCGAAGTAACTGCAATTGTCTAGAAAATGGTGGTATATACTTGGCCCCTGGATATACATGTATGTCAGTTAAAGAGAAAAACTCCACTCGGCTGTTGTGCTACAGATTCTGTATTTCAAAACATGACCTCCGGTGTCTGTCGGATTAGCGACAAGAAGGTTGCTGATTCGATACTACCTGCGGATCAGCCAGGGCCGGCTGTCATGATGTGTCCCTGTGCAAGGGTGTTTACACTTCTTGCATTGGCAAGATATAGCCTTCGTGTGTTGAAGTGCCTTGCAATAATCTGAAAGAGAAAAACCACCATTTTCTCTCTTCTTTGAGTTTGATATTGTCATTTAAAGGAAAGTGTCCTTTACTCCAACGATTGGTTTTCAGACACCGGTATGCATTCGAAGCAAGTCGGCTACCGGCCTACTTACTTGTTTTGCAAAGATATTGTGAAATTTAACACTGTTTCCTGCGAATATTTATCACGATTTTTTCCCCATACATTTACTAAAATCCAATTTCTACTTTCATGTGGGGATATCGTTTATACATAAACACCCACTTTTGTCTTTCTGTGTGTCACGCTTGCCAAACAAAAGGTCTCGGGTTCGAAACTCGCGGCTGCATCCCAATTTTTTTCTAATACTTTTTGTACCTTTATGTTCAAGCTTTCTTTTTAATTAGCTCATCACAATTTTTAAAATTTTTTTATCTTTATCTTGTTTAGACATAAGTTTCTGTCCTGAATCAGAGCAAAGATAACCGTTATAATACTGGTCATCCGCTGGTGGTGAAGCTATGCAATCCTAAATCTAAAAAAGTTTAGCTATCGGCAGATACTTGAAAATAAAACACACACACATACACGTGTGCACATTTTACAAAACGTTACATGAGCGTGATACTTTAAATTAGCAAGTGACATAGTTCGTGGCACTTTAAATTAGTAAGTGACATAGTTCGTGGCACTTTAAATATGCAAGTGACATAGCTCGTGGCACTTTAAATTAGCAAGTGACATAGCTCGTGGCACTTTAAATTAGCAAGTGACATAGTTCCATTAAGGAATAAAGATTCATTACTGCGCGTTATAAATTTTATCATGTGTTCAGTCTTCACAAAAATTTGTTAGCTGTGAGATTCTTACACAAATCGCACTATTATCAAATATATCGAATGAAGAAAAAAATATAATTTACTGTTTCCTCTCATTTCATGCGACGTCAGTTCGAGCAATCTGGCAAGATCAATTAACTATTGCTGTACGTACAAATGCCCCTTCAGAGGTTGAGAGAGATCCGGGCCACTTCGAGAGTTTGAGTCCCCTAGGCCCTGATTATGTTGAAATTTGGCAGTGACTCAAATACCAGAAGAAGCCGATATAATTTACTATATAAAGTTTTAAAAGACAACTAAGTACAAAACAAGAGTACTTAAGAGGTCTAAAAACAACTGGTAAAAATCGAGGACCCTTGGGAGTTGAGGCCCGGGCCAAATCCTCCCCGCCACCGACAACTGGTCTTCACTTGACAAATACCCCTTTTCGCTTCATTTCATTGAACATTGAAACACAATGTTAACGACATTTTTGGTTGCTTACTTCTTCATGATCGATAAAAAAAATAAGTAATATAATTGGTCAGAACCTGCATTTGCGTGTATTTCAATACACAAGCTTGATCCGATGTGAGTGATACATCAGGGAGGAAAGCTGATATCAGTCTCAATCATTTATTTACACCAGCGCTTGTGGACGCGTGCATGAAACGCATAATGCGTATTAATAGTACGAAGTGTAGTTCCGACGTATATATTCCTTGTCGCTGAATACTACACAACACTCGAAGTGCTGAGCCGTAGAACGTAAACGCATATCTCCTTGACTGTGCAATTCACACTTTCTCAGTTAACGCATAGTGTCTTGCTACGTTTTACGAATCAAAAATTCGGATTACTCTCATTCTTGACAATTCAAGTTCATGACGTTCTGTGTAAATGTGCGGATATTCAAACTTTTGGTTTCCTTGAAGTGAAATGGGCATGGTATGAAATAAAAAGGGCGTAATTTACTTACTCAATGTCTAACATCATCACAATTTTATGCGTACAAGGTAAGTAATTTTTCATTTCCTTCTCCCCATTTATGTAACCTACTTAAGAGTTGTATGTGTGTATTCATTCATGTGTATATGTGTGTTAATTAGTTATTTGAGCAGGTAGATATGTTCTACCGACATGCAAGGTGAAATTCAAGGTGTGTTCAACAATCAGCTGAAGTAGTTCAATCAATTTGTTTGTAATGGAACCATGATTATTCCTAACATTACACATTTCCACATAACAAAACACCATGACAGGAATATCATGTGCTAACTGTTGCCACATGATTGTGTACAAATATATTGACTGATTGAAGGGACAGATGGGAATAAGGACAGAGCTGGTGTGTGCACTATCCCCTCCTTTTGTAAATGGTAACATTATGTCATGAAAACGCTTCAAATTCAGTCATTTCAGTGGGCGCCACCCTGGCCTCCTGCATGTAGTTCCGTCCCACGTAGTCATAGCGTACTTGTTTGCGCCACCCACTCCACATAAACCTATACTTTTGGATCACACACACACACACACACACACACACACACATACGGGTGAGGAAAATTTCCACACCATGAAAGATTTTTGTCGTTAAGAACCGTTTTTTGTACAATGAACTCTTTGTACCCACGTACTGTTAAAAGTCGTCTATGTCAAATCGTGATCATGGACACAAAATTACCATTTTAAGTACATTTGATATCTGTAGTGCTGCTGTAAAGACAAAAACGACACGAGTTATTTCCGATTCGATGCACCTGGGTAATCAGTGCACATTCTTTGCACAGGTAGTTTTGTTTATGTACTCTCACTCTCTCTCATTTCCAGGTAGTAACATGTATATTAATGCAACAGCGGGTCACTAACAATAGCTTGTGATCAACATTTACATTATAACATTGTCGACTTTGATTATCAGTTACGTTTAGAAATTAGCCTAAATGAAAATGTCAATAAAAGTCACATAGCATGACGCAACTTGATAGTGTTACAACGCTACACAGCTGTGTATGCTATCGAATTAAAGATATGATGTCACGTGTGGTGACTGACTAACTGATAAAGTCAGTGGCGCTGTGAAGTGGGTGTTGCGTTGAGGCGGGCAATTGCCTCCAAGTGCTAGGCGAAGGAGGGAGCCGTCGGGGGCTTTTTATGCCGAAATTTTCAAATTACTTCACCTTAGTTATTGTTTGCATAAATATTTCTTTGAACATTTTGAGGTCAGACAATGTTAACTATGTTGTATTATGAAAATTATTGTCAGACGAAACTGTCATAGTGTTCAAGTTGGCGATGTAATCTGCAAACACATCGGTTAGAGTAAGGACAAGAAAAGGTTCGATAATCGTGACTTATTTTAACACCTTATTTTCATCTGTGTATGCTTGGGTTGTTTAACAAGTTGCAAGAAGATGTTGTGCATGTTTATGTTCCGCATATTGTCTCTTAAATATACTGTAGCATAATGCTATTGAAAATGCATTTGAATTATAACGCATCTTTCTCGTTTACTGGTGGAATAATGGATCACACTAAATCAACATAAATGCTTCATTCTTTGCAGATTTGATTGCAATATACTTTTCTATATTACAATGGTCTTTAAGAAAAACTTTCATCCCATTTATTCTAGGCATATCCCCTTTCAGTTTACATATATAGATGTAGTATTTGGCGTGAAGACAACAAAAACAAAAAGTTGTTCATGTATTCCATCTCTAATTGTATTTCCCAATATAACAGCTTTTGCACTTGGCACAATATCTATTTTCACCTTATTCCGAATCCAGTGGGACACATCATTCATTTCCTGATTATCACATTACATTCCCAAAATGAATGTAGTATTGTTTATGAGACATTTTGACAACAAGTACATTTATCAGTATCAGACAATTTTATTTTATTCAAAGATTAATTAATTCGTCAAATTCTGAGTAACTCGAGATTGAAACCATTGTAATTTTGCGTTTCTTGTTATTGTAAAAACTTTAGTATATACAGTATGTTAGGCCATATATCTATATTCAAATCGAACATTTCATTCCATTTATTTTCACTAGTTGGTTTAGCATCCTTTGCCATAAGTGATTTTTAGTAGTCTTTACGTTCTCGATTGCAATCAGATTCAAATTCTAAATGGAAAGGAATAAATGATCTGACCGGTATCGTTATATCTAACTGAAAATTTTTACTTAAGGACTTCACACGTTGAATTATACCTTCAAATGCAAGCAAATTCCTATTGGGACAATACTTAGCTTTAAAGCTCTCCAAATCAATAATAGTTCCTTGATCTGTAAGCATATCATCAATATAGACTACATCATGATCAAGCCATTTCCTATAGAGAATTGGTACCGTTTTCTCCCTTATAAGGGAGTTCGTTCACAAACCTGTTTTCATAAGATCTTCTCCTGTCCGGGGTATATTTTCTCATTGACAGTTTACAGGAAAATCAAACATCACCCCAAAAAGCGTTTTTTTTTTTTTTTTAAATAATGACATCACATTTTCATCTCCTACTAAGAACATGTTCTTAATCTTCCATGTTTCATATTTAAATAAATGGACTAATTTTCTAAAAGGTAGAAGAATCGACCGATTCATGTTATTTTCAAAGCAAATATAAATTTATCAATATATATCATCATCAGGCCACCTTTAGAAAAAAGTTTGAATTTATAACCTCACTTTCAGTTTTGTCCACTTTTGATATCCATTTAAAGGTGTAAAATAATTTATTTAATATCCTGAAAAATATTTTGCGGTGGATTTAGTAACGAAATGAACAAATGTATAAGCGTTGGAATAATTAAAGTTTTCAAACTGATATTTTAACAATTGGTGTTAAAGATCGATTTTCCTAATGTTTAAAACAAGTTTTAATCATTTCTTTTTTATTTTCAAAACTTGTCTTTACCATTTACCATTTCTGCACATTACTTCTTGCTTCCTTTCCAAACCGTTCTCGTTTTGGCAGTGTTACATGTCATTCCTGAAATCCTTGCAAAGAAGTTAAATAATTCAACAGAGGATTCCAAGGATCCAAAAGAGCCATCAAGAATTAAATTTGTGCCATCTGCACAATGTGGCAGTAAATATTTTGTTTTCTTTAGCTCGATACTTTTTGTTGTTGTTGTTGTTGTTGTGGGGTTTAACGCCTTTTTCAGCACACGATACATGGGGGCCAGTATTAATGGTGGAGGAAGAACCCGGGAAAACCCCGGAAAGAACCACCGACCCACGAGAAGCTACTGGCAAGCTTTCTCCCATACCCACATTGGCTGAATCCGAGACTCGAACCAACGCAGACAGAGGTGAGATGGCAGTGATCCGTAACGGACAGCGCTTTAGACCACTAGGCCACTCGGGGCCCCGATACCTTTTTCTAATTTTTACTATTCTTGACAAGTATATATAATATCTATACACATAAAAAGAAGATATATATGGATATTAGATCACCCTGTCGACAACTTCTGGAATGTTTTAAAAACTCTGAAAGAAAAGCCATTTTGTAAAACTGCCGATAATATATAACAACAAAAAGTTTTAGTCCAATGCCTTATACTTGGTTAAAAATTTAAAAAGTTAGAAATTATGAATACATTTCCATGAAATAGAATCAAATCGATTATTAATGATATACCCGGAATTTGTATCTTTAATTAATTTTGTAATTATTGTATTCGCATAATTTATATTTTTTCTTGATGCCAAATGTATCTTGATGGTTTCTCGACCTCTTCTATCCATTTTACTTTGGATCTCATAAAACTTCATCGAAGCTTTTCTTTTCTATTACGTTCAAGCCTTTTATTTTAGATTACAATATTTCTAAATCATAATATCTTTTGGAACGATTCTCTAAGGACTGTATTTGCTGCAAAAGTTCGTTATCCTGTTTTAATTTTACATTTTTTTCAATATGAAACATATGAAATTTTTTTATTCACGGATTTCCATTTGCAGATTTTCTATAAATAATGAATCTGGGTTAGTCATTATCAACCAGCAAAATGTAATTAAATTTCCACAAACCTTTACCTTCTATGAAATTAGTTGAATTTAAATACATTGATATCATGGAGTGGTCTGACCTATTGCTTGGTTTAATTGTCACTCTTCCCACAAGGGATTCAGACACAAGAGGTTCAGTTGTCACTCTTCCCACAAGGGATTCAGGCACAAGTGGTTCAGTTGTCACTCTTCCCACAAGGGATTCAGACACAAGAGGTTCAGTTGTCACTCTTTCCACAAGGGATTCAGACACAAGAGGTTCAGTTGTCACTCTTTCCACAAGGGATTCAGACACAAGAGGTTCAGTTGTCACGCTTCCGACAAGGGATTCAGACACAAGAGGTTCAGTTGTCACTCTTCCCACAAGGGATTCAGATACAATAGGTTCAGTTGTCACTCTTCCCACAACGGATTCAGATACAATAGGTTCAGTTTTCACTCTTCCCACAAGGGATTCAGACACAAATGGTTCAGTTGTCACTCTTGCCACAAGGGATTCAGACACAAGAGGTTCAGTTGTCACTCTTTCCACAAGGGATTCAGACACAAGAAAGAAATTTGATCTAGCTTGTCTTCTTGTCCATGCACAGCTCCTTAACCCTGCACTTCATGCTCTAAATGGATCAGCATGACCAAATGTTTCTTTAATAATTAATAATGCATTCCTAGCGTTAGGATTATTTACTTTTTTTTTAAATTATACGAATCTGATTCTGAATCTTGAACCAAGTTAAAGTCCCCACATACAATATTTGACTAATTTTCATGTTTATATATTACATCATTTATATTATTGTAAAATTTTGGACAATGATTTTTTGACCCATGTAAATTAATTAGTGAGAAATTACTTTCACCAATTTTAATATCGAATACAATCAAATTTCCATCAGGATACTTTTTGTAACTTACTCAGAGTTTTTCTAATTGAATAAAATACAAACTCATTTAGAATTTGGCCTACAACTGTTTACCACACATTCATAACCCCATTGTGTTATAATATATGAAACTGTATCCTCGGTATAATGTGCATCTTTTATGCAATATGTATTACACTGATATTTTCTAACACAATCAAATACATCCTTTCATTTTTCAAAGTCTCTAAGTCCCCAACAGTTGGCAGATAGTATCTCTTTGCTTTGAGCTATCAATTTTCAGTATAAATTCATCATATTTGAAATGCAACACATTTTGTATTGAAAAGAGTTGTTGTTGTTGTTGTGGGGTTTAACGCCATTTTTCAGCACACGATAGGCTATACATGGCGGCCAGTATTAATGGTGGAGGAAGAGCCCGGGAAAACCCCGGAAAGAACCACCGACCCTCGAGAAGCTACTGGCAAGCTTTCTCACATACCCACATTGGCTGAATCTTAGACTCGAACCGCCGCAGACAGAGGTGAGATGGCAGTGATCCGTAACGAAGAGCGCTTTAGACCACTCGGCCACTCGGGGCCCCTATTGAAAAGAGAACGTGGTGTTAAATACAATATATAGATTAAGAAATATTACATACAGCTTACGAAAAAAATCAGTTATTTGACAAGCCTGGAAAATGTCCACCTAGAATGGAACAGAATACGGTAGTCAACACACACACACACACACAGACACACACACACACACACACACACAAATTTAAACATAAAGAAGTGTAGTGATTTGCCATGACAGTTTGGGAGGTGACAATTCCAATATGTAGAATCATATCATACCATACACTGAAGTGTTGGTTACAAGGATATACTACTCGTGAGTACGAGTTACAACAAAACCTTTTCCACGATAACATGATGCATACCTATACAAATATAAATATTAAAGTTGGAAAGATTATTTAATGCCTAAATTTACTTAGGATCTTTAAGCAAAATTGAAATAAAACATCATTTCTTATGTAAAATGACAGTCATTTTATTTCTCGAGTGTTGTCAAACTTTTTTAATTTTAACTTGTTCGAGAAACAGACAAATAAGACACGGAGAATATTAAAATAGTAAAAGATTGTCAGAGAATACTAAACTGCAATCACTATTTAACAATAAATTAGAAATACTATGACAAAGCAACATCAAACAACGGAGATGAAATGATAGATGATGAAAAGATGATGTGGCCATGATGAAGAATAGGTTTATCCAAAATGATGATGTCTTTTACGAGGACAACTAAGATTATTGTTATCTGTTCTATGAAGACGCAATTAAGTGTTTCTCTCCAGACGTCTAAATGTAGGGTGTGAATTTTATTGTTTTGGAGGCTGGTTTACATTTGACAGTAAACCTTGTGGGATCAGATAGATTATTGTCAAGGCAGTCTTAGGTTCGAATCCGACTGAATCCACCTGTTAGACCTATTAATATGAAGCAGTTTAGTTTCTTTCTGGTGAAGGCCTCTGGATCGTTCCTATAGGCAGGAGTTCAGAAGTACTTTCTTTCGTCGTTTGGAATTTATCCAAACAAAACCAACGATAGAGAAATGTTAGATGGATTCGACACGGATGCGCCGACTGAGTTAAATTTATGTTTCCACTGCAAACTGATTATTTGCAACAACAACAATCGTTTTGAAATGCGTTTACAATATCCCCGCTGTTACTGTGCCTTGAGCATATCCACCAGTCAATCTTGCAAAGATATTATTCTTTATCAGACACAGTTTTCGTTCTGCTCTAGTACATGATAATAGACAACATCGATTTGTACTGAACTGTTTTCAAGTTGTAAAACCTTAACTGAATTTTAAAATATTTCCAATCGAACATAATCATTTTTTTCTCAATTAATTCATTCATGAACCGATGCGAGTAACAGTGTACAACTTCAATTGCTTTTTTATGTTGGATTTGTAAAACTGTCTCTTTTTGCTTATAGGGCTCTAATGTCACAACAGTGGTTAACGCACACTTAACTTTTTCCTCTTTGATTTTATCTCTAGGTTTTACTTCTATATCTTTGGTTTTGTCAAAATATTTCATATTTACTTTATTGTCGTAGATAAATGTATACTGAAGGTGGCGATGAACAAAAGAGGAAACGAAGTATGCATTTCGTGACCTTCCAGATCTAACGAGTCTGTCCCTGTGTGCGAGAGAAGGAGGGGGGAGGGAGAGAGCTTGTTAATTTCTAATGTGTGTGTCCCCTACAAAACAATTATATATTGTGAAACAATTCCGCAAAAACCTTCACATATGGTAGCTGGTTGACTGAAGTTTGCTACTACTCTCATATCAAGTTTGAAAATAAAAGATCTCATCATGTGGCAAAACCATCTGGTATTAGGAAATAAATGTATCTCTCACTTTGTTATATTATATACACATCATTTCTTTCTAATATATAAAAGAAAATTTATATGAAAGGACAAAGTAATTTACAAGGTGTTTACAAAATCTGACCCCATTTACCTAAACACTATTTTCCAGAAGAAGAAAAAAAAATCTATTGGTATCCCAAATCTAAGATCATTAAAAGGGCCAATTTTCAATGTATCGAGGCCATATAAGGGAGCTATTCAAAAATAGCTTTGGCTTGGAATAACATTCCACGTGATATTTAGTCAGCTCCAAGCATCTCCTCCTTTCATAGTATATGTATTAAGTGGGGAAAATCATTTTTTTTATAAATGATGTATTTATTAAAGTACATGTTACACCACCCACCTCTTGTGATTCATTTTCATTTCTGCAGAAATACAGCATTTATGTGATTAGTTTTTTTATATACTATACATGTGTGTGTGTGTGTGTGTGAACATATTATTATTAGCTTCTATCTTATATGTATATCATAGAGGGGCTCAAGGTAGATTAGTTGCTTATCTATTACTGAGTCACTTATTATTATTATTATTATTATTATTATTATTAATCCGGTAATTACGTTCAATTAAAAATACATCCTATATTGCCAAATTCTGAAACTGGAATCAGACATGTTGAGAAGATAAAACTATTTAAAACAATCATCTAAGTTTGTTACAATATGGAAACGTTTAGCCATATGAGAGGAAATCAAGAAGGAAACTATTTTGAAAGATTTAACTTTAAATTCAGACTGAGAAATCTCATGTATAATCCTGTTGTTATAGTGTTTGTGACAGAGATGCAGACAGAAGATTGATTTGGCTTGGTTTTATAGGGTTTAGCGCTTTCTTTGAGCATATAATATGCTATACATGGCGGCCAGTATATTCGGTAAAGAAGAATCCCGGAATAACTACGGTGAGTACGGACCCAAGAGAAGCTACTGGAAGACTTGCTCACATACCCAATTTGGTCGAGCTGAGACTCGAACTCGTGTGATGTGTGAATGGTCGCTCAAGGCTAGCGCCTTAGACCACTCGGCCATATATGGCCCTTGAAAAAAGAAAGAGGAAAAGCAACAGCAAAGTCTTATATAGTATGTATCAGTGATTCCAAACAGCCGGTGGCGTAGCAACCTTCCAAGCAACCCCAGAAACTTGGAGTTGGATAAGGTGGTGAAAATTTCTTGCTACGAACCTTGAGACAGCATTTTGTACCTAAACCACTATCGCTAATAGAACACAAATGACGAAAGTGGATGTTTTTATGTCTCCTGAACTTTGTCACAAACACACAACCAAGAAACACAAGAGAGTTCTTGAAGTGGCTTATATTGTTCAAGCACCGGTCTCCATATATTTTCGATATATAATGCCTTTTTCGGGAAGCATCCAGACAAAATCACGCAACATCCACATACGATGAAGTAATAACAAGCGCCGTGATCGAAATTAAAGGCACCGTGTTGAACTTATTGCCCGCAAATATAGTAATCAGATAACCAATATTTAATCGATGCTTAAAAAAAAAAACATGTTCCAGAGTTGGCTTTACCAAGAGATCTCTGAAATTGTAAAAGTATGATCAGTAGTCATGTACCCATTATTATAGAAATTATTGCATTATTATAGAAATTATTACATTATTATAGAAATTATTAAAAAAAATTATGTGGAATAAGATCAATGTAATAATATGCGGATACTTTGCTTTCGCCATTAGTGTGTGTATGAATGACATAATTACCACAATACCTCACATTTTTGTCCTTTCCTAGAAGTTCTAATGACCATTATATCAAATGTCATGAACATGAATACAAACATAAGTTAATTTAATGTATCCGTGTTTTTTTTTTTTGGGGGGGGATTGTGTGTGTGTGTGTGTGCATTGTTATGCTAATGAATGCCACGCTCTTTGGAAATATATTATATCATTTATTTCCAAACCAATGTGATAAAGGATTTCGTCAACATTCATGGGATAGATGATCTCGATTTCTACTCATATCCAATGAAGATGTGAAGAGATGAAAGCTATTAAATTGCGCATAGTTCTGCCTTAGACTATATTTCTAATTAGATTCTGACGTCCTTGTGCCGCTGCATCTATTGAGTGAATTTATTCAAACGAGCAATATAAATGCTTTTTCTTGTAATAAATAGGTATACGATCCGCCAGCACATCCCTGTTTTAGAACCACGTACTTTTATGTCCTGGCAGTACACAATTGCCAGATGTCCTTCCCCAGCTGTTAAACCATGCATAAGTGACAAATCATTATTACTTGAGTGATACTGTATTTCTGCAGGAATGGGATGGGGTTAGGGAACACTATCTGCTTGGCAGTAAATGTGTAACGCTTAACAGCACTCATTCCTTGAATTTGGCTTTCAGAATGTTTTTGACTAATCAGGTGAAAATGTTCCGTGTTTTATCTTTGGTCCGCAATCAGCAAAGTTATGAAATATGATTTATCGATGGCATTGTTAAAATCACATACTGGAAGACATCGAGCCAACAATAGTTACGAAGTCCGTGGAATACAGGTGTGGGTGTCTAAGCATTAAATTGACGGACAGTATTTATACAAATACATTATGGACAGAAGTCTTTGGAGAGAGTCTGAGCCGTTTTATTCCTAGCGGACCTTGAACAAAAGAGAATGAGAAGGACTTATTTATCGGATACCAAATTTCCCATCACCATTTCTGATGACAAGGAGTAATCTCCCTTATCAATTGTTAAAATTCATATATTGAGTTTTCGCGTAAGTCTTTATTTAAATATAGTCATCTTTTAGGTGTTTTACCCATCGACTGGAAGTAATCATTGGTCTTAGTAACAAAGAAAGTTGATTGTCAGGATAGTGTTTATTGCTTTTATGACTGTTGTGCAAAGTGCTAATCATTGGGCTTAACAACAACATATTTACTATTACGCCGCATACTTATCATGGGAACAAAACCCGAGTGACTGTGATGTAAAGTGTTTATTGTTATGATAACGTCGATGGAGATAATTACAAGGCTTGTACTCATTTATTTTATTGTATCGTTTTATGTACCACGATATCAGAATAATGGAACATAAGTTTCACCTTTCTCTCTCATCTTGTTCCCATGATATTTTACCTACCCCATTTTAGGTTGTATTCAGTGTGTACGCAGTTTTATTAATAGTTGGAAACTATGATATACAGATCATAAGAATATATAGGACTGACGTCAAAATCTTACGCAACGATAATTAAGCAAAGTCGTTGAGTTACATTACTGTGAAGAAAAAAAACAAACCGTGTTTTATTGCTAAATTGTTTTGTTGGGTTTTTTTTTACAGTCGTAAAGACAAAATAATATAACATGTATGTAAAGATCTGGATAAGGTCATATGTAAATTTAGGGTGTGCTCCTACTGTTGTATTTGTTCTTACGATTCTCGATTTGATGACATTTAAAAATTCTGTTTAACAATTGCATATAGCTCGAAAGAGACACCAGTGTTAAGGTTATATATTGGTTGGAACAATAAAATGGTAACAGTTGTGCTTTATTTCGAGAGAAAAAGAGCTGGACTCCAGTTAGTTTTGAATGTTTAAGTAAAATAAATGTTTTGCCCTATCGCACTATTTTCATAGAATTACATGTCAACGGAAATAAGTCACGCAAGCTCTTTATGCTGATTGTTTTAGTTTCAAATATTGGAATATTAGTGTATATTTATAATACATGTTTTACACATAGTCAAGTTGTATACATTAGAACATCTACAGTGTCTCTAAAGGTATCAACATTATCAGTTATAAAGGAACTTACCTATTGTTTCAATGATCTCAAAAAACGAATCTCGGATTAATTTACAGAATGCACGTGTTCTCGTAATATGCTGTCTCATGACAAGTCATGAAAACCGTCAGTCTCAACAACATGTATTAAATAACAATATTGATCTCAAAACAATGAAATAGTAAAATTCAAGAATAGACATCGGAGTAACATTCAAGTCCTAATAGCACAACAAATTCAGCTGACTAATATTATCACGCGAAATGGCCGACCAAAATGATAGTGTCACACAGGTGTACTGAAATCACGCAAGTGTTATGCGAGCCCATTACCACTCGGAAGAAACAGCTAACCCATGCTGTAATATCTTTGGTTTTAATTTCCCTTAGTATTTTCATTTACTAAACATTTACATTACAACGATTAACGTATAATTTCAAATAGGAATGTTTGAGATTAATCTCTGGTTGGAAAATGATAACATTCCCTACCACTTCCGGAAGCTATTTCATGCACTTTTATTTTGAATGTGAAGCATCGATTCTGACTTTCATACTTTTAACGCGAAATGTACCAAAAGTCGTCGTCGGAAAATACTGACTGGATTGCACAAAGACGATTTCATGACCCTCAGCTGCATTATACGATGTAACCCTCCGCCATTATGGTCCATATTTCTATCAATGATTGAAGAGGCGTTAAGTATTAAGTAGAGCTAAAACAACGTAATCCAAGACAAATATTTAATATATTACAATTTAAATTACAAATATACAGTCAAGTACTGGCGTACGACAAGTATGATTAACACAGACGGTCAAAAAATGTTCGTGATGTGGAAAATTTAAACATAAATACTGAAGTGACATCTTTGAAGCGACGGATAGTAGAGTATTTTAACCTAATAAAAAAAAAATCACGAAAAAAATCTCGTTATATAAATTCTTTATTATTGCTCACTTACGCTTGGACATATCGTGTAATGAAAACTGCAGGTGTCCACAATATACTGTATGTCTCCAAAACAAAGATGGCGTACAAAGTAAAATACGTTGGACATCAAATATTGCACAGAATAAAGATAGTGTGTCAATCAAATAGAACATACTTTGGGCAAAAGATCATAATGAAAATAACCTCAAAACACCGATCTACAATTGATTTTTTTTTAAAATAACGATTATATTTGTTATTTCCAGGCATTAAAACGACGTAAAACAAACGACATGAAAATGCATACTATTCAAGTATAAAATCGACAAGTCGACAAGGAACGGTACAGAACAATGAATCACAACAAACCGCTTCCAAAAGTAAATAAGTAAATAAATTGATTTCCTGTAACATCTCTCTCATATATATATATATATATATATATATATATATATATATATATATATATATATATATATATATATATATATATATATATATATATAATCATCATCATCATCATCATCATCATCATCATCATCATTCCCGTAGTCTGGAAGACCGTTGGGGCACCGCACAAGACCTAACAACCAGCTTCCTCTATTTCTCTCGATTCTCCGTCTTTCTCAGTGAGTCGCTCAGTGTCAAACCTGTCCATTCTCGAATGCTATCTTTCTACCCGTTTCTTGCCTGCCTCTCTTTCTTCTTCCTTGTACAGTGCCTTGTAGGATTGTCTTGGCAAGTCCTACTGATCGTGAGATATGCCCATACCACTGCAGTTTCCGTTTTTTTCATTATGACACACACACACATATATATATATATATATATATATATATATATATATATATATATATATATATATATATATATATATATCCCTCAAAACCGAAACCGTGCATGCGGAATCCCCTCATGAAGATCGAATTGTTTTTAGTTCCGAATTTTTTCTTCTTAATCATCACTTTTCGCCAGTAAACCGAAACCCATGAACTCTGAATACCGAAACAAGTTTAGATCACAGATTTAAAGTTTGCACTTTAATACCCCATATTACCGAAACGAAAATTGAAACTTGGAAATAAGTTTCGTTGCTAAATTACAGACACAAACGGGGACAGATTAAGCATGGTTAACAGGTACTTTAGTGGTCTGTTCTGTGAAACAACGATCTGGAAAATGTTCCATGGACAAGTGTTGTTAAAACAACACTTGACACGCGCGACGACACAGATTAGAGCGTATATTAGGCTAATCGGAAGTCATTGCGCCGTACAAAAGAGCCAGCTTTTAAAGCTAATTACATGTATTAATACCTAAATTATTGTAGATCGGCCATTTAAGAAAGACCGCGTATATCTGCTGATTATTGATCGTGGTTGATGCTGTTCATTTGTGTACGTACACCGCTTGGTTGGTTTTAAATTAAATATATTGTTAACCAGACATGTGGCCTCGCTTTTGATGCTTTGCCAACAGAGACCGAAAATGCAGCATTCTAAAAGTCAGATTGACTCGTGATTTTGAATAGAAATAAAATCATTGCATACATGAAGGTAAGTAGTCATGACTGTCGTTTGTCTTTACTCATAACTGAAAAGTTTGCATGCAGTGCTACAGGTGAAAAATGTAAACCATTTGTAATCGACAAGACTCAAGAAATCCCGCTTCTTTAAGTATATTAATGTTATAAATTTGCCAGTGACATACGGAGCTAACAGGAAATCATGGATGACTGACTACACAGATACATAATAAAAACAAACAGATACATTTAATGAAGAGAAAAATCATTATGTGCTTGGACAATGCTATATCACACTGATCTGATATACGACCGAGTTATGTGACGATAATTCGCACTCAGGCCGATGATGACAGCGATGAATATGATGATGAGAATGATTGTTCTGAGCCACATGACCGTGATATGACTTACCCAGAAATTTTAGAGCTTATAAAGAGATTACAAATAAAACTTCGCGACTGCTAATAATGACAGTTACGGCACAAGAAGTGGCCTCATTAGCACAAGCCACAATAGTAAAAGAAGGATGTAAAAGAAACAATTAAAAAGATAGGCTCTTTAAATGTGAACAGTATGAATGACACGGAGCATGTAAACATTGTGGAGTATCACTCCTAACTCCAGTTAATTTATTGTAAAGTTATCAAAGTACCGTATCTCATTCCTCAGATGTTTCTTGTGACGAAGATTATTTCCACTTGGAGCAAATGTATTTATTCACCTGACAGGATACAATTTATTTAAAAAATAAATATAATAAAATAACAGTTTTCTTAATTTTGTGTACGTTTACGCACACAGATCTCTCTCTCGATCTCTCTCTCTCGATCTCTCTCTCATAAACGCACAGAAAGAGACTTTTATCACTTCTGCAAAAACCTCAGAAAGTAGAAAACTTCTCAAAGCCGACAAAAGGTTTGAGTTCAAAGGATTTCAGGTTTTGAGACATATCTCTGTATTTCTGTAAAATGTAGCACACGTCCACACTTTGTACAATTACACGGGGTTTACAAATTTAATGTAATTGAATCTCGGACATGTACGTGAATATTACCCATTTCCTCATATATTGATTACCTAGGCTACATGTCTATCAGAAAGTTGTCCTATTTAAGCCTTACTGAAATGTCAGCTTTTCTTCTAAAATTTACCTGCCATGTGGAATCTGAGGACTTCGTGTCAGTTCCACACAGCAACATTTACGAAAGGAAAAAGTGGAATTGCAGGTGCATGTAATTCTAAATATCAAACGTTTAAGGACATTGGATGGTTTTTCTTTTGTAAAAACAAATGTCTAGTTCTTCAAAGAGGTGGATTAATTTGGGCAAAGAGTCTAAAATGGTATGATAAGAATTTTCTTTTACAATAAAATATAAGGTAACGCAATTTAGAGGAAATTAAAGTTCTGATCTAATTGATTTTTTTTAATAAAAAAAATGGAGATAATTATAACTCGCATGCACTCATATTCATTCTTAGCCATCTAATATTGTTTACAAGTTATCCTTATTCTATTTCGGAGAAATTTTTTTAAATGCGCATACACATTACTGACAAAAGATTGTAAAAAAGTTGCTATTTATTGGCTTCTTATAACTTAGAATGATGATGGTGATGACTATATCTTGCAGTGTTATGACAGCTGCCTTCACTTGTCCACTGAGGTTTTTGTCTAAATTTCGCCTGCCAGATATAATCTGGGGACTCTATCTATATCACTTTCTCAGAGCAGAATCGAAAGGAAATACGCGTATACCTTATTTAAGAGAGACGCGAAAAAAGCTGGCAAATCCACTGTTGTATTTTATTTCATCGTGTCTTGATGTATTTGAGGTTGGATTAGATTTTTCCTCAGTTGAAATTTGAAAAGTATCTTAAATTACACATATCGAGAACCAAACAAATTAAAAATATCAAGATATATGCTTTTAAATCCATCTTTGTGTTTTATTAATAGCTGTTATATAAAAAGTAGTGTCCAAGTGAAATATTTATTTTTGCAAAAGAGCCAGTGATAAATTGAGAGCAGATATAAAACTTGTCAAAAACCTCTTAAAACAGAGGTAGATTAATGCTGTTTGAGGTTTAAATTTGTCTAAATTTCGTGTAATCAAATATGGTGAAATGGAGTGTTAACTCTGCATTCCTTTCTGAATAGTTTTATAACCTGGTTCAAGGAACGTCTTTTTTGTACCTAATTGCTACCGTATTTGCAAACATAGTCTAATTATTTAAGTCTGCCCTTATCGTTCAGTTGGGTCTGTTTATTCCGTTGGAATGACCAGATTCGCAAACCAAAAATAGTTCGGAACACATTATATGGCAGTGTGATATTCGCTTACCTCAAGGTCAATGCCAGAAATTTTAATTATCCACTGTGTTTATTTTGATTGGGTCCGTTAAATGTAGTTGAGAGTAATAAAACAAACAAGAAGTTTGGTCTCGCAAATTTGTTTATCCTTTAAGCCGTCCCCACCCGAACCCCTTAAAAAAAACAACACCCCAATGGTAGACATGTTCCTAGAAATTCTTCTGAATGGAATTATTATCAGGTGAAAAACCACTCCGAAGTCTATTTTTCGCAAGGAAAAGTCACTGTAAGAATATTTTTTCCCCTTCAGCATAGTTTCTCCCCTGGTGAAATTCTAGTCCAGTGTCCATTAGTCACCCACCCACGTCCACAAGTGCCCCCTGTACAAAATGGTGACGATAGTTAAAATATTTACGGTTGTGCTTTTTAACGTACATAATGAATATTGTCCCGTTTGGACTTAATCTGTCTCCAAGTAAATCAAGCTTATTTTACTTCTTTGGCATAATTGCATCTCCAAAAGCCGTTAATAAGAGAAAAATACATTCTAGTGTAGTACAATTCCCTGAGAAAGTCTACCCTGGGGCCATTTTACCGGGGAGGGGGGAGATGTTGGGGTTACTGAAGAATCGGTCTATATTTAAACGAATATGGTGAAAACTGCTCATGCCTAGTTTTTAACATTGAAGATAAACGGCTCCTGCAAAAACAAATGTCTTTGGGGCTAGAGTTGGGTGGGGATGATTGGCTCTATTGAACCATTTTTCTAGATGCTGCGACCCTGACACGATAACCATGATCAACTTTTGAAAAGTGAAACTTTGACGGTGAGAGCACGTGTTCTGCTAACCGTAGGGCTAATTATAGATGGACTATTCACTGTTGCGTGTTCCAGGCTGACCATTTGTCGGTTTGTTTACAACGAGATTCCATACATTCGAAAAGAGACAAAAGAAACTTACTGGAAACCACTTTAGTTTTTCACGTTAACCCTTCTGCTTGTCTAGAATGAAAGTTTTGTAAAATATTTTTCATTATTCCTCGGAGAATACAATAAATCTATTTATTCAATTCTCCCAATTTTCCACCTTTAACGAGGGAATGCAGCTTTTAAAATAGAAATTCCTTTTCTCCTTTCACCAGAATTGGAACTTTTTCTTCTGTGTTACTAATTTTTACATGTTATTCTTTTAATAATTAATTATAATGGATCGAAAGATGACTTGTAATCAAGCTGTGAAGCTTACATGTAGTATGTTCCTTCCATAGTGTCGATGATTAATTTACGATGATGCGAAAAACAACTTACTGATAGTTCAGTACTCGATAATTAATATTGATCCGATATGTACTTCCCCACTGTTATTGTGAGATGATAATTGCCTCTTTGCTGTAATTGGTAGCCCTGATCCTAATTTCAGATTAACCAGGCAATTGCTTGAATTTATGACTTCTGAGATTTTAAACATTACGACCTAATGTACAACACATTTTTATAGTCTGAATTGTTCGTATCCAAAAGATCTCATCGCTAACACACAACTCATTAAAGAGCTGATTCATTTGGAAATGACTCTGCTATAGCACCTAGATGGAACTTGTCAGTGAAAAAGTGTTATATCAATTATATAAACGATAAGAATTTCAAACTGGTCGCTATAAGAGAAAAAGGCAAGAAATATTCTCTCATTAATAACCAATATATATAACACCATGTAATTCACAAAGTAATTACACAAACGAATTAATAGACTTCACTCCTTGTCCTAAGTTAGGTGCTAATTAGCGATTCAGTGACATACATTTCCAGACATAGAAAATCAATTCTCAGCATAAGTGATACAAATCATTTAAGACAGATAATGTACTTCTCACAATTCATATCAGAAGAAATTATGAAATCTTTAGGATACATGATTCCTATAACATTCAAGACAAATAAATTAATTCTCACAATGGGAATCAGAGTAATGCATGAAATTCTTACACTACATGATTAATATTACATTCAAGACCGATGAGTGTACGAGTATTTTCTGAACTTAAGGAAAATTGAAGTATGAATTTAAAACGAATAAATTTAACAAATATTTAAAAACTTAGAACAATGAACATATTATTTGCAATTGAGACTTAGCTTGTGCTTTATTGAGATTCTCTCTTACTATCCAACTGAATATCTATCTCTCTATTCGTGTCCTCAACTTTTCGAAACACGTTCCATGGATAATCTAACAAGAAATATTTGTTATTTCCCGTAGCTAAATTCTAGATCCACTCAGAAAGATAGACTGACTAATTTTGCGAGAGCAACTACTGAAAGTTTCGAATGTCGTCTGGGAACACACACACACACACACACACACACACACACACACACACTCGTTTACCTTAGCCAATGAGGTTTACTGTCTCTTAACGCCAAAAAGTTTTAACAGTCCTATCGAAGTCAGAATAACTATACCACCTTTATTAATAACTATCTGGAAAATATCATTTTATCAAACCCGTCTCGAAAAGCCGAAGATTTCTATAAAAAAAATATTTGCTCTGGTCTGTCTTAGCTTTGTCGTTTCCCGTTACACGACCTTTCATTAAAATCTGTCTCACCGTTATCAAACGAACTATAGTTTAAATTCATTTGTTCCTTCAAATAAGAGAGCTTAACTTGTTACAAGCTGCCACATTATTGCTAGCTTAGCCCATACGCTACATCTCACACTGAATTCGACCGAATATACTATGAAGTTATGTAAAAAAAAATTGCGAGATTACATATATATCGCAGACCTACCATTATCAAAGTAATTGTTAACTTTTTGTAAATGTTGTAATTTTGGAAAGTAAACTTATTAAAAAGATAGTCATAAAAATACATTTTTTAGGCTTTTTAGCTTGAATCATATTTTATGGTACATTCCGTAAAGATCTAATAGTCACTACCATTTTCTTGGTGAATTCCTTTAGCATTCATTATTTGTTTAGCAGGGAATATTTTGAACCCGCACAAACATAACTGTCGTATCAAACTGATGACGTGAGAGCCTAGATGGTAACGTACAAATCAAGATATGCATTTGTTATGTATATTTGATTTAATTAATATCTCATTTAATTGTTTTGTAAGCGACCCACGGTCCACTTTGTAGAAACCTTGCACCAAGTCCCCTCTTCTTGCAAGAGGTTTGTGGGTTGGCGGATTGTACATTCTTCAAGGTGTCCGCTTAATTTGGTTCTCGTTATCTAGAGGTTGACCGCCCTCGATGTTATTGCCCGGTTGGAGTAAATATAAATATAAGTGGTGAAACTTATAGGTGGAATAGATAGAGATCTGAGCAGAGATATAGAACAGACCAATAAGAGACCCCGTACATGTAAGCAACAATTTAATCAATTACATAAAACAACTGTAAGAATTCATTACATCAGGAATATACTCTGCTTCTAGAAATAAAACTTTCACCGAATTACAAAAACACAAATATATTTAAATAAAATAGCCGATCTGTTATACAGATAGATTTAATTCATCATAGGATCGAGTGAACAATCGAAGTCAATGCCGTGTACAATTGTATAACCTGCTTCTCCGGTTCACTCCACTTCAACTGTAGCTGTTCCTTCGACTTCCCTCTGTTCTGCCTCTTTCGGTCCTCACTTTGTGTGTGGCGCGTAGATTCACAAATACCGGGATCTCAGGATAATACGTCTCACTATACGTCTCAGGATACGTCTCAGATAATACGTCGCAGGATACGTCTCAGAATACGTCTCAAGATACGTCTCAGATTACGTCTCAAAGATAATACGTCACAGGATACGTCTCAGGAACTATTTTCTACCTTTTAAAAAAATGTAAATAGAGACAACCCAAATTTTTTGTTGTTTATGATAACACGGGCTTGCATTATCCCCCTCTCGTTATCAGATCTTACTATCGGTGCTAAACAGATGCTAAGGCTATCAGTCCGCTCCACCTGTCCTATAATGACCCTAGTTAGTTTAATGGCTAATTAATTACGCATTAACACCACACATTAACACCACACGAGGCACAACGGTTCCGAACCAGCTTCAGTTTACACAAGTGAATGAATGAGATACATTACATGTCTTACTATGTCATTTCAGTCAATATACACTCAACCTTAATCATACGTGAAATCTTCTAAATTCGGTAAATTCACACGGATTCTCGTAACTCATATTGACTAATGTGATGCATGAAATTCTTAGAACCTAATTCTTATGCAAACAAAACAAATTCAAACAATTCGTCAAACTTATCTAAAGATTAATGTATGACTTCATATGCATAAACTCAACACAGTTATACTTCGTAAAGAAAATTGATATACGAATGTAGCAAATAGATTCATGCAAATATAAGTAAATAAATTCAGCAAAGCATTATATATGGCATCAACAAATTGCATGGCATTGTCACAAATACCTTTGAGCTTTCACCGTTCCTCGCTTCTACCGCCAAATGTGTTCCTTGGTTTTCCTCGACAACAGTCCTCTTGGACAACAGTTTTATGAGAGAATTCTTCCCAAATTTACTCTCGGAGTCTTCTTACACTTGTTTTCTCTTGCAGAAAAGCTTAGACTAATTAAACGTTTCGATGTGGCGATATTAAAACTAGCAAATTTAGTGTGGGAAACACGACCCTTATTTAGCGTAACCAATCAGGATTAAATATATCTGCCGTCTTTTTCCAGAGGCGTCAAAGTCGTAGTCAGCTTTACCTTTTAGTATGAGTAACAGAGTTCTGCAATCTTTCAGTCCTGACATTTACACCATGGAATCGAAGTTAGCTTTTGTTTCCACCAGTCTTCTGTTGGCTAAATAAACGAATGCTTAATTAAGAATAAAATTCTCCCCTCGAAAAGACATTACCGCTCATGGCAGTATGGCGATTTGATACGCGCCTATCCCCATAAATCTAATTAATTGTTCTATGGTCTCAAACTAATGTGTTCTTCATAGATGGCCAGAAATTTGGCCCTTCACATGTTTGTAAGCTTTTAAATCTGTTTATATTTTAATTTCATTATTTGTCAAAATAATATAGTTTCATTTATTAGGAACTCATTACTTTTCCAGAAAATAGTTCGACCGTGAATGTTTATTTTATAAACACTTGAGGCTGACCTGGTTTCCGACCTTAATTCAAAATTAGTAACAGTCACGTCAACAAAGTGGTTTTTAATGTATTTTTATTGTGTGGAATCATAAGGCTGAGATTGAGGCTGTATTGAATTCGTGACCCTAGGCTTGTAAATAGTTTTAGTGAATTAAACAACTTTTTTTCTCGGAGTAAAATGATTGGTTCTTATCAAGGACATACAAGGGCTTCGTGATTTTTTATATGTAAACATGATCACGTGACCCTTATCCGGGCATCTGTTTTACGTAAAATTCAAGTTTTAAACCATCGTTTTAGAGAAATAATCTCAGTTGGGCTTCTAAACACTAAGACGAAAAGGTGTTTCTTTTGTTGTGTCATTTTGGAAATTACAGTTTAATGTTTATTCAAATTATTTGGATTCAAAAGGATTAATTCGTTTCTCTGGAAATAATTTTGAGTGCTCATACAGAATTCTTGAACAAAGACATTTCTTAAAAATTTATTTGGATTTCCAAAACCGGAGGATTATTTATTGTGTTTCTACAAGGAACTTTAGACAACAACATTGAACAGGATACAGCGTACGTCATCGCCTTCCATCTTGGATTCTTCGTCGGGACTCGAACTTGAAATCATTAGAACATTTCGTTATTAGGTCTTCAAAAATTGTATTCGTGGATTATTTTTGGATTATTTTTGGATTTGATTCTTAAAACCGTATGTTCTTATGTTTTCATTTTTGCCATAATTTTCCGGGGCCCCGAGTGGCCGAGTGGTCTAAAGCGCTCACCGTTCCGGATCACTGCCATCTCACCTCTGTCTGCGTGGGTTCTAGTCCAAGGCTCGGCTAGCGTTGGTACGTGGGAAAGCCTGCCAGTAGCTTCTCGTGGGTCGGTGGTTCTTCCCTGGGTTTTCCAGGGTTCTTCCTCCACCAGTTATACTGGCCGCCATGTATAGTCTATCTTGTGCTGAAAAATGGCGTTAAACCCTACAACAACAACAACCGTAATTTTCCAGGGAAATAAATAGTTTGTTAAATTTCTCAAAGCTTGTTGTTTTCACTCTTTCTTGTGTTACTGTTTATTCGAGCCTAAACACATAGCCTAAGACATTGTATAATATATTTATTTGACTTGAGGGAGTGAAATAAATATGAAAACTATTTTTTTTTAAACATAAACAAATATTCATCAATTACTTGTGAAAAGGAGCATTCATATTGAAAGAAATTAAAATTTTGATTTTTGCATAAAAAAGGACCTAAATGCGTGGGACTGTACATAATTGTGTGCGATGATTATTGGATGTACGACACAGTAGACCTGCCCTTACTCTTCTGCCTCGATAGAATTGAAGATCTAATACATTCGTGCTTTCTTGTTCGATAGATGCTATAATTATTTGTGTCAGTTTTGTGTTTTTAGTATCATACTCCATTTGTTCACATCTTCTTCCTCATGTTTTACATCGTACAGCGAGCGCTCCGTAATGACAGATGCAAGGTAATTTCGCTATCTCAGTGGATTATTTTGAAGCTGTCCTCGCTTGGCACGAAAGGTAAAGCTAGCTTTGTCTACAGAACAGTACTAATCGATCGCTTCGCTAATTGTTGTTGTTGTTGTTGTTGTGGGGTTTAACGCCATTTTTCAGCACGATAGGCTATACATGGCGGCCAGTATTAACGGTGGAGGAAGAACCCGGAAAAGCCCGGAAAGAACCACCGACCCACGAGAAGCTACTGGCAAGCTTTCTCACATGCCCACATTGGCTGAATCTTAGACTCGAACCGCCGCAGACAGAGGTGAGATGGCAGTGATCCGTAACGAAGAGCGCTTTAGACCACTCGGCCGCTTCGCTAATTGTATATTTTGACTTCTCATGGGCTAACCACTGTTCAAGAGAGAGAGAGAGAGAGAGAGAGAGAGATTCACTCACAATCTCAGCAGGGTCTGATACCCATATAGTAATATTTCTTTTCCTTTTAAAACATTACACTATATATATTGCGATTAAACGTTTAAATGCATAAAAAAATAGAAGTTCAAATAAGTCTTAAATTTATGGCGTATGAAAGTAACACGTTGTTTGACGAGGAGATGGAATTTGTCTAAACAGAATCTACAGAACCAGTTTATCTGGACACTTTATTAAATAAATAACACTAAATAGTAACTGATACATCCTTATCTTTGGGATTTGTTGAGACCGCAACTTTCATGTGTTATGCCCACGGTTCAAATGTTTAAGTTCTGGAGCGCTCACAATGATCGATGGCTGGAAATGATACTAAACACATGTTAAACGATGCCAATGAAAACCAATTGCTAATAAATTAGGAATTGACGTTGAAGAAATTGGTAGAGTGGAGGGTCGAAGTTGGGAAGCTATCGACATCTTGCATGATTAATTCCATTCAGGTTGGTTTGATGCATGCATCTTAGTAATGTCACGTAATACTACTCTCAGCTTATCAGCAGTCCGACACCAATTAATGTGTTCCGTGACTTGCTGAAATTTTGTATTTTATATGCATTTGTGGCAGATATGGAATGTTATTGACTTGCAGAGTGTTGACGTAATTGTTCATATCACGCCGGTTTGAATTCATAGATGCAAACATTTTTCACTACGTATCCAGTGTATACTATTATACACATTATGCATATTTTATTACTAATATGGCAGTGTATCGTACTAATTAATGTACATATTTTTCTTGAAAGTTGTTGAACCACACATCGTTTCTTAGCGTAAACGAAGACAACCGCCAAAACTGACACAACGGATGTCAGCGGTCGGATGTCTCTAAACATTTGCGATAGTCAACGCTGACGTCATCCCTCATGAACTGTCACCTTATCTTGTTGCTATGTCAGGCATATGTTGTGAAATTTAATTCCTAAATGATGAATAAATTATTCAATTATTCATTGGTGTTAAACAGCATATCCTGACATGAAACTTTACGTCATGCCATGGCAGTTGGAGGATAATGTGAGAGACACACCACTGCGGCCGAACCAGCTTTGTCAGGTTTAGAATCCTGCTTTTCTAGTCGCCTGTTCGGCACAGTAACCACTGCGCAATCGCAGTTCTTTAATGCATGTGCAATTACAGAAAACGAACCGCTAACGATAAAACAAGTTCATTTAAAGTAAAATGTATTTTAAAAAAATCAGTATGAACCGATGTTTTGATTTATCATTTTGTAGAGGATAATTTCTCAGATTCTTTTCCGCAACTGACGGTTTTCTCAATGTACAGAGCATCGTGATAATGTGTAAGGTCTTCATCTGTGAAGTTGGTACTTTGAAAGTGGCTCAAAGGTTTGATTGTTGTTAAAAAGTCTGGATTTAATTTGATTCGTATGAAAAGATAGACATCTTAGCAGTATATCAGAGTCTTTTCATAAAAAAAATTAGATCGGCAAAAGACCTGATGCGACTTAACGATGTTTATATCTATGATGGCGACTTTCGGTGTCCAGACAATGGAAGAGACTGATTGAAATTAATTGACCATATCTCTAAACCTGCTCGGTGGATTTGCTCGAATTACTGGTGCATATTTCCATTCACTTAACATCTAATTTCAAGGCACATAGGATCTATGATAAACATTTGCATTACTGTTTAAATGAATCTGTGCTGTGGGGTATATAAAATATGAAACATTACGAAGTTGCGCCTGATGAAAATCAGAGTTAAATAAGAGAGTCGTGCAAAATTTGATAATGTCGCTAACACCAGTGAAACCCTGGTCATCATTTTATTTCATGCAGTTATAGATAGTATAGTCTGTATGCGGTGACTGATAAGCAAAATATTACATAATTGCTTAGTCTGTACATTTATGTGTATCCTTTGCTTGGTTTCCTTAATATCTTTTGTATGTGTTCTTTATAGAGGATGTACTTTGTATATCATAACACTGCTGTATTGTCGGGCGCACATTGTTCTCGTACTTGAAAAGTAACTTACAGTATCTCAGGGATGCAGTGTGTGTGTTCTTCTAGTTTCTCAGAGGTAAGGGCTTGAATTTGTTTTATATCTGGAAAAATAATTGGCTTGTGGAGTCTCATGTTTTATAAAACAAAACGACGTCTTTCATACCTCTCCCCGCCCCCGCACCGATTGAAGGGAAAGAAATGTAAATGGGCCTGGGCATTACTGCAATAATACTTCTCTGCAACAATATTCGATTAATTAAAGGCAAATTAATCTGTATGATACGTCATGCTTTATCGATGTATTACCCCTTGAAACAACAGCTTTCGTCAAATAAATGACAAACTTTGGTACTAGGATAAAAGCTCTCAGCGGAGGCAAAAATGGACAACGATTTTTAAAAAAATAAATGATTTATTCATGTAAAACACTCCTTGTCAACAGGATGCTTGATTATTGGACTTCCCAGTCAGGAAACAGCTTGAGCAAATGCATAACGCACTTACAGGACAACTTTCTGTAATGTCGACCTGCCATAGCGTCTGTAGTATTTAGGTTTGAAATCCAAATCAAAACTTGAAACTGTCAGATTTAAATAAGGTTTAAGATTCCTTTTTTTTTAAAAAATGTATGCGATTGCACGATTACGCCATTTTCGAAAAAAACTTAATGTTTTTTAGGAATGAGATAAACAACGAAATGGCCGTATTGGCTGGAGACCAAACCCCGTACTGCTTAAACTTTACTTGATTTAACTCTATAGCAAAACAAATTTGAACAAGTTAATATATACCGGACCTCTTGCTAGTTCAGATCTTGGTATGGTTTGGTCTTGAAAATGAAGGAAGTCAGAGAACTGGGGAACAACTTGGAATGTTCTTGAAATAGCACATTGCCTTTTTCAAACGTAGAGATTAAATATTGTAGCCCTGTTTATGAGAGCATACCCCCATGAGCAACGTGTTTTATCTATCAGCTATCTCACATAATCGTCTTGTTGATCAGATGTCAGTACTCGTTCACATAAATTTTTCGTGTCACTTTCGTGATAGAATGCCCCCAAAAAATTCATGAATATTAGGACGCCTGATCCATTAAATATTAACAAAAACAGAAAGTAGACGTGTATTAACCCGGGTTATAAAGTTTGGACGAGAGAGAGAGAGAGAGTTATGTTGTATCTCCAGTACAGAATTTGCAAAACCGTTACCAAGAAACACAGAAGTGATATTTCATGGAGCGGAATCTTTTAGCGAGCATAACCATATTTAAAAAATCAACTATCATAGAAATTGTTTTTTCTTTCGAATGCGCGTGTGTTGTTTTTTTTCCACATATATTTCTTTAAGGGCGAGATAAAACCTATATAAAAATACTTCAGAAAAATACGTGCTATAAAGACTTATATACGCTGATATTCAGCGCTCCTCTTTCATTGTTCCAGATAATTACCTATGGACCAGTAAAATGCAGTAACTTTATTATTAAAACTTTTCTTTGTTTTATATAAAAAAATTCAGTATTTTCCTGGCATTTCCTATTATTTATTATTTCACTTGGACTAAACTCTATACATCGGATCGATGTGGTATTGATTACTTCCAGTCACGACCAATTAATTCCATACTTTTATTATGGTTTCATAAATTTAAACGGCTTGTGTAATACAAGCAAACTTGACTGAAATTGTTTATCTCCTTACAAAATACTGTAGCATACAGTCAAGAGGTCATCTAAAGAAGAAGCTGATTGTATTAAATGCTATAAAATGTATCGCAAAAATTAAGTATTTTCCGATGTTTTGCTTTAGTAACACACACACACCCCCCCCCCAATTTCTTGATTTCTTGTTCGCAATAGACAATGTCCTCAATGCACACGATGTAGCAATATTTGTAAACTCTTTACCAGTGAGAGCAGTAATTTTCCGTATCTGTTACACTGTTTTGGCTATTTCCGGTTATGCGAGATTCGTTTGAAAGTGATTCAAGGTTTTGATAGCTACTTGAAAGTTTCATATATATATATATATATATATATATATATATATATATATATATATATATATATATATATATATATATATATATATATATATATATATATATATTTGATTTCATATAAAGAAGTACACGACTTGGATGTATAAATATGTTGATACAATATCTAGTTTATGTAACGTATCATTTGCATGTATTGTGCCATAGCAAAAAGTAGATCTAGAAGAAACATACACAAATAAAAATGTGTTATAATCCGATTATTCGTGTATTCCAATATCTGATTTCATCTAACGAGTTTAACAGCACTGTTCTGTGTGATTTTTTTTCTAACAGAACCAGAATAATTTTATTGCAGCAGCGAATCAGTTGATTAGTACATATGTATGTATGTATGTATGTATGTATGTATGTAGGGAAATCGACGTAAATGAGAAAATGTGTGAGTGGTAAAAAAAAAGTTATTTTATATCTGCGAGTTTGCCAAGCTTGGATTTTTATTTGCTTGTGGAACGGCCAAGGAAGAAAGAGGTAAATAGAAACACAAAAGAGAAAATCAGTGAAAGAAGAGGTAAGAAGTAAAGAACAAAAGAGAACAATAAACCGCATATGTTGTTGAACAATAATTCAGCACTGTTTGTCGGCAGAGGCCGACAGAGCAAAACATAGTGTCGGTGTGTGTTTCATCACTGATAAAGAATATATTTGTTTTATCTTAATTGATGCCTTCTTGTACAAATACATTTTTTAATTATGGTGTTGAATATCCGTGCCTTATCTATGTAGACAAAATTTAGAATTTCTCATCGCATGTATACATGTCATTTATAAATAACATTTTTTTGGAAGATGGTTTATATTTGAGAGCAAATCATGGTAACGGTTGGATTGGTGTCTGCGTAGGCTTACTTTAATTCTTTGATGCTTGCTGAATCCACTCAACACATTATCTCTAAAAAGAGATTTAATTTCGCGTTTGACCTCAGTATCATTCACATAGGTAGAAGCTGTTGTGTACGTTTCCTCATTCAGGGCTCATTAGATGGATTCTATGTCTCTTTCCAGATTAGACTGAGTTTTGGCTTTCTTGGCTATCCGGTTGTTTACTAAACTAATAATCGGGATATCCGTAATAAATAATTTTGTTTCACAGCATCGCAAGATATTAATAGCTGATAGTAAGGCCTCCGTGACTGTACCGGCTTTCTTCCACCACTGAGTATATGATATTTTTCTCTCGGCATATGAATCCAGTTGTTTTGCATGTCGTAAGGCCTCCGTGACTGTACCGGCTTTCTTCCACCACTGAGTATATGATATTTTTCTCTCGGCATATGAATCCAGTTGTTTTGCATGTCGTATTTTCGTGTTACTAATCAAGAACGGAATCGTAAATAAAGGACAATAATTAACCCACTAATAAATGATGCCTTACTTAATTGTTTGTCTATCTCCAATCACGTATTTAGTAATCGATATAAATGTTGTTGTTGTTGTTGTTGTGGGGTTTAACGCCATTTTTCAGCACACGATAGGCCATATATGGCGGCCAGTATTAATGGTGGAGGAAGAACCCGGGAAAACCCCGGAAAGAACCACCGACCCACGAGAAGCTACTGGCATGCTTTCTCACATATCTACATTGGCTGAATCTGAGACTCGAACCGGCGCAGACAGAGGTGAGATGGCAGTGATCCGTAACGGCGAACGCTTTAGACCACTCGGCCACTCGGGGCCCCACCGATAGAAATGATTCAAGTTTTGCAATAAACAACGTTTAACGGAACAGACTATGCCTGCCAACACACAAGTCACAATTCTCACATTCTCGCAGTAAATGATGTAGTGGCTGTACGGAGGCCCCAACAGGCTATAAAATAAATACACTGTCACCAATTTACACAACGAATCGTACTCCGGATCAGAAAATTTAATGTTATGAATGTTTAAAGTATTTGCATATTATTCTCATGATGAGTCTACGAAGAGGTAAATCAGCATCTGTAAACACGCGTTCTCCTCAAACTCTCGTATTTCTGAGTAGTGTAGTGAGTTCAGGGGGCAGGTCCAGTTTTTATGTATAAATTTAATGCCGCAATCAGCGACCTAGTATAAAAAATCATAAAAAATCAAATACACAAGTGAGGTCAAAAAGGTCCATATTTTTAGATACCTATATTAACACAAAGCATAAGAATAGTATTCACTTGACCAGAGAAGTCAATGGCAGTTCATAGCAGAAGAGTTTTATGCACCCCAACCCCTATTTTATACATGCACTTTTCACATCCAAAGGCCATTTTTAACAGCATGTGGTGCGCAGATTGCAAACGCAAGCCCTTTCCCTGGATGAAAATTTTGAAAAACATTGTCTACTAAATAGTTTGATGCAATTCAGAATAGTTGTCATCCAAGCCGTTTTTGAGATACTCTAGTCGCCTTGAACCCACGTGTCTACTGCTATGGGACGCTAGCTCTTCTTCCTAGCCAACTATTGGTATTTCACTATCAACATACTGCAGAGCAACTATGGAAGGTGTACATGCCTGACATCAATTTCAAGAACAACACAAGCCCAAAACACCTAGTTCACAAATATATCCATATCTATAAATAGTAAACAATAATAGCTGAAAAAGTCACACCATAGCCTTAAGTTAAGAAATTTGCCAGGGGCCAATTTACGAAACTGGACCTGCCACCTTAAGAATTTGGCTGAAAATGGTTGATGTCAAAAGTTGTGTACATATCACATATTTAGACATGATCTAGTTCAATGGTATAAAGGAAAACTTTTTGTGCACAAAACTAAAAATGGTATTATGCTTTTGAAAAAGTTACCTCTTTGCGGCAAAAAGCACTGCATTATTTACGTTGTGAATTATGACTGACTGCATTTCTTGAAAGATTTCAAATTGTTTGCAACCTGCAATGCTTTTGGTCTTTGTTTACCACCATAGCATCAGTACAAATCAAAATTCCTTTACAATGTTTCATGAATGTCAAGAAGATATCTGGAAGTTATAAATTTTAGGAGGGAATGACAGAAATGCTATATTAGGTGTCAGTGACAGAAGTGAAAAGTTTCTATAAACTCTTCTAGCAAACTTAAAGAAATCACACATTTAAGTAAATCATGTGCTTTAGAAGTACTCTTAGACTGATATAAAAGAAGTGGTTCCTAACTTTTCAGTATCATTCTGGAGATGCTAATAGCAGCATCAGTGTTGTGTCAGTGTGTGTTGTGGGTGGGTGGGTGGGGGAATCGCAACACAAGTCTAGCTAGTCTGGAGAAGTCAAAGTTTAATCAATTAACATTAGACAATGCTGGAATATTGATATACTGATGTGTAGGACCCTAAAACTTACAAAGAGTGACATATCAAATAAATTCATTGATACATAGCCAATGAAATTGACCATATATATACAAATTACTCAGTACAATTTAACAGAGAAATTTCTTCTCAGACACCAATTTACTTACAACTGACTTTAATGCTTTCTGGAGTTTACAAAATCATAGTAAATAATAAGATAAGGTATGGAACAAATATTTATAGTGGAAAATCCAGTTCAAGGTAAAAAGCATTTCACCGGCTTGGCTTTTGATAAGCACGTACCATAAAACAACTCCTGCAGAAGCTAAATCTGTCCATCAAAGTCACTCTCTTGTGCACTTAGATCAGAATGAGTATCTGGATGAGATTGAAGCTATTGTTTCTTTCAGCATGACTAACCGATTGATCCTAATCTCTTACCATGCAAACTGAGACCTGCAAAAAGAAAAGAAACAAGTGATATTGATGTACTTTTAACATTCAGTGAAAACATAAGACTTTCAGAGGAGAAACTGTATGTGTATTGTCAAATGCATGAAGCTGCCACTTAATTTTAAGCTTTTCCCCCTTTGTCAACTGAACCTAGAAATTTCAAGGTATATACATAACACTGAAACATTTTCTATTATCACCCAAGTGTGAGATATGAATCTCTTATGTCAACTTCAGAGTGGGGTCATGAAGGTAGAAACTATGTCGGTGTGCTAAAACTTTCATTCTTTTCACCAAAATATAGCAAGTAATATGCCATATGCATCATTATTTCTAAGACCGTTCCACTGGTGACATTCAATATTCACAACAGTATGTTTATGTATGATTCCTCTGAATTCTATCTGCTCCTGTGGAGTTAAATTACTTTAAAGAATACATGTTGACATGCTATGCAATTGTTTAGGTGTGTCTGTATTGAAATGTGAATATTATTCATAAAAATAGTGGTGCAAAACCTTGACACCTACAGAAAGTGCAAGACAGTACATTATGGTTACCATTTTGTTCCCATATTTAGTAAGTTAAGTCCAAAATATGCTACTTTGTCATGATGTAAACAGTTCTCACATGGAGGTACAAAACACAGTTACCTCCCTCTCCAAAGAGCATTACATACAACACTAAGTGATATATGGAAAAAGGAAGGAGATATAATAAAGCTAATGCATAAAAATTACTTAAATATACACAAAGAAACAAAAAAGTATAATAGATGTGACTGACTGCACCATCAAAAAATTATCAATTTTCCTTAAGGGGGCAGGGTCCAGTTTTTATGTACAAATTTAATGCTGCAATCAGCGACCTAGTATAAAAAAATCATAAAAAATCAAATACACAAGTGAGGTCAAAAAGGTCCATATTTTTAGATACCTATATTAACACAAAGCATAAGAATAGTATTCACTTGACCAGAGAAGTCAATGGCAGTTCATAGCAGAAGAGCTTTATGCACCCCAACCCCTATTTTATACATGCATTTTTCACATCCAAATGCCATTTTTGACAGCATGTGGTGATCACAGTGCAAACACAAGCCCTTTCCCTGGATGAAAATTTTGAAAAACATTGTCTACTAAGTAGTTTGATGCAATTCAGAATAGTTGTCATCCAAGCCGTTTTTGAGATACTCTGCTTGCCTTGAACCCACGTGTCTACTGCTATGGGACGCTAGCTCTTCTTCCTAGCCAACTATTGGTATTTCACTATCAACATACTGCAGAGCAACTATGGAAGGTGTACATGCCTGACATCAGTTACAAGAACAACACAAGCCCAAAACACCGTGTTCACAAATATATCCATATCTATAAATAGTAAACAATAATAGCTGAAAAAGTCACACCATAGCTTTAAGTTAAGAAATTTGCCAGGGGCCAATTTACGAAACTGGACCCTGCCACCTCAGTTGGGGCAGACATCATCTTTCCTCTTTATAACAGCCGGCTCCTGTCAGTTCTTAACCTCTATCAGCAAGATCCTCTAGATATACGACTTTCGACTCTTCCATGCTTCTGCTCTCATACCCATTGTTATTTTATTTGCCACAAGATCGTCTTCTATACACGATGTTTTTTTTTTTCTTCTTGGGTTTGTTTGTTTGGGGATTTTTTTGTGTTGAGGGTCGGCGACTATTGGAAATATTTTGAATCTCGGAATTTCATCCTCTTCAGTTCTTTCTGTGGCTAGTGACATTACTTGCCCGATTTTAAATGGACCTGCCATTAAAGTGATAGTTTCTGTACTTTATAAATGCAGCTGTGATGTTTTCTAGAAACATCAGTCTTTCATTTTCTGTTACTCCTTCCCATGTTAGCTGAACATAAACGTTAATTGTCTGTTAGTTAATCTTGTAATATTTGTAATGCAAAGTGTCTGTAGGAGAAAAACAACATTACTGATGAATACCACTGTTCGTTCTTTTCAAGTGATAGGCATCACATTTCATCCCTTATTTTTATAATATACCAGACGTTGTAAAATTTAAACAACTGCTTTCCACGTCAAAATATTTATACACTTGTAAAACTATCAAAATTCGTGGAGACTAAAATGAAGAAGTATACATAAACTATACTTCACATCTTTGCGCCTTAATTTTATTTGCAGATGGATTCAAAAGTATGCTGTCTCTTGATCTATTAGTTGTATAGAAGCGAGAAAAAGGACAACAATAAAATTATCAAATTACCATTTCTAAATCTCAATTAAATCTCGATTAATTGATAGCAGATATTTGTGAAAATAAATCATGGACAAAAGTTGTAAGAAAATAAGAGACTAAGCTCATCCCGAGAATAGAGAATAAAAAGGACATAATTCTTTACTAATCTTCAAACGGTAAAATTTATCATCACCATCTCTAATGAGAAGGAACTTAAAGCTGGTAAAGTAAGATAGAAGGTTTAACAACATTTTGTAATATATGTGTCAAAAAGTTCCTAATAGTGAAATGTGATATTTATCCATTTTCTTTGCATCATACCATTCAAAGTTTTTAGTCTACTCATAGACTTCTTGTAAATGTCCACTTTATTTATCTGGTCGTGTCCAACAAGTTCATACCTTTCGAAAGAAATTGAAAGCATGCTAGCTTATAAGCATGGGCAGGAAAGACACGAAATATAACTCAACAATATTAGCGGTGGGAAGTTGCAGGTTGGGTTATGTTTAGAAGTGGTGTACACGAAATGAAATACAAATACTTTATGGATTAGAAACGTTGCAAAATGTTCGCATAATGTACAGAGTCAGTGTATCTAAATATTTGTTGTATGCAGCCAAATCGCTACGGTAATTCATGAAAGTGACATTCGTTCCTTTTCGAGACATCTTTTTATTCCATGATCACACTATCTCTGATGTATATAAGTATGTATCAATAATTATATAGACCATTTGGAACATTCACTTTTAATACTAAATTTGCTATTCTCTTAAAATAAAGACACTATTATTGTTATTATTATTATTATTATTATTATTATTAATGTGTTTTATTTATTTATTTATTTATTTATTTATTTATTTACTGATCCGCGTTAGCTTTGTTCTTGTGTCAGTTTTACACAATGTATAAATAGCCCATAAGATGACAGGAACGAAATAGAAAATTTGAGCTTTTTACTTTCACTTACGCATGCAAGAAGACACGGCATCGCTACCCACCCTCAAAAGTTTTGGTTTCAGTAAGTCTAACATTTTATGATACAGAATCTTTTTATTTTTGCCTCGCTTAATATCCAGCAATGCTTAAAGATCATACTCAGTGGATGGACTTCTTACCATCGTATGTTCCAGTCATAGATTGTCAGAAACGTTGCCGTGGAACTGATTTATATCCGTCAGGGATAACTTTAAGGTAGGTAGAGATGAGCTTGATCATAAAAGAAGAGAAGAAAAGAAATACAGGATACTTAGCCTGAAAACTGAGTATTATTTTATTTCATGCTTCAAAAGGCAATACTCAAACTTCTTTAATTGTATACTTCATCAGAACAAATTGTCCTAACCATCTGACATAGGAAAATATCATTGCGATTTTTCCATACTCCATTCTCGTCTTCTTTCATTCGTCTCTGTTATAGAATATAAAGATTTTAATGGCCGTTGGAACGTAGAACCTTGATGATGATGATAAGATGCCCAGCAGTGTAACGACCCCTGTTCACCGCAGGCCTGCAACAGATCTTATCTGTCTTCATTACAGTACATGCCTATCGTTGTAAAGAAACCCCAAGTCCATGCGATATTGAGTAAAGTAAATATTAAGAGTTATTCCAGCATGCCATGCAAAAACATATATTTAAAAATGGCAGACCTGTGATCTGACCAAGCAGCAGGGGAACCCAGTTACATGGCAGCAGTTACATAGGGGAACCCAGTGTTCATACGTTACTAAATAATCTCCAAATAATGGTAAGCACATTGTTTGTATTTCATTTCATCATGTCTTGATGTATATATAACGCAGGATTATATTTCCCTTCTAAAGAAACCGAGAAACAGGCTTGCTAGAACTAGGCAGAACGAATTAAAAATCTCTAAATTAATTCTTTATTCATTGTAATCCAGCCCCTTTCTTTCTTTCTTTCTTTCTTTCTCTCTCTCTCTCTCTCTCTCTCTCTCTCTCTCTCTCTCACACACACACACACACACACACACGCACACGCACACACACACACGCACACACAACCACACAGGGCAGATATTAGCCTTGTCACTGAAGTCAACCAAACTATATATAGAGGTAGAATGGAGAGTATTTTTCAATCTGAAACCGACTGAATTTAGCTACTTCAACGGGGCCCCGAGTGGCCGAATGGTCTAAAGCGCTCTCCGTTACGGATCACTGCCATCTCACCTCTGTCTGCATAGGTTCGAGTCTCGGATTCGGCCAATGTGGGTATGTGAGAAAGCTTGCCAGTAGCTTCTCGAGGGTCGGTGATTCTTTCTGGGGTTTTCCCGGGTTCTTCCTCCACCATTAATACTGGCCGCCATGTATAGCCTATCGTGTGCTGTAAAATGGCGTTAAACCCTACAACAACAACAACAACAACAACTGCTTCAAGAGTTGGGAAGATACTTTTGTCATCAGCCCATATGGCTAAAGTAGTCGTATCGGGGCATAATATCGATGACAGTGTTAAATATCGATGACAGTGTTAAATATAAACTATTAATGTTTCAATGTTTGTAGCCGTCTTTACTCACTTATAAGTTGAGTCAAAGTGAAAACTGCACATACTCAAGTCTTCCATCGCGTAATGTGATGGCAGATCTGGGACTATGTATTTTGTTAGGATAAATAAGGAGGAAGAACAATTTAGACCCTGATCTGTCTGCACATTATGCGCCAGCATATCAGGGTCTATGTTGTTTACAGTTGGATTCGGCTTATAAGCAGGTACGGGCGGTAATCAAACTTTGATATTAAATGTATTAGGTTGTATCACAGTTGTTTTGAAAATATAACTGCCATTTCGCATTACATTGTAAAAGGAAATAAAATATCATTGCTGTTAACTCTCTTACTTTAAAAGCTAGCAGTCCGTTGCTTGGGAGAGCATTCATGTGTTGCAAATCTTCCATCCACATATGAAGAAAGAAAAAAACATGGTTGTCTGAAATAATAGCGACTTGCCGGCATACATGAAATTCTACGTGTTTTGGCACTGACACATTTATATTGATGTTTAAGATTGGGAAACGCTGCTGAGCTTTCCTCATTTCCAACAGAATATCATTGAAGGGTAATTGTAATTTTCTTATTATTATGTTGAACTCTTTCTAAAGTATGCCGTCAGGTTTCATTGCCTAATTTGTACTTGTTACAATATTGAATCATATATTTGTTTGCTCTGAACACAAATTAGAGATTTTTGTTTGTTGGTGGAAATTGTATTGTTATGAGAAATAGCTAGTTCTTTACCATTGTACAAAATTTAAATGAAATTATTGAGACCATACCGACGATAGGAGGAGTACAGTAAAAGGGATGAACTTTTATCTTAATAATAAAATGTTTTTAATGAGTTATAGTCGAAACATAGGTTAAACTTTCGATCTCCATATCAATCGTCCTCCATTAAAATATACTTTACTTAATATATACATGTATATCAAACGAATGTTGGATGCTAAAGGTCATATTCAAGCAAAAAGAGCGTATGTGCCGAACATGGAAGATAATCGACTGCAATCGTTTGCACGAAAAACTGCATGCTTGTAGTCTGAAGGTCATGTATGCAAAACCCATTATCTATCGATGGTAAGCTTTTTGCCATGTCCTTCAAACGAAAGCTGGCGCCCCGGTGAAGTTGTTAATGCCGTAATCCGAAGTGGTACTATTTTCTTTTCTTGAGTTTGCTTAGATGAAAAACTCATTATAGAAAAAATTATATTCATATTATCTTAGCAGGAAGTGTACCGTATATATTCGCTTATTGTATACTTCATAAACAGTACCATTATTTTAATGTTTCTGCTACAGGTCAATATCCAGCGGTATTGACCCTACTTATGTAAAATACTGACCGCTATAGTTTATTATAAATTCGTGGAGGACAGTGAAATTTGCACTGTTGACACGAAAAACTGCATGATTTAAGTCTGAATTTCATGGACGCAAAACCCATTATCTATCGACGGTAAACTTTTTTGTATTAAGCTAAAGCTGGGGTTTTGGTGAAGTTGTTAATGCCGTCATATGAAGTGGTACTTTTGTATTTTCTTTAGTGTGCTTATATGAAAAACTCACCATAGAAAGATTTATATTTAGGTTATCTAAGCATGAAGCGCACAGTATATATTTGTGTACTATATACCTCATAAACATTCCCATTAGTTTAATATTTTTGCCACATGTCAATATCCAGCGATATTGACCCTCGTTAAGTAAAAATATTGACAGCTTCCTTTTGAAATTTTTTAAGTATATAGCCCTTACTGACCACAAAGCAAGTCCGATTATTCAGCAAATGGATCACACCAGGGTATCTAAAACTTTATTTGCAACTTTTAAATCTGAACGGTGTTGAGGAGAATTTCTTCAGCAACAAATAATGTCTACGACAGAGCAGTGTCCGCATATTTCTTAAAACAAGCATGTGCTGCAAGTATAATTTCTAAAGGCACAAAAATCAAGTTTTCCATAGAACAATGGAGAATCTTCTATTTTCACCTGCGAAAATATAAGGGTATATTTTTCACACGCACAGGAGTGAAGAAATAGGCAAAATATTTTGCCAACAATGTTCTATATATCATACTTAAGTACATATAAAAATGTAAAACAAAATCACATACTGTAATTCAATATTGTATGAAAATAAAAGTTTGAGATATTTAGCCGTGGGGCGGCCTGAATATTTAGTGAAATAAATATGTTACGTATAGGACCGGAGGTTGTGTCAGATTTTCCTTTTATTTAATTGACAACTTTAGGAATACTATGTGCACGAGAAGCAATTCTTTCATTTTGATGTTAAGTGTTACTAGTGAACATCGAGTAGACGATCTTTCTCTACGTGACATTTGTGAAACTGAATTTCAATTTATTAATGGCTGTCACCACAGTAAGGAGAATGAAAAGGAAAATAATCACACACAAGCCCTAACTCTACTGTCTAGGCACAAAATGAGGCCTAATTGAGTGTGCTGTCTTATTTGAAATGGTGTTCGAATCAACCCTTTTCGGATTTGATTTCATTTTGTTGATCCTCTACTGGATGAGAGCTTCTATTGTATTCTTTGCCTCGTCAAATTCGTGGTTTCAAAATGACGTATTCGGGCTTATTTCCTTCACTTAATTGAATTATGATGAAGTCATCAATTCCTTGCTCAACATACAATGCCAACTTGATCAGCACTAAGTCAATCGTTTCCATTTTTGAATATTTTGGGTCTCTATATTAAATGAACTTCTGTTAATAACAATAGCAGAATGAAGTTTGTTCTCCAACGATATTGCAGCAACACTAACGCATCGTTTTGCTGGAAATCGTGTAAGATGAACACCGAAATACCATGACATCTTTTTGTTGCGGATCGTGTAAGATGAACTCCAAATCGTGTTAAGATACGCGGTTTATCTTGATGGTAGGCGAAGATTTATGTGTACTATTCAAACAAGGTCCCAGAAATGTTGTAACCATTTACGGAACATATTTCTCTTATCTTATAAAAACAATATCTCATACTGTATGTACTCGCACACAAGTTGAGTCTGCAACCCAAAAAATATTTCGGAATTCATCTTAATGTGTCCGCAGAGTTGGATCTATGTAGTTTATTGGCAGTCATCGGCAGTTTGCATCTTTATCCAACTTGTACGCGAATATATGTCACTGATAAACGCTGCAGTCTTTTGATGAAATTGCATACAATATTGGTTGATTGATTGATCGCTTTGTTTTTTAACGGCACATCAGCACATTAAAGGTTATATGATGAGGCAACTGAGCAAAGTGTTTTTCTCCCAGACAGTCAACGGCGGCCGACCCAGCTCGATCTTGGCAGGATTCGAACTCAGACTTCCAAAATTGTGATTCCAGCACGGTAAAACCACGAGCATTAGATCCTGGAAATTGACAAAACACAACACGTCTAGGAAGCTGAACCCAAACACAGTAACCCATTGTTTGATGAAAGCAACCGATTAATTGTTTGATGAAATACGCATTGTACACGGAAATAAAAGAATCTAAAATCCCAGATTATCTGGAAAAGTAAGGAGAGGGTCAATACCATATGGTGCCAATCACTATTATCATTGATGTTTAATTAGGCCGCAACTTATCAGGTTCATTGTGTTCTACGCATTCTTCAAATAGTTGAATGCAGAGCTAAAAATGATCAATGGTTGGAAACGTTAACATTAGATGAAGGAAGATATATATAAAGGTAATTATGGATGGATAAGTAATTATTGTGGAAGAGACAGGTGGGGACGCGGATCGACTGAAGGAAATTATTAACAGGCTTTGGATTGAATTGTGACGTTAAGTCTATCGAAACATCAGAATTGCATGCGATGATCGAATATTCTCTTGCTTTAGTTTGTTTTGTTTTGCATTGTAAAGTTTCTTTCTGGACGTGAATCGTAAATATTTTATTATTGTGTGATTAACTGTGTAAAAGTAAGGATATATGATGTTTTATCGCCTGCTCTTTGCAAAGTTTGAATCTTGGCAAACCGCGTGTGAACCTTATCTTTCAAAAGGCAATATCTTCGTTGTTTGGTCTAAAGAAAATAAATTCGAATTTGAAGTATGCCTGGCGCCCTTAAAGTTATGAACTTTAGTTCATTTTTTAAATTAAAAATGAGAGAGGTCAAGAAGCAAGAATTATTCACTTTTTTACTTTTTGATTATATTTTGTTTTGGGGTCGGAAAAACCTGTTTTCCGCCCAATTTGTCTCGACTACTTTACATAGTTACATGCTCTTGTTAGCTCAAAACAAACGAAGTGCCGTCAGGTTTAGTAATAGCTATCCATAGATAAAGGGTAAAGAAAAACTATTAAAAATATTTTAACCAACTCCAGGAGAAAGGAATTGTCTCATTTAGAGATTTCGTCTTCTTCGTTATCATCGTCGTAGTCGTTATCATCATCATCATGATCATCATGATCATAATCATGATGATGATGATCATCATCATCATCATCAAAGACCACATGTGGTTCAGAACAATTCGAGAAACTCGTTATTAAATTGAGCCAAAGATATACTTGCCATTTTCAATTCTTTCTGGCTATTTAACCATTATTTCACCAACTTAACATTATACTATCCTAGGGCTTTTGTGTAATTCTTGGCTTTACTTTTGTAGAACTATGCTTTTGATTGGCACCAGAGAGCCATCATTGTGCTGTAGTGTCTCTAAATCGTAATACATACATATAATCTCAGTCTTAATTTTGAAAACGTGTTATCTTTATTATATGGATTGAAACTTTACAATACATGTTATTCGCCACAACATTTTCGTTAACAGTACATCAAAATCATTGCAGTAACCTTTTATGCTTCCATTGTTTTGGTCAGCTGAATAGCTCAACTGCGGATAAGTCAAAGACAAAAGAGTGTTCTTGTTAAACTGATTGGTTTGGTTCTGTGCGGTTTAACACCATTTACAGCCCATAGCGGCCAGTATATTTGGTGGAAGAAGAACTCTAGAAGACCATTGGAAGAGTGTGTGTGTGTGTCTGTGTGTGTGATTAGGATTTTTAACGTAGCTTTAACAATTTTTCTGTCATATTGCTCCGATGTCTGCAATGTGACAGTTTATAGTGATATCTAGCACTGGAGCATCATGCCGCAGACATGTAGCATGATGTCCCACCTAGTCACATTATCATGACACCAGGCCGACCAGTCCTAACACTAACCTCTTAATGCTGAGCGCCTAGCGAGGCAGCTGTTAGTACCATTTTTGTAAGTCTTTGGTATGACTCGGCCAGGGTTCGAACCCACGACCTCCCTCTTTCGAGGAGGACGCTCTAACCACTAGGCCACCGGAGAGGTGCCAGTGGGAAGAACTACCGACCCACCGAGGGTACTGACAAACTTTCTCACATACTCACGTTGGTCGAGCCGGGACTCACGTTGGTTGAGCCGGGACTCGAACTCAGCGGACAGAGGTGAGATGTGTGAGTGCTCAGTAAAGACGAGCGTCTTTGACCACTCAGCCGGGGGTTGAGGGTGGGGGTGGGGAAAATTGAAATATTTGATTTTCCAAAATTAAAATAGCTACATGTATATCTTTTTCTACTTTTTTAAGCATTGTTATACTATATTTACCGATTGAATCAAACACTCGCGTGAGTCCCTTGTTTTCTCCTGTTTCTAAGGACTTCTGGAGATCAATCGTTGTCACGCTCTAATAACGCTCCAAGACTGTTAATAATTTTCCTCTCATCAATCAGTAGACACAAAATATCCCAAATTCATATTTGCATCACACCTTCACAATTGCATGGCTTCTTCTTGATAGGATTCCGTAAGGTAGCGCCAGTACTTCACACCATGAAAATATAAATATAACTCAAACACCCAAAACAGGGAACTATTTTCCTACTCTATCCCTGAATCAGTCGAACCACGATTTTGGGCCTCACTTCACCTGCATCCCTCTACTACATTTACCTGCATAGCAACAATAAAAGGTGTTTTCAGATAATGGAACAACTCTTTTACAATTATTCCATCGTACAAACTATCAGTCCCTATCACAAATGTTTCACATGGAAATCCACAACAAATTAATACATTTAGATTTAAATAGGAACTACTTGGCTCCATGCGCACTTGTCCGGCTCTGACCTGAATATGCTATATTGTTAACTGACTTCAGTTCCATTTCACTTTTTACTATTGTAATCAAAGAAAGGTAAACATCTATGTGACATCTTCCACAAGATGAAAAGAATATCAATTTAATGGAGTGGAAATGAGTAGGATGCAAGACGAAAAGAGTATCAATTTAACGGAGTGAAAATGTGTAGGATGCAAGACTAAAAGAGTATAAATGCAATGGAGTGACAAGAATATACATGTAACGGAGTGAAAATGTGTAGGATGCAAGACTAAAAGAGTATAAATGCAATGGAGTGACAAGAATATACATGTAACGGAGTGAAAATGTGTAGGATGCAAGACTAAAAGAGTATAAATGCAATGGAGTGACAAGAATATACATGTAATGGAGTGGAAATGTGTAGGATGCAAGACGAAAAGAGTATAAATGCAATGGAGTGACAAGAATATACATGTAACGGAGTGAAAATGTGTAGGATGCAAGACGGAAAGAATATCAATTTAATGGAGTGCCAAGAATATACACTTAATGGAGTGGAAATGTGTAGGATGCAAGACGAAAAGAGTATCAATTTAATGGAGTGGAAATGAGTAGGATGCAAGACGAAAAGAGTATCAATTTAATGGAGTGGAAATGTGTAGGATGCAAGACGAAAAGAGTATCAATTTAATGGAGTGGAAATGTGTAGGATGCAAGACGGAAAGAATATCAATTTAATGGAGTGGAAATGAGTAGGATGCAAGACGAAAAGAGTCTCAATTTAATGGAGTGGAAATGAGTAGGATGCAAGAAGAAAAGAGTATAAATGCAATGGAGTGACAAGAATATACACGTAATGGAGTGGAAATGTGTAGGATGCAAGACGAAAAGAGTATAAATGCAATGGAGTGACAAAAATATATCTGTAACGGAGTGGAAATGAGTAGGATGCAAGAGGAAAAGAGTATAAATACAATGGAGTGACAAGAATATACATGTAATGGAGTGAAAATATGTAGGATACACGATAAAAATATTATTGTCATGGAGTGGTAGTAGGTAGGATACAAGTCAATGTGATTACGCGACTGCATTTGTCACTTACAAACGTGTGAAGCTATGCTTTAAAGGAGAGTTTCAATATGCACATTAGATGAAAAATTGTCGAAACCAAAATCATGCAAAATATATAAACTCAACATGTATAATTCACCGGTTACTTTGTGCTGATTAATTGTTTAGCTTTTAAAGTTTTTTTTTTTCACTAAGATTTTTCTATAATTAAATATGCCTAAACATTTTTCCAATTTCTGAAGAAACAATTTTTCTTCTTTTTGGTAAAATTGCAGCCTTGTCTATTTCGCACAAGTCATTGTAAGTTGCCTGGATTCATTGGGTTGTATGCTGCATATACAGCATACTATTCATTGTAAGTCGTGTTGATTTATTAGGTTACACACTGAATATATAGTATGCATTGAAAGTCGTGTGGAATTATTGGGTTACACAATGCATATACAGCATAGTATGCATTGAAAGTCGTGTGGAATTATTGGGTTACACGATGCATATACAGCATAGCACATAGATAAGGCTCAAGGATTTTCCGAGTTAAAATTCAGCATTTGTGCGAAACCAATTGGATTTGGCAACTTTGTTACTTCTTTCTAACTGTGAAAATATGTAATACCTGGATAGGTTATTCGTCAAGGATACTGTGTTATTTTTAGTATCAAGGCTGGCAATACTGTGTTATTTTCAGTATCAATGCTGGCAATACTGTATAAGTTTCAGTATCAAGGCTGGCAATACTGTGTAATTTTCAGCATCAAGGCTGGGAATACTGTGTTATTTTCAGCATCAAGGCGGGCAATACTGTGTTATTTTCAGTATCAAGGCTGGCAATACTGTGTAATTTTCAGTATCAAGGCTGGCAATACTGCGTAATTTTCAGTATCAAGGCTGGCAATACTGCGTAATGTTCAGTATCAAGGCTGGCAATGTTGTGCTATTTTCAGTATCAAGGCTGTCAATACTGTATAATTTTCAGTATCAAGGCTGGCAATACTGTGTAATTTTCAGTATCAAGGCTAGCAATACTGCGTAATGTTCAGTATCAAGACTGGAACTTACGAAATATGATACTAGAATTTATTTGTGCCGATCTCTGTATGTAAACGTTACGGTGGAATCAACAATACGTATTTTTGTACAGTAGCATGTCGGCATCAACAATAGTCATTTTGTCCATCTATCCTGGCTAAATACTGTGCTTGTTTTATGTGTTTACTTAATTTTCGTTTTAGAAAACGTTTAAAAGATTATTGTTTGTTTGTATTGTCAAAAGAAAGATATTGATACAACTAAGATTGCTTAGACACAAAGATGTCAGAGCAGGGACCCAAAGTATTACGCTATATAGTGGTAGAAGTCTGCAAGAAAGGCGTTACGTAAGCTTTGTGATTCGGCAGCTGACAGTTTATACCACGATAGGTGCAAAAACACAGTATTAAACTCTATTAATTGCAATTCTTTTTATTTCATTATTTTTTTATTTTATTTTGTTTCCTAAAAATTACTACGAGTCTTAGAGCCTTATTTCAGCGTATGAATACTAGTTGAAAGCTTCTGATACAGAGCTATTTATAAAATAAGGGATTCTCCGTCAACAACTTAATAACTACGTCTATATCAAACAAAGTAATTCCAACAAAGGTAGCCGATCTAAGGTTTCGAATATTCCACAGTATGGTCATAATATCTGACCTAAATGGGCACAGGGATTGTTTGTAGAATCTCAGTATTCAAAGCATAGAATCTATTGTTCTGTTGGACATAAAAATGAATATAAGACTTGATGCTTTCATGGACGGGTTCAACGTGATTTGGCCGTTTCAACATTGTCCAGACTCGTCAGTAACCAAGCCTCATTTCTTGAAACATTTGTTCGTGTTCATTAACAGGCTAGGCTAACTACAGGGGTTCCTTACAAAAGAAATGAAGACAATCGGTTAATTATCATATGATATAGGAGGTTTAATAGTCACAAAAACTAAGACAGACCCTAACATTTACGCTGGGGAGGGGCGGGATATAGATCCCAGTGTTATATTATTAGTCTCGTGGAGTCCTCCACCCAAACTTCCATATATCCGTTTATCTATATTTTTTGTTTATTTTTTACGTCCCCCAATTAAATTTTCTTAGACCCAATGTTCTTCTTGGCACAGTTTGAGTTTCCCAGCTCAGAGATAGGGGGTCTACTGAAGATATTTTACTAGCCGAGAAATTTAAATCGTTTTGGTTTCTGGTAATCCTGCTGTTCAACAGGCAAGCGACTTAAGTTTAGTTGGTTCATTCGAAATGCTTGCTTAATAGCTCAGCTTTTGAAATGTCGTAAACTTCAGAAGGCATATCAAACATTAATGGTTGAATTTGTTCAGTGTTTCCATGTAAGAAATGTATCAGAGTGAGTCAATGTGTTCAGTATTTCCATATAAGAAATGTAAAAGATTTTAATAAATCAATGTGTTCGGTGTTTCCATGTAAGAAATATATCAGGTATTGATGGGTCAATGTGTTCAGTGTTTCCATGTAATAAATTTGTCAGATATTAATGGGTCAATGTGTTCACTGTTTGCATACAATAAATGTGTCAGAATGGGTCAGTGTGTTCGGTGTTTCCATGTAAGATATATATCAAGTAATGATGGGTCGATGTGTTCAATATTTCCATGTAATAAATTTGTCAGATATTAATGGATCAATGTGTTCGGCATTTCCATGTAAGAAATGTATCAGATATTAATGGGTCAATGTGTTCACTGTTTGCATACAAGAAATGGGTCAGAATGGGTCAATGTGTTCAGTGTTTCCATGTAAGAAATGTATCAAACATTAATGGGTCAATGTATTCAGTGTTTATATGTAAGAAATGTATCCAACATTAATGGGTCAATGTGTTCACTGTTCATATGTAAGAAATGTAGCAGATATTAATGGGTCCATGTGTTCGGTGTTTCCATGTAAGAAATATATCAGGTATTGATGGGTCAATGTGTTCAGTGTTTCCATGTAAGAAATGTATCAAATATTAATGGGTCAATTTGTTCCCTATTTGCATATAAGAAATGTATCAGAATGGGTCAATGTGTTCAGTGTTTCCATGTAAGAAATGTATCAGATATTAATTGGTCAGTGTGTTCGGTGTTTCCATGTAAGAAATATATCAGGTATTGGTGGGTCAATGTGTTCAGTGTTTCCATGTAAGAAATGTATCAAATATTAATGGGTCAATTTGTTCCCTATTTGCATATAAGAAATGTATCAGAATGGGTCAATGTGTTCAGTGTTTCCATGTAAGAAATGTATCAGATATTAATTGGTCAGTGTGTTCGGTGTTTCCATGTAAGAAATATATCAGGTATTGGTGGGTCAATGTGTTCAGTGTTTCCATGTAAGAAATGTATCAAATATTAATGGGTCAATGTGTTCCCTGTTTGCATATAAGAAATGTATCAGAATCGGTCAGTGTGTTCTGTGTTTCCATGTAAGATATGTATCAGATATTAATGGGTCAATGTGGTCGGTGTTTCAATGTAAGAAATATATCAGGTATTGATGGGTCAATGTGTTCAGTGTTTCCATGTAAGAAATGTATCAGATATTAATGGGTCAATGTGGTCGGTGTTTCCATATAAGAAATGCATCAGAATGGGTCAGTGTGTTCTGTGTTTCCGTGTAAGATATGTATCAGATATTAATTGGTCAATGTATTCGGTGTTTCAATGTAAGAAACATATCAGGTATTGATGGGTCAATGTGTTCAGTGTTTCCATGTAAGAAATGTATCAGATATTAATTTGTCAATGTGGTCGGTGTTTCCATATAAGAAATGTATCAGAATGGGTCAGTGTGTTCTGTGTTTCCATGTAAGATATATATCAGATATACCATTTCGGACACAACAGTTGCATGCATAATATTGTCATGGAAATAATTTTTCAGAAAAAGATTTCTAAAAAGTTGTTGTTTGATTGTGTCAAAGTCAATTTATTTCATTTTCTGAAGAAAAAAAATACGTTTTAGTTCGTTTTGAAGGCTTTTAGTTGTGTGCCTTTTCATTCAGTTTCCAGTGGTTACTTTGCACGCGACTGTGATCAAACCTGGTACCAACTAGTTCTCCGTACTGTTTATACAGAAATGAACGCAGCTCAGCTTTATGACATGGTTATGATCTGACCAATGAAATTCTTCTTTGTATTTACTAATTAATGCCTTTGCAATTATTAAGCATTCTTCCGCACAGGGCATTGTCGCTACTGCTTGACGTCGGATAATTTGATGTTGATGCACCATCCACTTTGTCGATTGACCAGGAAATGCAGATGCTTTAACGTTTGGTGTTCTTTGCAAGCCAGGACCTCTTCTATTAGTTATCGATTACAAAAACATCCATTGTTATGGAAAAACGTAAGATCCGTGTTAGCAAGAACGATAACTTTCTGATGATATGAATGGTCAGGCTAAGAATAACACGATATTAAGTCACATTATATGAACCTTTGGGGGGTGCGGGGTGGAATCAAAACGTTAAAATAATTAACTCGCGACGTCCCTTATTATATTATTAAATGAAAGAGTCATCTCTGCGCTATTTGATTGCATATGACGTTCTTTTGGAAAGAAAAGCTTTGACATTAAACATTTTTTGCGTTGTAAAAAATATTCTACCCATTTTTTATTTTATGACAATAATGTTTGATATTTTATGTCAATTAACGAATGCACCAGTAGGGGGCCTACAGGAAATTCGCATGTATGAAAAACAACACATGTAACCGTATAACAAAGTGTGCAAATGTATATTTACGTTTATTTACGTAGGTATATGAAAATATTGTCAAGTAAGCAGATTTACATAAGCTGCAAATTTATATGGTGTGTACGTTTGCACCTCTCCAGAGGTAACAATCAAATTTGCATTTGTGAAAATTTACATGGGATGTAAGTTTTAGCCCTTAAACTCATAGCATTATACATATAGCTGTATTGCAATTCATCTGTTTAACAGTTTATCCAAGATATTATGCTTTATTCTTCTTACGAATTTTATCTAAGTTTGCTTGAACGATAATCTTTTTGTACCTGGCTACACGGTTCTGATATTATTTTTCCAGCAGTATAGTAATAATGATATATGCCTGTCTGTATACTTTATGAAATGTGCCTCGATATCAGTCTATCCTGTGATAGGTGCCTATGTACGTTTATTCTTTGTAAGAAGTTTGCTTGAAGGATAATCTGTTTGTACTTGGCTACTCGGTTCTGAGATAATTTTTTCCAACAACATGTAAGAAATGATATATGCTTGTCTTTGTACCTGTGAAATGTGTGAGATATTAGTCTATCCTACGATATGTGCCTAGGCAAGTTTGTTCTTTGTAAGAACTTTAAATTTGCTTGAACGATAAACTGTTTGTACTTGGTTGCATGGTTCTGAGATTATTTTTTCCAACAGCATATAAGTAATGCTAAATGCCTGTCGGTTTAGCCCATGAAATGTGTTGATGTATCAGTCTATCCTACGATATGTGGCTAAGTACTTTATGGGATGAACTGATGGACGGACGGTGATAATTCATATGGTAGTATAAAACTTGAACAGCATGAAAACAATTCTCCAAATTAAAATTAAATATTTGAAAGCAAAGGCATGTCCGAAAACAAACTGGTATGATGCAAAATATCATTGTTTTATCTATCTTCTTTAGAGATAAAAGGATTGCATAAAGAAATGAATTCAAAGGATACGGACATCTCTAATAATTGAGTAGTGCGGTGAAAAACCTGCTTCCAAGCTTTTTCATTCATGCAGACTTATTGGCTTTGACTTGAGTGGTATTTATATGAATCGCAATGCAAATTGTTGCTTCGATACAAAAGGTTCTTTACAAATTACGGAGAGTAAACGAAATTAGAGCCTATATTGATAGTGAACACCAGACCAAACTTGGTTTCAGCTATATCTTTTAAACGTTTTATATGCATGGAACACATTTCTGACGAACATGCGCAACACTTTGTTCTTATCAGAGGCACAAAGGTCATAGACAGTGAAAATGCGAAAGCTTCTTCCGTCTCCAAATTATATGTGAGAAAAAAAGCTGGAAATGCAGAAAATAAACATTTCAAATGTATGAGGCACTCATTTATGAATGTGATTCTTCGTTCGAAGGCAAAGAGACATCAACGTCAGAGCGATTTGAAAAATCAGTCACATGTTATTATGATGACTGTCTTCCTGTGAGTATTCCTAGCTGGATGGTAATTTAAACTTAGTTTCATCTCCAGTTAATGTTAAAAAAAATAACACGGGTTTTGCTTATTTCCGTTTTAATTATTTGTCTTAGTGATGAAAATGAATAAACTAATAAAAATAACATACTTTTCTAAAAAAAAAGTTTAAGTATTATTATTATGTACATCAGGCTCCTTGTTGTCGTCCATGTAGGGTAGCTTACGAATTAAGTAGAAGTAACGTCATGTGTAATGACCTCATGCCGAAAAATTGCCCCACGTGGGCGGTGTCTTAATTTTTACGGACAAACTTTGTAATATGGCTGCTAAGTTGTAACTGGTAGAGTTAAACTGAAGACGACGTTCTCTGGGCACAGTTATCATACAGCCTGGGGTCCCGAGTGGTCTAAAGTTCTCACCGTTACGGATCATTACCATCTCACCTCTGTCTGCGTGGGTTCGAGATTCGGGTTCAGCCAGTGTGGGCCTGTGAGAAAGCTTGCCGGTGACTTCTCGTGAGTCGGTAGTTCTATCTGGGGTTTTCTCGGGTTCTTCCTCCACCATTTATACTGGTTGCCATGCATTATATCTATCATGTGCTGGAAAATGTCGTTAAACCCTACAACAACAACAACCATACAGCTTAACAGTAAATGATATTATGTACACGCTGATATATCAGAACAACATTGTTCACAGAGTATAAGATATAGTTCAGCGAAAAGATCACTCCAGTTTTGTTTTGTTTGCCGTATGCAATATGGCAGTGCGCGTGATGTCTTGTGGGAAAATCATATGTATATCAACAAAGCGAATTTATAACCTGCCTGCATACTAGTCATAAAACCAGAGTGAATGCATCGCAAATTTGTTAATACATGCAGGCAAATTGTGTGCACGTTTGTCGGGCACAACTGATTGATTCTCGTGTTGATCTAACCCTTTTAATCAATAGAAAGCTATCAATAATACTGATTTGTTCGTATCGTTGGTGTTGAGTTAGAATTTGACTGATGAATAGCAGGTGCCCTGTGTGCCCAGCATTATTACACTGTCCGCATAACTTCAAAAGGATATATAATTGCAGATGTTATAATCGCATATTGGAAACGATTGATAGGTCATTAGTTCAGCGCTTTGATGTGGGATGAGGATCATCTGGCCAAGATTATTAACATCAGTCATCATCATCATCACTAATTGACAGGAACTTTTTGAGCACCAAAAGTATCTTAAATATAAGAAGCCATTTAGAAAAATTATGAAAGCACTTCAAAGAGGTTTCAAAGCATTGTGAGTTTACGGTAACTCAGGAAGCCTATTTTAGTCGCACGACTCGAACATCAGCATGGTCCTGGAAAACAACAACAGCAGCAACCAAGACTCTACTATTACTGATGCCAGGATGAACTGCATACTCGTCCTACCAGATCTAGAAAAATCTTCTCACCTGATTGAGTTTAAAAGAAGACATGAAGTGTGCATTACTTCCAAATAGTATGGATTTATTTTTATGTAATTTGTGTAACTTCCATTTCCAAACTTCTTCTTCCCGATTATTCTTAATAAGGTAACCAAAATGAAGATACAAAAACCTAATAATATTTTGTTTACAAAATTAACCCCGACGATGCTAATTACATTAATGCTAAACCCTGAATCACGAAAAGTTCGGTGTTATAAATTTTGATCAAGGTTGCATTCTTTCAATTTCTGCTTGCAAGTAGTATTTCGAAACAAACAGAATATCATCCCTTTACTAATCCAGAGTGTCAAACTTAATTTTTACGTAAAATTAAGACTTCACATAAAATGAAGAAAGGGGATATGATGGGGGAAATGGACAACGATATAAGCTCATGTATATGCTTTAGAAACGAGCAATGTCACTGGAGGAGATCACGTCCGTCAACATTACGAGTTATTTAAATTGCACTGAATGCCAAAACAGCTGGCTTGTACTGACAATTTATAATGCTTTGCATATCCATTATTTAAATAATTATAAATCTGACCAGTACCACCCAAACTCGAATTAGCCATAATGAGAGACTTAAACGTTATAATTAGCCATAATGAGAGACTTAAACTTTATAATTAGCCATAATGAGAGACTTCAACATTATAATTAGCCGTAATGAGAGACGTAACCTTTATAATTAGCCATAATGAAAGACTTAAACTTTATAATTAGCCATAATGAGAGACTTAAACTTTATAATTAGCTACAATGAGAGACTTAAACTTTATAATTAGCCATAATGAGAGACTTAAACTTTATAATTAGCCACAATGAATGACTTAAACTGCCATAATGAGAGACTTAAACTTTATAATTAGCCATAATGAGAGACTTCTACTTTATAATTAGACATAATGAGAGACTTCGACTTTATTTTTAGTTGTGCTTCTTAGACCCTCATATTCGTAATCTATAACTTGCGTGCTTTGTTTTGTTACCTGCGGATGCTCTTAATATTTCCCTCGGGAATCCTACGAGGATACATTAAACATAATTGTACCTCAAATGCTCCCCACCCCCATGAAACTACAAACCATGCCGGAGTTTCAATAACCCCATCAAAGTAGTATGTACAAAGACAAATGCCTTATCTTGAAGCTGGCAATGTAAGTGACCCAAGAGAACGCTGCGTTTACCATTGCTGACTTGACCTAACGCGGAAGAAATAAGACTTTGAAACGTTCTGATTAATGTGACTTGCTTCTCTTATCTGTGTTTATCTTCAAGATTTATTATATCTACAATGTTAAGTTTCCAATAATGTCTGGCTGATATATCAAGTTAGCAATGGCCGATTGTTAATCTGAACATAAAAAAGATGCCTCTAGTATTGCATACATGTGGATTAAAATTACCCACGACACCTTACATCTCCTTGAGACAGGTATTGGTTCCAACTAGGCTTATCTATTTGTTTCCGCAGATACATGTTCAGCGTGACCATTTCCTTTCATAGGAACTTGCCCTTACTTGCTAAAGATAATTTATGCTATCATTAGGCCTACGTTCGGTTATTCATCAATCCAATGAGTTGAGGGACTAGCTAAAAAGAACAGCATAACGTAGGGTTGGAGTGATAGTAAACAAATTAGAAGATGCAATGTATGTGTGTTTATCTGTTTTTCTTTGATCAGTCTACTGAACGAATAGGACCCACTGAAGGAGACACTATATTGCTTATACCTGTATTTAGTCTTCACATAGTACTTTCTCCAGTTCCTAGTTGGTATCTACAGACGGAGCGACAAATTCAGCTGTTTTCTAAATAAATGTTAGAAAAAAAATTATTTTGCCATAAAAAATGAAAATATGTTGTTGATATCATTCAATTCGTTTTAAGATTACTCGGTCATCTCCGTACATTTCTTAGTGACGAAAACTACCGAAGTACCGGTACATAGAAAAAGTGGCATCGTACGTACCATCCGAACTGAGATCGCAAAACGAATCGGAGAATCTTTCGCAAAAGGCAAGTTCGCATAGTACACGAAAAATAATAAACTACTACTTATTAGGAAAATTCACAATTCAGGAACATTCGAATCAGATGTGACTCTCGGTTCTTTGGCGGTAGATTAGGGGCCGGCCTGCACAAAAATAGGAAACTGGGCTCACAATTGAAATAAATGTACAGCCACATTCAGAAGAAGATGGATGGGGGCATTCGGGGCGCCTTTGCTTTCTACAGCTTCCTGTATACCGGTAATACCGTACACCTCTAGCTTTTAGGGTTTTAATCTATTTGAAATGATTGGTTTGCTATGGTTATGGGGATAGGAGTTGAACAAAGATGAAAATAACAGAAAAAGAAGAAATCCATTGATTTTTACTTATTGTCTAATACATTGGTATTTGGATTAATATTTTATACTGATATTCCAGGAATAGAAAAGATTGCACCATAAAATCTTAAAGCATTTTATGCGAGGATGCGTATTTAGTCAAAACTGGTTTAGTGTTGTTTTCAATCGAATGTTTGTTGTCGACAAACGTCATCTTCGTTTGCCAAGGTTCAGATATATAAACCCTATCTACACTTTGGTGGATCGAACAGATATTTCATTGTTTTGTCCTAACGACCTCTCTTGCACATCATGAATTGCTTCCCATAGCATGTAATGACAATGAACCAATAGCGCGTAACAACGCTGTATTGTACGTTAGCCTAAAACAGTGGAGGCAATTGAATACAAAAGCATATTTTCTAAGTTTAGCATTGAAGGTATGACTAAGTACCAGAGAAAAGCCATTACATGTGTAACCGAGGGAAAGGGTGTATTGTTACAAACACAGACCGGCAGTAGAAAATTGCATATTTATGAATCCATTCCAGTTGTGTGCTGACCTTGTATCGGTCATGTAGGAACAGTATTCAGATTTGAACAGCCCGATTTTGATTGGATGCGATGGATTCCAGTTGCATTCAATGAAATTCACAGACCCGAAGCACATACATATCTGTTTGATCCACTAAGGTGTAGATAGGGTTAAGATATCGATACCTTGGCTAGCGAAGATGGACGAACGCATGACGCACAGTACACGACGAGCACGGAGCCATTATGTAATCTCACTGGACCGAAACAGTCTCCTGCGATACAAGCTAAAACTGCCAACAGCTGTATTCCTCTTGTAGCGACATACCACCCAGATACCCTAAACACGTAATATTGTCAGGATTAAGTGGTATATTACTGAGTTCTCTACACGTCTGAGATCTTCAAAGAACCACTAATGGTCCATTACCGACGTCCAAGAGTTTACATTACCACATAGTATGTGCCATGTTGAACTCGATCACAGAAATGAAGTAGGCGTGAAACAAATGTTAGGACATGTGTTATCTATCTGAAGGCAAATACCAATGACTACTCCCTTAATCAGTTTATCAACATGCTTTACTTACAATAGCAGTCAGAGATTGCTACCTTAATGAGTTTATCAACATGCGTTACATACAACACTAATGGAAAGGTTAATATGTGATTATAATGAACACAATGTGCGTCCTGACTTGCAATATTTGTGACATCCAATATGTTGGTGAAACAGTTGACGTTAGAAAAACAGAACTGAAACTGAACAACCACGAAAGCTATATCAGAAACAAAGTCAACACAAACCTTACCAACTATTTCAACTCAGCGGGACACTCTTTCCAGCCCATCGAAATGACGCCCATTGAATCAAAAATAAAGTGGCATTGCCAATCAACGTGGATATGAAAAATAAATATTGGATACTGCAGATGCAAACATGTTATAAATGTGGTTTAAACAAAAACTGTTCTAAATAAACTCTGTTTAAGCCCCGGACATCAGTTCATTTGCTATCAGTTTGATCAGTTTTATCAGCCCCACTCTTCTCCTGCATGTGTAATATTATGTATATTTGATTTAATTTATATTTGATTTAATTTAATTGTTCGTAAGTTTTAAAATCTTTCTAGCTTTAATTTCATTACATGTCAAAGTAATGTAATTTTGTTTATTAGGAATTTGATATGTTCCAGAAATTAGTTTGACCTGATTGTTTAGTCGTAAACATCAAACTTTGTATCACTTGCTGACCTAGTTTCTGGACTTGATTGAGAATCAATTAAACAACTTCTTTTTTGTAATTTATTTTTATTGTGGGATACATAGAGTGAGATCGAGGCTGTACTGGAATACGTGATCTTAGACATGTAAATAGCTCCTGAACTGTTCTGGAATGTGATCACGTGGCCCTCATACGGGTATCTATTTTGCGTCTTTTTTGACTGTATAACCTGTCTATAGACAAATTAATTAGCTGGGCATTTACATTTTCTTTGTGATCAGTTTGGAGTTACATTTTAATTTTTATTCAAATTGTTTGAATTCTAAAAGATCCATTCTTTTTCCTGGAAATTTTGAGTGCTTATACAGAATTCTTGGACAAAGACATTTCTTGGTATTTTTTTTGGAAATTCAAACGCCGGAATATTGTTTGTGAATCAACAAAGAACTGTAGACACAACAGCACAATATTAGCAACAGTATACGTCATCGCCTTCCATTTTGGAATTTTTGTCGGGACTCGAACTTGAATTCATCAGTACATTCCATTACTAGGACTTTAAAAATTTAATTCGTGGATTATTCTTGGATTATTTCCAGATTTGATTTTTTTAAAACCGTAAATTGTTTTTTTTTTTTCTTTCATTTTTTACATTGTTTTTGCAGAGAAATGTGTGCGTGTGTGTGATTTGGATGTTTAATGTAGCTTTAACAATTTTCAGTCATCTTGCTACGATGTCTACAGTGTGGCAGTTTATAGTGGTGCATAGCAGACATATAGCATGATGTCCCACCCAGTCACATTATCTTGACGCCAGGCCGACCAGTCCTAACTATTATGTCACTTGTTTAGGTTAGAAAAAAAACAGTAACACAAGAAAGAGTGAAAACAACAAGCTTTGAAAAAATGCAATGATTTATTTCCCTGGAATTTTTTTTAAAAATGAAAAAATATGAACTTACAGTTTTATAGAATCAAATCCAAAAATAATCCAAGAATAATCCAAGAATAAAATTTTAGTAGTTCTAATAATAAAATGTTCTACTGATTTCACGTTCGAATCCCGACGAAGAATCCAAGACGATGACGTATGCAGGCTAAAAACGTAACAGTAAACAAGTTATCGACAGCAAGAGCAAAGAATGTAGCTTAACAAATAAATATATTAACCTTTCTGTTCATCTTGTCCCTTGGTTAGAGCGTCCGTCTCTGATATGGGAGATCTCGGGTTCAAACCCCGACAGCAAAACAAAGACTGTATGTTCGCAAAAAATATAATACGTTTTTGTTCATCGGCTGCCGTTTAATGATCTACGAAATAAAAAATGAACAGTACGCTTTTAATAGCAAACTCTTCAATACAAAAACCTCGATTAGCGGAGTTTAGTCAAGGTATAAGATTGTACATTTGCGAATATTGTCTTCAGACTTTTGAAGAGGAACAACGAAAATAATCTGCATAATATCTTTCAGACGAATAAACACTTCGCCTTTGTACGGAAGCAATTTATTTGCACACTGTCTGCAAAAAGGATGCATGTGCGACTAGAAATGTGTATGTCTAAATATTTTACCTTAGGCATTGGAGAGATTCAACCTTGGTCGCTTGTCAAACTCGTTCTGAATTACAAGTAACTTTCCCACGTGTAAACATGTGAATGACCTAACAATTAAAGGCAGAATGGGGTTTATAGCGAATAAAATGTACTCTTCAATTTTAATTTTACCTATTTTAGACTTTTTTCATCAAGAATAAAAACAATTTGAAAATACAGTGTGTGTGTATATACACTTACTAGTGACCACATTCTACTGGATAGATATTGCACGTGAGAAATAGGGATTTCCTATGAGTGACTGGCTATGCAAAAGCGAGCACGTGCTTGTACGTAACCCGCGAGTACTTGCTAAATTGAATTATTAATATATCAGAATGCATGGTTTAAGATATCCTATGTTAGCGTGAGCTAAGTGCAATACTGAAAAAAGCGGTGGAAAACTGAAACCTTCAAAATCCATATATAAAGTGGTGCGGACGTAAATTGTCATGTTTGCAAATATAGGTAAAACCGAAAGACGACGGTAATATCAAATAACATTCAAAGAATGCAAATTATGTTAAATCAGGAACATCAAAATGATTTTAAATCGAGCCAGCATATTGGAGGGCATATAAGTTACGCCCTGTGCTGATGGTGGGTGAGCATACATCATTCTCTGCATTTATTTGTTTAGGAACAAATACTAAGGCGACAAGCAGACATTTTACTTTGGATTTTCGTGACAAAAATACAAATAGTCGACGCTTTCAAGAGAATAAACTAATATGGGGTAAAAAGAAATTCTTTAGGATTTTACAAAATTCACAACTTCAAACCTCGTTATGATAAAACCAGTATGTTCCAGTTTATTTATGTAATTTTAATTATCCACGTTAATTTGAATTTGGTGACGACTAATGTATCGCATTAGCGGGAAAAAACGAAAGAGGGCTGTTTGGAAATTACATTGACGAGAGAGAGAGAGAGAGAGAGAGAGAGAGAGAGAGATAGTGTTCATGAAAAGCATGGATATAAATTACGCTTTCTTTTATTTCCTGTACAATATAATTATGTCATCCCTCGCTGCATGTAACTACGTTACTGGTCTCATTAATTTCCTTTTGCTTTTCCTTCATCGATGGTAATTAAGTCTATTGTGTTCACTTTAACTATTTTCCCTCATATTAAAGGCAAATTGGCTTCAGAAACGCCGGATGTTTGAAACATTTGCTGGGATCATATTTACTTTAATATTTACAGAAAAGCAATAACTTCAATTTCTTTCAGATAATCGATAAGTAAGACAGAAATAAAAGATCCATAATGATCGTCCAAAATTTGGCAACAAGAGTCAAACTTTATATGTGAATATTACCGAAGATTAAGGTTAAACTAATACATTAAAAAAATTGCTTGAATCTGGGTTGCTGTTATTGTGTGTGTGTGTGTGTGTGTGTGTGTGTGTGTGATTGTTTCATTTTTATCATGCATAACGCACATTTAACTGCTGACAGCATAGACCCAGAGCTGTCATCACATACTATGCTGGCAAATCTGGGTCTACGCTTTCCGTTATACGTACGAGTTGAAGTTCGTCTTGTTCAACCAGACTCTCGCGGGGCCTAGTGAGATCTGTGTTCCTTGTCTGGTTCTAATCTCGTAGAGGACTGATTGAACAAGACTAATTTCATACGAGCAGCTTAGATCCCTATCTGCCGAGGTACTACATGAGGGCAGATCTATCTTTGCTTGTTTTCATAGCAGGTGCGCGTTATTCACGGATCAAGACATCGGTATTATCCGGTACATATCTATACAACGAGGTTTCCTTACGGACCTAACATATGCCCCAAAAATATTCTTTCGATTGGTACAAACATTATCCAGATTCTCTACAAAACTCTGAAAATAGCGAACCTTATTTATATTACATTCACACTTGTATCTGGAACACGTTATTGCTGTATGTGGCCAATTGACTTCTTTCAGTTAAGTGAGTGGAATATTATATTTTACGTTTTACGAGTTTTTAATTGACCCCGTCCGATGCATGCTTTCTTGTAATCATAATAAAGAATTGCAATGAAACACGGACATACAGTGCATAAACATTTGGCAACAAATATAAACCGTACATGAAATCAAGCATATACATCACATGGACCAGGCTTTTAGGGTATAACCTTGTAATGATTTGATGTCAGCTCTCCATCTGGGTGGGGGTGGGGGGAAGACGATTTTCATATGAGTGACAGACTAGGGATAAACGGGCCTTAAAACTTACTTTGTTGTGAATGACATATTTTGAAACATATTTTGAAATTTCACAATCTTTACTGTGTGACTTCCTAGTCTTCCATCACCGACTTCATAACTCTCTCCTTCACTTATTATGTATTGTTCTTGACAATAGATACATCTTTTCGGATTTACTTATCGTTAGGAAGCGTGGAAGACGGATGGCCATTCCGCTAAGAGATAATATGACTGGAAAGAATAATATGTCACTAAGTTAAATGTTTATGTAATGATTACACTGGACAACAAATTTTTACAAAAGTCATGTTACTGAAATAAAATTAGTCAATTCTTATCAATTTTTATGTGCTGAACACGAATATGACAGTCAAATTGCAAAATTGGCTCTAGTTTTTTTGTAATCTGCAAGAAATTAATGTTTACATAACGAAATGCATTCCAATAGTAAAAGGTCAACTGTAATAGCCTACCTATAAAAAATCAAGTCATTGACTACATCTTAGATTTCTTCGCCTGTCTCTTGTACAGCTGTTCGGGAGCATCTCTGAGGAGTGTCCAGCAGTAGTCAGCCAGCATTGTAGTGGACCATTTTCCCTGGTATCTTTGTTCCATTGTTGCGATATCTTGATGAAAACGTTCGCCGTGTTCATCACTAACAATACCACAGTTGCTAGGAAAGAAATCCAAATGGGAATGAAGGAAGTGAATCTTTAGAGACATATTGCAGCCAAGTTTCTTATACTTCATCAACATGTCTTCTACTAGTTCCTTATAGTTTTCTGCCCTAACATTTCCGAGGAAGTTTGTAGAAACTAGGCGAAAAGCATTCCATGCTTGTTTCGCGTCACCTTCCAGCAAGTTGTTGAACCGGTCATCTTTGAAAAGCTCTCGAATCTGAGGACCCACAAAAACTCCCTCTTTAATCTTTGCTTCGCTGAGTCGAGGGAATTTTTCATGCAGGTATCGGAATGCTGGCAAAGTCCGGTCAATGGCTTTCACGAAGTTCTTCATCAAACCTAGTTTGATGTGAAGGGGTGGTAGCAAGATTTTCTGAGCCTCAACCAGAGCTGGGTGTTGGATATTCTTCTCTCCAATGGCTACATTCTGCCTGTGAGTCCATTCCTTCCTCATGTAGTGCATTTCCCTTGCTCGGCTATCCCACTCGCATAAGAAACACATGTATTTTGTATATCCTTGCTGCAGTCCCATTAAAAGGGCAACTACCTTCAAATCACCACAGAGGTGCCAGCTGTACTTGTTATACTCAATGGAATTCAGTAGCTGCCTTAAGTTATCGTATGTCTCTTTCATGTGGACAGCATACGCTACTGGAATAGATGGAAGAATGTTTCCATTGTGCAAAAGCACAGCCTTGAGACTCAGTTTCGAAGAGTCCACAAATAGTCTCCATTCTTGTGGGTCATGAGTGATTTTTAAAGCATTCATGAGGCCCTCAATATCGGAACAGAATATCGGATTACTTTCCTTTCTGAAGAAAGGCTCCAATTGCTGGTGGCGCTTTCGATATGCAGTAATTGTGACATCTTCTTCTAGAAGATTCCATTGTTGGAGTCTTGATCCTAGCAATTCTGCCTTGTTCTTTGATAAGTCCAAATCACGAATCAGGTCATTTAGTTCTTCCTGTGTTATTCTGTGTGGGGTTGATGATGCACCACAGTGAAAATCTGGATCACTGCATGCTGATGGACCAGGAGAAGAACAGGTCGACTCACCTTTGTCTTCGTCAGATGAATCAAGAGAATATTCTGCTGGAGGTTCTGGAATAGGAAGTCCCTCACCATGTGGAACTGGTCTCAATGCAGACGGAATGTTTGGGTAGACTATTCTCGACTTCTTTCGCTTCGTTATTCCGCCGGAAAGAGGAGGAACCAAGCAGAAGTAACAGTCATTTAGGTGGTTGCTTGGCTCTCTCCACACCATTGGGACTGCAAACGGCATTGATGACCTTTTGCAATTCAACCACTGTGAAAGCTGTGTTGTACATGTAGCACAGCATATATGCGGAGCCCAAGGCTTGTCTTGGTCACCAACCTTGCATCCGAAGTAAAGATGATATGCCTTCTTCACTTGAGAATTGATACTTTTCTTCTGGTTGGCAAATGTCACTTCCCCACAAATAGAGCAAAAATTGTCCGCGGTATTAACACACTTTCGAGGCATTACTGTTCTTTATTGTACGTAAATGGATAAAATAATAAGTTTTATGTAACAGTAGCTTGAACTGTCTCGCACAACGTCTAAAATATTTTAAATGCTGAACCTATCTGATTGGGCTTTATATAGTACACTGCTTACGTCAGCTTCAGCAGCCGCCTGGCATTAGTATAATAGGCCTACACATGTATAGTACACTGCTGACGTCAACTTACTTCAGCAGCCGCATGGCATTAGTATTGCATTGCATCAGAAAATGATGCAATCAACTGTGGATGATGTGAGCATGATGGTATTATGCAATGTTACATCATTATTCCGGATGTTGCTGCAGTCCTACTGGAGAAATTTACACAGTGAAACATAGAAAATGAGGTATATGAATATCTTCAAAACGAGAGCCAATACAAATTTTTCACGGTTATATTCGTGTTCGGCACACCAAAATACTACAGATTAGGGCCTTTTCAAGTCAGTAATGATTTCACTGTTGACCAGTGTTACAGAGAGAGAGAGAGACAGACAGAGACAGAGACAGAGAGAGATTTGTTCAGGGCTCTATTCTATGTAACCCATGATATTATGATTCTAAATCCATCTTAAGCTTCGGGTTCTTCATCAACGCCATCGTCGTAATCATCAGTAGCATTATTATCGTCTTTACGCCAGTCAGGTGCGGTATATGGCCCGCTGATACAGCTGGCTGCTGTGAGGACAATAGTTTCATAGAAGACATCACTGGAACCCAAACTAATAATGCGTCACCGATAGAGTTGTCACGACTCTATGGAGACTTCAATTACCGTACTAAACTTTGACAGGTATTGATGTTTATCAGTCGTAACCAATGATGGACGGCGTCAACATGTCAATATTTCTCTTCAAACTTTCACCGATCTGTGAACCTTGATAAACCTTGTTAAATTACAATTATTTTGTCTGACCGGTCCTTTACACATAAACTGAATAGCAACAGTCTTAAAATATAGGTTCATTAAGGTAACAAATGGTAATTGTTGTTATTTGTTTGTGTTGACGATAAGGCTCACCCAACACACAAACACTGCCTTGTATGTCGTGAAGCTCAAATGAACAAATTTACGTTTATATAATATGGAAAAAGCCTCATTATAAAAGCTCGACATAAAAGCCCGAAAGCCTGATATAAAATGGTCTCATTAAACGAATAACTGGTTATACAGCTAATAGGGAGATATCCATCTTTTAAAGAACTACAAGAAACCAAGATAAAAAGGAACGTAATAAAAATGTCTAAATTTAGGGATATATTTATTATATATGCGAAAACTCTGTTTTATTAACATTGTTAGTTTTGACAGTCGATGATTATATTTGATACCTTTATGAAACATATGTAAGTTTTACAGCCATGACCACCTCACAATGAAAAATCCATGTGCAGACAGCCTTCTCAAAACGTAGCTCATCAAATGGCTTGAAATACAAATACATCAAGACATACTTGTCGCATAGGTGATTAATTCTATGTCCTATGAATAATAAAATAATGCATATAAATACGTAAATACACATGCATACAAATCCACTCTGTATGCTTCACATAATTCCTGTTCTACATACTGATAAATGGAAATACACATTCCAATTTAATTTTCTAATGGATTCTACTATACATTAGAAGGTAATACTCTTTAATATATATACCGTGTGTTATGTTCCATATCCTAATAAAATAGCTATACGTTATATTACACAATCTTTTAAATTTCCATCTACACAGATCAACACAAATATTCGACTGAGCTATTTCCTACGTGTTGAAGCTTTCTATTTGTTTCCCAGTTCAATTTCGCTTCCCCGTTTTTACTGGGGGGGGGGGGGGGGGCGCCAGACAGATCCCCACCACCACCAATTTATCCAAAAAGAAAATAGAAAAGGTGTTTTATGTGTTGCTGTTTCCACCAGGTATATTGTTTGTTTATTTTTTTTCAAAGAAGTTTGATAAAAAAAAAATTAAAATAAATTTTTGATGGGGTATTTGTTTTGTCCTAGTGTTATCTATAGGGTTGTTCATCCGAGTTCGGTTTCTATCACCTTACTCGAAATCCCTCCCCTGAGTTCTTAGTTGACCTTGGGTAGAGGTCTCCTACGTCCCGTGTGTGCATTGTGTATATATGCTATATTGTGTGTGTGCTATACAGCTTTCGTGTAGGGACAGCACGATGTTTTCAGTTCATCCCAGTTGTCTTAATATACATATATATTTTTTTATTTGGATATCACAGATCCATTTGATAATTTTGATAAAATTTAGATATTTAAAATTTTAATTAAAATTTTTGAATTCCGGCGAGTGAACGGTGTACTACAGGTTTGTCATTAAAAAATGCTATTGTTTTATATGCTTGTTGGTATGTGTCGTTCCTCGCATTAGTAAAATTCTAGAATGGGGCCGACTGTGCTCGGGTGGGGGTCCACACTTTATTTAATTGTATTTCTCCCGACTCGAGTTTGGCCGCCTCTTTATTATTTAATCTATTAACCAAAAGATCGGGGCCCCGAGTGGCCGAGTGGTCTAAAGCGCTCTTCGTTACGGATCACTGCCATCTCACCTCTGTCTGCGGCGGTTCGAGTCTAGGATTCAGCCAATGTGGGTATGTGAGAAAGCTTGCCAGTAGCTTCTCGTGGGTCGGTGGTTCTTTCCGGTGTTTTCCCGGGTTCTTTCTCCACCATTAATACTGGCCGCCATGTATAGCCTATCGTGTGCTGAAAAATGGCGTTAAACCCCACAACAACAACAACAACCAAAAGATCCAAAAGGGTTTAAAGAATTTTCCATAGGCGGGAAAAGAACTATGCAGAAAGAGAGCTGTATAGTTAGATAGGAGAGGTATAGAAGATTTTTAGTTGCCAACTAGCCTATTCCCCTGTTCTTCTGTATGGTCTGCTAGTTTTCTACGTGGGGTGTTTTTCCCAGACTATTTAATGGGCCTGTTCACTTCGCGTAGCGCCATGTGACATAGCCCCATGACGTCATTGCCTCATACTTTTACCCACATAGATTCCCTGTCCCAGCCATTGGTTTCTTTTTCTTAACCCTAATAAAACTTAAGTACATTTTAATTTAGGTCCGCGTTAAGGGGTGGGGTAGCAAACCGAAGCTCCCTCCCATCTCCCCTCCCATTCCTTTTCTTTATTTTAGTAATTTTAAAATTTGAGACATTACCGACGGAATTTAAATTGGCTCTTAATTTGATGACTTGGATGCTTAAAGAGAGTGAGAACACATGTCTGAGTTGAGGGATGAGGTGGGGGTTCTGGCCCGCACACTGGCAGTAGCACACCCCTAATGGGTAGAAAACCAAAGCCCCCCCCCTCCTCATGGTGTCTCACACACCCTCCATACAAGTTGTACATAGATTTATTTAGCCTACTTGTTTATTTGTATTATTTGCCCGCATGCCATCATGTTCTCAATTATGTATTCAATGACCTTAAAAAGTGTGCTTTTGTCAAAATCTCCATCTAGGAAGAGTATGTTATTCCTTCGGTACATTTTTTCTTTTGCAGATCTCTATACTTAATTGTATTCTTTGGTCTTTCCTTTTTTAGCATTGTGTGATAAAATGTTGTTTTTTTTTAGTATGATAAGCTCTTTTGCACAAAGGGCAATTTGGTATTGATTTTATAAAATGTCTCCTTAATGCAACATCCCAAGTTAGCAATGCGTTGTGAAGGTATTTAAAAATTAGGCCTTGTAATTTTAGTGATTTGATTTGGGACCAGTACCCCCACGCTCTTGGCCAATTAACCCCTTAGTTTTCTTGTTGTTTTACATCTAATGCTTTTAGCAATTTCCTCCCTTATCCAGTTATATGTTTCCTCTTTCTTTTTATTCCACAAATCATTTTTTCTCTAAATTTAATTATGAGATCTTTAATATTCCTAAATTTTCTGGGTACCTCCAGTTTTTTGCCGATTAATTGTATATATCTGGTCTGTTTCTTCGGCTAAAACCAGACCAGTATATATATAGGGCTTCCCATGGAGTCTTTGGTTCTACATTTATCGTTTTGAATATGTTCAGTATATTTGAGCATTTTAGTAATAGTGTGCTTGGTGGTGCTACCCCCCCCCCCCCGTTTGATCTATACAGAGTTTCCTTTATTATATAGTGTGTTTTAAAGCCCCATATAAAATTTATTATTTCATTATCTATTTTATTCAATACTTTATTTTCTATATCTACTAATTTCATGATGTAGTTCATATTCGAGTAGAAGTATGTTTTGGCCACTTGGGCCCGCTCCATTATGCATAATGGCGTTAGTGCCCAGATGTTTATATTTTCCTTTATTTTCCTCAGCATACTCTCATAGTTTTCTTCACCATCATTTTTCCCAAAGTAAACTCCTAGTGCTTTTACCCTCTTTTTCACTAGGTGGGAACCCCGGGTGGTTACCACACCAGTTGCCTATTTTTAATATTTCTGTTTTATCGTGGTTTATCTTAGATCCAGATGATTTGCCAAATTTTTCAAACTCTTCTAATAGGTATTGGTATGATCTGGTATCTCTTATAAAGTTGGTGCAATCATCTGCATGCTGGAGCATTTTGAACTCATACCGTAAGTTGGAGATTTTTATCCCTTCATTTTCTTCTTGTTTCTTATCCTATGGCTTAATATTTCAATCGCTATTACATATAATAGCATAGACAGCCTTGCCTCACGGATCTTTGTATGTCAAATTCTTTTGTGATAGCGCCATTTACCTGTACTTTTGAGGTTATTTTTTTGGTACAGGATTTCGTTCCACCTTTGAATTTTTTTTCCAAACCCATATTTTTCTAAAAATAATTGTGTATAGTTGTGTTCTAATCTATCGAAAGCTTTCTCTTGGTCGAAAAGTACCATAGCACCTTTCTGACCTGTTTCATTTATGTAATCAATTACTGCTCTTATATTTAGAATGTTGTTTTGAATATATCTACCCTTTCCACCACAAGTTTGATTTATATTTAACATTTTCCCTATTCTCTTTTTTACTCGATTCGCTAAGATCCCACTTAAAATTTTGTAATCCAGATTTAGGATGGAGATGGACCTCCAATTTTTGAGAACATTTTTGTCTCCATTCCCTTTTGTACATAATAGTTATAATACCCTCCCACATAATGTGTGTCATTGTATAATTTTTTAAGAAAATATTGTTGTATAGTATTTCTAGGATCGGCGATAACTCATCGTGGAATCTTTGATAGAATTCCACGGTGAGTCCATCTCCACCTGGCGCTTTTCCTTTAGCTAATTGTTTAATTGTTGTATTAATTTCTTCTGTCGAGATGAGATCGCCACATATGTCCCTATGTTCTGTTGCTATCATCTCGCACTGTACTTTCTCTAGGTAACCATCTATGGTATTGTTATCAATTTGTTGCGTAGTGTATAGGTATTTGTAATACTGAAAGGACACAGTCCATAATGTCATTCTTTTCTGTTAGTTATTTATTGTTATATTTTATCTTTTCAAGTTTCTGCCCCCCCCCCTTGTTTCCTCCCTTTTGTATAATCCTTCAGCTTTTTTTATATATAATTGTGTGTATTTTCCTGCTCTAATGCTCCTTCCTTTATTTTCCTCTTCTTTTAACTTTTTTTCATCATTTGTTTTCTTTCCTCTGTATTAGTTTGTTCTAATTGTGATTTAATTATCTCTTTTTCCATATTGATTAATTCTTCCTTCTTCTTGAATAGGCAATTGCGTTTTCTTTAATGTCGTATTTGAATTTATCCCATTCTTCAATTATGTTTACATGTTTGAATCTGAAATTTGTTATATCCCTCTTTGTCATTTCTATATATTCTCTTTCTTCTAGCATTTTATTGTTAATCTTCTATATCCCTTTCCACCACTGACTCCTATTTTTAATTAATGCTTCTAATATTATTATATTGTGGTCTGATATGTTAAATTTTAATATTTCCGCTTTTTTGTATTGGTTTTTTTTCGTAATTTGTGACGAAAAATTTATCTAATCTGCTTGCTTTGTCTCCATATTCATATGTGTATTCCGTTCATAAAAGATTCAGTCTTCTATACAAATCTAATAGTTTATTCTTAGATATTAAATTTTCCATCTCCTTTTTGATTTTTATGTCGTTTGGAGTAAACTTCCCCGTTTTATCTATACTTTCCCCCACCCAGTTAAAGTCACCTCCTATAATTAAATTATCCATAGAAAAGTTGTTTAAATATTAATATAAGTTTTCTATAAAATCTCTTTTTTTGTTCCTTTTCACAGGAACGTAGATATTTATTAAATGAGTTTTCTGAATCGATATATGTATCATCCTTCCTCTAAAATCTATCCCTTCGTCCTTTCTTTCCCACGTCCAGTTCCTTTTATTTTTAATTATTACTGATCCCCCCAAAACATCATCTTGTACAAAGTCATTAGTAATAACTATCGCATTTAGTTCTCTTTCTATCGTACATTGCATTTCTTTGGTTAGTTTATTATGAGTTTCTTGTAAAAATATTATATCGTATTCAGTTAGTTTTATCAAGTTCTTAACTTTATCATCATTTATCCCATTTGTATTTAAGGAAGCTGTACAGAAGTTCGTACCCTCCATTCTTTCTTCCTTCCCACCAGGTTGCCGAATCACTTTATACTTTTTTTCCTCCGTTTTTTTATAGTTATATTCAAGAATTATCTGTTAAGTCTTAGGGCACTGGCCCTCTGATTGATTTAACTTATCTGGTAGTTCATTTGTGGTTTCTGGTTCAGATCCCGACTCAAATTCATTATTCTCAATTTCACTATCTGATTCCTGTTCCTGTTCCATTTCACTGTCCATTCCCGTTTCCACGTCCGTTGTTTTGTCCGTTCCAGTTTGTTCCATTTTCTTCATTTTCTTTTTAACAGTCAGTGTTTCTTTTTTCTCTGGTGTATTTTCAGTAGTGGAGGTTTGGTCCTCTCCCAAAACTGAGTCTTGTTCCCCAAGGGAATGACTAGAGGTGGTTTCTACCTTTTTCCTCTTTTTGATCCTCAATTTGGGGATTGTTGTTCTGGTGAGGGGTTTCATATTAATTGGTGCGGAAGTAAGGGGTTTCAGACCCATTAGGTCTATTTGTCCCTCATCCACTGGAGTTATTTCTATATCTCCCGAATTGCTTCTTTCTTCTCCTATCTCGTGTTGAAGGAGGTAGTAAGGATTTTTTTACTAGTAGATTTCCTTGATTTTCATTTTGAGAATGTTCCGCCCTCCCCGTCTTATTTGGAGTGAGGAAGTTCTCCCATCCCATATTTTGTAATGAGACATCTTCCGTCATTTCATTTTCTTATACTTTTACATTACTTTCCTGTGTTTTCTGTATGTTTGTCTCTGTATCTTTTGTGCCATTGCTAATTGTTTGAGGTGGCTGGGGTGTTTGGGTTGTTTGGGGTGTTTCTTGTCGTATGGCTATTAGGAGATTTCCTATCTGTGTTTGTAGTTCTTCATTTACTTCTACATTCAAGTTTGTTAACAAAAGTTCCCGCCTTTGAAGCATAGGCTGTTGCTGCAGACTGATTAGTACATTCCTTTGCCGCATGTTCAGTCTGTTTACATCTAGGGCATAATCTATCCATCTCACAGCCTCTGTATCAAGTCTTAAGAAGAAAACCTAAGACATAGAAATAGGCTGGGATTCTTTTTTACGAGTCTCTTTCGCTAGAAGTGGTCTTCCATCTTTTTACGAGTCTCGTTTGCTCGGAGTGGTCCCCCTCCCCATACCTTTTGATACTTCCTTGCATCCTCCGCTCCTTTCAAACATCAGGAAACTACGGATTAATTTTTACACAGGTGTGGCTAGATAATTCATTGTCCCCATGTCTCTTTTAGAGATTAGCTCTCCCTACTGGCAGATTTTTAAATTCCTCTAATTCAGATTGGCTGGTATGCCTCGTTTGATGTTCGGCGGCGCATGGAACAGATCTTCTCACATGTGACTGTGGGCGTCGAAATCTGTCCTTCTTAGCGACACAAGACCTTAAATCCTTTTGAAGCGACTAGCCAAATAAACCATCTAATTACAAAATAAACACATAGCTGGTCATCTGTGGTTCGCATCAGCAATTTTAGCTGAATGTCATAAACCTTACGTAACCATTAGCCAGCAAGAAAGTTAAAATCACGGAAGTAATTATGGAAAAATTATGATTATATTTCCTAACACTGCTCTAAATCAATAATAGCTGTAATAGCTGTGATTGTACATTGTCGTGATATCAGCTGTAATCATATATTGTAGTGATATCAGCTATAATGATATACTGTAGTGATATCAGGTGTGACGATATATTGTAGTAATATCATCTGTGATTATATATTGTAGTGATATCAACTGTGATTATATATTGAAGTGATATCAGCTGTGACGATGTATTGTAGTGATATCAGCTGTGATGATATATTGCAGTGATATCAGCTGTGGTGATATATTGTAGTAATATCAGCTGTGATTATATACTTTATAGTGATATCAACTGTGACTATATATTGTAATGATATCAGCTGTACGATATATTGTAGTGATATCAGCTGTGATCAATAGTGATATCAGCTGTGATCATATATTGTAGTGATATCATCTGTGATGGTACATACTAACGATATCAGCTACAATGATATTTTGCAGTGGATTTTATTTCTACTTAGTTATGATTTGTGTTTCTAAGAGTGGCATGACTTGGATATGAATTTAACTATACACCTGTCACCATCCACGTACCACGCATTGCTGATTATATAAAACCCCATCACAAATTATCACTCAATTTGTTCATGAAAATACATATCTCGTCCCTCAAGCCCATTTGTCTTATTGTTGCCCATTATGCATATCATTGCTATAATGAAACTAGCATTGAAGGATATACGAATCCTTTAGCATCAGGCTATACATTTGTCTTCGGAGTTCGGATATAACGAATATTTCAAATTAGTTACCAATACAAATATTTCGAAAATCTATTTCAAAATTAATAAATTATCACATAATTTGCATGTAGAAACTTGTAGTTGTAATAGATCACATCCTATTCTAATTAGAACATATATTATATATCCTTTCAGTATATTATTATTCTACAGTCTTAAACTAACCGACAGGAAAAGCGAAACCAACAAATTTAGTAAAGTTCATCGAATAATGTATTTATCTGGAATACAAAGTGGAAATTTAAAAGGATATTACAGTATTATGAACTAAATCTCAAGTGATCCTATATGTTATATCACAATTCCAAAAGTATAGAGTGTTGCGAATGAATACCAGTGGTGATACGAATGAATTCCAGTCTTCCATGTTCTGATATGCCATTAGTCTTGAATGTACTAATCTGCAAACAGTCTTGGTGCATCAGATTGATATAATCCAGAATGTCATTGAATGAATTCACATTAATTTCTAAATATTGATTTAGTCCTAAAATCAACGAGCACTTTGTATTTCTAATGAATAATTGAAATAAACAAAATTCTCTCAAATTATAACATAACACAACTAAAAGATTGATTTCGCTAGACAGATGTTAAGACAGGGATACTATTTCTGATGTAAATAACATTATATGCATCCCCGTCTGACCTATGTCGCAAAAACCATTTTCTGAAAATGACATGTCATCTAGACAGAAATTTCTATCAAATTCATAGACAAGGTTGGGACTGTTTGCTTAAAGTTTAGCAAGCTAACTGGCAAATACCAGGTGTACCATGATTTTGTTTCCATGGAGAATACCAATGTCCTGAACTCAAATCCAAGTAAATATGTTTGCAAAACTTATCTTAGAGTTTATTATACACTCATGGACAAACGTTACCACTGTAATATGTTGTTTATAAAAATGACCGTTACAATATTTAATCTTGGACAAAATATTAAACACACAATATAGCCATATATAAAACATAATGTACACAGAGATGACTATGTCTTTATTATTGATTGTGCACATTATTATTTTCACCGAATTAAAAAGACAAATTCTCGATTTCGGGTTAGGCCAAGTACAAATTAATTGAATTTTTATATTGTCAGCATAGTCATTTTATTAGAAATATTGTTAATTTCAAATACAAATGATTTATCTTTTGGTCTCAGGTACATACATACATACATGCATACATACATGCATACATACATACATACATACATACATACATACATACATACATACATACATAGTTCATACAAAAAGCGGACTTGTTCGTGATGGATCAGGGTCGACAGTTGACAATAACTTGAAGAAGTTATCATTAGGGCCTCTCCTGTTTAACTGAGGCTGGGAAATAAAACGTAAAAATAAAAACTGATTTGGTTAGTGAATCTCCTACATCTCAAAGACCACGACACTCATAGATTTGTGACACCTGGAATTTGAGGACGATGAAGTTCTCGCCGGTTGTAGGAACCTGTAATAAAGAAAACGATATACAAGTAACCTCACTTACTTACACTAACATAAACATCAAAGATGGCAATGATCTCGCCTACCTACACTTACCTACACCTCAACGATGACAAAAACCTCAATTACCTATACTAACCTATGCTTTAAAGATGGCAGTGTACTGCCAGGATTCGATACTGTATACAGCTGTTGTGAGGCAAGCAAAAAACATTTCATGAAAAGAAAAATGCAGACACGGTATTCTAAATATCTTTAGTATGCAAACTGGGTCTTCATCTCTTAGAAGGTCTGCTTTATAACGACTGTAAATTGGTCTAGACACGTACAATGATTGCGCATTATCGTCTATATGTACACAAAAATTATGATGTATACGCTACTTTTATTGTGTAATATTCATCTGATGTTAAGCATATGATGTGTTTCATGGCAGTAAGGTAGATTAGTCCAAGTTTCCTGTTAATTCTGGATAGATGTGCTGAGGTGAGAGGTCAGAGCACATTCTCTGTCGAAAACATGAATTTAGCAGCATTGGATTTTAACAGGGGATACGAAAATACAGGAGCAGATATGGACATTTCTTACAGTATTGGTGTCTAAGGAACGCTTGATACAAGCATACACGTGTGGAAAAGGATGACAGCCTCGAAATTTAGCCACCATGTAGCTAAATAATACTGAATCTGCATATAAGTACTGGACAATAGGTTCCTGTGTCGGCTAATAAAAGTTACAGATTATATTTTAGTTATGTCTGAGACGATGAACATTCATCTTGTCTATTTCACGTAGGAAGGGCTTGATAAGAATCTCAGAATTTTTGAGCCCCTGTTAAAAATTTACTCTGTGCCGCTACCTGCTAGTTTAAGCGAAATCCATCTTTTCACAAGGAATGCGTTCTGACAAGTCTCAATATCTAAAATGGGGTTGCAAAGATCAGACAAAACACCTTCTAGATGCTAGACATAGGGTATATAAACATGAACATATCGACGAAACATATTTCGTTTTGTACGGGCTGATGTGATAAATGTTAACAATACTAAGTATTTCAGAGAGAGAGAGAGAGAGAGAGAGAGAGAGAGCGATTTGGAAACTATCCCACTGACTATAACAAAGGACTAGTGACAGATGCCTGATTAAAAATAGCTGATACGTCTCCATGAATTATGTTGGAATAGACTGGTTCTACTGACATACAAGTGCAAACAACACAAACCTTGATCTGCCGTCGCATAATATGCCAACATCTGAGGGTCAGTGATGTTTGGCTTACTGATAACTCTTAACATACTGCATATACACGCAAATGCCGGCACAGTCTGCGACTGCAGATCTTGGTCTGTGCAGTCTGTAGTTGGATTCAACTTATAAGCGAATTCATACGGTAATGTCAGCTTCTTTGTCTAATTTTGATTAAAACGAACAGAAATTGTAAACAAGCCGTCCATGCGATATATATATATATATATATATATATATATATATATATATATATATAGTGTCTCCATATTAATCCCTTGAGTATATGCCAAAAATCAAGAAACAGAAAATTAGTACACGACTTTATTAAAAACGGAAAACCTTTGCAAAGACTTCCATATTGGAGGATACATATCTTTTTCAAAGATTAACGTTATAATTATATAATTACACATTGTCCACAGACATCTTTTGGGCCTTTAATAAATTTATCGATCAGACAAGGAAGTAATGAATAACTTTGATGGTACGTTTGATACAGATTGAACGGCTGCATTTTTACGGATGTGGTTGCATTCGCATACCTTAAATGGAAAAGGTCGAAATAATTTAGACTGACAGTGTTTGAGGAAACCCAATAAATGTCATATTTTCTCTCAACAATACAATTGCAAGTCCCATTTTATGTTGTTTTGCCAATAATGAGTCTCGTTAAATTAATTACGAATGCATATTTACCCGACTGGTCGAGTTGCTTCGGAAACATTTCAACGTTGACTCACCTATCAGAATGCAGTCTGATTCAAATCGAAACCGAAGTTTCTAATTAAACAGTGCGTGTATTTTGAATTCACCCCAGGACTTTGCTCCTGATTAGGATCATATTAATAAAGGATTCATTAATTTTTTGGCGAAATTCAAACGTTGGTTGGTTGTGACGAGGGAAGAATAGAATCATGAGGCAAGAGAGAATTTGAGGTTGGCGTCCAACTGGATGGGGTTGGAGTGGTACAGTTGTCAAATTGCATGCCACTTCAGTGTTTTTGCAACTTTCAGTTTTACCGAACACTGTTTATTTATTTTCTTTTGATAACCGATTCTTCTGTTGTTAGATTTTTGAAAGAAGTCTTCAACTAGGCCTTTAACCGAATTTTTGTTGTCAGTGTCTATGCCTGGAGTAGAAGTAAAATTTAAGAGTAAAAGTAAGATTGATGGCATATATTACACCCTTGACATAGCCAACGAATACAAAGCAATCTTTAAGTAGTATATGGAGAAGAAAACAAATAGATTTTAAGCAAAACACTTACTTCATAAATTACTTGCTTCAAACCATCTGAACCCAATTAAATTATGCTAAAACATTAATTCGTTTAATTTTTCAGCCATTCTAGCATACAGCCAAGTGTCATCTAAGGAGAGCTCGGCCTGCTATGGCACAAATATTGCGTGTGATTTCTACAGTTTAGAATGTAAGGAGACAGAACTAATCAGACTGAACACACTCCAGTATGGATACAAAAGAGGAAAGGAGTGCCATAAAAGCGACGAGGCTTGTAAAGAAGATGGCGGCTGCTGCTGGTACGAGAAGTCAGACTGTACCAACAAACTATATGGAGAGACAGTTTTTGATATTTATACGAACTGTTCTGGAAAATCGACATGTGGACCATTTCAGGCGCCGTGGGTGGGCATGTCGTACTGCGGACCGATGAGCGAGGTCATTACGTCTGACTATCTCACTATAAATTATGAATGTATAGACAGTAAGTATATATTACATTCGTCACTGTTTAGGTACGGCAAATCTGTATAAATTATAATGATACTGCAAGCAAAGGAAAGGCTATTGTTGCTTTCACGCAAACCAGACTGCTACACATACAGTACTGTTGCAAAATAGGGCCTAAATAGAGCAGTGGTCACGCATTCACTTTAAGCCTTTCGGCCCGTGGTTCTATCCCTAGTTGAGAAGCTGTGATGGCTCAGTTGGTAGCATGCCCGACTCGCGACCGAAAAGGTGTGGGTTCGAATCCTACCATCAAATCAGAACGGGTCAGTAACCGTGATGTATCCTTGGGTAAGGTACTTTACTTCAAATGCCTCCGCATTAAATAACAAATATTGTAGTTGTGTTGTTGTGTCGTAAAACGCAAACCCCCACCAAAACAATTCTAACCCCGGTTTCTACATCTGAATGAAACGGTCGCTAATCCATGATCCGTGATTTCCCACGTCTTAAACAAAATACAAAGTCAACAGCTGAGCCGTCGTAGGCGCCTTTTGTAATTATTGTAACTTGTGCAATCGAAGGTCGTCAAGTGGTTTATTGCAAACAATCTTTGTAGGTGTATAGTATCGCAACAGGCTTAGCTAAAACGTCTACATCCCTACCTAAGCGGTATAAATTCTGTTTGAATTACTATTTCTCTCATTATACTGACATTTACCGTGAGTAATCTTTTCTTTTATTATTATTATTATTATTATTATTATTATTATTATAAGCATCAATTAACATTGTTTGGGTGTCATTTTCTATTTTATCTTAGAAAATGGTAATTTCGTAGAGGAAATCGATTTTCATTATTTTAATATAACATGTACATACAGAATTTGGAGGTTTACTACTGATACTTCATAGGGATATAAATGGCATTAAACATGTACAAGAATTTCAAATGAATTGAATCGAAAGCAAAAACGATAGACTCTGAACACTTTTAATTTTCATCACGAAATAACGGCACCACGTATAATATCTCAGACTGGAAACTATGTATTTTTCCTGGATGTAAAACGTTATAAAACAGTACGTTATCACCAAGGGAACAGCGTTCTTACACCAAATCTCAAATAGCGGTAATTATGTTCGATCCGAACGGTGATTCTATCCAGATACGGGCATGAAGTGCATCGATTATTTCTTATCAACAGCCTTGTTTTTACATCAAGAATTCCGATAAAAGCTCAGACAAGAAAATGCACGTATGCCTTATTGCCGTAATCATATAAATAATACAGGAATGCAGTTCTGGCAATCCTTTTTAACAGAACTACATACAACCCAACGATGACAGGTTCAGAATAAATTATGAATCGTGTATGTTACACTGATTGGCTCGACTGCGTTTCAACCCACGGCAGTAGTGGTTGTCATAGCTATTTGCATTGTTAGCCGTTACTTTTCGACGTTTCTCTATGACGTTGATGAAATTATATTGAAGCTTTACCGTGAAAATTGGATAAAAACTGATAAAGTCCAGTCCAAACGTCAAATTAAATATGTATAATATGTTACGTTATTGTAAGGTCTAACGCCATTGTTCAGCACATGATAGGCTATACATCGCGGCCAGTATAAATGGTGGAGGAAGAACTCAGGAAAACCCCGGAAAGAACCACCGACCCACAAGAAGTAGCTGGCAAGCTTTCTCGCATAACCACATTAACCGAAACGGTTACAGCGTCCGCCTCGGATGCGGGAGGTCGTGAGTTCGATCCCCGGCCGAGTCATACCAAAGACTTACAAAAATGGTATTTACAGCTACCTCGCATTGCGCTCAGCATTAAGAAGTTAGTGTTAGGACTGGTCGGCCTGGTGTCAGGATAATGTGATTGGGTCGGACATCATGCTACATGTCTGCGGTATGATGCCCCAATGCTAGACATCACTATAAACTGCCATACTGCAGACATTGTAGCGATATGACTGAAAAATTGTTAAAGCTACGTTAAAAAAATCCAAATCACACACACACACACACACACACACACACATTAACAGAATCCGAATCCACGCAGACAGAGGTGAGATGGCATCATGGCAGTGATCCGTAACGGTGAGCGCTTCAGACCACTCGGCCACTCGGGGCCCCATAGAGATTATACAAACAGTGTACACAAACAGTGTGCACGAACTGGGCAGTCTCGACAGCTGGATACACAAACGACTAGATAAATGAGCTCACGTAGCCTTTGATGTCACCAATTTGTTACCGTTTGTATTCACTTATACGTAGAGTTTAACTGCAAACTGGACAGGCCAAGATCTGTCGTTGCATAATGCGCCAGCAGACCTGGGTATGTGCAGTTTAGTAGGAGTAATTGGTAGAACAAACACTATAGACGCTGATCTGCATACGCATTATGCTAGATCAGACCAGGATCTATGTTGTTTGCAGTTTGACTCCACTTATAAATGACTATATACGGTAACTAAAGATTACCATTCTAACAAGAAATAACTCGAATAACTGTGATAATTAATCGGTAATTGCTGCTAGAACATAATCCAACTCGTAACATCTTTGGATCTGTTGCTTGGCTGACATTGTTTGTTGTTGTTGCTGTTGGGGTGTTTTTTTGTTGTTTTTTTTATCTGTCAGCAACCATGTTATCAGCGAATGTAATTTTTGTTCCTGTAAAGTCTGAAACTGTTCAATCTACAGTATTAGCGCCATAACTTCTCTTCATATAAGTTAACATGAAAATCTGATACTTCCATACTGCATTAGACATTATAGATGATAGATGTATAATGGTCCATTTCTAACACGAGGGCGTCTTTGATAGGTTGCTGTAATGACCCGAATGATAAGTAACTTGGATTAGTCTTATAGACGCTCCATGAAACGATTCTATTTTTCCAGTATATCCCAACGGTTCTAGTATAAATGTTGAGACACCACTAATTATCCAATATCACGTCTAAAATGACCTGTCGATTGACTTTTCATATGCATTTTCATGAGGGCATAGTCCACTTGCAAACTCTATATTGGGGTACATACGTCTAGTGATTGTGTTTGGTTCTCTCTTTCTAGTTCAACGGAGGTAATATACAGGGGTCTTGCATGTTTAACCAAAGCTTTCTAACTGAAAATAGAAGGCGGACAAGAAGTCATCATCTATGTTACAACTCTAATAGTTTTTTGCATGAGAACAAGACCATGAATTTGGTTGACTAATTCTTGGTTGAAAAGACACCTTTGGTCAAAGGACCGAAACATGCCCCAGATTTACATGGTCATCTAACCTTTCAGTTAAATGATTAGAGCCCCAGTCTAATCGAGCAGTAGGTAGTAATTTTCATCTGTTATGGTGAACTGTCTCGCTCAGATCAAACATGCCCAAAAGTATACTCTTTTCAGAAGTGAACTTGCGCCTGATGAATATTATAAAGAAAGTCGTCAGTAGACCAGGCAATGACTTTACCATATTTTCCGCTAGCCTCGTTTTGGGCACTAAAGTCACGTGTGTAGATCTTTGGTAGCATGGAGTTTCATTATGATTGACCATCTGGTACGTTATTAATATTAGAATTATGGATAAATTATCTCATAGTATCTTCATTAGCAACGGTGCCATGAATGTGTGTCCTCTTATGGTAGGCCTTGTGGAACATCGGTCTGATGCTGAATGATTTTGACCAGTAAAGTCTGACGTTAATTTGAAGGCCAGGGTTTTGCATATTGCTGACTAGCTACTACTATAAGTCTGACTCTACATCCCCGTTTGTTTGTACCCCCCCCCCCATCGATTTCAAAAACGAGAATGTTTAATGTGATAAAAAGTGCACAGAACTAAGTCGACTGAATCATTGATTTATAATTTCTAATTGCCTGAGACCAGGATGGCACTAATGCTGGCATCCCCTGCACCATTTCATGCTTAACGGATTTTCCATTCTAGCACGGCGCCATACTGCGTACACTATAGCTAGTTTATTTCCATCAGACAACATAATGACGTAGTTCATCCTGTTCGGCAAATGCTGAATAATTGCGTAAATTACATAACGTTGAGAGTTTGGAATTATATCCCTCTGCATACACGAACATAGAAATTAAACCGCTTGTTAAATCCACACGAAAAGCGTAGTTGTCATTTTCCTTTGCTTGATTCATATTGTAAATATCGGAAGCAGACGACTTATGTATGTACATCTGTAGTCATGACACACCCCTTTGCTAAAAATGGACTTGTCCAGAAACTGGAAATGGATCCGAGCATGTCCATCTATTGCACTGAAAACTTCCGTTAAGCATGAAACGCGCGTAAGATGACGGTGTTAGGGCCACTCTACTCAGAGTCAGGTTAGAAACTATAAATCAATGAATGAATTGGCTAAGTTCCTTCACTCTTTATCACATTAAAAGTTTCCGTTATTTAAATTGGTAGGGGGGTACAAACAAACGGGTTTGTATTATCAGACTATACCTGCTTGACAATTCCTCAGATTAGGTAATTTTACTGAAAACGGTATGTTTATGTTTATTTTTGTTCCTTGAGGTTTCTCGTTTTCTTTTTCTTTTTTTATTGACTTTTTACACTTACGTGTCTCGTTTGATAAACGTATACTACAACTATGTCGACAATTCGTTTGATATTGACCTATAATGGCGTTGACAGTGTTGATCATATAGAGTTGAACTTGTTTTCTCTCACTGATGGAGAATGAGAGGGTGTGAAAATAAATGAGTGAACTAAATAGAGGAAATATTTGTCCTGCAAATATTTTATTTTCACAGTTGACCTTTTTCTAATACAAACATAACATGTATACATAGTGATCATTATAATGTAATTGACAATAGTGGGTTGCTTTCATCTGACATGGTTCATGCAGGCACGTGGCCGTTTAGTGCCTAATGCAACCTTGCTCGGAGTCTCGCTAGGAAAAGATGTCTCAAAGTCACTCAAGAGCCAACTTGACCGATACTTGCGCAATGTTTTGGCAATGCCCTAACCAGGAACACGTTTCACTTTCGTTTATTATCAGTCATCCAGTTTGGCGACCTTGTTTTTAGACTTGTAACGTTATTGACCTGAAAAAAGTCTGACAGAGGTTTATATTCATTCCGATAGAAGCAGGACGGCGGACGCAGGGTCCATCATGTTTTGTCGTAACTCCAAACTAATCAAAGCTTATACTCTTTCAGAATCTATTGCTGCCAGCATGCTGTTTTGACTCCAGGGTCACCAGAACCTTAGTATTTCGTCTTTGCTGGGTAACTAATACACATTGACTGGATACCACATTTTATATATCATCAAAACTCATAAACTAAGTAAAGTAAGGGAAATAGATTCAGACTTTATTGGTTCAGAGTCTCTTTCTTGAGATATCATTGTTTATTGTGAAGTAAGTAACGTGTTACTTTGAAACGTTATCAATCGGCCCTGTATTCTATCACAGCAAGTAACTAATTCCTAACACTTTCCTCCAACGTATTTGGCAACATCTTCTCATTCTGTACCAAAGCTACTGCAGAACAAAATTTCGTACCCAACACAAGATAAGCTGAGCGTGGGACAGTTTTCAAAACGTACTGTTTTGATCATTTCGCCACCTAAATTACAAAGCTGAGGCATCCTACCCAAAGAAGGTAACCCACTGCGAGGAGCATGTGGTAATTTATGTACTAAAGCACGATGGCGGACATGTTTTTTTTTTTTTTTTTTTCGTTCTTTTTCTAACCGTTTCCACGCATGAACTGGTTGACAGAGTATCATTCGGAACATTCGTCTTTGATCAAATACACACCAGCTCTTGCTACATGCGATTACTGGTAGAATAGTAGCACATGTGAAGACCTTGTGTTTACTATCTTGTTTCGGTACACAGCTACGTGTAAACATACAGGCCCCAGTATTCGCCATTTTACTTCTGTTTAACTAACCGCTCCAGTGGCCTAAGTGGTTAGAGCGTCCGCCCGGGATGCAGGAGGTCGCAGGTTTGAACCCGGCCCCATACCAAAGACATAAAAATGGTACTAGCGGCTGCCTCGCTTGGCGCTCAGCATTAAGGTTAGTGTTAGGACTGGTCAGCCTGGTGAAGGGATCATGTGACTGGGTGGAACGTAATGCTACATATTTGCGACATGATGCCCAGTGTTCGACATACTATAAACTGCCACACTGCAGACATCTTAGCGATATGACTTAGATTGTTAAAGCTACGTTAAAAATACACGTACACATCGCGTAACACTTTGGATGGAACAAGAATGTTACACCGCCACAACCAAGGTCATCAAATCGACTTACTGAAGGTCATAATTATGTGTTCCAGGTCACAGCTCTAGCAAAGCACAACCTTGCTTGTATGGCCTGGAGGAATTATCTCGCGCATCCAACGTGCACAATACATGCTTACGACTATGCTGTTTACTATGGTGGGCTAGTAGAGTCTAATATAAATCATAATAAAAGGTCAAACGGACAGGTCATTGTAATCGAGCTATAAGAAGATGGTGTTGATAATAAAAGAATTATGAAAATATTGTACGGAGAGAAAATCAGTTAGATCAAATATTGTACCCATTCACGTGTATTTGGCCTTGATACATTTTGGATTCGATTTACAAACAGAATTGTATTAAGATGGAGTTGTCTTTTTTTTTAAGACGAGGAACCAAAATGTATATACCTACATAAAGTGCCTATCATGTAAGTGACGGTAAGGTAACTAGAAATGTAACAATGTAATAAGAACGCCTGCTTTGATGACCTAAACACAGAACGGTATAGACTGACATGCACAATAGGTCCCTTCCTATTCGTAGAGGGGAACTAACGTGGTTTAAATGGTTATTTAAAAACAGGTTTTATTACTATGCCCCTTATTCGAATTAATCCATTTTATACTCTGACTTGTTACTAGCATAAGTGAGTGCACTTTATTCGCTGACTTGTTACTCGAATTAGTCCATTTCATATTCTGACTTGTCCCTTATTTATTCATTGTGACGGAACGCCGTATTTAATAGCTGATTACCAATGATTACCTCATAGGAGTACAATACATTTTGTATAGATAAGGTTGAATTTATCGTTCCATTGTATATGTAAGTTCAAGGGCAGTTGGCCTAAGGATAAGAACATTTTGCTGGAAATAATTATCGGGGAAAAATTAAATATGTGTTTTTAGAAGAAGATAACGCATAGGTATGGATAAATTGTACACAACAGCAGGCCTAAAACAAGTAACATTTTTACTTAATTTATGTCAACACAGATAATACTGGATGTATACGGGGAGGTTTCATTTGGCTGTATTTTGAAAATGATATGTGTGCAAATAGTAGCGTTGTACGGCACGTCAGCACAATAGTGGTTTCATTGTACAAACTAAAGGTAAAGATTAAACAAAATTTAATGACACTTAAAGGGAATTTTTATCAAAAGCAAATCAGCATCGTGTCTATTTTTCATCATTTTAAAGGCGTACTCTTGGATACCTTTCCATAAAATGTACAGTAAATTGACAAAATATTAACATTATGGTCAGTGCCGGATTATCCATTAGGCACACTAAGTACGTACTTAGGGCACACAAAAAAAAATAATCAAATTAATTGTTAGTAAAATTTTCTTGAATAATATATGACGATTTTGATCTGCATGTACGAGTATTTTTTTGATTTGGAATGATGGTAACACTAGTATTTTCCATATTTGTAGCTTATAAAATGGTTTTCTTTAGTTTCACATTTTGTATGAGGTGGGGGGGGGGACGAAGGCCATAATCCGGCACTGATTATGGCTATGTAAATTAAATTAGTGGTATATATCGTTATGGCGCGCAATGAAAGACACTCTGGTGTATAAGGGGTGCACGATTTTACCAGAAACAGTTGACTTGACAGAACGGAAATCAGCAATTAAAACAGGTTCTCTGACTGGCTTCACGCTATATTTTCATCCTGATCTTTAAAATTAAATGAAATAAGTAAAATTAGATTAATTTTATACTATTAGGTCTTTGTTGTTTTCTAAATACGATAGGAATTCCATTAAATGTACATCGATTTCACATTTCTTATATAGATGTGACGCCAGATACATTCAAAACAAATAACAAGATTCATTTATTTGTTAAAGATGCGGTTATTTAAATATCCCATTTACTATTTTCTTCAGTTTAATTTTTCGTGTTAAGTCTTCTGTAATCGTCTTAACCACAACCTGCTGTAGTTTACTCATACAATCTTTTTTTCTTGGTGACCACGAATATGGTAGGATGTTTTTTCCAATGTTTTCTCTACAAGCCGTTTTAACAACGTGAAAATAAATAGATATTAAGTTTTTGAACTCTTGGAACAATGAGCTAATTTCACTATGATAGCTTCTTACTATGACTACTACAACTACTTACTATTTCAAATACAGCTATTAACTATTGCAGCTACTTGCTATATCAATCAATTCAATCAATCAAGCAGTCAATCAATCAATCAATCAATCAATCAATCTTTATTTCCTCACTTAAGAGACTTCATTACAAAATAGAGAGCAAGACAGAAAAAGAGAAATTTGACAATTTACATTGGCGATTTCGGAAATCATTCCAAAATGTCCATTGCCGTATATAAAACAAATACAGACGAGGAATGAACAGACGGAATATCAATAATTAGGAAATGCACGAAAGCATGCAAAAATGGCATACAAACATTGTACATAAATCTAGCACCCAGTCTGTATAATGTGGTTTTATTCCAGATGTTTGGAATTTACTTCGGAGGTACGAGCTTTTAGATTTCATCTTTTACATCTTTAATCAATCAAATTTCCCTAACAGATCTCAGTGGAAACAATTTGTCAGTATAACCAGTCTTTAAAAGGAAGAGACTGCTTGGCTAGACAGAATCAATAGACATCGTGATTTCTCCAGATTTTGACACTTACAAGCACAAATTCGCCCTTCCACTCTGTACTGCATTGCGAGGAATAAGCATGAACGCGGATCAACTACGTTTATTGCACCCATGTGGGTATTAAAGCCAAGTCACGATATTACTGTTCAAACTGTGGTCAACAATATACCGACCTCTTTCAGCATGTATTAACAGGATGTATGTCTACAAGCCAAATTGCCAACGACTTTCACTCGATGCTTGACAAGTTTGGACTTGAACTACACGTAGAACTTAACCAAAATAACGATGAGTCGTAGTTACTAAAACTATTAACAACTGACCTTGAAAGTAGACTGGACAAAACAGAACTTCACCATTTTCAGATATGTTCATTCATTTATCTCTTCCTTGCATCCCTAGTGTAATTTTTAGACTGAAGACTAAATATTGTTCAAAAGCAGAACTTCCTAGATCAGCTTTAACCAAATATTTCTACCTGTAAGATCCCATTTTGACAGCAAAGTCATTATCATTAATGGATCAGTGCTGTAATAATACATTTTTATGTTTTTTATTTATCCCTTTTTGTATAGATTTACGTACAGCTTTCATATACCATTTTCAATGCTCGCATTCATTTCATAATTATTATTCCATTTATTCCTTCTTCACCTCTTTTAGCTTCATATGTATCAAAGACTTTCTGGAATGCTTTCCGAAATCATCAATGTAAATTGTTAAAATATGTATTTTTCTGTCTTGTTCTCTATATTTGTAAATGAACTCTCTTTATTGAGGAAATACAGATTGATTGATTGATTGATTGATTGATTGATACTTACTATTACAGCTACTAATTTCACTGAAGAGACTGCTTTATTGTTATCATTTATCTTGTAAGAGAAAATACTGACTTGTATTTGGAAGTGTTTATGTTCCTGGAGTTCTTTGTTGTTTCTGGCCTTTATACTTTCGCATCCTGTTGAAGACTTTAGTCTTTTTATCTTGATCGTCTGCTTGCTTTTGTTGAGAGACTGAAATTGAGGGAGTTCTTCTTCTGGTTTTCCAGGGTTTTTCTCTTTATATTGATACATTTTGTATCATCTCCAATATAGAACCAGGATTGTGCTAACGTGCTTTTGAATCCGATAAATAAATAATTATTTCCTAAACCACTAATAACTATTTAGTTTTCAGAATTATTTAAATAGTTATTTCCTAAACTACTAATAGCTACTTAGTTTTCAGAATTATTCAAATAGTTATTTCCTAAACCACAAATAACTACTTAGTTTTCAGAATAATTGAATAGTTAATTCCTGAACCACTAATAATTACTTAGTTTTCAGAATCATTGAATAGTTATTTCCAAAACCACTAATAACTATTTAGTTTCAGAATTATTGAAATAGTAAATCAACGAGGAACAAAACCCGTCTCGTATCATGTGCAAAACTTGAACTCTAAATTATACCTTTTCTATCGACAGGGAAAGAAACTCTGGATATATGTGACACTCAGAAGCTCTTGACCGACCATGCATATTTAATTTTCGATGGCTCAAAGACAAATGGCGCCAGTGTTAGTCCAGAGTGTTCTTGCTCTTTCACAGGCGTGGGCATGAAGAGTGTCACAAGTATAGCAGTTACCGTCATCGATGTTCGATTGGCCAAATCTGCCAAAAGTCTGAGTGATTGCAAGTCAACGAGATTAAAGATTCAGAATAAAACTTTCGAGAGAAAGTGTACCTTAGGTAGCTCTGTCTCTAATTTTTATCAAAACCTAAATTTTGAATATGTACTGACAAATGACACTTTAAACATCTCTCTGGAAGGTATGAACAGTAATGATACCATTGATCATCCTGCGTTGATATGGCTACAGGTGAAAGGTAAGTTTGTCACTAATATATATTAAAGGTATTGCAAGAGGAGACTGTTAATATTTACTCGTTATTTTCTTAATGTCTTAAATGATTAATCAGTGGAAATTCATCATCAAGCGGGAGAATATAGATCGATAGCTTGCTGTTGAAACAATAATATATTATTTTAAATTGTAATATATATATATATATATATATATATATATATATATATATATATATATATATATATTAGATGCATCACAATTTGATATATCAACAGTATTGATATATCAAATTAATTTATACCAACACTTATAACGCTATATTATTTTAAACTGTACTGTGTATATATATATATATATATATATATATATATATATATATATATATATATATATATATATATATATATATATATATATATATATATATATTAAAGTTTAAAATAATATAGCGTTATAAGTGTTGGTATAAATTAATTTGATATATCCATGCTGTTGATATATCAAACTGTGATGCATCTAAAATTATTGTTTCAACGGCAAGCTATCGATCTATATTCTCCAGCTTTATGATGAATTTCCACTGATTAATCATTAAGACCTTAAGAAAATAACGAGTAAATATTAATAGTCCCCTCTTTCTACTTGAATTAGACATGTTAAATAATTTAATTGGAAAACCTTCTTCACTCTCTCTCTCTCTCTCACTCTCTTTCTCTCTCTCTCTCTCACACACACACACACACACACACACACACACACACACACAAAGACAAAATACTTTCTACATTTAAACAATATTTCATACCTAAATTATAAGTGTGTCTTTTTTTTATTTGATGAATATCAATGAAAATAGAAACTCGAAAAACGGAAGTAATTGATCAATTTGCAAAGAGAATTGTCAATAGCCGAAAAAGATGCAGAACTAAATTTTGAAGCGGACACACTGAGCACGGATGTGAAGAGTTCATTCACGCCGCCAATACATATTTGACCGTAATCAACCTTAACACTGGTGGAAATGCTTGTATAAGTATTTTTGTATGTGATAGAAATAAAATAAATGTAAAGAATTTACGCTGAATCATTGATATTCCACTCGTTGTATAAATTTTGCATGAATGGAAACTTGATAAGCCTTGTTTTGTCTTGATGAAAAGTTATATATCTGGTGGTATGACAATGGTACAGCTTATATACATACTATACTTTACTATCTATCTATCTATCTATCTATCTATATATATATATATATATATATATATATATATATATATATATATATATATATATATATATATATATAGACAAAACGTAATCATGATAGTAAGGGCTATATATATCTAGGATCTATGTGATCGTTCTGGTTAGGGCTTACATATCCAGACTCCATTTGATCATTCTCGTTAGTGCATAAACATCTAGACCCCATGTGATCATTCTTGTTAGGGCTTGTATATGGACATAGAACACAATTAATTTTACTATATGTTCTATACATTTGTTTCTCAGTACTGATCTTTCCACTGTGTGACAATCAATGCAAATCAAATGTTAATCTAAAATACCTTCAAAGATGACTTCATGGTGAAGTTCTTGTAAAAGGTTGACCTGCTTTTTCTTGAGATGCTGGACAGGCAACATAGCAGCATGTAAACAGAACACAGATTTCACTTCCGGATCATCACCAAGGCCTTATTACTCACTGTGCACTGTCGCCGAAATACACACAGACAACAACACCCTGAGCTCATATTATCAAAAATAAACAGTTACCTTTAAATCCCTACCAAAAATGCATAAATAAAACTCTTCTATCACCACCAAAATGAGAGGAAAAAATGTTCTAAAAATAGACTAGAACTACATTCGTGGGTACTGAACTGGAAGTATTAATTGTAACCGGATTCCTGACAGGCTCCATGTTTTACGCCAATTTCAGTCAAACATATATTTGCATGCTATACCTATTTCAACTTTATAAATGAAGTCTTTTTGAATTTTCTTGCAAACAAAACATGTGACACATGTCAGAAAGTATGGAGTGCTGGTGTTCCACAGGGTGCAAGTTCTGGTCCAAGTGCTCTTGAGAAACCAAAACTAAATTTGCTATATCTTCCTTAATTATAGGAACTTTTTTCAATGCAGTAAAAACCTAATTGTAATACAAGATATGTCCTGTCTGAAAATATGTTTGAAAGTTACAAATATTGATAAATTAAATTTTAATGGCAAATTAAATAAACATTTAAATTTTAAAAACTAAATTTTATTGAAAACTTAAATTTGTACACAAGTTTTAAAACACAGTTTGACAAATTTTAGACAGAAAAGTTGACTAATGAATGGTATTTAAAACAAATGGTAGATTGGGTCTGTACAACTGATAACATTGTTCCCAGGGGGAGTGAAGCAACATAGCTCATAGTGATTTTGGCAGCAAACAGCAATATGCCTGTCCAGATGCATATAGGTGTACACACTAAAGAAACAATGCCAGGTGCTATGTTCCACATTTATTGTGCCAGATACTTAGGCAGTTGTTTCCATAACTAAAAGCACATTCAGATTTAAAGTTCTGATGGGACCACTACCATGTTTTATAGCAAAAATGAATTACATTTCAATGTCGATAACTACAAAAGATGGCAATGGGATAGGAAAATAGTTTCTAGGGAGGCTCTACCCTACTGAAAAATGGTTCTGATCTCTCTCGTGAAGACCTAAGCCATGTCTTTGAGGTGCTATATATCAGCGTGGTGATATGAACTAATCTTGGTCACTTATGGCAGTACACTGCACATGCCCTTATGAAACCTTGCTATCACCACCGGCCTACTGGAGAGCTTCCAAGCTGATCCAAATCTAACACTTTGTTCCAGAGACCAGGCTAGACCTGAAAAGGTACAATATGGTTCACTTAATTCTTGAAAACAGTAAGATCTATGTAAATGAAGTTAAAATGTGTTAGATATGGTGATTTCAAAATAACATTAAGGATGCAATCATGGGGGAAGATATTAAACTTGACAGATGACACTCAGAAATGTGAAGCAATGGCCATGTATTAAAGTGATAAATTCATCCTAAAAATATATGAGGTTTCTAGAAGCATATTTAGTCATTTGCAAGTTAAATAACTAATGAGGTAGACTATGTATCATAAAGTTTAAGGCAATGTTGGGGCAGTGAGGTTTGATCATTGTGCAAACATTAGTACATTCCAGTATACAGGAAAGTCAAGTGACAATGTACTAAACTAGAATATATTACTATAAGCAATCTTATTCATGAGGGAAATACCAATTTTGGATATTGCAAGTGAATACAGCCAAATGTGGTCACACAGATCAACTATAGGTACCAATAAATCCTATATCATCAACTAAATGTGAAATTCTGATCCCCAAATCTTGTAAACAAGGATGGAAATTTGCATATGTGGGACATATACAATGTACTTGTTAAGATCAAATGTGCAAACATAATTCAAATGATCTGTTTGAACATTTATAGTGTATTTGTAAGAGTGTTGATTACCAATTATTAAGCTCGTTGATTCAATGGAATCAGATATCAGCTGATGCTTCAATACTGCACTCTGTCAATGTACTAAATTGAAATATGTTACCATACATAGGCATATTCATGATGAAAATAACATTTTGGGATATTTTCAGTGCACACAGCCAGAAATGTGCCTTACAGATTCACTATAGGTACACTGTCAGCCTATATGATGTACTGAATATGAACTTTTGATCCCAAACATTTTAAAATGGACGGATATTTGTTCATGTGGGATATGTAACCATGTTAAGATCAGTTGTACAAAGTTAAATTCAAATAATCCGTTTGAATATTTATTATGTAATCTTTAGAGTGTCAGTTAACAAATATTATTAGTAATTAATAATGCATAAAGCAAGATGGATCATTAGAATTCCCATAACATCATATAGGCCACAATGCCGCACTACACCAATCAATATCTTAACCAAACTGAACAATAAAATGGAATGCATTGTGTGTTCAACTTACATCATTTTGCTGTTTTCTTACATCCAAGGGTAAATATACCTGATGAAAGCATATTTTATCCCTTTGATCTGTATTTCATTCTCAGACAGTTTAAAATGATTTAGTAGAGAATCTGAGTAGGTTCTAGTATAAAGTTTTCATCGCTGTCCTCTCACTAAATACCTTATAACTATGTTTATAAACAATTACTGAAGGCTATACAAGCAGATGTGTGTTACTCAGGAAGTGACCCCATCATAACCGCATAAATTAACTGCTTGGACCCCTAATAAATAGTCTGAATGGCCAATACAAATTATAATTTTGTCTTCTTGTATTTTAAATGAAGGTCTCATTTTGACTTACAAAGATATATTCTCTGATAAAATGTGACAAATATCCAACATTGGAGCTTGTATATGGTGTAGGAATATATACATGCTGATAACATTTAATATCATTTCAAAAAATATTATATATGTGCATTTTAGGAGGGAATTTTGTTTTATTTATTTTTTTAAATTTTATTAAAATTTTTAAAATAAAAATTAATTTTTTACTTCTAATTTCATTCTTATCTTTTCATATTCAAATTTCATGTGTCTATCATTAATTATAAAGATTTTATACTAATTTAAACTTTACTCCAATACTGCCCTGACAGGACATAGAACAAAATTAATTTTACTATATGTTCTACACATTTGTTTCTCAGTACTGATCTTTCCACTGTGTGACAATCAATGCAAATCATATGTTAATCTAAAATACCTTCAAAGATGACTTCACAGTGAAGGTCTTGTAAAAGGTTGACCTGCTTTTTTTTAGATGTTGGACTGTCAACATAGCAGCATGTAAACAGAACACAAATTTCACTTCCAGATCATCACCAAGGCCTTATTACTCACTGTGCACTGTCACCGAAATACACACATACAACAACACCCTGAGCTCATATTATAAACAGTTACCTTTAAATCTCTACCAAAAATGTATAAATAAAACTCTTCTATCACCACCAAAATGAGAGGAAAAAATGTTCTAAAAATAGACTAGAACTACATTCGTGGGTACTGAACTGGAAGTATTAATTGTAACCCGATTCCAAATCTAGACTCCATGTGATGATTCTTGCTAGGGCTTAAACATCTTGACTCCATGTGATGATTCTTGTTAGGGCTTAAACATCTTGACTCCATGTGATGATTTTTGTTAGGGCTTAAACATCTAGACTCCATGTGATGATTCTTGTTAGGGCTTAAATATCTAGACTCCATGTGATGATTCTTGCTAGGGCTTAAACATCTTGACTCCATGTGATGATTCTTGTTAGGGCTTAAACATCTAGACTCCATGTGATGATTCTTGTTAGGGCTTAAACATCTAGACTCCATGTGATGATTCTTGTTAGGGCTTAAACATCTAGTCTCCATGTGATGATTTTTGTTAGGGCTTAAACATCTAGACTCCATGTGATGATTCTTGTTAGGGCTTAAACATCTAGACTCCATGTGATGATTCTTGCTAGGGCTTAAACATCTTGACTCCATGTGATGATTCTTGTTAGGGCTTAAACATCTTGACTCCATGTGATGATTCTTGTTAGGGCTTAAATATCTTGACTCCATGTGATGATTCTTGTTAGGGCTTAAACATCTAGACTCCATGTGATGATTTTTGCTAGGGCTTAAATATCTAGACTCCATGTGATCATTCTTGTTAGGGCTTAAACATCTTGACTCCATGTGATCATTCTTGTTAGGGCTTAAACATCTTGACTCCATGTGATCATTCTTGTTAGGGCTTAAACATCTTGACTCCATGTGATCATTCTTGCTAGGGCTTAAACATCTAGACTCCATGTGATGATTTTTGTTAGGGCTTAAACATCTAGAATCCATGTGATCATTCTTGTTAGGGCTTAAACATCTAGACTCCATGTGACCATTCTCATTAGGGCTTAAACATCTAGACTCCATGTGATCACTCTTATCAGGGCTTAAAAATATAGACTCCATGTGATCGTTCATGTTAGGACTTATATATCTACACTCTATGTGATCATTCTTGTTAGGGCGTAAACATCTAGACTCTATGTGATTATTCCTGTTAGGGCTTATATATCTAGACTCAATGTGATCATTCTTACTATGGGCTTATTCATCTAGACTCCATGTGATTGTTCTTGTTAGGGCTTAAACATCTAGACTCTATGTGATCATTTTTGTCATGGCTTAAACATCTAGATTCCATGTGATCATTCTTGTTAGGGCTTAAGCATCTAGACCCCGTGTGCTCATTATTTTTAGGGCTTAAACATCTATACTCAATGTGATGATTCTTGTAAGGGCTTAAACATCTAGACTCCGTGTGATCATTATTTTGAGGGCTTAAACATCTATACTCTATGTGATCATTATTGTTAGGGCTTAAACATCTAGACTCAATGTGATCGTTCTTGTTAGGGCTTAAACATATAGACTCAGTGTGATCATTCTTATTATGGGCTTATTCATCTAGACTCCATGTGATCGTTCTTGTTAGGGCTTAAACATCTAGACTCAATGTGATCATTCTTGTTAGGGCTTAAACATATAGACTCAATGTGATCATTCTTGTTAGGGCTTATATATCTATACTCCATGTGATCATTCTCGTTAGGGCTTAAACATCTAGACTCAGTGTGATGATTCTTGTCTGGGCTTACATATCTAGACTCCATGTGATTATTCTCGTTAGAGCTTAAACATCTAGACTCCGTGTGATCATTCTTGTTAGGGCTTAAATATATAGACTCAGTGTGATCATTCTTATTATGGGCTTAAGCATCTAGATTCCATGTGATCATTCTTGTCAGGGCTTAAACATCTAGACTCCATGTAATCATTCCTGTTAGGGCTTACATATCTATACTCCATGTGATCATTCTTATTATGGCTTAAACATCTAGATTCAATGTGATCATTCTTGTTAGGGCTTAAACATCTAGGCTCAATGTGATCATTCTTGTTAGGGCTTACATATCTAGACTCCATGTGATCATTCTCGTTAGAGCTTAAACATCTAGACTCCGTGTGATCATTCTTGTTAGGGTTTAAACATCTATACTCCATGTGATCATTCTTGTTAGGGCTGAAACATCTAGACTCAATGTGATCATTCTTGTTAGGGCTTACATATCTAGACTCCATGTGATCATTCTCGTTAGAGCTTAAACATCTAGACTCCGCGTGATCATTCTTGTTATGGCTTAAACATATAGGCTCCATGTGATCATTCTTGTTAGGGCTTATATATCTAGACTCCATGTAGTCATTTTTGTTAGGGCTTACATATCTAGACTCCATGTGATCATTCTCGTTAGAGCTTAAACATCTAGGCTCCATATGATCATTCTTGTTAGGGCTTACATATCTAGACTCCATGTGGTCATTTTTGTTAGGGCTTATATATCTACACTCTATGTGATCATTCTCGTTCGAGCTTAAACATCTAGACTCCGTGTGATCATTCTTGTTAGGGCTTAAATATATAGACTCAGTGTGATCATTCTTATTATGGGCTTAAGCATCTAGATTCCATGTGATCATTCTTGTCAGGGCTTAAACATCTAGACTCCATGTAATCATTCCTGTTAGGGCTTACATATCTATACTCCATGTGATCATTCTTATTATGGCTTAAACATCTAGATTCAATGTGATCATTCTTGTTAGGGCTTAAACATCTAGGCTCAATGTGATCATTCTTGTTAGGGCTTACATATCTAGACTCCATGTGATCATTCTCGTTAGAGCTTAAACATCTAGACTCCGTGTGATCATTCTTGTTAGGGTTTAAACATCTATACTCCATGTGATCATTCTTGTTAGGGCTGAAACATCTAGACTCAATGTGATCATTCTTGTTAGGGCTTACATATCTAGACTCCATGTGATCATTCTCGTTAGAGCTTAAACATCTAGACTCCGCGTGATCATTCTTGTTATGGCTTAAACATATAGGCTCCATGTGATCATTCTTGTTAGGGCTTATATATCTAGACTCCATGTGGTCATTCTTGTTAGGGCTTATATATCTAGACTCCATATGGCCATTCTCGTTAGGGCTTAAACATCTAGGCTCCATATGATCATTCTTGTTAGGGCTTACATATCTAGACTCCATGTGATCGTTCTTGTTATGGATTACATATCTAGACTCCACATGATCATTGTTGTCAGGGTTTATATATCTAGACTCTACATGATCAAGTTTGTTCGGCTTAAATATATTCAGACTGCATGTGATCATGCTTTTCATGGTTTATATCTTCACATCATGTGATCATGTTTGTAAGGTTTTAAATATCTAGAATCCACTTGATCGTGCCTGTTTGGGTTTAAAAATCTACACTCCGAGTGATCAAGCAGTATAAAACACGAGTTTATGGATATCTTTTCAAGAAATCAGATACCCTTTCAGCGTTGAAAAATCTTTATGACGGTATTTCAAACTACCTAATTATGAATTTACCATTACTAGATGTCGATATAGTCGCAATTTAATAGACACGATATTTCATTGTTCTTAGGTATAGTTGCATTTTATTGGGTGTCCTATGAAGCCATCAATCAGTTGTTATGAGAAAATGCATATAATTTTATCGTATAAAAAGAAAAAATGGATTGATTTTTTGTTTTCTTAAAAGTAATATTCCCCATTGTTCCGGAAGTTTTATATTACAAAAAGCATTTTATAATCAATTGCATTAATAACGACCGTCAGGAAAAATGATTGGTAAACATGCAAACAAAAGTTCTGCAAATTGCCTGATAATAAACACAAAGTAAATATTTACATACTATTATCAGTTACACATGTTTGGATAAACTGCTAATGAATGTATATCGATCAAAACACGTATGCATGGAGATGTATTGACATCGTGTTCGAAAACACGCAATAATGTTTGATGCATTGATTTTATGTTCAAAAACATGGAATAATGTTTATGAACTGGATGCTGGGGACCGAAATTATTCTCTGTAACTTCATAATGCACAGTAGAACTAGTATTCTAGGAAGGTGATTACGCATTTAATTTATCCAATAAATTCAGAGCAGACGCTGTTGGTGTCTTGCCGAAATCATTTTATTTTAGACATCGGTTGCTGTATTGATAAAAGGGGTGTACAGACACTAGAATTAATGCTCAATCTTATTCCAGCATTTCAAATTACAATCAAATGATTACATCTTTTTTATCTCCATAAGGAGAAAACGAAAGTAAGAAACATTTAGTAAATAATGATTACAACCCATTTTGTTGTTAACAAATAAACGGGATAAGTTCGATTTTTTTTCGTCCAAATGGGAACACAACCTGTTGAACGCAGTTGTTTCTCTTGTCATCTTGTTAGTTTCTGTAGCTGTTCTGTAATATAACAACATGCACAAAATGCAATTAAGTCTTTTGGTAATTATCAGTCATACCATTCTCACTAAATCCAGTTCGTGTACGTATGTATTGTATGTATGTGTGTATGTATGTATGTATGTTTGTATGTATTTTGTGAAAGATATGTTTGATTTAACACCATTTAAAATGAGCAAGGGGATACGATTATAATTCTGAAATTTGTTATTAATGATTTTAATACGTATGGACTGTACTTAACGACCAAGATTCAACTTTATCAACAACAGTCTTTTAATTTGGTTCAGGCTGTAATTAGCTACCATTGATGAAACTTGCCCCTTGGAGGGATTTGTTTGGCTTTGGTAACTTATTAGATTAGTATTCATGTTCATTAAATAATAGGCTCATCAAGGAAAGGCTAGTAAGTCTTGAAACTTGTTCGATAAGGATAAGTATGTAAACCAAACCCACTTCAACAGCAAATATTTATGTGTAGTAGTACTTCGTGCCCTTACCAGCAGGAGACGACGGTTTTCGAACTAGGCGTATAATATTTCTTTGCGATATGACCCATAATATTTCTTTGGGATATGACACAAAATATTTCTTTTTGACATGACCCATATGTCTCTTTGAAATATAGCCCATAATATTTCTTTATGATGTGACCCATAGGTCTCTTTGAGAAATGGCCCATACTATCTCGTTCAGATATGGAATATAGGGTATATGTTAGTGACTGGTAACTGTATCTCACATATAAAGAAACATCTCTTGGAGAAAAGACTATTTTCCTTGACATTTTATATATATATATATATATATATATATACGTCACTTATTTGTGATTATGTTATACTAAGCAATTTAATGCTATAATATTTCAGGTAATAATTCGTTTCATTTGTCCTGCAATAAATACCAATCTAGTACTGAACAGTGGACGATTCTACCTGAATTACTGGATGAAGTTAGCGTGGCAGCGAACATTTTTACTCCTCCAAGTTTTACAGAGCCAGGCAATTCTCCTGACATCAGTACAGTCAATTCAAAAATAAACGATGACTTATATGATGATTCTTTCGACAAAAATGCTTCACATCTAGCAGTCAGGGAAGCCGTCGGGAATCACGTGGGTGAACCTAGAAATGGCTCTGGAGAAATAATGAAATCAGAGAGCTCCACGTCCGTGCATCCAAAGACACATATGGAACATAAAAGTGGAGGACACAGCAATACCACAGTTGAGACGGCAAATGTACAAGAGAATCTTGGAGCGAATGATTCTACACTACATCAGAAAGGTAATCATTAAAAACAGGGGTTTTTTTTGTTACGAGAAAACAAACAAATTTTCCAGATGGGTAGTAATTATAATTATTTTGGTTTGACATGGCTTGTTGTTTCACGGTACAGCAACACGAATATATACGTGTACAATATTCAGTGCAAATAACGTTTGGTCAGTACGTTAACTGACTCAGTACTGCTCTTTTGTTTTTGTCTCAGATTCTCTGTGGCGTTTCATGATCTTGTAGTATCCCGATTTTGAGTAATCTGATATTGTTGAAGAGGAAAAAAGTCAGTTAGACACACACACACACACACACACATATATAGACAGACAGACAGACTTCTGGAAGAATGAGATTAACAACGCTTAAGTGACTGAGCATCTTCACTGTTCTGGGAAACTCAGCAATCGTCTCACGCGAAAAGATTGGATTCTTTGCACAAGCTAGTAATTTTAGGTCTGGTTTTATTTAGTGTTCTTCAGCACATCAACACAAGTAGGATATTTAGCATACAGGCAAATAGAGTAAAGTCCCTTGTATAAGGACACGTCATGGTAGCTGAACTGGATTGATTTGTTGTGGGATTGTGACTCAGAACTTTCGTTCCCTATTTCGGCATCGTAAGCAGTGAGCCACCAGTTTCTGTCTTCATTACTCGCCTCTTACGACGTAGTGCAATGATCATCGGGCCTTCAATTCCTTGTCATTTAGCAATAATAATATGCTTCTTGTATTCTTACATATAATAAAGAGAAGTCTTTCCTTAGTATGCGTACGGTATCATCAGAAAGAAAAAAACTAGAATGAAAAATTATGTTAAAATTCTTTTTAATTTAAGAGTTATTTTGCACGGGACAAATTATATTATGATCTTTGAATTCTCATATTCTTCGCAAAGTTGGTATCATATATAAAATAAAAAGATATAAAATAAAATAGCTTCTAATATTAATGTGTTCCATTTTGTATTTCTTAAAGTCGCATTATATTTAATATAGTAGGATAGTAAATGTATATATTAAAAGGCCAAGATACTCCAATCTTGCAGGAACGATTATGTGGACAGCTTGTGAATTCCAGTTCTCAGTTTGTGCATGGACTATGCCAGATTCAATTTGCACAGTTTGTGAATTCCCACAGTGTCTGGCTTTTTTATTTTATAATTCCCATATTCTGCAGGACGATTTCGTCATTGTCTGAAGAGTCTCTCTCTCTCTCTCTCTCTCTCTCTCTCTCCTTACTTACCTATCCACTTATCTATCTTATGTATATAGTCTATCATCTGTCTTATCTAAGTCGGCATTCCGTTATTCCAGGATCGTCAGCCAGACCCCAGTGGTTGTGTGCATTATTTATGACAACATCTCCTGAGATCTAAATTGCTTTAGAAGTGCTACGTGTATTGATTTCCTATTTAATGGAGCAAAACTAATGTTTAGACAATAAAATGAAAATAAAATTAGCATTTTACTGGTAATGCAATATCTTAATTGTTCCAGCTTTGTCCAAGTGTTTGTATGAACCCAAAACCTTCTGAGCGAAGAAACAGACAACTTAATCTCGGAATATGCAAGAAACATTTCGTCTGAAAAAAATCTAATTTATAACATTGAAAGAACATTTCTGTTGTCCTTTTTGACTGGCAGTGAAGTTGATAAATAATATTTTATACTTAAATTATCAAACATTTCGCTGATTCGCAGTTGTGAAGTCACTCTAAGCACGATTATATAATACAGATATATAAGAGCAAAGTTAAATTGAAAACATGGCACTTTTAGCAACAAATAAGAATTGGGCTCGCGATATTATCGCGAAGAAATTTATCTCTTGTAAATCTGCAACAAAATGTGTACTCCATATCACTGATAGGCGAGAGGTGGTGTACTTATTTAAAATAAATAGCATTTAGCCGAAGTAACTGTTCGTCGATTCTCCAGTTTTAAAAAGGCTGATATTGCTAAAAGATATTAGAAATTTAGTCTGGTTTGTCGTCTGTCTTTATTTAATTCAGTATTGTAATCCCTCTTTTTAATTCAGTATTGTAATACAGTCAAGGTATCGTACCAATATACTCAATGCTATTCGTCTCTATTGATTTTATGCATGTATGAATTCTGTGGAGGAATAATTGGTGAAAAGATTTGTATGAAAGTACGAGCACAAATTGGACAAAATGGGCAAAAATTATTGTATATTTTTACTTTTCAGTGAAGTATATTTTTTATTAACGTCCATTGTAGAAGCTATTACAATCTTTTTCAAATAGTCCAGATGTTCAGGTTGTCTTTAAGGGGAATGAAACAGAAATAAACCTGTGAAAAGCAAACATCTGAGATGGGCAACTAACTTTCTTGTGCATATTCCAAAGCCCAGAGATCAAACCTTCGGCCGCAGAAAGTGCACAACAGGGTACCTCTGCGTCTTGTTAGCCCTCTTTAATGTATAGGAATTATATTGTACTAATAATGCATTTTTTGCAGATATTAACCGCCTGGACAATCATTCTGACAACGGTCAATTAGTTGTCAACATTGTCATACCGGTTCTTACGGGAGTGCTGATGACATTTGTGGTAATAATATCGGTATACGTCAAATGCAGGACAAGGTAACTTTCTTTGAAAAACAGGTCTTCTGGACGAATTAAAAATGTTAACTGTATAGAGTGATGCCAAATATTTGAGCATGCTTCGTGTTTCAGGAGGTATTAAGCCATTCTGAGACATAAAATGCCTTTATGTGTTAATGTCACATTATTAAGTTGATGCTACGTAGTTTATTGTATCATGAACCGAGATAGTCAAAACGTGTTGCCTGTAAACATCATTTGTTGTCATAAACCGAGAGAGTCAGAACGTTTTTCCCGATACATCTCTAACTTGTCTATCATATTATGAATTTTAACGAATTCAGTATACACTTCAAGTCTTGACCTTGTGTCATCCATTCAAAATGTATACCCGTAGTTTTATTTTATGACTTGATGTTTCAACAGCAACGAAAAATTCTCATATTTTGGAAATACCGTTTTGGAGTTTCAAATAAAGAGCCATTCATATGGTAAAAATAGATTGTGTTTCCTAAAAGTAACAATTCCAGGCGAACGCCCTCTTATATCATGTTGCATACGCGCAAGTCATAAAACTTTCCTTCAGACTCGATACATGTAAAGGCTACCAGCCAAATATTTTCTCACGTAACAAAAACATACATATTCTAAGGTCATCTTTGTTAACCTTATCTATCAAATATGAATCTGCATCAAACTTTCAATTTCCTAAAGATCAAAAAAATTACAAAATTCTTTGGGTTTTTTTATATTCACTAATGGGCTCTATCTTTGCTAAAATATCTGCTAAACAGTCGATAATGATTTTTATGCTAACTGCAAGAGTTTATATATATATATATATATATATATATATATATATATATATATATATATATATATATATATATTTGTCAGAAGAGTTCGTAATTGAATTAGATGTCAATTATGCCTATTTACGAGTGAGGGGCGATGCTTGAAGCTGGACAGTAATGGTCACTTGTGTAATCAATGTCAGATCTGACTATACTTCCCAACTCCTGACAGAGATGAGCAGCAGGTAGATTTAGTTATTGGAATCTTTGAGGGGTATCATTAGTACAAGAAAAATAATTTGTATGTTTCTAATAAAAGTAAATGTAGTTTGAGCGATGATATACATGTTCACTCAGAAGCTCAGCAACTGATTGGGAGTTTGTTAAAATATTACATAATGTAACAAAACTATTAAATGCCTAAAAAATTATTTCCATTCTTTTATTCTATGATCACTTTTTTTTTCTCCAAATGCAGTAACATGTCAGCCAAATTTTATTAGAAATAGAGATAAGAAAAACTGCATACACAGTTTTTTTATGTACGTGGGCCATTGAATTAAAATTTTGCTGTACAATTTTGTATCCCAACATTAATAAAATAGGTATGATCTATCAAATACAACAACTGCGAAATACTGTATAATTATGTGCAAAATCAGAATTGAACACATGGGTGAAATGGTGTACAAGATACACGTTAAATATTTAACGAAACATTAATACTCTAATACATTGGCAAAGCTGCATATATAACACAAGTACTTCTCACTAGACGTTTGCTAATTTTTTTGGTCCGATGTTAAAATCGTCAGCATTGACTCAGTATTGTTATTATAGTACACATGCAAACTTTCACAACAAAACTTCTCATCTTTCTTGCAAAGAAATTGAATTACTACGAACTAACAGGGCTAATTTCTTCAAAACTGATAACACCACTAATGTGTTTTTTATTGCTAATTACACTTTAATTTTTGGGATTTTATATATACCCACGCACCTTGTGTAAAAATCTAATTGTAAAAGTGTATTATCTAAATCCTGCGAATGCAAAGTTTATTTAACACTGTCATTTTACTTTTTACGGATATTGATCTAGATAGTGGCATCTTGCTTGTGTAATTTTGCAGGCTAAAACTATACTGTTTGGCTCCGTTCGTTAGTAGCGTATACTAAAACCTGGAAACTGGCATAAGTCTGCCCATCAAAAAATATTTGTCAGCAGTTAACTTAGGTCATACATAGTTAATCAGACACTTCGACTGCTTCTAATGTCACTTCTAATATCACTGAAACAAATTCAAATTTCATCCCAGAATTTTAAAAACATTGTCATTGAGATATTATTAGCTCCTAAAATCTTCAATGGCTTAAGCTTACTTTCTAAAATATCATAGATACACCACTTATCTATAACTTTGACAACGATCTGATAAATATGTGAAATATGCCTGTTCTTGTTTTGCATGAACGTGAGCCAATTTTCCATATTTCTTGTTGCATATTTAAATTCTGATCATACCAGGAAGCGAGCCAGTGGCAGGTATTTAAATTGTGTCCGCGGCCGTTAATTAAAGAATTGTAAGTTATTTGAATGCATATAGGGTTTTTCCGTAGGACACACAACACTTGTTGCCATGACTTGATTTGGCTGCATAGCGTATTTCGTCTTTGCTACAATGACTTGAACCGAACAAACCTATTAAAAAACTTTTAAAAACTTCAATAACTCTGTGAGCAACACCGCTCTTTTTTCTTTCTTAAGCACAAATTCTGCTGCTGGCATAGCTTCAAGAAATAACCAATCCTTAAATTGCTTCGATTTTAAATTCCTTTGGAAGATTAAAATTTAAATTGAACAAAATACACTTGTTTAAGTCCACCTGTCCATTAATATCATCGATTATGGTGGGGAAACCCAGCCAGTCTTTACTTGTGCACAGTTTACTTCTGTTTGCAAATGTCATCGCTGAAAAATCTGAATACCAAAAGTTTAAAAGCTTTCTCAATATCATTTTTCTTTCTTTGCTCTTTTCCAGGCAAAGGACTGGTAGGTATATGACAAACGCTTCAGAAGGGACCTATCTTGAAGAGGAAAGCGAAACGGAAACCCCAAATGGGGCCCTTTCGTCGAGTTCGAAACAAGAAGCTTTACGTGAAACTGACATAGAATCGACCAAATTGTGATGTAGTCATCGCGTGTCTCTGACAGTGGACATTTAATATTTAAATGTCGTTAATAATTAACGCATAATTCTAGTTATGTGAAAATATATTTCGTCGAAAATAAAGGAACTCCTGCCTTTAAAGAGAACAGTTTTCTTTCCGTGTTAATCAGAGAAGTAGACTTTGTTGTTGTTGTTGTTGTTGTTTGTGTATGTGTATGTGTATGTTTACCGAATTGGAATAAATGTCTTGGGTCTATCTAAAAAGATAGAAAGAGTTGGAGAGTTTAAAGTGACCAGTTCTTCACAGTGGATAAGACGTCTCTACTATGAGCGAGAATCAAAGACGCTTTATTAGATTTTCATCAAATTAGTTCGATCGAAACAAATATTTTAAATAATTTGAATAACCATGTTCGTAAACTATGTAAACACTAGAAAGACCTTGCAAATCAATAATAACATAGCGATATATAACTTGTCAGACTTGAATAGAGGCAGTTTTAGTAGAATACCAGTTCCCCGAATATATAGATCTGCAAGAAAGGCTCTCAGCTCAGGCTCGGAGTGTGTGAAACTGCTGTACACATACTGTGAATGTTTACTTTAGATGTTATCATATATATGGCATTCGCGTGAAATCAACATCTCTATCAATTTATGTCAATCTTAAACGTAAATGAATAAACGTGCAAAACATTTTGATTTATATTCTATTTTATGTCATGTATTTCGCTGCAGTTATTTTGTTTCAAAGTTTTAACAAGTTATTGGAATATTTTATTTTCCCAATTAGTCATTTTATCTTTATTGAATTTACCCTAGCCACTAGTTAGCTTTATAATGTACGCATGTATTTAAATTAAATAATGAACAGTTCATGTATCAGCAAAAAGGGAATGATGTTGTTAATTGCAAAGCAATATGTCAAAGGGGACGTCCATTAATTATTTCAACAATTTTTAGGCAATTTTTTACCCCCCTTCCCCCCTTGTCAACAACCGTCAATCTTTCAATGACCTCCCCCCCGCAATAAAATTTTACCCCCCCCCCACAAACTAACAATATTTTATACGGCTGGCTTTTATGCTAAAATAGAATTATGGAAATTAAAAGGTCTACAAATAAATTTCAATACATTTTGTTTACTTGTTTAACAGATTTCAAATTGACTATAACACTTTGAATTCATGAGAAAATCGAGAGTTTATATTCTAGCTTCTATGATCTTCCCAATTGCCTGAAATGAACAAGAGTCTGTTATCAAAGTGTACAATATTTGTAAGGCATTAAGGTTACTGCATCTGGTTGAAGAAGTTGTATGCTTGTGTTGGCTACATAATTTATTTTATGTATTATGTTAAAGATGACTGTATAATAGTCAAGCTCTCAAGTGTCCTAGGCTCAGTTATCCATCCTTGGAGGGATAGCTCATGGACTTCAATATATATAGCATCTATACATATAAAATAGATGCTATTTAATAGAAGTCCATGGATAGCTATACTATTTAGATGTCTATGGCTCAGTACAGTCTTTGAATTTAGTAACAGCTTCCCTTAAAAATCTGTCTACAGTCTACAATCTACATTGAATAAAAACAAAATATGATGATGCAAGACTATGACTTCCTTGGCAAGAGCTCAACCAGTTTAGGATTAAACTGGTGGGCTGTTGACGGGCGAGCGAGTGTGTGCCATACCAACGCACCGACTAATTTCCTATTTTTTGATTTATTAAATTTATTGTAAAAAATAACATTGAAGACGTCAATTTATCTTGAACTCCCCCTACCCCATGTCAACAATTGTCAAACTTCTTCAAACCCCCTCCCCCCCTTTTGTTGACATAATTATTGGACGACCCCAAATCTGTATTTTCAGAACTTTTATAATCCTTAATACGACCCAAGATACGCGATTTCCTTCTTTTTGGCATCTTTTTAGCCTGTAACAAAATAGGATGGTACTTTAGAAAAGTTCCAAAAAAGGCCCCGAGCGGCATTATATGAAACAGAGTTGTTACTACGTTTCTCATGAAAGAAATCAATCCAGATTAAAGATTTTCTTTTCTCTTATATTTGAAATGTATTTGAAGGAACAAGCTAACAATGAACCAGCTGTGTTTTTAATGTCATATCTCGACTGCTTCGCCGGCAAATAAATTTAGCATAGCTACCTTAGCAAGAAAATTAGGTCATTACAGCTATAGTTTTACTTTGTATTGCTCCTAAGATAAATGAAAAAGCGGAATGTATATGCGACGTTTACTGACCAATCATACAAGAGTGGCAGGGAAATGGCCAAGTCCGAGTGTTCTCTGACCCATCAAACCCCGTTCGAGTAAATTGTACTTGCATGTTGGAGTAGCAGATCTGAGTGCCTTTCCTGTTGAAAATATTAAATTTGCTGTAGCGGTATACTCGCTTTAAACTGAAGTTTGCAAAATTAAATGGCATTGTACTAAATTATATTTGCCCGATTTACTTAGATTTGCCTGAAATGGATAAATTTAATATTTTTCTCCTGATTCATAATAATGAAAATCATAATAGTAAAAACGTATTTTGTCTCGTTAACAAGCAAAATCTAGAACCCAATCTAACTGAAATATTGGTCTGCTTATCACTTTAAAGGGTTGGGAAAAATCAAAGGAAACTCGGAAGGAACTAATACATGTATATTATCCATTGACATGTACATGTACCTTCAGCCTGTGGTGATTACAAAGTGTGACAACGCCAAACAAATTTCATGACTGTGATTACAGTCACCTACTTTTCGCCATAGTAGTATCCTCTAAAAGCAATGTACCATTTAGCGTAAGGACTGGTCAGCGGGAACTTGAACTTTTGCACATGCGATAGGATCCAATGCTATATGGTGTAGGTACTCACCAAACTGTTTCTGACGTACTTTGCCAAATTTATTGTAATCAATGGATAAATATAACTACAACTTGTATCACGCCTAACTTTAGCTGCTAACACAAAAAAATTAAATTTTCACGAATTAGTTTTTTTAGTTGACCCCCACCCCGTCTCCAGCCAAACCTATACTGTGTCGGATAATTGTACGATTGTACTATATAATCCATGTCTGACTTCAGAAGCTAAGTAGATGAAAAGATGAACGATTTGAATCAGTGATGTTTTTGTTGTTGTTCTTTCTTGCTAGATTTTGTTTAACCACACATGCTAAGAACCCGGAAAGAGGGGATGATATCAATGATAAATATAGATTCTTGTCGGCTCCAACATCCTATTTACATAACGATATCAGGGTAATAACATCTACACAGTATAGTCAACAAATCTTTTTAATTATACTGCATTATAGATTGCAACGAGGTCCGGTACAATTTTAGATTTCATATTTCGTACTGTCTACAATATTCTCCCTCAGAGCAAACATTTCTTAAAGGAAGCGGATACAAATAGTCCCACAATGCACTACTTATTGGGCTTCCTTAAATAAAAACAAATCATAAATACAATTAAAGTACACCATAAATACCTATAACTGATAATGAATTCGCCCGTTCATCGGTGCTTCATGACTAGTACAAGCATGCGAATAATGTATGTGCAAAATGAACTTCGCTTGTTCTCGTTCCTAAATTTATATTTAAAAGAGCTTAATTTAATTAATCAGAGACATTAACATTTACTGGATAATTACTTGTTAGCAGGTGTTTTTTTTTTCTTCAAAGCAGTGTTGAATGTTATTGTTTATTATGATTATAAAGTGGTAAATGTTCTTTGCATGTGTCAGCCTTCAATATATATAAACGTCCCTGAAACGAAGTTTGTGCAAGGCTTTGTAAAATGTGCTCGTTTGTACCGTGAAAATAAAATTATTATTTTTGTTTGATAATTAATGTCGTTGATTGCATTGATAGATCTTTCTAAGCTAATATTGCGTACGAAGGCAGGCGAGTGGTAACTCTAATTAGACAGGAAAATAAAAATAATGACAGTGATAGGCGCAGTGGGCTCTGCATTGCTTCAGGCAATGGTGAATGGTTCCCGAGCTGCGCTTGTTACAAGCAACTTCCATTACTGAATATATTAAATTGATTACCGTGACTGTAGGAAAGATCAAATAGAAGAGGTGAAACCACTTAAAGGCACCTTTTCATCTACGAGAGTGTTCAGACCAACATAAATTATATGCTGAATGGCTCACGAGCTTTTAGCCTTTTGCAGAATAAATAAACTGCTACATGTATTTGGTGTGTGTGTGTGTGTGTGTGTGTGTGTGTGTGTGTGTATGTGTGTGTGTGATTTGGATTTTTAACGTGGCTTTAACAATTTTTCAGTCATATCGCTACGATGTCTGCAGTGTCGCCACATCCCACCAAGTCGCCCAGTCCTAACACTAACCTCTTAATGCTGAGCGCAAAGCGACGCAGTTGTTAGTACCAGTTTTGTAAGTCTTTGGTATGAATCAGTCTGGGATCTAACCCACGACCTTCCGCATCCGAGGCTGACGCTCTAACCACTAGGCCACCGGAGCGGTCGCACAACGCTCACGTACTTGGAAGATTAGCCCTATCAAAGGTGGAATTAGCAAACTTTGCAATATACATGTACATGCATCATGTAGTTGAAGATGGCGTTAAATTACGTAATGGTTGTTGATCTATGCTGGTTATAAAAACCATTAAATGGCGGAAATTAAATGAAATTTTAATTTTTTTTAAAAAAATCATTATGATATCAATTGTGCATTTTCATAAACTTTGTATCGTATGTACTCGCTTATAAGACCAATCCAACTATAAACTCAACATACTCAGCTCTGCAGTCGCATTATGCGCCTAAAGATCTGGGCCTGTGCAGTTTGTTTGGACTAATCAGTAGAAAAGACAAGATAGACCCTGATTCGCAGGCTCATTATCCTACGGCAAAATCGGGATCTTTGTTGCTTGCAGTTTCTCTCGACTTATAACGATAACGTATGATATTTCTCTGCATGTTATCAGCTCAACGGCTCTGATCGGATCATCAGACAAAAATAACTCCTGATTTGTTGGGAAACAAGCAATCTTGTCTGTGGGTAGGCTTGAACCAGCAATTTGTAAAAAAAATCAGGTCATTGTATAAGTATTAGAGTTTTCAGTTGAAACACAATAAACTGGTCTTACAATTCTTTTGTAATGAAATAAATCAAAATTTGTACTTTGATAACTCTTTCAGCTCATTTATTGAATATGTCATGCACCACCGTGCTTCTTTGACGTAATATTCATGTTAGTCTTGAGAAGATATTGTTGGGAAAAAACCACCTGTTTTTCATTCCGCTAAACTACGCGCGACTGAATTTTGTCTTTTTAGGGAAAATAAGACGTACTCCACTTAATACTGCCAGTTGAATTCCTTGTCAGATACTTCGTTGTTAGACCAGTCAAACTGAGACTTTGAATATACTTCGAGATGCAGTCAAAGCAAATCATCCGTAATTAAATGTGAAAGAATTCAACGCACAAAGGCTGTCCGAATCTGATTGCATTGTATTACAGTCGACAAAAATGATATCATTTTCTTTCCCGATAATAATGGTGTCCACAAGCGCACTCGTGGATTTCCACAGTCATTAGCTTGTTTCATCTATTGTGATATAAAAGCTGACAGAAGAGCTGGCATCATTCATCACAGTGGTTTTATTTCAATTCAAGCGCATTAGAATGTAATACCGTTATCACAGCATTCAGAAATCTCAATAAAGGATAATTTTTGCTATTTTGTGACATCTATGATTCGGTGAAAGATGTACTAAGTGCAAAAGTACAGCAATATGAGCTTTCCAAGTAGCGTTATGCTATTACATTGAACAAAATCAAAAGAGAAAAGAAACCAAAAAACTTGATTTGGAAATAAAAAATATGCATCTTTAAATGTTTATTGACACAAAGTGAAAATATGTATTTGTAGCCATACGGTTCTCAGTTTCTTTATGACACTGTATGCACTCTGTCGTATTCTTTGAAGCTATTTCAATTTGATCTGCAGATAAACTTTATATTTTTTTAGTCAAAAGGCGATTAGGAAAAGAAATCATTAATGATAAAACGTTCAGTAACCGTCTCATTCAGCCATTCTGCGTTATAGGTAGCACTTAAAGAATAACTGATACATATTTAATTAACAAAAATATTCATAAAATTGTCAAGGAAAAGAAATAAGGGAAGAGGAAGCACATGAAGCACGCTGTTACCTACTGTAAAATTCATTCTAGTGTAGGATATTATTTATTCTTATTTTATTCTCGTTTATCTTTAAATTCCATGTTTCTTGCAGAAAGATCTTATGAACGAAGCGGATTGGATTATAGCTCTTTTTGGACTTGGACTTTTTAGATTCAAATATAGAAACCTTTTTTCTTACTAATGTGATGAACAGGAAGAAAGTTACGAATGATAGTATGAAATTCAATACGTGTAGGTTAGCTAACACACACACACACACACACACACACACACACACACACCCCGAATTCCAAGACAAGTTAAACAGCCTCCTAGCTACGTTAGGCATTGGGAAAATTTATTTATAGATTTCAATATAGTGAGAGATTCTGCGATTAGTTTTTAGTACATTTGAAATCTACGTACGAAACACAACTTTACAGTGAAGAGTTGAACAACTATAGCAGGAATAGTGTGTGTGTGTGTGTGTGTGTGTGTGTGATTTGGATTTTGACGTAGCTTTTAAAAAACAAATCAGTCATATCGTTACGACGTCTGCAGTGTGGCAGTTTATAGTGATGTCGAGCACTGGCGCATCATGCCGCAGACACGTAACATGATGTCCCACTGTTGTGTATGTTTGATTTAATTTATATTTGATTTAATTTAATTGGTTTTAAGTTTTAAAATCTTTTTATTTTTAATTTCATTATATGTCAGAATAATTTAGCCTTGTTAACTAGGGATTCGATAATTTTGCAGTACATAGTTTGACCTTGACTGTTCATTTCTAACCACATAAATCTGACCTAGTTCCTGACTTAAATTCAAAATTAGTAATCAAGATTTTTTTAAATGTATTTTTATCGTGGGAATAATAAGGGCGAGATCGAGGCTGTATTGGATACGTGACCCTCGACTTGCAAATAGTTTTTAGTGACGTAAACAACTACTAAACAGATTTATTCTTAGAGTAAAATGATTGGTTTTTGTCAGGGCCAAGTTGAGAGTATGTGATGTAAACATTATCACGTGACCCTCATCCGGGCATCTGTTTTGTGCAGTATTCAGGTTTTAACCCATTGTTTTAGAGCAATAATCTCATTCTGGGCTTAAAACACTTGATGTCAAGGTATTCTTTTGTTGTGTCAGTTTGCATTTATTTTAATGTTTGTTCGAATTACTTTGATTCTAAAAGATTAATTCGTTTCTCTGGAAACATCGGTGTGCTCATATAGAATTCTTGAACGAAAACATTTCTTAAAACTTTTATTCGGATTTCCAACACCGGAATATTGTTTGTGAATAACACAGAACTGTAGACATTCCAACACCACAAAGGATACAGTACACGTCATCGCCTTCCATCTTGGAACTTGAATTCATTAGAACATTTCATTATTAGGACTTGAACTTGAATTCATTAGAACATTTCATTATTAGAACTTCTAAAATTTTATTCGTGGATTATTCTTGGATTATTTTTGGATTTGATTGTTAAAACCGTAAGTTCTTTTTTTTTCTTCATTTTTTACAGATTTTTCCAGGGAAATAAATTATTTGTTAAATTTTTCAAAGCTTGTTGTTTTCACTCTTTTCTTTTACTTATTTTAAAAGCATAGACTCGTAACAGTTAGCATCTATTCTAGCCTGAAGCATGCAACAAATTCGAAATGTTACAGTCATTAATGTTTACAGGGACAATGTAAGGACGCAAAAGGAAGTTGAAATTAATGAGGTAGGAATTGCACAGACAGCGGTTGTGCTCATTTGAAACTAACGGTTGTGGATTAAACATGTAGATGCAATACGTTCTAGCCTTTGGTGTTAGGAGTGGACTTGACACATTAATTACGAAGCAGATGAAAGACAGTTAGAACCCACGGCTATAGAGACTGGAGATGTACATGACAAAATTAACTTCTGTTGTTGTGGGTATTTTCATTTTTCAGCACACGATAGGCTATGCATGGCGGCCAGTATTAATGGTGGAGGAGGAACCCTGGAAAACCCCGGGAAGAACCACCGACCCACATTGGCCGAATCCTCGACTCGAACCCACGCAGACAGAGGTAAGATGGCAGTGATCCGTAACGGAGAGCGCTTTAGACCACTCGGCCACTCGAGGCCGACAAAATTAATAAAACTGTATGCAGCAAATATAGTCAAGTAAACATAATGAGTTTTTTTTTTTTACATTAAATCGGACAATAGTCTATGTAAAGAAGAAGGCATCAGTACATCCAGACTTATTTGGAATGTCCATTACGTCTATTACCAACTGTCAGACATATTTATTACCAACTGTGATATATATTTGTTACCAACTGTTGCTTCGAGAAGGAAATGGATAATAAACAGATAGAAACTAATGTTAAAAGTATAATTGTCAAATAGACATGATAAGTGCATGTCGATATTTTACAATTGTGAAGTAAATGCAGAATTCGTTTCAGATTGTGTAAAAATACTAGTCGTTGCTTATTAAACGTATCTTTTAATTACAGCAATCCATCTAGAATTTCTTAAATGGAGAGTTTAAATTAACTTTGCCATTTTAGACTTATTATTTTTGAGAGCAATTAAATAAGAAAACACACAAAATCAACAACATTTCAGATATGTAGTAGTCGTTGTTAGGCTGCAAATTTACCGACTTTTATTTTGTCCAGGCTCTGTCGTTGTACTTTCTTTGTCGTCTCTTTGTACTTTTTTTTTTTGGGGGGGGGGGGGGCACCAGACAGATGCCCCCCCTCCACCTAGCCAAAGAATAAAAGTGTTTTTATGTTTCACTGAGTCCCCCAGATATGTTGCTTTGTTTTTTAATTTAAACAGAATTTCGATCAAAAATTTTAAATGAATTTTTGACGGGGTATTTATTTCTTAGTGTATTCTATAGGATTGTTCTTCCGAGTCGGTTTCGATCACCTGACTCGGAGTCCCTCTCCTAGTATCTTTGTTACCTTGGCTAAAGGTCGCCTACGTCCCGTGTTTGCTATGTGTGAATGTGCTATATGTTTGTTCGTGCTATAGTTGTGTTCGTGTTGGGACAGCCGTCTATATCGAATTCTTCCCCAGTTGTCCTGCGATCCTTATAACATGGATCTTGTAGATTTTGTACATATTTATATTTCCAAGTTTTTAGAATAAGAATTTTGAATTTTGGGCGAAGTAACGGTGTAATAATATTTTTAGGGGAAAAAAACAACTATTGTTTTAGTGTGTGCTATGTGTGTGTCGTTCTTCTCAAATCTATATTCTGCTGAGGTCAGCTGAGTTCGAGAGAGCTCCATATTTACTTTATTTTTTTTTACTTCACTCTCTCGAACTTAGCTACCTTTATTTATTTATTATGTTTCCGAAAAGGGTTGCCAAAAATTTTATTTCCTATACAGTTGAGTGACAGTATAGGTGTTAGTATAGATTGGTTTCTATTGTGTTGTATGTCTACTTTTCCATGTCGCATGTCTGTTCCTTCCTTCGTAGCTCCATGTGAGTGTAGGTATCTGTCCTATAGTTCTCAAAGATAAAAGAAAGGTATTAGTATTCAATATACATTTGCTTAAGTAGAATGGAGAGGTATACGTTCGACTATTATTTATCAAGAGTAGGCAGGAGTAATGTCCCATTGGGGTAACTACCGTTGGTAGTTATCATTACATATGCCTCTCACTTTAGTTTATTTTCCTATGACTATTATTTGGCCACAGGCCATCATTGTTGTAACGATATAGTCAGTAATTTTATACAGCGTATTTTTAGTAAAATTCCCATCAAGATATAAAATGCTTTGTTGTTTATATTTATCTGTTTTGTTTATTTCAGCTATTACCTTGTCCCTATTTATTTTTGTTTTTTCACATTGTATTATCACATGGAATTTAGAAAACGGGCCTCTTTTACACAGTGGACATTTTGGCGGTACTCTGACCATGCGCCGTCTCACTGCAGCCTCTCCTGTCAACCATGCATTGTGCATGTATTTAAAGCAGAGGCTTTGAATTTTAAGGGAGCCTAGTTTCATCCAGTGCCCCCATGCTCTGTCCCAGTTAACGTATAAATTTTCTTTTTCTGCCGTGCTTTTAATATTTTTTGTTACGTCCTCCCTTATCCAGTTATATGTTAAAGTTTCTTCTTTATTCCATAGTTCTTTTTTATCTCTATATTTTATTAGTAAATCTTTAATGTTTTTGAATTTTCTTGGAATTTCTAATTGTTTTATTAACTTATTATTTTTGTAAGTATCGTCCCTATTTCTTATGGAGAATCCATAACTGTATATGTAAATACCTTCCCATGGACTCTTTGGTTCTACTCTTAGCCTCTTAAATCTATTTAGAATATTGCCGGCTTTAAGTAGTATAGGGCTGGGGAGTCCTACCCCTCCCCTTTCTTTAGCTTTATATAGTGTTTCTTTATTAATATAATGAAGTTTAAAATCCCAAATGTAGTCTATTATATTATTATCTATTGTGCTTAATGCTTTGTTACTAATATCTATAGATTTTAAGATATAATTAATATGGACGTACATGTATGTTTTCGCTACTTGTACTCTCTCCATTAGGCATAGTGGCGTTAGTGCCCAGATTTCACATTCTGTTCGATTGCTTCTCTGCAGTTGTCTGCAGTTTTCCTTCTCTTCATTTTCTCCAAAATTGACTCCCAAAACTTTGACCCTTTTCTTCATTAAATGTGGGGGCAAACCTGGGTGGTTACCTCTCCAGTTTTCTATTTTGAGTATTTCCGTTTTGTCGTGATTAATCTGTGATCCTGTTCTTTGCTAAATCTGTCAAATTCTTGGATCAGGTGTTTAAAGGAGTTATGATCCTTTATAAAGTTTGTACAATCGTCGGCGTGTTGTAACATTTTCACTTCTTCTTTTATATTCGGTATTTTAATACCTTCAGTATCTTTATTTAGTTTAATACTCATGCTTAGTATTTCAATCGCTATTACATATAATAGCATAGATAGTCGGCAGCCTTGCCTCACCGATCTTTTAATATCAAATTTACCCGTCTTTGCTCCATTCACCTGCACTCTTGAAGTTATTTTTTGTACAGGATTTTGGTCTATATTTGAAATCTGTTTCCAAAGCCAAATTTCTCTAAGACTTTTTGTATATAGTTGTGTTCTAATCTATCAAAGGCTTTTTCTTGGTCAAAAAGTACCATAGCAGCTTTTTGTCCACTATCATTTATATATTCAATAATTGTTTTTATACTTAATATATTATTTTGTATATCTCTGCCTTTGGGACCACATGTTTGATTTATATTTATTATTTTCCCCATTTTCTTTTTTATCCTATTCGCTAAAATTTTGCTTAGTATTTTATAGTCCGTATTTAGGAGGGAGATGGGCCTCCAATTTTTAAGATCTTCCCTATCCCCCTTTCCTTTATACAGTAGTGTTATTATCCCTTCCCTCATACTCTCTGTCATGACATCATTTCTAAGTAAAATATTATTATACAACCATTCTAAGACGAGCGACAACTCACCACAGAATTTCGCATAGAAGTCCGTGGTGAGTCCATCTCCACCTGGGGATTTTCCTTTGGTGAGGCTTCGAATACTTTCCACTACTTCTTTTTGCGAGATGAACTCATCACATAAGTCTTTATGTGCTGATGATATCCTCTCGCACTGAATATTTTTTAGATAGTCATCAATTTTGTAGTCCTGAATTCTTTGAGATGTATATATTTGGGTGTAGTATTCCTCAACGTATTTGAGTATTTTATTTTTATCAGTAGTTTTTTCCCCATTAATTTTCAAGGTCTCCATAATTTTTTCTCCCCCCCTCCTAATCTCTTCTCGCTTATACAGTCCTTTCGCTTTTCTGTATATATGTGTGAATTTTCCCGCTCTCATTTCTTTACCCCTGATGTTTTCTTCTATTATTTTGTTTAGTCTATCGTTTCGTTTTTTTTCCATATCTGCTGTGTTTTCCCTCTTTAACTGCCGTTCAATTTCCTCTTTCTCCATTTTATGTTTTTTACTTCTGATATTTGAAGTTTCAATAGCTATACTTTTTATTTTTAATTTAAATTTATCCCATTCTCTAATAATATCCATGTTTCCTCTTTCAATAAACCTTTTTAATTCCTTTTCAATTTCGTTTATAAAATTGGGATCCTCCAATAACTTATTGTTAAATTTCCAGCCCCCTTTTCCCCAGTTATTTTTAGTTTTAAAATTTACTGTCATGTATATAAGTTTGTGATCAGAGATCTTAAAATCAATAATTCCAGCCTCTTTGTGTGTTTCTTCGTTAAAGTTTGTACACAAGAATTTATCTATTCTACTCCCTTTGTTTATTTTATATTCATATGTATATTGTTTCCTAAGTATATTTAACTGTCGGTATACATCTTTAAATGTATGCCTATTCATGAAGTTTTCCATTTCTATCTTAAATCTTATATCATTGGTTGTTAGTTCCCCCTCCCTATCTATATTATCCCCTACCCAGTTATAGTCCCCTCCTAATATTACGTCTTCCATTGTATAACTTTCTAGATATTTTGATAGATTTCTAATAAATTCCTGTCTTGGATATTTGTTGGACGGCATATAGAGGTTAATAAAATGTATTTTCCCAATTTTGACATGTAGTAGTCTCCCTTTAAAATCTTTACCCTCTTCTATTCTCTCCCATTGGATTCCTGGTTTATTTTTAATTATTGTTGCCACACCCCCTTTCACATCATTCCTCTCAAAGTCATTTTTCAGCAGAATTCCATTTAAGTGACTTTCACAAAAAGATATCACATCATTTTTAAAACCATTATGGGTTTCTTGTAAAAAAGAATATCAAAATTTAGGCCTTTATTGAATTTGGCAAGTTTTTCTATATTTATTCCATTTACATTTACTGAGTATACTTGGAAGTTCGTTCCTTCCATTTCTGGTTGCCTCCAGGTTGCCGCATTTATGGTTGCCACTTGATTTTATTTTGATTTTTATTCATAATAGTTTTCTAGATTTTTATTCAACGGGGGCACTGGCTTCAGAGTCCCCCCCCCCCGTCTCTTTGTACAGTTTATATTTCGTAACATCTCCAAACTGAAAACTGCTCATGCGATTCCAATAAACAACACCAGTAAGTAACTTTTAAATTTATTTCTGAAATAATACTCTCAAAGCTGACTGGCCATGTAAAAATAATATCTTCGTGTCTTCCTGGTCTGGCATATTGGAATTTGTTAAGCACCCTCAAGTCTGACATTAATTAACGTTTTCTTTTATTATAAAATTTTGAGAGTGTCTGGTCTAGTAAGGTTTTAATGACGATATTTAGTGTTCTGGTATCCCTGTATCACACCAAAATATCAGTGGCCTAGAACGAGATGGAAATCAATTATATTGTCTTATACATTTCCTACATGTGGTTGTAATGTCTGTATATATGCAAGTCATATTTTTGTTACAGTTCTACATGTGCTTTATTTTAAATTGTAACAAATTGTTTTATATCATAATTGCCCACGTTTGTTAACGGCAATAATTTTTATGAAAAAAAAAATGAATAAAAGGCTCTTTAATAGGGGGAAAAACTCTTCTAAATTTCAGTTGGCTTTCATTAGTCAATTACCTCCCTTAAAAAGAAACCTTAACATCACTGTTTGTGTGTGTCTTTGTGTCTGTGTGTGTGTGCGATTTGGATTTTTAACGAAGTTTTAAAACATTTTTTCAGTCATGTCGCTATGATATCTCCAATGTGACAGTTTATAGTGATGTCTAGCACTGGAGCATCATGCCGTAGACATGAAGCATCATGTCCCACCCAGTCTCATTATTCTGACACCAGACCGGCCAGTCCTAGCACTAACTTCTTAATGCTGAGAGACAAGTGAGGCAGCTGTTTGTACAATTTTTAAAAGTCTTTGGTATGACTCGGCAGGTGTTCGAACCTGCGACTTGTTGCATTCGAGGCGGACGCTCTAACTCAATATTTGTGATTCAGCAAGTTAGGTGATATATCTAGCGCGATTATTATTTTTGAAGGAAGGAAATTTAATAAATCATGAAAAGTGTAAAATGTTACTAATCAGAGAAGCCATAGCGCTAAGAAAAACAACCAGAGCAATCGCAATGGTATACCGTTGCCAACGACTACACTTCTACCGCATATTCCCCCCACCCCACCCCACCCCACACACATATACAAACATATGTTACCGCTCCTACCCATAATCAGCCATTTATTTGACATTGACAAGTCTTCTTGTTGTGATTGCACAAATGAAGTGTTTTTAGGAAGTTTTGAAGACGTCATGACCTTTCACACACACACACACACACACACACACACACACTCACGCACACACACACGCACGCACGGACACAGATACTCGAGGAATGGAAGGCAAAGTTTACACCATTCTGATTATCATAGGGCCAGCGTAAATACAAAAGTTCGTGAAATAGGACCCAACGATGCAAGAGATGTTCTAATGGAAGGTCTCTGTGTCAGGAAGATGGCCCTATCGTTTCTGTCACCATGTCGCAGTGTTCATGCTCTAATACCCACCTGTGTATTCGTTTATATATTTTAACTAATGAATTGAGAGATAGAATTTCAATGTTTTGCTTTCTTTTTAAGACTGATTTTCGTTTCTGATAAAAGTCTTGTGTAGGAAGGGATGCATTTTAACGTCAAAATTGCGCCTAATTTGTATCAACTGTAACAATGAAATTGCTCCGTCTCATTAATTGTGAATGCTTGGCAGTCCGTTAGACTCATGTGCAGTCTGACATAACTTATACATCTCAACCTTCCGGTATCTGAGGAGACTAAATGTGTTTTCCACAACCGAAGAATATCTATCAGCAAATATGCGATATGGCTTAATGTTTAACTGATTCATTTATTGACTGATTGTTTGAATCATTGAGTTTGAAATGAAGATAGTAAAATTTAAGGTCACTCTATACGCTTATCACATCCAATTAAGAACTGTTAGCTTGTAGTAAAATAATCTGTAAGGTATATCAGCTTTTTGTAACTGCTAACATGTGCGTAGTGTGCGACTGGACAGTCTAGCTATTAGCAAAAACGGCACGTAATGCAGGCTATTCTGTCATAGTATTCTATTATCTGCTAGCAATTAGAAATCACGTGAGCCCTATAAATAGCCGCAAATGAAAATTTATTTTTGTCAATGTAATGCCAATGCTACGCCTAAAAGTTTCTTTCATTTGATTGAATGCTATACGTTTTGATACATTCTTTTCCATAATTACTCTTCTTGTTGGTGTGGAGCTCTTCAGATCATGTTACACATTGTAAACAACTGTCCATTGACAAAGTTCCCCTGTGGACTGCAGGCTCTGCACCTTGCTGACGATGACATTGTTAAATGGCTGAGCATGCGTTGCACACGATAATAGTAATGACGGTATAAGTGAAAATGAATCTGTCACAAGATATATGGTCATTAGAAATTTGTTACTTAAATTTAAATTTAATTTTTTGTGTAAGATTGCGGTTTGAAAGATGTAGCCTGACTAGTAATAGGGAATACATTAGCAACAATGGAAATCCCAGTCAAAAAGGTCGTGGGAAAGTTTAGGAACAGGCCTTTTCAGATCACCATGGGAACGTATAGGGACAAGGGGAATTTAACATGGAGAATTTTAACATGGGTGGGACTATAGCGGGACAAAACAAGTATTGGAACTGCATAGCGACAATATGAATGGAACAGGTGGAGTAACGTCACGGTACTAATTATTGGCAACAATGCAGCAAAGGGCTGACCTGAATACGTGCTATCTTAGGTAAACACATGCATAACACTAAAATAGTTTGTTTTAGGCAAGAAAGCAAATCTTTTCGAGGCAATAGAGTGTCCCTAAAAAGGGCCTTTGGTTTTCTTCTTCTAATTTCTTCTTTTCCTCCATCAACGTCTTTTTTCCTATCCTAATTCTTCTTTTTTTTTCTTCTTCTCTTCTTCCTCCTCTTTCTCCTTCTCCTCCTCCCCTTTTCTTCCTCTTCTCATTCTCCTCTTCTTTTTCTATTTAGTCGTTACAGGCTCTCATTCTCCTTTCGTCCTCTTCATCTTCCTTTTCCTCCTTTTCTTGTTTTAATAACTCTCTTAGCCTTTCTTTCCTCTTTCTCAAATTGTTGATTTCCATTTTCAGTTTATGTGGGCTATAAGAATAGTGATCATCATTTAGTTTGACGAACATCTTCTGCACCATACCCAAATCTCTACTGATTCTTTCAACGTCTTTATTTTGTCGATGTGATTACTTGCCTTTTTCTAGGATTATTCAATGTCGAACGGCGCGAATGACGAGCGCTTGACTTTATATTCGTCAGGCACGGACGTGAAGGAAAACTTCACTTACATTGAAACACATATTATCTACTATCTACACGAACGTAATCTATCTTACACAAACCACAAAATCTACGATCCACACAAGAGAAGAAAAAATTATTATATACGATCCACACGGGAAGAAGAAAAAACAATGCCAAAGATACTATTCACACACGGAAGGAAGAAAAAAAACATTTATTTACTATTCACAAACCCAAAATCTACTATCCACACACGGGAAGAGGAAAAAACCACAATATCTACTATCCGTACAAACGTACCCGAACGCATACAAACACACACTCAACTATCCACACACGGGAAGAAGACCAAAAAAAAACAACCCCAAATATACTATCCACACAAACGTACAATATCTCATACAAATACACACTCTACTATCCACACAAACGTACGTTAACTCATACAAACCCCAAATATACTATCCACACAAACATACACGTATACACAAACACACACACATACACACAACTATTAGGAAAGGAGTGAGTGTTTATAATCACACTACTTAACATTCACATCAATTGCCAACTTGAATAGTCTCTGTTCTAGAGCGTTGGTTAGCAATAAGAAGGGCTGTTTTGTTTTGTTTTTTTTGTCGAACTCCAAATTCACCTTTCTTAATGCTGGCACCTCCCAGGCCTAATACCACAGACACAAGGCGACTCTAGTAATTGTCCTAACTGACTGTAGCTGATGGGAGTGCGGAGGAAGATTGAGTGGACTCATCATCTCATGCTTCAGTTTGCGGGACCCTTAAGGCTCTCTCACTTACAATTATTCGTCCTGCTTTTGGACGCTACTGTGGTCTCCTTACTTGTGGGGGACGCTGCTGTCTTTCCAACTGTTCCTCTCAGTTTTCTAACTGTTGGATCACGCTCTTGGTTATGGTTGTGGTAGTTGCTGTAGACGTCTAGTAAATTTGTAGCCATCGGCATTTGTTACTTGACCCGTTTTGGGTGTGATTTGTGTTTTCATTTTAGAGTTTTAGAGTTTCTACCGTGCGTCAACGCAGGTTATTTTAAGGCATGTAATCCTCGTGTCACCAACGGTTGCAAAACGGGAGCCACAGAAAGAAACGCCGATTTTAACATATCTCTTAAACCTTGTCCTCGTTGTCGAGCGAAGCCTTGGTACACAGGATGCATGACTTTTTTCACTTCTGGTTTGACTTCTTTTTTCTCTTTTGTCGAATGAGGAGTGGACATCATCTTTTTAGCCATGCTTTGAGTTCTTGTTGTTGAGGAGTGGCGGAAGGGGTCAACAAGGACGCTACAATCTTACTAGGGATGGGAGCTGCTGGCGGTGTTTGAAAGAGTACTCGTGCTTCTTCTTCCTCTAGCATCATTGGGGGCTGCGTATGTCTTGACCGCTGGGGTAGGTGGTGGTAATGGACTTTTCATCAGGGATTTGAAATGTTTCAGAGGTAGAAGAGCTGTTTCGTCTAAAGCGTTCTGGTGAAAGAGTTTCAGTCTTTGCAACACTTGACCGTATCGTTGAGATTTTTCCATTTCGGACAAATCGTTGCGATCCATCAACGATTGCAGTTCTTGTTGTAACTGGGAGATCTCGATCAAATTAAGATTGGGAGGCAAATGCGGGGTCCGATGTTCTTGCCAACGATAGAATTCCATCCTTCGTTTGTAAGGCACTAAAGACAATTTTCTTCTTTCCATCGGATTTCAATGGCACGTTTGAGATCTTTGTACTACAGAGGTCCGTTTTATCTTCGAGGAAGTATTGGTAAAATACCTCCCATGAGTCACAATGTAGCCCCTACTGTTGCGTTGGAAAGTGGTGCTAACTGAGGTAAACTTCCCCCGTGTTGGACCAACATAACGTTCTTTTAATAGTTGGGATTTCATTTTGGACTATTTGGCGAAGAACGTGCCGATATTTGGCTAACCATTCTTTTTGATATGGGAACAAAGGTATTGTGCCTTTTAAGACATTCAGATAACATACGCTCATGGTATCGATGATACCTTTGGCCGCTGCTTGAATGAGTTTTTATTTAATGGGTAAAGAAACGTTTGGACATGACTGGCAACATGTCCCGATGTTTGACTAAACGAGGAGGAAGTCCATTCCTTTTCGTTCTTTTGGAGAGTGAAGAAGGATGTTTTCTATGGTGGGTGACATCTTTGTTTGTTGGTTCCGGGGCACTCACCAAAAATACAAACGTCGATGAATTGGCACACACTTATTTAACTGTTTTTGGACTATCACTTCGTCATGTTTTCCAAAATCTCCAAAGAATCCTCACCTTTGGTTGCTTCTCTTTTTCTTTGCATGACTATGTCTTTTCTGGGGATGACGTCTATGCTTGGCTAAGCGTTTTCTTGCATGACGATCATGTATTTGTCTTTTTCCTTTTCCTTTTGTGGACAGGAGAACGACGATGGTGACGGTGTGCACTTCTTTGAGGGATATCTTTGGGCATTCAGGAGCACACACGAAAATGCACTGAAGTCCATGGCTTGACACGCATACTTATATCATTTTTGTTTGATAAACGTTTTTGTTCACGGTGTTGTTTAAACTGATTAACCATATGTTTTATGCCATAAAATCCTCCCCTATGTTGTCTTCTAATTTCTTTTTAGACCATAGGGTCTTTTCGGGGGGTGACGTCGATGAAAGACTAAGTGTTTTCTCGGATGACGCGACTGTCCTTGTCCTTTACATTTTCCTTTTTGGAGAGGGGAACGACGATGGTGAAGGTATTCACTTCTTTGAGGAGGCATCTTTTTGTGTTCAGGAGCAAAATAATCTGATTCACATCCTTTGTCTCAGGTCTTTTTTATACTGGAATACGCTGCCACTGATTGTCTTTAAAGTTGATGACAGGCATCACATGTCTTGAAGAGGTTTGCAAAGGACTAACTCGGGATAGTTATTGATTGGACAAATCAAGTAAACTCTACAACATGCCCGATCTCTCTTAGACTTTGATTTTGGGGGCAGGTAATTTGTGATCAGCTGTATCTGCAGCCAAAGAGGGAGATGGTGTCACCGCTGGAGAAGTTCTTGGAGACGAGGGTTTCCCTTGTTTCATCAAATTAGAAGGAACTTGTATCAAATTTGGGTTCGGCAGGCATCACCAGCAAAGGAGAAGTGGAAGAACCTGATGCTGCTGGAGACGCGATCACCATCGCTGCGGGTAGTTGTTTGCGACTGTAAGGTTGCGTGCTGGCTGACGTGCCTCTCTTGCGGGTAGTAGCTGCTTTCTGGGGGTTTTCTTGGGACCTTTGTTGGTGGAGGGGGCTTTTTGTTTTTTGGAGCAGTGACCTGTTCGTGCGATCACTGCTCTTTTTCTTTTTGGTCCATTTGGCTCTTTCGGCTTTATACTTGGGGAGAACTTTGGGGGCATTCGGATTTCATTTTCTGAGGGAGCGAATGATGACACCTCCTAGAGAACCGCTACCTCAAGGATTCAAAATGATTCGCTTTTTGGTTTGAGTGTCGATGCGGAGATCGACCAGTTGCGTCAAGGCTAATTTGTTTCTGTCAAAACAGTGTTTGGTTTGATAAAGAATGTTAATGATGTCTTGCAGTAATTGACGTACTGTCACCGTAAACCAACGTAAGACTTCTTTGAGACTGATTTTTAAAACACGAGCAAGTATTTGTGGATTTTTTTTGCGACTGACGCTTTATAAGGAACGAATTAATTTGACGGCAAATGAGACTGAAGGGACGTCATTTTGACGCTTTGTGAGACAGATCATAAGTGTCCAAGATTTTTATAGATATTTGTTGATGTTGTTGTTAAATCGACGACTAGGACGTGTAGACGACACGACCTCCGTCTTGGCACCTGTGAGGAAACAGATTCGTACGAAATCGCAAATAATCGGGAGTGATGGGTTTTAAATCCACGAGTAAATAGACTTGTGGGGTTTTAGTGGCATTGTTGTACGCATGAGTCAGCCAAGGCGTTCCTAACTGTTTGGCTGAGACTTGCACTTGCGATTTACCTCTAGGGTTATAAACAAGACCACAGAATGGGCATTGATAATGATTCTGCAATGGGTTTTACTTTGTTGAAACAAATTTTGGGTGATGTAAATGACACTGGCATTACGAAGCTGCCCTTTGAATGTAATCTACAGTTTAATTTCTTCTTCGTCTTCTCCTAACATGTCGTCGAATATGACGAGACTGAGGTCAGACACGATCCCGTCGTCTTCGCCAGGAATGCCTTCCACAAACACAATATAATCGCCTTGACTTTTCTCGCAAGAGGCTGTATGCCGAATGCCACTCCTTGTAAAATCACACGATTCGTTGAGGTGAACGTTTGATGTTTATGTTCGCTCGAACGGTTTACAAATTTGGTTTTGCCTCAACCGTTAGGGCCGGCAATTAACATGTTGAAGGGATTTCAAAGATACAAGGCCTCCCAACTAGCAAGATCTAAGTGTTCGTCGATGACTTTGAAAGTGGAGGAAGAAGGAGCAGAGACAGTAGAGATAGCCATATTGTGTCGGGTTATTCTTCTGGCACTGTCACTAACACAGGTTTAAAAGTTACATTTTTCACTGGACGTTTCAATGTAGGACCACAACTTATGAATATTATTGGCCACTTCTTTGGTCCAAGCCTCGAAACCCCAATTTTTCCATTTACGTACATCTGTCCAGCGAGGATGTATGTCACAAGCTACATACAGATCGTCGTACACATCTTCAGTACCTATAAGTTGACGAATCTTTATTACCGTAAAGGTAGTTAAGTATCCAGATGAAAACAGAAGGCTTTTAACAGAATGAATCTCGTGGACATTTAAAGTGACCACTTTCATGTTTTATTTGGTGTCAAGTACTGTTCGCAAAGAGTCCACAAGGGATCGGTTGGTAAACGAAATCCCAGAAAGGAAGTCACGAAGACACAGACCACACGTCGACACTATTTCAATTGACTTTGTTCTCCTAAAAAGTGTTGGTAATCATCCACCGTTTGAATTCTCTCAATCTTGTCGTCGGGGCTCTCGTCCATCCAGGCTCTTAAAGACGGTCACCTTCGTTTTTAGGGAAACAGTGATCTGGGTGATCGATGTAGATGCAACTGTCTGTGTCACAATACAGGACACGATCTCCTAACAGTTCTAAAACTTCGTACAATTTTAAGCGATCGTTTGGCTGCCACGTAAGCCGCAATGATGACATTCCCCAAATCGTCGGCCTCTACAAAGTTCAATTCTTCCTGGTAATTTACCAAGATCAAGTCCTCACGAACGACGTCCACGTGTTTCATGTATATGGTTTTGTCGTGAATCATCTGGAAATCGATGGAAGGTTCTGTCAAATTCTCTTTCGTGGGTAAACATGGTCGTTGTGCCATTTTGCCCCACAAGCAATTTATATCACTTTGATCGCCTTCCTTAGGTTTTCTCCACGTGGTCTAAAATGATGCCTTCCTGCTCCCAGTATGTTTCTTTGAATTTTATTTGTCTTTGGGAGTGTGGAAGCAGGACAGATAGCCGCTGGCTTGTTGTTTCAGTTTCAAAAAGGCATCCACGTAGTCTGCGAAAATGCATTTCTGAGTCTCGTCGCCCTTGTGGTACTGTTCTGTACTGGGAAAGTGGTAACTTTCGTACACATCAAACAGTTGGTATTCCAGGTCCAGAGCTTTAAACAATTCCACGCTAACCCACGTTCCCGTCAAGGCGCAATCTTTCTGAATGTGCAAACAATGTTGGTCTTGGTTGCACATTTCGCCACAAGTACGTCACAAGGGAAACATCAGTTTTCCATGGCAATGGTGAGGTAAGACGGGACGGTTCAAGGCCGTGGTAGTCAAGACTTTGCACTTGATCAAGCCTTCGTATTGCCGAATGTTGTCCAGGTCGATGTGTTTCGTAGCAACTGTGGGTGCCCTGTGGATATGCGACAATATTTGCACACGTAAGGATTCAGCGAACATACGTCCAAGTATTTGATTTCTTCTCCTTTCTCCTCGTTGGCATGGTCCAGCACACAGGTGGCATTCGTCCGTCCCCCATACAAACTGTCCGTGGTTTCGGTAGGTCCAAGAACTTGTAACTTTCCACGATGCGTTTAAACGGTGATCATACTCGTGTTCCCACATTTCCACTACTTGGTATCATTTCTCTTTTAACTTCAAGTGCTGCTGACAAGTGGTCTCGTACAAAACTTCCATGTTCCCTTGTCAAAATTTATTGTTCGTGTCACGTTGAGGTTAGCATAGGGGACATCCGTGAAATAAGCATCCGTTAAACTCGTACACGATCATGGGGTTTTCTAAGTCTCAGCCATCCATCGAATACGTTCCGATGATCTTTTTGCCTCCTCCGTTGCGGGTGTGCTGGATCCATTTGTCTTCTTTGTCAAACAAATAATGTAGTTAGCGTAGGGCTTTGACTGAATATTGACGTTTGACAAAGTTCGTCGTTTTATAGTTTATGACAGCTTGGGTGTTGTTTGGGCACGAATCGTTGTCGGCACTTTTCCATTCTTTCCTGTCGTTGTTGTCGACATACGTTCGTCCCACCACGAATGCACGTGTTAAACACATCTGGTCTTGATGGCTGTTAATTCGGACGAGACTCTTTTTGGTGCTAAGAAGTTAAGTCGACGAATAAAACTTTTTGCATCCTGTCCCTTCGGGAAGAGACACGTGGGTCATGAACAGTGTCGCTTTACCATCAAAGATGTGAAACTTGTCATTGGATTGTTGCACGTGTTGAATCTTCTCGATGACTTTGGAAGGTGTCAATTCTGCTGGGCTGTTAAACTAGATCCAAACCGGGACTTCAAACTTTCGTGATGAATGGGAAGTCTCAATCGATTGTCTTATTTGGCCTCACATTGCCGTTTCAGTGTGTTTAACAAAGAATCCCACACCTCGGCGATGAACCCCTCTGCTTTCTTTAGCAGTACGTGGCACTTGTAATCTTTAAACTTCACCGCTCATGTGTAAGCCGTTGTTCTAAATTTTCTAGAGGAGCGCTTTTCCGTCTCTTGTTTGTGGTAGTACCTTTCAGGAGTTAATGGTGGACTGGGTGTAGAATCTCTGGGTCTGGATTCTGGCTCACTGATTTTATCTTGAACATCACTGGCATGAGTTTGATCCAAGACTTCAGGTACTGTACAAGGCGATAAACGTTTCTGCCTCTTACTTTCGTCTCCTTTCTCCACGAAATGATGCGATCGTTTCATCTTGACTGCAAAAAGTCATTACTATATTTTAAGCGTTTTGGGTCTCTATATTCATGTCAGACTAGTGTATTCCCTATATAAAGGGTCAGTATCTTTTCTCCCAGTATTCATTTCACTGTCTAACCGAGTAGAACCTTGGAAGAACATACACAGATCGAACTTCTGATAAGAGCTTTGCGAGGTGTCATACGAAGGTTTACTTCAGACAAGACAACGGACTACTCCCCCTCCGTTCGAGATAAAAAATCAAGATACTTGCTATATATGTAAGACAAAAGGGCATTGGTCTTTAGAGTGTCCAAATCGTCAAAAGAACAAGGCAGGTGTCAGAAGAGACAAAAGTCCAGACACCTCTTATCATTGTCAAGAGAAAGTACATTGGTCTTCAGAATACTCTAAAATCAACAGGAGAAAGAGGAATAGAGTAGTTCAGAACAAGGAGCAGTACTCTTCCCAATGGAAGAACTCAGACACGTACAGAAAGAGAAAAAGAGAAAAAAGAAGAGGAGAAAGTGAGGAAGAAGGGGAGGAAAACATGTGAAAGTGAAGAAATTCAACATACAAAAAAAACAGAGTGAACAAACACACAGAAGAAGTCAATAAACTTTTTAAAGTGTTGTGTTTTGAATTAAATTGTAGAATTTGTACCAGAATAGACCGGACAGAAAACGTAAGTGTCTCCTGGTTTTGATTTTTTAGAATATGGCCCTACACTTACGCATTCACACACGTACGTCATGGGCAGAATAGAGGATTTTGAGTTTTAATTGATTTAGGCAAAATGAATACTATATTTGTTCGAGAGAAGTGTGTGGCCCTGAAAAGGACCGTTCTTTGATTTTTTAAACAAAAAAATAATAATATTAATAACCGCAGCTAATTTCATTCAATTCACCTGTTCTTGTCACAATATGTAGACTAACGTTGAATCATCTACCCTCGTATCGTCGATGCTGTTCCGCATGGACTTAATCATGTATGTGAAATCAACATGGACGATTATCCGGATCACCGATACTAGCATTTGGAAAAGAAGATTTATGTGGAGAGACAAGGCTGTCTGAAGCGAGTCCTCATCTTTGGCCCAGAAGTCAGAAGAAGTTTGAGGAAGAGAAGAAACCCGTGTCAACATAGAAACCAAAGGTGCTCAATTGCTTCGAAAAGATTTGCTTTCTTGCCTAAAACAAATTATTTTAGTGTTAAACATGAGTTTACCTAAGATAGCATGTATTCAGGTCATGCGCTTGCTACATTGTTGCCAATAGTCAATATGGTGACTTCACCCCACCATTTATATTGTCCTATACAGTTTCAATACATGTTTGTCCCTTTATAGTCCCACCCATGTTAAAATTCCATATGTTAAATTCCCCTTGTTCCTATTCGTTCCCAGGGTGATCTGAAAAATCTTGTTCCTAAACGTTTTTGACTGGGTTGTTCATTGTCCATGAAGTATCCGCTATTTCTACTATCCTGTTTGTTACCTTCTCTTCCATATTTACTCTAACAAGGTGCGTTGACATTTTATAAACTACCTATTGATTTAAAATATACATTTGGTAAAAATTAAAGTTATTAAAATATAAATATGGGAAAGTGTGTTAAAGTCTAAGGTTTGCATTTATTTGGATCGATGTCTATTTTGTTTCAAAGACCAAAGTTTGTAGCTTTAGCATTACCGTCACTGAATATAACACTGTTGTTGTAATTGAAGACAATTATTCTTGTGTAGGTACTAATCTGGCACTATCAAACATCAACATCTGAAAATACCAAACAATTGTCGGACCTATTAGTTTTCCCTATTATGGAAAGCTGTTTTGGACAAAATAGGCATAACTTGATCTTAGAAAAGTATCTAAAATTAGAAACTGGTTACTTAATAAATTGTTTCTTTTTTTGCATAGACCGACATTTCATCAATAAATTGTGGGGAAAACGTGGTTATTTTCCAATATTAGTAAATGATTTTAAAATATGAGAAAACTCACATTAGTAAACGTCCGAAAGGGAAAGATTGATTTGAGTTCTATAGTACGAGCGGCTACTGAGAACTTTGTAAAAATACATTAAAAAAATGGAGAGGTTGAAATGGACAGCACTCGAAGGAATACGTCAAACCTGTAAGGAGAAAATGGACCGTATGAGAGTGAATGCATAGAAAATATCGTCTTCAAAGATAAGACTACGGGATAACCCAATTAGCAAAAAATAAGGCGGTATCACCATCAGATGACAACATTAAATCCAGTACTATCTGGAAAATATTTGGTGTACCATGAATCGACTTCTGCCGTAGATGGCCACTCTTAATATACGTGGACATGCAGTAAAGATACGTTAGACATTAAAAAAGTTTCAATTGGTCAATTACTAGATATAAGACAGAAGTAAAGCCATGTCAAAAATAATGAAATACCACCTAAAAAAACGTCAGAAGAAGAAAATAGCAAAAGCTTTGTATCATTCAACTTCGATTATGAAGTATTCTAGACAGTATAGTCCAGTTTGTTTTCCTGGAAGATGTCATTCCATGATAACAGACACTCCTAAAATTTAACTTGTCATAACAAAATCATAGCTACCAATGCATGTAAAACAATCCAGCCTGTACATATTTATTTAGTAAGCATTTGTTGTTCTTCTCATTTCACTTGACTTTGAGAAACTGATTTGTTTGAACGTTATTACACTTGAAGTCTTAGCTGATAGAGATAATATAAATTTGAATGACAAAACACCTTTAAAGTATCTAATTCCGACAATGACATATAGTCATCTTTTAACTTATTTTGTAAAACTAGTATTACGACTATACGGTCTTAAAATAATAATAGTAATGAGGGAAAACCAACAAGTTTTGTAAAATTTGACAAATAATTTATTTCCTGAGAAAATTTAATATAAATTTACGTATTAAAAATTTAAATCACAGATAGTCCAAAATAGTTCTGTCACCATTCCTAATGAATAAAGTTCTAATTAAATTCAAGTGGTATTCGAAAAAGATCCATCGCTGAAGACGTTCATGTACCTGTAGTCTTGAATGTACTAATGTACCAGTAGCCTGAAGTGTGATGATGTACTAACAGTCGTCCAATTAATCACAATAATACAATCCAAAATGTCCTTGTCTGACTTATATATACATAACATAAAGCATCGATCAGAATAAAAGTTCTAACCACTGATGTCACAGTATAAATTATAAAGGATATAAAAATCGAGTCAGCAAAGGCAATGGCATATATTTTTGTACGTCGTTTTGTTTTCGTTTCTCCTTTATCTTGCCATTCATCTTTTCAACCACTTTTCTGTCAAATATTTCGAGGCATTTCCTTCTATGTTCCATTTGCAATAGCTATGTTTAATTCTCGTTGTTCAATTGAAATGTTTGATAATTATCAATTTGTTACTTTTTATGCAAACATTTAAATTCTTTTCCAGCTGTGATTGACACAGATCATGATCTGCACTGTGATGTAGGCACGTCTCTAACGTTGTAAAGGATGCCATCTTTGCTATTTAAAAAACCAATCAAATCTTTGTAATTTAAATAACCAATCAAATCTTTGTAATTTAAATAACCAAACAAATGGAACAGGGTGGGGAATAATTATGTTATGCATTGAAAATCCCTGGAAATGATACACGGAAAATAAATATCAGAACAATCTAGCTTATTCTGGAAATATTGCAAGCTTTGTGTTGCTGTTCTTCAAAACGAAGTGCCAGTACATCACTTTAAATGATTGATCCATTCAGGCATAATAACTTTAGGTAGAAACAGGACTTCAGTGGCTCTGAATTTCAATGCAGTTTGGCAAAATAACAACCCTAAAATCGAAACACGAAACGCTTCTGCAAACAAGACAGTAATACAGTTCAATGTTCAAAGAAAGGAGTCCGGCTCCATAGCAAGTCAAACTGGAAATGACCTGTTAGGTTGGGTTGAGCAACTCTAGACAACGGCTTGGTGTGTTCTGTTGAAAAGAACTGGAAATAGATATCCATTATGATCTGGTGTTGTACCCAGGCAACCAATACTAGTTCATGGGGATATTGAGATACAAACACTAGACACGAATCAATCATTTGATTAGCAGGTAAGAGAACGAGAACTCTTAGTGGATGATTACCATAAACAATTCAAAGTAGAATACTTTAACGTGCAGTAAAAGCGATATTCACTACACAAGAAGAAGGAATATATTGAAGCTATTTGCATGCTGCAAAGCTCATCACTTAAAAAATATCGTCTATCAAATCTGATGTTGAATTTGAAATTTGGATTTCGGCCAAAATAAAAGTCTTGAAACCGTTTGTGTCTTCAGGAAGTTATTTCCTTTTACGAACTTCAAAACAGTAATAAACTCGTTGTGATGCATTGTTGACTCTGACTTGCTTTGTAGTCAGATAGAATCACATGCTTTACAAAGTGTTACAAAAAAATACTGCTGTAAATTAGCTTAGCCCAATCATACCGCTCTCAAAATTCGCTGATATTTATATGACAATGTAAGTACAGTGAATTTAATGATGAGTTGGGGTGTATTGAAGAGCAAACGTAATCGTTCAAGTTTCTATTCAGGAACAACTTTGGTACATAATCCTGTATAACTACTACATATATCTCGCGCTGAGGTACCCCAAGAATAAAACAAAAACTATAATTTGCCACTTGTTAAAAGATGAATCGTAATCTGTCTTTCCAAAACTTAATAAATTCATTAACCTTTTAACAAAGTCTGTTGCAGTGGAAACAGATGTTCTGCTTCGATTTTGCGGACCTAATGTACAGATCACATAAGAACAAATGCATTGATTCAATTTTGTTATTCCTTTATCTAATAGAGTTATTATCCTGCTCAAAAATACTCCCAGCCTAATTAGGCAACCGCAGAATTGATCTTCTTGTAAAAAATAAATCAGTCGACTTTTCTCAACTCAAATTATCAAGCTGTTTATCTCAGTGTTTATCACTAATTTTGGCATTATCGGAACCCGATAAGTCCTGCCATCGTGTAATACTAATATGTTATTTTATATTCTGTATATCCAGTTATGATGGGAAGAATATATAAATTTTTTACATAGGCAAACAACCACATTTTGTATCACTGTTGTTATAACTTAATGAACAAAACGATTTCATTGAAAAATCTTCTGTGCATACATATATTAATAACAAGCGTCTTTTTCCAAAGTACAGGCGACATTAGAATGCTCCATACAGACTAAAACACGATATGGCTTGTGCACCATATGCCGGATTCCGAGATTAAGTATGGATGCGTACTGAATGTAAATGAAACCAACACAGATTAGCTTCTACATAAATACGTCGATTACTTAATTTTTGAGTTTCTAATACCTTATAAGCTACTTAGAGTCGATACTCTGCCAAGAAACAAACAATGTTAACTGACCACTGCTTGTATAAAAAAAGACTCACACTCGCAATTCGCAGACTGAGTTCAGCATTAAGCCGCTGTGCCACCATTGCTCTACACTCACACACACACACACACACACACGATGTCCTCTGCAAAATGAACAATGACGCTTTGTGAGCCGGAAAATTCAAACGCAAAGTGATTTAAACCATGTGTAATGTAACTGTATATTGATGTAATCCAAAATGAATTACATTCATATCGTCGTCCACGATTTCGTCTTTCATGATTAAGTTGGTTTTTTAATAGATTTGTATAGATTTTACAATTCAAGTCCTGTATATGATGGAGAGGGATTGCCCTAATCACAAATCTCCATTTATTCTTTCTTAATGTTAGATTCAGTGAGGCTTATTAAAAAGTAATAATGTTGAAAGAGTGGTTTGTTTGTCTGTTTCTATTTTATAAATCCCATTTGTTTAAAGAAAAATCCTTTGCATGCTCTCTCTTTCTCATTTTTAGAATGGGTGTTTTCATTCACTTCCGCGTGTCTTGTCAAATTGTTTTACTTCGAGGCACATTACCGAATTTTAAGGATGCTTTCATTCATCTCTACTTACTGACATATGAATCGGTGCGTTGGTCCGTCTTCCCAACTAAATGAAAGTATTAGAATTAAAATATGTTCCTAAAATATAGGTACAACCCGACTTAGCTTAGCAGACCTTGACCAAGAGAATATAATTAGTGCTTCAATTTATGATTTCGATGCCACTTGATGCTGCTATATATGCCTTTTCTTAACTTTGCCTCATTTCTGAACAGTCGTAAATGGTCGAGAGGGCAAACCCAACCGAAATTAAAATTATTCGGCAGTCTTGCTATTCCTCATGGACTTGTCAAAAAAGGGGGAAGAAATGAGCGAAAGTGATAGATTGAACAAGGCCTTGCTTCATTTACAAAGAGTAAGAAAGCTTTTGGATTAAGTCAAGGAAATGGAGTAACATCCAAACAGGAACTATATCAAGAAGACGTTACCCTTCATGAAGGTTAAACAGTTGCTGACATATATGATAAAAGAAGAAACATAACTAATTGAGAAGAGTGCAATGGCAGAATACAAATATGTTAATGAGGAATTTGGCTTGAGCCTAAAAATATAACAACATAAAACGTTGCTTGGTAATGAGGTATTATCACATCTAATATATGGATGTTATTTGTTACAAGAAAATGTTTCATCAGTTCCAATTTAGAAAATTATATTGTAAATATTGAAACGATACTTGGCCCGCAGCTCTATTGTAGTGTATAGGCTAATAGGATAACGAAAAGTTACATGTTGCATGAGTGTCCATGCTTGGGTTATTCACGGGTAATTAGAGGTATATGTCACTATTGTATATAACTCTCCTTTTATTGGGAGGAGATGAAACTGTCTATGACATACTTGTGTTGAAATTAATATTGATTGTAAAATTACCACCCTGTATGAAAGACCTTCCAAATACAGACCCTAGCTGATAACCACGTGATGAAGTTTCAAGTTCATAGTTTCTTGAAATTTTATATTTTCTGTCTTGGAGATATGGCCAGTGTTGCTATTAGTAGTGAAAGGACATGCTACAGGGAAATTTGTTTGTGGAATAACGTGTGGACGGATAAAGGATTCCTTCTGGCTGGTAATTGCATTATTTGTCATCAAAGATTGCATGCACATATTTGATTCAACAATGGGGATGTTTAACAAAATTAGAAGAACGCATGTTTGGCATAATACATTTCTGGCTGTTACTAAGTTGGCTGTAGTTGTTGAGAGAATTGGGATGTTTGTGGCAGTGATGTGTATTGACTGAGTGTCTGAAACATTGTTTTCTATTAATTTATGACATAAATATTTTCTCACGCTCGAGTTTATAATGCGTTTAGTAGCTAAAACGGGCAAGATTACTTTCATAGCCATTTTTTTCATTAGTTAGTTAAGCTTTCAGCACCAACTGGTACACGTAAAAGCCATTGCTCATTTGACACGTGTGTTACCTGTGCAAGGTAAAATGGATGGTCAGGGTTACAAAAATCCCTTAAACGTTAGTTCATAAAACATTTGCAGATAGTTACCGGACATATATCTAGAAATAGAGGATTAGCGTACATCCGTGATTTTTTATTTCTCGTGTTTTTATGTCCACCCTTGTCCTCGTCTGCGTCTGTCTCTCGCTAAACTCTTATTATCCTAGTTTAAGTTCGCAATCTTGCTTCAGTGATATATATTACCACTGTATGTTTCTGTGTTCCTCTCTCCCTCACCGTATCCCAAAGTGCAAAGTTTTATTAAACCTTAAATTGTTCAGTAAACTTGTTGGTGTCCTGGGGCTCAAAAGCGAGTATCCATACAGTTTGTTATGTCATCATCAGTTACGGCATCAGCAGTTTTGGGTTTGATTCCTTTTCCTTTCTTCTTCAGATCTTTCTGTTTTCTTTTTAGGGCCTCTCTTGCTTGATAAAATTCAGGGCCATAAACCAAGCTGCAATTGTACCTGTTTCGTCTCAGATATCGTTCAACACCTCCCATCATACCTATAATAAATAATAATTAATTATAAAAAGCCTTGTACCTAGGGTAACGAATCTCTCTCTTTCTCTCGCGAGAGGCCGAATCATACCAGAGGCTTTAAAAACGGTACTAACAGCTGCCTCGCTTGGCGCTCAGTATTAAGAGGTTAGTGTTTGGACTGGTCGGCTTGGTGTCAGGATAATGTGACTGGGTGGGACATAAAGCTATATGCATGCGGCATGATGTCTCAGTGCTAAACATCACTATGAACTGTAACACTGCAGATATCGTAGCGATATGACTAAAAAAGGGATAAAGCTACGTTAAAAATCTAAATCACACACAGACACACACACACTCTAGTTTTTTATCATTTGTCATGTACATTGGGGAAGGCCTAAATCGCTTTATCAGTCAAGTTCTTTCATTTATCATCTACGTTGGGGAAGGCCTAAATCGCTTTATCAGTCAAGTTCTTTAATTGGTAAGGTAATTTAAGTTTTAAAACTATGAATACAATTCTTGTTCATTACATAAGATTTTATGGGTAATTAGTTATTCACTATTGCACTTTTTCAAAAAGTTCATTTCTGTTTTAACAAATTGAAAGTATATCGGTTGTGCTATGCATCATTTTATTTGCTCATACATTATTTTTTAAATTCAAATTGTGTGTTTTTAGTCAACATGCAGGCCCTTGTTACCTCTCAATGTTGTTGGCTCGGATAAACTTCCATCATCCTGACGAATTGAAGGAAAAATCTTAACAGAATGCTGTTATGGGCAGGTGCCGGCACTTCATGTATAGGGTGAGTCTCATTGTTTTTCTCAAGATATTCTTTTAGTAGTTTTATGTGTCCCAATGTCTTGCGTTTGGTATTCACATTTTCATGCTCTAAAACAAAATTTGTGACAAATTGTTCATCCACTTGTTTAAATCTGCTCTCTTTGACCGTTTCAGTGTTGTTGCTTTTTTAATTATTTCCACTCCTGATTTTGTTATTTTCTCTGACAATAGTTGGCTTGGTTTAAGAGACACATTTATTTCATTTGTTTCCCAGTCAAAAAGAAAGGAAATATCTTCTGCCTCATGCTTTGGTGAATTTTTTTAAATTACTAGTTCATGTTTAGCCTAATTTTTGTAACTTTCATCGTCCAAAAAGCGTACTGTATACACGGAAGTAGTCCATTTTCTTCTTTTCTTACCTTTATTGTTTTCTTTCTAAATCTTCTTTTTGTAAGAGACGATAGGAAAAGTATGGTTAGCAAAGCAGGTAGATTTTTCTGTCGCATGGGTGAAAAAAAAAAACAATCATTCTCGTGACCAGCCAAACGCTCTTTTTCAGGACCACCCTCTGTGTGTGTGTGTGTGTGTGTGTGTGTGTGTGTAAATTGTTGTATACATTTGTTTATGCTTGTCTAAGTTAATCTATCTTTCTAAAAACAAAATAAAATAACCCTCATTCGTTCTATTAGTGTATGATACCGTATAGGTGATAGTATGTTTGTGTGTATTTGTGAGCGTTTGCATTACTACTCTTCCGGTTATCGCCTTTGGTTATGTGTGAGTGTATATATGATTTTATAAATGGTTGGTGGGTTGTATGTTTTTGAGTGTTTGAGTTCCTCCATATCAGCCCTCCTCCTCGATGTGTGAGATGGTAGAGTTGTGAAATAGTCAGCGTGATAATAGATATGTTTGTGTGAGTGACAGTTATCTATCTCTACATTTTCCTTTACTTTGTTTTCTTTGTAGGCGTGGGTGTTGAATGGTGTCGGATGATGGATAACAAATAGGCATCACTTTACTTCCTTCATTACAACCTTTCTCGTACATATCCGCATATATTTTGTAGATGTTGAGCAATAAAAAGTAATCGCTGTAAATTAAGATGTGTGTTTAGGATAGTTTTTAATTCACAAATTTGTGTTGTTCAATCAAAATAAGTCGTATTCAAAACTCCGATGTTAGGTTCCTCTTCCACGATTGTAATTCTCCTTTATGACTACCCATATCCAACAATCCACCCCAATTTTAATGTATTTCTTTAGCTTTAGTATCCAACTTAGTGTTAATTTTCCATTATATCCACAATGGCCTCCTACCTTAATTTTCCTTTGTGTCCATAGTGGCTTCCTTAATGTTAAATTTTCTATTATGTCCGTAGTAACCCCCCCCCCCCCCAATGTTAAATTTCTCTTGTGCCCTTATGCTCTCTCCACATCCCCCAATATGCAGATTCCTGTAAGGGTAAATAATAGTCATCACATATTTTTAAACCTTAAATATATACGAACAGTACGGTGGGTCAATATGGTTTCAAATTTCAAGGCAACCAATGTGCATATGTCGTTAACAGAATGCAACTATTAAGCGACGTTTACGTTTTATTTGCATGTATATGCAGCCTATCCAACTTATATTATTTCAATGATGTAACTAACAAACGTCCACGTTAGATCAATTTTATACAATACCTTGATTATGAAATACATTTTCTACGTCGATGTCTTCTTAACAATCTTAATAAAGGTTTATATATGACTGTATAATATAAAATAGGTTTCATTATAAAACACTCCTCAACAATCACAACCCACATATTCACAGTAAACTGACCAATAGAGGTTACCGATAAGGTCAACTTTGTACTGAAAACCTATCCGTTCGTCACGGTTACCGATAAGGTAAACTAAGGTAAACTATGTACTGAAAACATGTCCGTTCGTCAGACTACTGTAGTAATGTCAATAGTTACCTAATATTGTAGGATGTTGTAAATATATGAACATGTAAAGTATTCATCTTGATAACACGTGATATCGAAATAGGACATTTCATTTACCTGGGTAAATTTTAGACGGAAGATTTGTAAACAGTAATCGTATCTCACATATAGCATCATGATTGGCTGGGAGATATAGATCGCACTGAATCTACCTGCACAGCTAATTAGTCACGTTATATAACATTTGCACCTGTGATTTCACTAAGGAAGCATTTAAAGTTTTTCTTTCTTTCTTCTTTTACATATGTGTCGATTCCGTGAACAATTAATACACATTCGTATTATTCTCCAGATTACTCTTCTACAAACATGTATGTATTCGGGGACGGCAGAATCGCCATGGAATCTAACTTTGGAGAGTGAAATCGGAAATGAAGGAAACTTAAGAACGAAAACCACGTATCAGCATACAGGTACGCTCTCTCTCTCTCTCTCTCTCTCTCTCTCTCTCTCTCGTACGTCCATTTGTCTTTCCATCATGTCATTAATGTACATACTGGCTGTATCTCGGCTCATTTATATTCCTGTACGTGTGCATGTGAGTGCATGCATGTACATAGGAACGTTTTCATGCATACCTCTTTAAATGGATTACTTTCCAGCGGCTTTATATATAATGTGCAAAAATTTACAAAGTATCTCTGAAGCAGTGAAAACAGGCAAATACAAGGGTTTTGACGTGCCCTGCATTTCATTGAATGTGCTGGTGTAATTGTGAAGTGGAAATTGTTAGTTGAGAATGGTGGTATAGTTAATTACATAAATATAATTTGAATAGGAAGACAGTGCTAATGATGTATAACACTGACAATACAAGCTAGGTGAGGTCTCAGCTTCCACTCCACAGGTTCGTATTTTGCACATTGTTTATTTCCGTTTATAAAAAGATGAGTTGCGATTTCTGATCTACATGATCATATGTTATTTGGAAAAAAGTTGTGAATGTTCATGATGGCGTAAATTATATTATTTAAAGCATTACACAATGTACAAGTACGAAGGAATGTTTATGTTGACGGAAATCAGATGAATTTAAAGCGAAATATACTACACTACTCATGATGTACCAGATGTTGCCGCCATTTAGTTCAGCATGAGTACCCCAGATTTCGAAGAAAAACTATCTGTTATGAGTGAATGCCCAGCTTTAGCAATAGACAGTATGTACCAGGTTTTTGTACATAGTATAACCGTCAAAGTTTCTTAAATTGTTTCCAGAGAATGGCAAATTAAAGTGCTTAAAATATCCATAGCAGTATAGGTGTAGGAAGAGAGACTGTTCAAACTACTGAATTTCGGGCATTTTTTTAATCATATGTGCTTGTTCATATGTTGAATTTAAACAAGTGGGGAATAATTCATCGTTAAACATACAGTACAACCACCAGCTACATTGATAGAAAATTTTATTTTTGATCGTTTGAGAGAATACATTTTCAGTATTTTGCAACTTGAACAGTGTAAAGGTCTCGTAGACTACCTTAGGTTGGGGTGGGGTGCTCCCAGTATTATTTTTAATTATTACAGAAGACCCACCCTGGCTCGTTTTTGTTAGAAATTAAAGTAGTGATAGAGATACAAAGCTCCGAGCCCCCAGTCAACGATGCCGACAGTTAAATTACTGAATACACAAAAGGTGAAATTCAAATAAACAACAAATTTAATGCCATTCAATAACAGATAGTCCTTCCTGAAATGAAATTCAATATTAAAAATCCTATCACTTGTCTTTCACTCGACCAAGTGACGGCCTATTTCATCATCTGACTTTGTTTGATAGATTTTCCTCCTGTCCTGTGTTTCTACTCATCTGTAGTATTTCTTGACTGGTATCCAGTAACCCTTCAGGCCAATACCCACGTCCTTCACCCTTCCACTTCCTCCGCTTCCGTTCTCTCCTATTCTTGTCTCCCAGATACTTGGGAACAACTGTACCAGGGTATTTCCCATCTCTGTCTCCTACAGCTCCTCCGGTCTCTAAAAGCTCCCTGTCCGAACACACACAAGGACACTAGTATATTCCTCTAGCTATGTAGTCTCACACTAAACAACAATCTATCATCAGATAAGCCATTACCTTCTTTGGTCACGTATTCGTGCACATCGAAATACCCATACTTCCTGGTATGGTATACACGGTATCAACTGCTTATCATGCATATATCAATAGATTTCATCACATCGGTATATATAGATTCTCAATCTTATTATAAAGAACAATATCACATAATCAGACGCATTTCTGTACATTACACTTCTACATAGCGTACACAGATATCCACATATCCATGCGCTAATATATCCTTACACATTATACTCCTACAAAGTATACACAAATAGTCAAATACCCCTATTAACTAATGTTGCACACTGCAACCATTATACGAAGTTATGATTCAATTCAACATTTGCAGATCTAGAATATCACATGAATAAATGCACTAGGTTACTACGAATTAACCAAATAGCGAATTGCAATATTAATTCTTTACATAAACATTGTTCATATATCACAATATGCATGTAGATCAAACACTACAAATGAATCAAACCTTACAAATGGTAATTCTACGTACTAACGATTCTAATAATGAAATATAGCACATAATTAAAGTACAATTACCTTGCCGTAATAGGTTGCGACAGTCGAGCAAATGAGTCACTGACCTGTCCGAAGCTCTTTCGTAATTTCCAGAATAACAATGTTTCTTTTTTTTTTTTTTGGAGGGTTCTCTCTCCTTTTGATTTTCGCAGACCATTTAGGGAGGCCCTCCTGCCCTACATGTTTTTATTGGTATTCTGTATGTTTAGCTATCGTGTTATTGCTTTTTTTGAAATGTAATATTTAAATAATATTTTTGGGGTTTTTTTTTCCTTTTTTCTTTTCTTATTTTTTATTTCTTTTTTATTTTGTTATTTTTTTTAATTAAAATATATATTTTATTCTTTTTTTTTCAATGTATTCATCTGTGCTGAACCAAATTTCTTCTTCTATCCTTTTTTTCTCCTCATCTTGTTGTCGTCTTCTCCTTTCTTGTCTTTTTGCTTTCGTCATTTCCCTAAGTGCTTTCCTTACTTCTGGGCTTGTTTCCCGTTTCTCTTCTTTAGTGGAATTTTTGTTTTTGGGTGCTTCTTCCTGCCCTTGTTTTCTATTCTCTGTTTGTAGCGCTTCTGAATCTTCGTTTGGATTGATGTTTTCTTGCTGCGGTGTCTTGTTGATTTGGGTTAATTCTAATAGTCTGGGTGCTTGTGTTTTCTGGATCTGTTATAATTTGAATACTGTAATCTCCTGTAATGAAACATTTTCTTGCTGTAGTGGTTTGGTCCCATGAAGCAGTTGTGACTGTATTGGTATCACTTCTTTTTCTTGTAGGCTTCGGTTTGTTTGTTGTTGTCGTAGGTTGTTTTCTAGTTGTTGTTGTGGTTTTATCTTCTTTTGTTGTTGTTGTTGCCCGGTTTCAATATCTTGTCGGATTAACATGTTATTTTGTTGTTGACTTTTCTCATTACTTCCTGCTTGTGTCTTTATTTGTAGTTGTCGTTGTTGTTGATTACATCCCTGTAGTCCGTTTTCTACTGGAAGCTGGGCTTGAATCTGCTGGTGTTGTTGTTGTTGATTTTTATTCTCCTGTTTTGTATTGGTAGTTTCATGCTCGTCTATATTTCCTAGTTGTTGCCGTGATTTTATTGTCTTTTGATGTTGTTCTTGTCTAGTTTCAATCACCTGTTGTTGTTGCCCTGATTGTATCTGTATTTGTTGTTGTTGTTGTTGTTGTTGTTGTCTTTTATGTCCTTGTTGTTCTTTTCCTACTGAAGACTGGGCTCGCGTCTGTTGTTGTTGTTGTAGTTGAATATTTTGCCCTTGCTTTTTGTCCGTAATTTCTTTCTGTAGTGAAATTTCTCTTCCTTGTTGTTTTCGTGGTTGTATTTGTTCATTCCTTTGCTTTTTTCTGCTTGTTTCGGTATTTCCTGTTCTTGTATTTGTTGTCCCTGTACGTGAAGTTGTTGTTGTTGTTGTTGCTGTAGCCCATCTTGTGATATTGGTTGTTTTTGTTGCTGCATATTTTCTATTACCATTTGCCTGCTGGATATGTTTGTTGTTGTTGTCATTGTAGGTACTATCTTTTCCGAATTCTGAGGACATTTGAATGGTGTGTGACCTGTTTTCCCCACATCTATTGCATGTTCTGTCATATATGCATCCTTTATACCAAGACTTGGCTAAGAACCCGAATATGTAAAAGGCTCTCTTCACTTTCTTCATATTGCTTCTTTCTATTTCTAGTATCCGTGTTCCGTCTAATATTGATGTTGTTTCTATCGTTCTGTTCCGTGCTGAACTAACTGGAATATTAAATTTTTCCTCAAAACGCTTCACTATTTCTTCTATTGGAATTTCAAGCGGGATGTCTGTTACATGTAATTCTCCTGTACGTTTTTTTATCTCCCTTAGCAGTGGTTCTGGTTCCTTTATTGTCACCATTTCTTTCCCAATACACATCTCTCCATATGGTAAAATCGGTTTCTTCCCTTTCGGTCTTACTATGTAGCCTTTGTATCTATTAGGGTTTATGGAGTATACTCTGTTCATATATTCTGGGTTGGCTATTTTCATGGCTATCATTACCGTAGTAAGATTAGGTATATTTTCCCTTTGTATGTGCCTCATATCTATTTCTTGTGTTCCTTCTCTATATGTACATTGTAGGTAGCTTCTTTCATGCGTCTCTACCCTTTTCAGCTTGAAGAATTTCTCAAGGTAATTGACTTCTCTTCTAGTCGCCATATTGCCTCGTGTTGCACGTGCTCCGGTTTCGGTTTCTTGTTTTTCCATGTTGAGTTCCCTTTATATTTGTATTTGTAGATTTGTTAATTGATATAAGTTGATTCTTACCCTTTTTAAGATTTGGAGTCCGTATTGGACAGTATAGATAGTCCTGTGGGGGAATCCAGTACTTCTAAACCGTTTGCTTTGTCCTTGCCATTTTCAGACGATAAAACAACAGACTGTACTTCTCAAGAAGGAGTATAAGAATAACAATGTTTCCCGCCAGTTTCGAATGACGTCGGAGTAGTTTATAACTTCCTTATGTAATTCCCGCAAGATGGTTTAGCGACTACTGGCGTTTAGTCCCAAGACACTAGATTTAAACTTGCGATTCCAATGGTGGCCACGCCTTGCTCAATTCCGAGTGGATGTCGATTAACCCATGGTCTACATAATTAGCAGACATTGGCCCCTCCCCTGCAGTCTGTCAAGGGTGGATTTACGACCTTCACTTGATGTTCCTTTGAGCCCAACACCGGCAATTCATGCCACTTACCTGTGAATCGCACGCAGCCAAATAAGGCGCCAGTAACAAGTTCCTATGGCCATGTTATATACAGCTGGCTTCCCACCCGTCTTTTTGGTGTCAGCTTACACTATCGTAACATAAGCCGGCCGGCCAGCTGGGTACACATCGCTTTGACACTCATTGTTCGCAAGGCTGACACTCGCAACATTTATGAAGCGAATAATTAGCCTCAGGGTCTAGCATATACATTTTGCAATCTGGCTATTGTTCCTTACTTATACGTGACAAACAGCAAACATTCAAAGTCAAGAAGACGAGAACACTTCATCATTTTGAAACTGCATACAAATTCTGTCTCCAACATTCAGCAGCCATAACTCATATAGGAACCTAATAATCAGATTATATTGAAGTTATATTAATTCATAGCTTCTTATAAAACATTTTCTTGGTAATCCAATATAAGAAATTATAGGAATTATTGTGTATAAACGAATCTGGATGGAACCAACAGTCAGGGACCACAGTTCATAAGGTTGAGTAATGAGAAATCAATTTGGTAAATATGACAATACGAAGCAATAATTCCTCTAAGACATTATGTAGAATGCTGAACATGTACCTAAACAAAACTGATAATAAACCCAGGTGAAATCTCGTTAATACCAAGATGTCTAATAAAGGTGTTGAAATCAATAAGGGGGTCGTTAATATACAGACACGAAGACGTGGATAGGTCTGACCGTCAAGAACCGATAATGTGCCAAATGGCGTATATTTCGGACAATTTACTCAGCCGTGGCTTCGACAATATCAAGGCAAATACCACTTTTGATTGAAATTAAATTCAAGTGAACTGGGTTATTCTACCAGTGAGAAAGGTGAAGGGGTCAGGCAACCAGAGTTTGATAAAAAAATAAGAACACAGATTGCTGGCAACCATCTCAGCCAAGGTCCAATAAATATCAGGCTACACCCAAATTTGGTTGAAATGCAGTTATAAATCATAAAATTGTTAGGAACAAAGTACAGTAGTTGGGTCTGTCATATAGGGGTCATAACTCCGCTAAGTGATGATGACGTAGAAGGCAGACACTCAAACTCAGTCGAGGCTACATCATTATCAAGTTGTCTATACAATTTGGTTAAAAATCAAATAATAATTAAAGCAGGTATTGTGTGGAAATGGAAGTGGGCTGCTGTGACAACTAGTAGCCAAACTAAGCAATGTCGCAAAACGCTGACAATTATAGCAAGCCAAGGTATCATAAAACAAGCTGCATTGTCAATGTTGTTCAAATCCTAACAAATAGGGAGTTTTTGTGGAAAATGAAAGTGGGTGGGTATGCCAATCAGGGTTACAAATCCGCCAAATGTTGACGTAGAATGCTGACAATCAAAATCGGTCAAGCTATCATGAATATATTGCTGTATACCATATTTTGTCGAAAACCAATGATATTTAATAATTAAGCATTGCAAGGAAAAGAAAGTTCTAACGGAAATACCACATGTATATATACCGACTGTGTTCTACAACATGCATGGGACAAAAGGATATGAAATACTGCGATACAGACCAATAGTCGCGCGAATCTGTACTTTAAGGATGCCCTCAAGGCGACGGTGAGCAAGGTGAAATATCAGGTATCCCCTTGTGAGCCTAACTTTGTAAATCGTATATTAGTAATACACTTTAATAGTTACTCTATGGTGACTTATTATGTTTTGTGCTTAAAACTTATGTTAAACATGATTTTCATCCACCGATAATACAATTTCAGTTGTTCACACTCTTGATCTCATGATGTGGAGACCCAGGCAAACATGCATATACACCATTCGCACGAACCTTATTTTAATTATAATCAAGTCCGCAGTCACTTCAAAATAAGGAAGCTGTCATTCCTTTACATTATGAATAAACTTGTGGGAATACAATTTTCTTTTATGCGCACAAAAACAACTTCATTTGCCACTGATGTTCTCTAACAAGCTACATCGAATGAACTTTAATAATACACACACATCATCACTCATATACACACGCGCATACGCACACACATACATACGCACACACATTGTTTAATGAATTCCAAAACCGGTTAAATAATCTCAACTGGCTGATACCAACACTATACTGGAAAACTCACCCTGTATACTGGGCTCAACAGTTATGCCGATTTTTCAAATACGATCTTGTAAAAAGAATTATTTATGCTGTAAAATCTGTTGATAAAATACAAACAAGCTTTCTGCTAGGATAACTTGTATAATTTCCTTTTAGAGTCATATAAACGAAACAACGATTTGATGGATTGATATTCATATTACGTAGATAGCACACAAGCTGATTAATATGGCCGCAAATTCCAAACGACAAGTTGCATGTAATTCATTTCACAGCTACATTAACGTTGCAAAATAGTAAATGTAATGGTTCTTTTCCTTTGTCATTCTCAAAGCGTTATAACTTTGAAATAATCCCAATCTCAGACGTATGGTAGATCTGACGGTCACCGAAAGTAGGTTATGTTATGTTGACCTTTAGATTCACTAATTAGATTACATCTTTATATGTAAGCAATACATTCCATTCTAATAATATCGTCTCTAATGAGAACTATCATAAATACAAAATACAACGCATGACCTCATTGGATAACATCAAGTAGACGGGAATTTCAGAAGTCAAAATATCATGAACCTTCATCGGTGCCTTTCAGATATATTTATTATAAGTGGATATCAGTTTTATTCAGATTGTTAATGAGATTCCTTTAAGAAAAAGAGTTTTTGAGCTTCTTGGTATCTGGTGCATGTTTTGTTTAGAATATAACAAATAAATATGCAATAAGTGTAAAGTTTACTTATCTTTAAATTATCACTTACACTGTCCACACGGTTTTGTTTCTCTGAACCTTTTCTCCCATTTTTGAATTGTCAGTTTTTAACCAAACCATTTTATATGTATGCTAATTTAGTTATATTTTATGAATACTTTAAAGTGCTGTTTCAATACTTTCCTGCTGTTTTAGTTATAAACGTGGAAGACATTTTGACCATTACACAGCTAAATGTGATTAGATATAAAATGAATAAACGATTGGCTTAGCAGGATTTTACTAATCAATATGGTCAAGTTTTCCTGATGGCAGGAATATAATTGTTGGATAAAACTATGCACCCAATCAATATTCCTACCGTAAATACATTTTACTGTTATTGAAGTCAAGTACATGTGGTTTATGTTATAAGCCTTGTTGTGTATTTTTAATTTAATTCATATTTTATTTAATTTAATTGTTTGTTTGTTGGTTTTAATTTTTTTTAAAATTCCATTACATGCTATTGTAATGTAATTTTATTTACTGGATTTGACATTTGCTAGAAATCATCTTCCAGAAATTCAGTTTAGTGTTTCGTAAACATTAATAATAGAAACTTTGTATCTAATGCTGACCTAGTTCCTGGTCTTGATTCAGAAACTAGTATAGGGTTCTTGTAAACAACTTTTTTTTTTAAAATTTGGTTTTAGTCAAGGCCATACTTGGAGTAAGTGACAAATAACATGTAGCAATTGTTTCAAACTCTGGTGGATTGACTTACATCCGGGCGTCTGTTTTGAGCACTAGCCTGATTTAATATTGATGCATTGAGAAATATTTATTATTCTTGCCTTAACACTGGATAATTCCATGTGTTTTATGTTGTGACCAGTTTGAGCTGAATTTTTAACTTTTCTTCAAATTATTTGGATTACAAGAGATTATTTTTCCCTGGAAATACTTGTGCTCTAAATTAGTTCTTGGACAAGGAAAGTTATCGAAAGTCACATAATTCAAACACTGGAACATTATTTTCTGTGATTCAACAAAGAACTGTTAACACATCAGGACGACGCTAATTACAGCATACGTCATCGCCATCCATTTTGGATTTCATCATTGTTCGAACTCAGTTTAATTAAGACATTTTGTTATTAGGAATTCTATTTTTTAACTTTTGGCTTATTTTTGGATTATTTTTGGATTTGATTCGTAAAACCGTAAGTTATTTTTCTAATTTTTATCTTGTTTTTCTAGGGAAATAAATAATTTGTGAAATTTTACAAAGCTTGTTGTTTTCACTTTTTTCTTGTTACTGTTTAAAAGAGCCAGTAAAATATTAAAATAAAATAGAGACAAACAGTCATACATATAATTATATTGTTATAAAGAATTTCCAATATCTCAAGTTTAAAAAATAAATTTTAAAAAATACAATGTTATACAGTGCATTGGTATTCAGGCCATTAGGATACAAATTATCTAACTTATGAATCCAATAAGTTTCTTTTATGAGTATATTTATGTCACCATACACAATATCTATTGGCATGAAAGAAAAATCGAGTAGAGAGGGATTATTGGTGTTAAAGTGTGTGGAAATATTGGAGGAAAACTGAGTATCTCTATATTTTTATATGAAAGCGATGATTATTCATTCTCTTAGAAACTTGTTGAAATGTTTGTCCAACATATTGAATGCTACATTTTTTACAGGTTATCAAACAAATCGCGTCAGTTGATATGCAGTTAGTGTTATCACGTAGAGAAAATACGTATTTTGTCCGGTGTCTGTTACATTTAGATGACAAATATTGTCTTTTTTTATTTTCTGTCTGCTTGAGTCTAATTAGAAAATCATGCAAATTCTTGGATCTTCTATAAGCGAGAATTAGTTTATTTTTGTAAAGTGATTTTACGCTGGTTTTATTTGATACATTTAGGAGACTATAATATTTATTAATTATACGACCTATATCAGGTAATGAAGGATTATACTGTATTGGGAAAGGTATTATATTTTTCTCTATTTTACATTCTGCTGTATTTAATGCCTCATGTTGAGTAAGATTACGGGCTTTGTTCAGTGCTGAATCAATTATATGTGTAGGATAATTTCTGTTTTGGAAATATGTTTGTAATTTATTCAACGAATTTTGTAATTGACAATCATCTGAAATAATGCGTAGGCATCTTTTGGCCTGGCTATATGGTATACCGTTTTTACATGACATGAGATGACATGAAGAATATTCCACATATTGGTGGATATTAGTTTTCTTGATATGAATATTTGCAGAGATAGTGTTATCAATATTTTTTGTTACATTTACATCTAAAAATGAAACATGCATATCAGATGCAGTAGAAGTAAATTTATTCGTAAAAATGATTCAGGCCATCAATTTCAAAATTTCAGTTCTTTGGTTGAATGGTTCCAGATCATAAATATGTTATCTAAAAATCTGAACCAAACAGATTGATTAAACATTTTGTTTCGAAGAAAATCCTTTTCTAATTCACCCATGAAAAGGGAAGAGTATGAAAAACCCATATTAATACACATTGCCGTACCCATTATTTGTATGTAATTCGTATTATTAAATTGAAAATAATTATTTTCCAAGATAAGTTTTATTATTTTACAAATATTTTCACTAGATAGTGTGCTTTTATTAGGATTGTTATCGAGAAAATATTTACACGCTTCAATACCATCTGCATGCGGAATATTGGTATATAGTGATATTACATCTAATGATACCAGGACTGAGTTATCAGATAGCTGTGGAATAGACTTCAACTTTGTAACGAAATCGGTACTATCTTTATGTTTAAAAGTGCAATTATCAGCCTTACTTGTAATTAGTTTTGACGATTTTAAAACAGAAAATTTTGAGTAGGTGTTTTTGGCATATAAGTCTGCACAGAAAGTTCGGGTAATCAATGTGCTTTTTTGTTTCTTTGTTTCTTAGAGTGTTTGTACGAATAAATGAACGATTGATTAATCGATCGATTGATTAATTAATCGATTAACCACTTCCTTTTTTCAATCCAGAAACAACCGAGATATTTTGAATTCGTCTGTAATAATTATTCAAAGACTACCTGATATAAACAAAATATTTGGTCATTTAAGTATATATCAAACAACCTACACGAACAAGTAATGCACTCACAAGTAAACCGTATGAAAAATGGTAGACGCATAAGAAAGCATAAAAAACCCAAACCATTTCGCTATTGTAATATTTCCTACAATTGTCATCGAGGACGGAAAAAGAATAAATGAATATACGTCATATATGAATAAAACAAAAACTAGCTAACATCTGGAATAATGATTACATATCTTTCTTGCTGCAACGTCTGCATGAGAAATTAAAGCATGTATATATAACCCGCATTTGTACTGTACAATTCTAACAGAACGTTTTATTACAGACACTTCTGACGAGGTTAAAGCGAACGTTTTAGCCGGTGTGATGACGCCACTGATACTTGGTATTCTCATGACAGTTTTGATCATTCTGGTTACGTTTGTTACATGCAGAAGGTAAAATATGTCATGTTCAATATAATTTTTGGAAAACAAAATTGAATTAATTTTAGATAAATATAGTCATGCACGAGACCAATTATTTTACCGTTCTTCAAAAACATATAGGCTTCTTATCCGTTATTATTCAGCTATTGTGTTTTTGTTTTGTTCTAACAACTCTGTACAGTCCATTTTATTCGTTATTAAAATTGTCCTAGCTGCAATATGTGTATTTTTCATACTTTTGTTACGGGAGTATAAACTAAGTCAGGTAACTCTAGTGGTATAGCATTAGCCTGCATGTGTTACCCGGTCTTCTTTGAAAACGATTATTAGTGTGTTTATACAAGCTTGGAGTTGTGGTACTAGAATCAATTTTAGCCTCTTTCCAGTAAGGTTAATGTCAGATGATTTTCTGCCCATTTGATCTGGATGGTGGACAGTGTTGCAGTTTCTCGTATATAAGGCAACGAAAACTTATTCTTTTCAACAAGGTTTAATGACGCCAAATCAGAACATGGACTACTAATACAGATACCAACAGACACGATCCAAATCAAATAGTAAAGCACACAGCAAACTCCACATGGCTGGAGATGCTCTCCCGTGGGGAGAGTCTGTACAGTATCGAGCAACAAAACAATTTCGAAATTAACTGATAATATCGACTGTTTCCCGCTACTCGTTAGCTTGTCAAATACTTCGCAAATGAACAGATCTTTTGACTGTGTCCCGCTTCTCGTTAGGATGTCAAAGGCTTCGCAAATGAACAGACCTTTTGACTGTGTCCCGCTTCTCGTTACGATGTCAAAGACTTCGCAAATTAACAGATCTATCAACTGTGTTCTGTTACTCGTTAGCATGTCAAAGACTTCGCAAATGAACTGATCTATCAAATCCTCTATGCGATTTTCAGAAAATATAGTCAAGTATCGTGAAATATATTATGTTATCTTGTATATATATATATATATATATATATATATATATATATATATATATATATATATATATATATATATATATATATATATATATATATATATATATAATACATACATACATACATACATACATACAGTTGTCCAAGTGGATCTTACATGAGTATGCGTGATAATATGGAGTACATTTATATCCTGGAACAGAATATTATCAAAATCATATTTGATTATGTCTTTGCTGTCGGAATCATGATTTGATATTGTGTAAGTAAATAAAAACAAATTAATATGTATGATCAAATTTGAGTTTTGATTCTTTTCCTTCATCCAGCAACAAACTAGTATTGATTTCAACTGGAATAATTGGGCTATTAGGAGAAGGAGTTTCAAGTCACACTGACACAACTTGCAATCACTTATTACGTTAACATTAAAACATTAAATGTCAATAACATTCTCTGTTATCTTTTTTCAGTAAAGGATCTGGCAGACATATGACGGGCGTTACAGAAATGACCTGTATTGATGAGGAAAACGAAATGGAAACTCCAATTAAGCTCCTTAGAGTAAGGATGCCTTAAGTGACAGTGAAATGGAATTGACCCAATTGTGATGCGATTAGCATTTGTCTCTGAGACTGGATATTTGATCTTTCAATGTCGTTGGGAATCAACGTCAAATTCTAAACATGTTTAAAAAACAATTCATCGAAAATAAATTAACTCCCGTTTTAAAGAGAGCAGTTTTATGTGCGAGGTGGTCAGGAAATCACAAATTGTTATATTTATAGCTGTCTCACCAGCATGTGTAAATGACTGAAATTTTCGGTGTTTCTAATCACTGAAATTCGGTAAATCAATGGAAACTTTATGTAAGTTAAGAGAAATGCAAGTTTAAAGGAACTTGCCTCTCAGATGCGGTAGGACATCTCTAAATGGGCGATAATCGAAGGGAACATGCAGTAGATTTTAATCAATATTATTCCGTTGAAACAAATATTTTAAAATAAATTTAATGCAAAATTATTTGTATTTTCCTTCCTTGATCCAATACAAAAAAGTGTGCTAATCCTGGAATAATAGATGAAGAACGGAATAAAATCTTTACAGCAAACAATAAACACTAACCAGCGTTACATTGCACGGGTTTCATGCAACCATGTCCTTCAACCATATAAAATTCAAGAAGAACGTGACACTTTAAGCGGACACATGCTATTACACACACATACAGACATAAAAAGGAATGCAAATATCCTCGTACACACAGACACACACACACACACACACACACACACATATATATATATATATATATATATATATATATATATATATATATATATATATATATATATATATATATATATATTCACCCCAATCACTATAATTTTATTTCTACTGTACGAATGCGTTTATATTAAATAACAAAATGCTAAGGAACCAACCAAACGTGTCAAAACATTATGTGTTCCAGTTGTATTACTAGTATAATCCAAAATTATGAGGTAAGATACCGGGTTCCTTTTTCCGACAACTTAACCTGCAACAAGGATAATATTACTACTTTAGAAAAAATCACTAAAGATGACGTGAGTACGATTACATAAAAAACAGAATCGTTGTATTTCAAACTTGCGAAGTCAATCTATATTTTTTCAACGCTTTTAATTGAAAATTATTTGAATGTCTAGTAAAAATAATGAATCAACATTATTTTAATGTTATGTCTCGCCTGCGTGGCCAGTCATAATCGAGAAACTTTGCATAGCTAATTCATCAGGAATCGTAGGTCATTGCAAATGAAATTTACTTTCTATGTGTGCTAATGTGACGATGTAGTAAATGCACACAAGTTTTATGACAATACACGCAAGATCTTCCAACAGCTTATGAAACATATAAGTCAAAACAAACCAAGACAAAGTCATCGACGATTAAACGTACTAGTCCAAATTTTCTCGGACATCCCACCCGCTCGAAATATTTGGACTTCTGTAGGGGAAGCAGAAGTGAGCGCATTCCTCATCGAAAACATGGGATTCGTGGAAACCACACTGAAGAGGCATACGATACTCGCTTTAAACAGAGGCTTCCTGTTATGTATATTTAATTTGTTTGTTAGTTTTACATTTTTTGTAAATTCCAGTACATGTTATTGTAATGTAATATTGTTAGCTGGACTTGACTTTGTCCAAAATTGAGTTCAGTTCTGTTTCACCTGATTGACTTTTTTATTTCATTAAGTAAACAACTAATAATAACTTTATTATTCTCTATCGTGTTTGAGCTATTTAACTGAATTATTATTCAAGTAAACATATTGATGAGGATCAGAGTTTTGGAGATGCCCAAGTGAATTTAATAGGTTATTATGTTTTAAGTAAACAAGACTCATTAAATCATACTAGAAAGTTTTTTCCATTAGGTAATGGTTGTTTGTAGAAAATGCTAATTTGTGACCTGATGTCACAATAAAAGTCACATATGGTCTATACTAAATTTGATAGCTGCGGCATTTTAAACTTGGGCTTTCGGTATCCCTCAGCTGGTTTCGTTAGTGTTTGAATTATGGAGTTTCCAAATATTACATATCAGCCCTAAGACATGTTCATTTACCAGCTCCATAATGGGAAATGTTTTTCATCAAAACATGTTTCTGGTGATGGTTTAGTTAATCATTTAAGGATCCGCGTCTACTGTGTTAAAAAATGTATTGCAAAAAAGAAAAAGAAAAAAGCTTTGTAGGATGCAATACAAACTGGCCTTATATAATTAATCACATCATGGAATTGTCTTTTGACAAAATAGGATATTTTACATCCAGGACTGAATATTAGTACCATCAATTTGTAAAAAATCTTCTTTCTGAAACAGAATTGAATCTTATTTTTCTTTTTTCCCCAAACATCATTTTGAAAGTTTAGCTTTGCTACTGAGCTATATTCCTGGTTGTTTTGAAAAGGTGATCTGTAACTTCAATATTACTGCGGCATTTAAGCATTTCCGATTACCGCTGTCATCATGTATCACATCTGAATGACTCCGTACGTAAATATATTACTTCATAATTTCAGTTAGCCGTCAAGTGTAGCTGTTGAAATAAATTCTCGATTCACTGTAAAAGAAACTTAGATTTTTCTTACACGTACGCATTTAAATAAGTGATCAAATCTCACTCATACCATATTTAGATTCAATCCCTTTTTGTACTTTTCCTTAATAAAATCGTGCCGAGCACAATGTCAACATATCGTTTGCTTGACAATTTAAACAATACAAGTGCATTTGGTTTATTTTCATCCTTAGAAAATCTTTGTTTTCATGTGAACGCAGAACAATAAAAGTGTGAATGAACAGTATAGCAAAGATCCAAGATACAGACATGTAAGGTACCATTACATTTACCCATGAATCATTGCTGCATACGATTATAAAATGTAGTATCAATTCAACGGTTCTAAGATCCAGTGTTTATTATCATGCACGAAATATCACTTGATGAAAACATTGACCTATAGGTTTACGTATTTTAAATTAGTTCACAAACTGTTGCTGACCTTCAAAAGTTATGATTGGCCACTGGGCAAGTTATACTAGAGTAAAATACATCTGTAAAAATCCATCAAAAGTTCATGGTTCACCTAGAAGCCAAGAACATCAATGTACTTTACATATTTAAATATTTGCACAAGTTTTTGTTGCAGCTATTTTACTCTAATAATGCATAGAAGTACTCTTTACAAGTTTTATGTCTATCCCAACGTTTTCGGTACAAAAGTGCAAAATAGCATGTTCGCATTTTTTCAACGCCACTGTCGTTATATATCTTTTCATTTAGGTTGTACGTTGTACTATCACATGTCATTATGGTCAGTATTAGTGGATCACGAATATTGGTAAGTTAAAGATCAAACAGGAGTCAAAAGAGCTATGTTCGGAAGGAAACATCAAGGATGGTTGAAGCTCTTTCCATACAGTCTCGATGTACCGATGTAGCTTTTATCTTCTTACTTCTACTTGCAAACAACTATTTCCATCAGTGACGCAGTGGTCTAAGACGAAATAGACGCTGAGAGAAATATAGCTGGATAGCTTGAACATGATTCTATGCCGACGTTGGTGGTCTTCAACAGGTTTTCTCAACCCAAAGTGCTGCCTTTCATGACACATTTGGTGCACAACTTCAACAGGAATTCAATTAGGTTTGACTACCTCATGATGTGGAAGAGTCATCTGCAATCTCGCCATGCACAAATTTAGCATTAGGTCAACTAAGCATAGCTGCATATGTGCAGCTAGTCATACACTAGTATTGCATATTTGATTCTCATAAAATAACGATTTGGTATGCCTTCTGGAACTGGTGTTGCATTAGTGTTGCAGTTTGATTCCGTTGGAGAAATGTGACAATACCTTGAGCAAACACGTCAAGGTCAGCACTTCAACACATCTGTCGTTCAGTACTGGCCTGCCTGAATAATTTCACTACCACAATAACCGACAGACATGTGTTCACACCATAATTACCAAGCTACCAAATTATACTTCAGGTTATGGAATGCTTTTGGTAAGCTGAAGCTTCTTGTTCTCCGTGACCATCATTACTTAGTACAATAGTATAATGCAAATGCAGGTAATCATCCAAATCATACATTTTAGGGATGTTCCAATTATTCATGCAATGATTTTGATGTTTATATATCAGATAATACATTGTTTGGTTACGATGCATCGTCTGGTATGCAAACCGAGTAAAATGTCTTACATCATATATTCGTTAATAAAAATGAAGACCAACGGTTCATTCAAGACATTATACTTTATCAGCATCAGATATTTGATTAACCTTTACCTGACGATATTATTACATTTAAACAGACTAATTATGAAACTGCTATAAGGGAGACAATCAAATTACGGGAGAATAAAGAACAGCTACACCACCTACAGACAGTTCCTAATACAACTGAATTTATATTTAAGGGAGTGTTCTCTGTACAAAATGTTACAACTTCCTTCAAAACGATAATGTTCCTGCCATTTTTGTGTATGTCAACGATTTATGTGTGCAACCAGTTTTAGAACTAATAAACAATCTCAATAGACCTGACCGAAGACTTCTGGCAAGGAACCAAGTTTTTATGACTGAATTCCTCTTCTCTGGTGGCCAAAAAGTTTCATATTAAATATTCCCGTTGATGTCATTTAGATTGGGAAACATTCCCCCCCTCCCAAAAAAAAAAGAGGACATGATATTGCAGCTGGTCAGTTTGCAACCCTTTCCAAAACACCGACTTCCACGTGTTTCTCTTCACCTTAAAGGCTAGATTTGACATTCAGTTGGCTTAAACTGAAAAATACACTGTGTGAGGAGATTGCTTTTCATTCAAACAAGTTACCTATAAATCTTCATTGTAAAATTAAAATAATGGTGACCAACCTGATAGAAAGTTGTGCTTGTTCCTAGAGATTCTGAAATACCATTCTTAATATTGCAACTATCATCCATGTTCGATAAAGTGACAAGTCTCAATCAAAATATTTGAAGAACTTGTTAGAGAAGAAAATGCTTTCCCTTTGCCTTTCCTAAATGATGCCAGTCAATTCATTGATTTATCCGAAGAAAATGCGAATAAAAATAATGCAATCAATTTATTGGAGACGGTTTGTTCAGCAAAAGAAAGACGAAATATATCACTATTTAATGCATGCTCTTATATGACATAATTAGCATTCACTTGAAGAATATTTGAGCTAGAAATTAAGTCTGATTGAGAAGAAAGAAGTTGTGGATTTCATTTCCTCTGCAGTTACTCGTCTAAATAATAAACAATATAGTGATTCTCTGTTGCATATTTAAAAAATAGTTTGCAGGACCTGTCCGTAATCAGAACTCTGGGCTCACCTATATTTTTTATAATTCTTGCCATAGATTATATAACGTGGCCAGAACTTATATATATATATATACATATATATATATATATATATATATATATATATATATATATATATATATATATATATATATATATATATATATATATATATATATATATATATATATATATATATATATATATATATATATATATATATATATATATATATATATATATATATATATATATATATATATATATATATATATATATCTGTGTGTGTGTGTGTGTGTGTGTGTGTGTGTGTGTGTGTGGACCAACTTTGGGTGGAAAGATCATTGAGCATTGATTAGTTCATGCCCACGGAATTTTGCCTTTGATGTTCACCCCAGTTTCATGTTTTAGTGGATGGAAATAAAATTGAATACAGAAGAAGAAATCAAAATCCAGTTGTTATACCTTGCCGTTCACAGGGTTGAAAAACATCACCACTGTGTCGATTACTGCCTGAAATCAAGATTATCCACTCACCTTGGTTTTTCTTATAAATCATCGTCAGTGTCACGTTTTTTTTATATAGACCGATGTTATATGTTTAATAGAATGAACAGAGGGAACATGTATGACAGATGCATACAATCTTAGTACAAAAACTGGCATATTGTACATCTATAACGCTGGGATCTTGGCCTATTGTGTTTCTTGTCATTTATGCAAATCAGAACCATTGCTGCAAATTCGTCTGATGGAACAGACATATTTGTAGATGGGATGATAGAGTTGTATTATCAACAGTCAAAAAATTTGAGCACATGTTGCAAAATCATTTTGGGTCGTCATATGAAAGGTGTCATGTACCAGAAATTAACACCCACGCAAGGATAAACTTCCAAGATAAAAGCTGAAAGACTGCTGTTGAATCAAATTTGCGCGCTGCTATTACAAAACCCCACTTTCCATGTAAAGACAACTCTACTGCCTCTATCTCTGCAACATAGGAGTAAATCAGACGTTACTGCCCTTATGCTGATGTTAAATCTGCATTCAAAGTAAAGTCATTCATGTTTGCCAATATTTTAGTAATGTGCTATAATCTAACAGGTTGAAAATGCTGTGCGAAGAATTCAGTCGGCTCACCGCGAGTTACAAGAAATGCTAACTCAAGATAAAGGACAGTCAACTGATTCTGTTCTCCCTTTCGTAAGGGAACATATTAGATGAATCTTGCATACGAGCAACCTTGTTTCATGGTGACATAAATAAATTTGAAGTTGAACCAGATCACATCAGATCAATCTGCTACCTATCAGAAAAAAGAATATTATGACAGAGTATACTGGTTTCAGACTCACAGCTTGAAGTTCTTCAGTTAGTTAGTGCCATAATGCAAAAGAAATTAGAACTACCTGTTCATTTATTTATTACTGGGCATGCTGGGACATGTATACTTTTCTTGTTAATGGTTCTAATCGCGCACTTAGATATATTTACACCATCTACACAGGGTCTACCAGCTGCTAAAATAAGTGTATTGGCTGGTGAATGCAATACGCAAAAATAATAGAAAAACATCTCAGTTCTTTATTTAAAATGCTACTTATTTCGAATGTCAATAATTTAACTCCCCATCCCAACTCCCTCCACCCGAAAAAAAAATATTTGTCACGATTTCCTAGTTCTCATTCTATTTTCATAGACGGAATAAGTATGGTCATTGACAGTCGTCTGTCGTACACCAGTCACATATTATGTGAAATATGAAACAGATGTATATTTCCGTCGTTTTCAACATAATGGTGACTTTCGTAAACTCAAACCTGTTAATGGTAAATACGCAATTTGTGACCGTATGCTTCAGAAAATTTTTACATCGGTGTTTCTTAGAGAAAACCAATCTTCTTATTCTCGCTATGCCCAATTATTTAATAGGGTAATAATTCAAATGCTGAAATAAGATTATACGACTCGAAGAAAAGAATCTCGTGTCAGCAACATGATAATGTTATCTGCTTATAATACAAAAGTTGTTACAGCTCCAAACGATACACTAAACGAATATTATAGACTTTGAAGTAAACATAGCTAAATTTCAAATTCATTGTTACACCAAAATAATTGCAACCAATCTGTATCTTTAAAGATAAATGGTTTAACTGAAACACTGAACAGTTAAGCATCTTTAACACGCCTATGAGAAATCAAGAATGCTCTCTTAATAGACGTGGAAGTGTACAAAAGCTGACTGTCCGAAGCAGGTGATTTTGTAAGCAAATCTTACATAGAGCAGGGCCATTCCCATTTCTGTCATTGCTGACTTGACATTTTATTAAAAAATATGACACAAGCAAGATTATGTGAAATTCATGCATTATTTTTTGAAGCACTACTTTCATTCTTCATTAAACCGTGCATTCAAAAATATATACCTTCTATATTCGGCTAATTGGATGGGAAGCAAAGATTGTTACTCCGAAAATTTGAGTTCTATAAACGATGGGTTTTCTATTGCATAATACTCCAAAAATGCATACTGCACTTGTATAGGACATAATTATTGAAATAGGCTAGTTTGGTTATTACATTTTTATGTGGCCGTTGAAATATTTGTTACTGCCCACACATTTTGAAGAACTGACATAGTTTTGACTTTAGCTGGCAGTGTACATGCAAACAGTTTCGCATTTTTACATCTTACGTCAATAGCTTTACAAATTGATTTGTATCACGACTAAAATGGAATTGGAGTCAATCTGTTATCTGCTGTCAAACTTCGAAGCTTTTCAGTCTCTCAGGTTCACTTTCATTTTTATGATATTGTCCAATCTGTCTTCAATAATTAAAAAGGCAAATCTTCGTTCAGCAGCTAATATATAGATGTATGAACAGCACACACACTAACCGAAAGTGTATTGCCTCTTTAATTATAGTTTTTTAAAATCTATTCCTTTCAGGGATGTCGAAAGGTATGGAGTAATATTCTTCTTCTGTCCATTGACAATTTTACTATCACATTAAAATCATGTTCACTGTTCTCATAAGCTACTTCTATTTCAAGTTGCAGGAAGGTCATGAAGGATGACACTTTATGTTTGTGGCACTAAACCAAATCTTCAATTAATGTTAGAATTGAACTTGCAACCACCAACGAGAACATTGTACGTCTCTATAGATCAGATTTACAACTGATATTGAGTGACTCCCAGAGATGACATTCACATCAGAGAAAAATAATTATGTTCTTTTCATTGCAAAGACTTTACAAAAGGGATTATTGACGGTCTAAAATAGTTGTAAAGAGTTAAGTATGTGAGACCCTCATAAACATTCCATTCATATGGTATTTCAGACAAATTTAGAGAAATTATATTTATTTAACTCTAGCCTTTATGTTTTAAACTATTCTGTAGACAGTTCCTTACATATGTATTTTCTGAACATTTCTACCTTATGTTAGATATTATTTTAATATTTTAACACCAATCATATTTATGCTTTCTTAGTTCAACTCAGACTAATAGTTACGGAGATAAATTTATTTTCATATCTCGCTCGTGAATACTGTTCTTATCATATGATAACTTTTGGAAGAACAATAAATAAATGTACTGATTCTGTGTCAAACAATACTTTCCAAATTACAATTCCAGAAAGTAATACTGCAATTTAGCTTATCAAATTTTGCATTATTACCATTTATATTTATCCATCATTTTACTTACTTTGTATGGTGTTAACGTTGAATATTACATATTATTATATGCTCAATTTTTTCCCGTTAACTTTACATTGTCAGAATCGTTCAATATTCCCCGATACTGAACACGCGCGACAGTACACATATAGCATTCACGTGAATAAAGGAACTACTTTCTATTGTAAACAAACAATGACGCAGACACAAGCACTTTTGATTTGTAAACAAATCATATACACTCGCGTAAGAGGCTCTTTACGTTGTGGTTATTTAAATTTGTTTCTGAATGAACTAAAACATGTTTCGTGGACTGCAAAAAATAACCCAGCTTCTTTTGGCACATTCCGTGTTGATACAATGCTACGGATTTAGGCTAGCTACATTATATAAAAGACGGACGATTATGTCCTTACAAATAACATACAAGTGACAAGGCATATACTGTCTTCTTTATCTGGTGACAAGAATGGCAAAATAAAATATACTTACAGTTTTACATCCTGAATTTCTTCAAAATGTTTTTTCTTAATTCTGCAAGTCCGAATTACATGAGCCATGTCATAGGTTTTCAATCTGGATTACACACTTCGAAAGTGTGCTGTAATTTCGATGATAAGTGCAATTGCATCCTCCTTACTGCACTCAAAATGAAATACACATTAAATTCCATAGCGTCTTTTTGAAAATTGCAATTGAAAGACTTCATATTTTCCCCACGTTATGATTTGAAACATTCAATGACAGAAACAGAAACACATTTGCAGACGTAAACACGCTTCTCCCGCGCCACTTCAATCCGATTCATTTCATGTATAATTTGCACAGATGAATCCAGTCCAAAATCACAAACTTTCTTCGAATCGAAACAAAATACCAAAATATATTCACTCCAGATCAAATGGAAAAATCGTTGCAATGCGCGTTCATTCACAATATTACTGCAAATTTCAATTTTAACTAGACACGCCATTTTCGTCGAAAGTTATGTCGACCGCGCGACTAAGTTCAAATTTATCTGGACGGAGCTGTGTGCGCATTAATAATGATGTCATTTTGTAATGTCAAATCTGCGCTTGTGTATTGAGTTTGGAATACGGTATTCATTCATTTATGTTGTTTCTTGTAGTGTATTTTGTTTATATAATTAAACCTTAGGTAGAATTTAAAAAAATGAGCATATAATAAAAAGGTTACTGCATTAGTATGGGAAAATATGAACACGTTTTGTCGGAAGGATATATTGCACTCACAAGTTCATGCAGTATTCCATCCGAAAACTCGTTCATATTTTCCCATACAAATGCAGTAACCTATAAGTATTCTGCAGCAAAATCATTCTTCATAAAGGATTTTCTTTCGGCGTTTGTCTCACTACTCCATATTTAACGTTCTTGCTAGATATTATATAATTCCGACATTTAGCAATTATTTTCTGTAACTAATACTTAGATTTCATCTTTGATGTTAAATAGTTTTTTATTTTTTGCACACACGTTTATTTCCTAATTATTTCAGTTGTTCTACTGTCAATCGCTGTATTTATTCTTCTCAGATCATCTTCTATTTCGTTGCAATGTTAGATATTTATAGTTTTTGAAACAAAATTGGTATGTCTTACTTTCTTCATAACGTTTAAATTGCATGTTAGTGTTCTCAAAACATAATCCATAAGCAGTTTGTCAGTAGCATGGGATATTATTGTGTGTTATCATTAAAGAGTAAATAATTGTTTTTACCAGATTGCTTCTAAAACAAGTTACTGAGACGATTTGTGTATATCACTCGGTCGGATGCAATATGTGCTAAAACCAATAGTTGTAGAAATAAAATTAGGGAAAGTGATAATCACATACGATCCTGCATTGCATCAGGGTATGGTCAACGGTTCCTGACTTATGTTTGCTACAAACCACGTCCATTACGGAAGATATGAAATTGGTCGACAAGACAAATGACTCAATAAAAGATCAAATAGAAAAAAGAAAACCAATAAAAGGCACACTGCTATCTATGATAGAGTTCACAGCAAAATGCAACGAGATTTCCTGAATGGTCCCGGAAATCTCTTTTCAAAAGAAAAACTTTTCGTGTATTTGGGAAATCCAGAATTGATCAAACAAGGTTTTTGACTATATCAAACAAGGTTTTAGACTATGTCAAGGGGCCCCGAGTGGCCGAGTGGTCTAAAGCGCTCTCCGTTACGGATCACTGCCATCTTACCTCTGTCTCCGTGGGTTCGAGTCTAGGATTCGGCCAATGTGGGTATGTGAGAAAGCTTGGCAGTAGCTTCTCGTCGGTCGGTGGTTCTTCCCGGGGTTTTCTCGGTTCCCGGGTTCTTCCTCAACCATTAATACTGGCCGCCATGCATAGCCTATCGTGTGCTGAAAAATGGCGTTAAACCCCACAACAACAACAACAACGACTATGTCAAACGTAGAGTTGGTATGACGAACCTTTAGAGGCATATACTCACGTATGAGACAGTTGGTCTTCTAAATGGTAGTATAATTTGACAAGGTTGTTGATCTATGCAGGTTACAAAATGTTTGACAGAACAGACAGATGGACGGAATAGATTATTGATAATGGGCTTCTGCCTTTCGATGTGAGGCATTAATGACATCACCATTAGAAAAGCGAGGATCATTATATAAACTGTGCATAAAGATTCCCTTTTCATTGCACTACATGTATTCAGCTTAAGGGTTCTTTCATGATTTCATATGTTGGGAAATAAGCGATCTTGTTTTGGGGTACGCTAGAGAAAACAATTTGAAAACAAAATTGATAAACCGGTTTTTACAATGCTTATCTATATCAATACATCGCAGCTAGTATTTCATAACGTCCAAAGTCTAATCCAGTTAATTTGGTTTATTCCAACCTGTAATATATGACATTCTTGATAAAGAATTGTTGAGCAAATCTGCATTTCGTTCTTCTGGAATTTTGGAACTATACACTATTTGGTTTTCGTCGGGGGAACAGAATATGTATTGCATTAAATGATGCCAGTTGAATTCCTTGTCGAATACTTCGTTGTTGGGTCAGTTAAACTGAGACCCTGAATATAGTTTCAGAAGTAGTCTAAGATCATTTGTCATGGTTACATTCCAAGGATCAGTACTGCAAAATATCAAAATCAGAGAATTCCAAAAAACAGAAAAAGGGTGTTGTCTTTGTAAAAACACAACTTTCTGACTCATAACGTACATGTCAGCATTTTGACTTCCATAGATAATCACTGTCCAACTTCCAGCTTTTAAAAGGTAAGATATCATTTTTGAGTTATATAAATATAACACAGTAAAAACGTATACATATTCAAAAGCTGTTACAGTAGAAGCTGAGGATTCCATGAGATTGGAAAACAAGAAGCAATGTGGGTTTTTTTGAAAATCCGTCTGTAAAAACGGGATTACTTTGTTCAAAAAGACGGAGAATGAAGCAATATAAGACAGCACATAATATTCAGTGGAGCTAGACGCTTCCAACCTATATGGAAAATGGCTTTAAGTATGTTGATATGAGAGAACGAGTAGCGTCTCAAGACCATTAGGCCTGTACATACACTGGATTATTAATGATCTAATTGGTACCATAATTTCCAGTCGATGCTTGCAGCCAGTTTATATCACAGTGATAATTTACATTATTGATGGAGCAGTGGATATTCATTCAATATAATGGATCCATTTATCTTTACCTGAAATTAACTTGCAGACTGAAGGCGCATATAAAGACCGATTTTATATTACGTCAGCACATTTCCGTATTTAAAAGTACACACGATGTTGGCACGAGTTTATCTGCCGATTCCTTATCTACATACAGAAAATACATATTTGTTAATTAAGTTGAATAAAAGATTAGTGAAATTAAATACACCTCAAAATAAAAGATATTGTGCCAATTTTGATAGCCTTAGCAAGGAGAAAGTCGAGTTTGACTGGATAGACGATGTACCATGACACTAATTGCCACATATATTATACTAGCTGTGTTACTTTTATATAAATCAGATTGATTATACTAATCTTAAGATACATGGACTAATTTATAATCAAACTTAAACCCATCATATTAGCTTCTGCTAATCAACTCCTGCTTGCCAAGTTGCACACGGAGCGGGGAAAAAGGGATTATTTCCTACATTCAAGCACACGAGGTATCTATTGTAAACATTTTTCAGATTCATCACTTAGTTTTATTACATCTACCTAGTGATTTGACTACTTAAAACTTCAGGACAATGTTATGAAACTGCAAATTTACCTTGAAATGGATATGCTTGCATAAGAATTTAGACTTACGGTCAACACAATTTACACACTATTAACGTTATGGGATAACAACCTAATTACATGTTCAATACATAAATAAGTATGTAAATTTAATATTTTGGAAACTGACTTAGTTATCTGTTTGGGACTCTAAGATCTGTTACATGTAATGATATAGGAAAGGGACATCACACCCAATGGGCCAGAATGTATTTACCGAATGAAGATTTGTTACTTTACTACCCACAAATTACTAGATTAGTCCGGGATAGGGTTTTCTTTTCCCCTCGATCCTGGGTTTTAAAAAAAATGCTATGACTTTAAACAGGATGATACCAATTTAGTACAGATGAATCATGACAAGGATAATTTATCGATTAGAATTTTGGAATCTTATAAGGATTGAATAAGATTTTAAATATGGCTAAACGATAAATAAATACTGAAATAAAGAACAGAGTAGCTTATAGTAATGTGTCAATCAAAATGACTTTTGCACCATTTTAAGTAAGGTAATATTTAAGATTAAGTACATAAGCACAGTGGATTTCGGAAAGCGTATTCCGACAAGAAAATCTGTATTAATACTGATTGCTAATTTGAGATATCTCTGTTAAAGAACTTAAAATATGTTATAACACTTCTCCTTCTCCCCCCCCCCCCAACACATGATGTTAAAACAGCCCCTTCCTATGCGTATATTTTTCTTTATGACAAACTGGGTTCTGCATGTAGTCAGGCAGCTACCTAGATGTTTCAGTTGCAAGCTGGCTTCAAATAAGCTTATTTGCACAAGTAAATTAGTAAATTATTCGAGTTTAACCAATACAAGAAAAAGATTATTTGCTACAGAAAGATATAAATATTTTGATGTAGCGTTCCAATATTTGCCTTTGTACTTAATGCTATTATTGTTACATTGCCTCAATTGGAATCCTTGCGTGTTGAAACCAATGGCTTTTGTTTACATAGGCAGTATAAAAGCCAGTAAATTTTGAATATACAGGCAATATAAAAGTCAATGGCTTTTGAACATATAGGTAATATGAAGTCAATGACTTTTGTACACATAGGCTGTATAAAGCCAATGACTTTTGTGCACATAGGCAGTATAAAAGTAAATAAATTTGGTACACATAGGCATAATAAAAGTCAATGACTTTTGTTTACATGGGCAGTATAAAAGCGAATGACTTTGGCACACATAGGCAGAATAAAAGTCAATGACTTTTGTACACATGGGTAGTATAAAGCCAATCACATTTGTATATATGGGTAGCATAAAAACCAATGATTTTTGTACACATAGGTAGTATAAAAGCCAATGACTTTTGTATATATGGGCAGCATACAAACCAATGATTTTTGTACACATAGGTAGTATAAAAGCCAATGATTTTTGTATATATAGGCAGTATAAAAAGCAAAAAGCACAATAGCTAATATTAATTTGAAGAGATGTACACATGGGCAGTATGGAATGCCAATGAATTTTGTATGCATGCGCAGTATAAAAGCATATGGGGCAGTAAAACCCAATGACTTTAGAACATATGGGCAGTAGGAAAGCCAATGACCTTTGTACATATCGGCTGTTTACGTATTGTCTCTGTCCATAACAACAAACTACGTCCTAGTGTCTCAGACCAATTAAATCACCTAAGAAACGTGAATGCGACGCCAGTTGGTGCTTTTTTACATTTTTGTTTTCAAATTCACATCTTTTGAAATAATTTGCATTATGCAACAGGATACAAGACTCTTTGGAATTAATTTTAGTCATTTTTCACATCAATGGGTCCATTATTGTACAAGGTACTCATATTGCAAGTTCTGACAAGACAGGTGACTTTTTCAACTGGGGCAGATTCATCGTAAACCTCTGGATACGGTTTTATACGAGTTCCTACGTATTCATGGGGCACTTGTTTACAAGTATGGCCAATCCTTTGTTCACAATCTAAGGGCCGAGCCAGCTTTGTTTCAATATATCTTTTAAATTCCACGGTCTTTTATCTGTCCAAAGAATATAGCCTTTGTTTCAACATATCTTTAACTTACTCGGTCCCGTATCTAGATCTTTTGTTTGGGGGTAAAAACGTAAATGGTTCAAATTTAATCATGCAAAGTGAAGGATTCATATGTGTCTTTATTTCAGTCTGAAGATGAACATTCAATGTCTTCTCGTTTCCTCTTCTATGAAAACATTTTCTTTCGCGATTTCTTCTTTCAGTCCAATTCACTGAAAGATGAGATAATAATAATAATAATAATAATAATAATAACAATAATAACAATAATACAGTTTTGACAGCGTAAGTCGGTAAAAGATGGATTAGTGTATTTATACTGCCTGTCAACAAGCTGCAAAGCAAACAAACTATTGAAAACCAAATACTACTGCCAATAATAAGTCTGCAATATGCGAAATGCTAATTATATGCAAGTACGTTGCAGATTTGTTAATATCGATGCAGACATGCCATGACCTGTCACTGATTCTTATAAAATATGATCATATCATTTTATTACTCATTGACGTTTATCTTTCTTTTTTCATTGACGTTTATCTTTCTTTTTTCAAGAAAAAAAACTTTAGAAAATTAGGAGTCGGGAGGATGGCTAGTACATTAGATAATATTAATTCGAAGAGATGTATTTCTAGTTGATTAATGCAAAACATTACAAATAAAGGCATAACGGATGTGAATGTCACGAAGAAAACTATTTTTGGCAAACATACAAACTAGCGTCTTAGTCACATTTACAATTTATAGTTACAACAGACCTGTGCTTAAATGGGTTGAGATATTTGGATGTTATGTGTTGCTGTGGACAGACAAAATGACCAAATGTAATGCCCATGTGTACAAAAAACAATAGCTATATCAATAAAGGATTGCAATAGAGGTAATATCAGCACATCCAACAACTGTCTCATTGTGTACTCTAAATAGGTCGCTTATGGCTCCCTTAAATATTTAGTGGGCAGAACAAGTTAATCCCTACATTACCCTTTTTTCTTGCTTGGCATACCCTAAAGCATAAACAAATGGCAAGGAGTCTGGCGGCTGGGGGCGCTGGTGAAACTCACAGTTAGGTCCATCTAACCCACTGATTATGGAAATAGTTGGGTAGAACATTCCTGTACATATTTTTAGTTTAGTCACTCGAGACAGAATAATTACAGGAAAGGAAAATATAAAAGCAATCATCAATACTAACACGCTAAGGAAAGCAAACATTAGGTAATATATGAATATTTATATTTGACTAGCGCGTTTAAATGAATTTCCGCGTTAGCTTTCTCTCTCTCTCTCTCTCAGCACTGGAGGTCTACCAGTTGTATATAATATTTATGGTACATAAAAATGGGTCCATTAACTGAGTCTATGTGTATGTTAGAGAGACTGAGAAATATATTAAAACGACATCTTACAAAATGTATCGCAAAAAATTAGTACCACTTTGAGGAGGAAGAAATATTGTTAAAATACTCGAACTTGTTTTATAGGTGTATTATTCTGAGCAAGTTTTGTGTGATTTTATTTGGATACGCATGTATATGAATGCGACAGAGACTGGAACATGTTGTTAAACTGAGATATTGCGAAGTACTTAGCCAAATTAGCAGAGCGCAAATGCATGCTTCTCACGTCTCCTTTAGTCATCGAAACCCTAACACATCATCTGGGCGGATTAATAACAGAGCATGCTGAAAGGATTCTTAAGTACTTATTATCTCAGGCTGAAATCCAGATAAATCCAGGGAATAAAAACCAGGGTATGTATGGCAGTTTCGATGCGTTTCCTTTTGACGTCATCGGTAAATTGTGACACCTGCCCTGCTACTTTGTAACTTCGTCAGCCCTATGTTACATCACTAGAAGTATTAAAATAATCCTGACTTCATTCTCCCACGGATTTTGCTAAATCTTTCCATTTCACACTTAAACTATTACAAAATTATCACAACAAATGCAGTCTAAAACTGAATGTATTAAATGTATCAAAGGATAAAGTTTTCGTCAAGAGACATTTTATCACCAAAGTTGCAGAGCTGCGTCCTACTCAAGAGAGATACACCACTGTCATGAATACGACACCGATAAGGAAGAAATATTTATCATTATATCTTACCATCATTTTTTCATGCCATTTAACGATTATATATATTACATGAGCAAGTAATTTAAATTCACATACACCCTTAATATACCTTGCTAGATCTATTACACTGCGTGTGTCCGTTTAACCATTACTTGAGATCTACCATTCTGTTAGGCAATGGTGTATCTTTATTGGATCAATGTGTGACTGATAAATAGACTATCGTCTGGGAGAAGTTATGTCTATTTAAAGTCAACGAGCGTAAAATTCCGTTGAAAAATACCCGAGACTAAAACCGGTTTTTGGCTTGTTACAGGGGCAATTCAAACCTAGACTGGGTAACAAGGAAGGAAAATAGAAGGACATTATTTCAGGTTTATAACTAGACTCAACGCATGAAATGGATACATTAGAGAGGTCGATCTCAATTGACATTAAAGGATATATATATATATATATATATATATATATATATATATATATATATATATATATATATATATATATATATATATATATATATGTGTGTGTGTGTGTGTGTGTGTGTGTGTGTGTTCCACTTCAAATAGAGTAAAAATGATGCGGTTATTTGTGCCACTCAAGCAATGCGCAGTACATCTAAACTGCAGCTTTGCAGTGTTGTACCCAACTGGAATAAGCGTTTCCTTCAGTAGTTGTAACTAAAATCAATTGCAATAAATAAAATTCAGGGACTTTCTTGATATCATTATGGAAGAATCGGCATCATGTATTACACGTCTTTTTTGTTAATTATATTCGACAAGATCGGTTGCACCAAAGTAAATAAAAGCTGATCGATGAATGGTAAGTAAAATGTCTCATTATTTTCTGTTTATATGATCCAAGATAAGTTGCTTGTTTATTTTTTTACTTTTTCGTTTCAACAAATAGATGTTACAAATTCTAGCGTCTTTCGTAATCACCATACACAACTTACTTCAAGTTCCTACCAGGCCCCGTTATGATATAATATTGCGTGTGTTAACTTGTTGTTCAACATCACCCACTCATTCAATCACACCTTCCATAACCATCTCTGAATGGTATATATAGTAACAACAGATATACGAATAAATTGCATTATTACTGTAAGCCATTCTTTGTGCTGATAACTTATTTTTTAACTTATCGTTTACTTTTTTACATTCATCGAAGAATAAACCTAAAACAAGTCTGTGCAAACTTGCAAAGAGAGGATCATACTTATGTTTACACGGCGTTTTTTCCCTGTTTATACTTCAATGAACGTAAAACAGTAAACTCGTCAATCCTTATAATCCAATCTAATAAAGGCATAACAAAGGTATATTCAAACGTTTGTTAAATAGGTCATTCTAACTTTGTCTGACCGCGTTGAGTAGATGCGAAATAACATCCATTATACCTAATTTGCATACAGCAAATGAGACGACAAGTTCCCTGACAACATGGCACAAACTGACCATTGGCCATTGAATCGTTATATGAGCAACCACCATTGCACTATATAGTCGACGTACCCAAAGCGAAATCCATGGTGAAGAAATATACATATATTAAACTGTAACATTAACGTCGCATTGATTCAAACATTAAAATGAATTTCCATACACCCATCTTTAATTAAACTTTCATAGTCACATGCACCTATTTCACCTGAGTATACAGACTGTGAAGTTTGCAACCCTATGTAATTTGCTTTCTGTTCGTTCCACGCTTTCATTTTCTTTCCCGTAAGTTCCTATTCTTATTTTTTTCTTTTTAATTTCTGTAATATTTTGTCATGTCTCTTTAAACTATCAATTCATTAGTAATGTACAGTCAGAGAGTCGTTATGCATCATCTCCCTTGCTTATATATATAAATATAAATATATATATAATATATATATATATATATATATATATATATATATATATATATATATATATATATATATATATATATATATATATATATATATATATATATGTTTGTGTGCGTGCGTGTGTGTTGATTTATTTTCAAACAGTTGTGTAGGTTTGTATTCAGTATGTTGGAGATTGACACAGTTTGTTTACAATGCAACTTTGTTTTTCATTTTCTCAAGAACGACGTTAACGTAGACTAAATAAAGTATCCTGACTCCTAGTCTATATATAGCATTTGTTAGTCGGAGACCGTCACATACCCTTGTAGTCATCTAACATTTCGAAACTATCATTTTTTTCAGGCTTCTAAGTACAATTTTTAACGGGACAAAAACAAAATGATATATTAGGAACAACATCAACAGTACAGAGGACATCGTAAGGGTAAAAGTATCATTTTATTAAAAAGGTCATATAGTGCAGTGCTATAGAGTAGTATACCAATGTTTGGTGACCACTCAATCAGTTTAAACCGGTTTAGTTTGCTTTGAGCCAGGCGGCCATTTTTGCCATTTTAAACCTAGTATCCGTATACCAGATATATATATTTTTTAATGACATTTCGCTAAGTCATTGGACCTTAGTATGCATTGAAGTGCAGAACCACTCAAAATCTATGAATCAAAAATAGACTCAAGTCCCTGAAACTTAATACATATTAGTGTTACAGTGTTATCTTTGCCACTGAAACATAGAAGGACTTTACTATTTTGCAAGCAAAAATATTCACAAGTCCCTGGACGATTGTATATATAAGTTCTGACTCAGACGTAGACATGCACAGCGCGAATTTAATTCCTCTATACGGAATATTAATAATCGTACAAACGACACATCATTTGGAATTCAGACGTTTTCAGATCGGTGACATAATTATTTGTGTTTTTCTACAAGTTTCGATCTGACAAAAGTGTGGTGAAAGCTAACCAGGTTACAAAATAACATAAAAGAGAACAAAAGGGCTTTTTTGTTTAATTTCCAACTTAAATAATGATACTCTACAATGCTTTAAAAAATGACAATTTACATATTACATTTAATATTGATAAGATCGGGACGAACATAAACCATGAATGCAAGATGGTTATAAACGTATGCCTTGAGGAAAGTATAATGATGATAACATCGGGAGACACATAAACCCTGAAAGCAAGATGGTTGAAGAGAGAAAGCACACGTCATGCAGTGGATCTGGGTATACACGAATTCTTTGTTCTGTTAAATTCATAGTATAGCTTGAGGATCTCGTAAAATAAAGTGTACAATTTCAATCTACAACCATTTAACAAACGGAGATATAATTTATGGATAACAATATCGCATCTTTTTCAGAAGTAACATTAGAAAGGCAAAACTTTTATATCAATCTGAAATCATTAAAATGTTTCAAATGACTCAAGAACCTTTGAAAATTGATGCAAATAAAAACAAAAATAACCATGCGTAATGTAGTTTCTTTTTCTTTTATATCATTTTAAATGATGTACCAATACAATACCTTTCCGTCTGAGATGACCGACAAAGACTATTATAAAGATCAAGAAACTCGAGGTGGTAATAAAAATATAACTCATTAGCAGAGACATATTACGGGAAATAAACGATAATAGAATACACTGGGTTGCAACAATTGTTAACTGAACAAGCTACTTAAATAGTACACGAGCAAGAAAGAGTGAAATTCTCAGGGTTCATGTTAGTCACGTGGATGCCCAATAGTGTACGTACATTATTAACATACAATCATAAGAAAAATATCAATGTTGCTATAAATACATTTTGACAGTGATGTCTTCTTTTTCAAAATACTTCTCTGCAATGTGTGTGTCTGTGTGTTTTAGAATTTTTAAAGTAACTTTAACTATTTTTCAGTCATATCGCTACGATGTATGCAGTGTGGAAATTTATAGTGATGTCTAGTACTGTGGCATCATGCCGCAGACATAGAGCATGATGTCCCACCCAGTCACATTATCCTGACACCAGGCCGACCTGTCCTAACACTAACCTCTTATTGCAGAGCGCCAAGCGAGGTCCTCGGCAAAGAAATTGAAAACTAATAAAGGAGATGATGTACGCAATAACGTTAGCCAAATCTCTCAAGAGAGAACACCTGAAAAATGCATTTTTATGAAGAGAACGAGTTTTACAACAGGAAAGTTAGTTTCAAAAAAGAGAAAGCGTCTAATACATTTCAACATATTCATACGAAACGGCAGCCATCCCTAATAGAACGGTTTAATAGAAACCTAAAGACATAAATGTGGAAGTATTTCACTCGAAATGAAACCAGAAGATTGGTTCAAGTTTTCACGAGGTAACTGACGGATACAATAAAACTCATCAATAGACAAGAATCCAGTTAGTTTAATTTATGATACAATGGGATTAAGCTCAAGTTCTAGCAACTTAAATTAGCCCTCTCGCTGCACAGTACACAAATTTCAACGTACTGCAGCATGACAACAGTGACTAATAATGAAAAATGATTGCAGAGAGAGAAGAGAGACACAATGACAGTGTCTAATAAGGAGAGAGAGATAGAGGGAAGAGAGAAGAGAGACACAATAACAGCATTCACAATTTGATTAGGTTATTAAACTTGTCGTGTATACGTTATATATTTGCATGCATGTTGCAAAATTCTTTATTTTCCATTTGCATCACCCTTTCTCTAAGTCAGTAAATCTACACTAACAGATGAATATGGCACCCATAGTAGTTTTCTCATCAACTCAGTTTGTTGCTGACTATACTTGGGACAGAACAGGAAGAAATGCATGTAAGTTTCGATCCCAAAGCAGGAACAAAAAGGGATGTCAGCAAGCTGAAAACGGTAAAGATCAGTTTTTAATGGACTTGCATTATGTCTTAATCTAGTGTGGATAATATCAAGGGCTCGATTACTAAAACTTAACAATTTACTAGATACTGTTTGAACATGATCACGTTTTCAAAGCACTGTACAACATACTACATTGAGTATTCTGGTCAAGATTGTTCCACATGGCCACCGTTGAGAGATAAAAAAAAATGATTTGGTAGAATTTAACCTGAAATTGCAAACGATTATAACATTATCTGAATGTTGAAAGTTATAATTTGCTTGTTCGGGCACGGGGGGCGGGGGGGGGGGAGGGGAGTTCCATAAAATAATTCAGAGTGTGGCTCCTTTTAATATTGTAGAGTGTTAATTTAATAGCTTTTGTCTCTTTCGTCTAGACTGCAGATTTTCCCACCCTGTTTCAAAACAACAAGATTGTCGACTAATGTATTTTGTAAGTCCTGTTACTATTCTGCAGCTTAAAGCTCTAGTTGTTCCAATTTTCCTGTATCGATCAACGAACATTGAACATCCATCCTAGACTACCCTGTCATATTCCGGTTGAAGTAAGCAAGGATGGAAAATAGGTAAAAGTTATGAACATTTTACCCTGTTACTTGACAACATATAATAAATGTACTCCTACATGAAAAATAGGTAAAACATAGATTCGAAATACAAACCAATTTTAGAAAAGGGCTACGATCCTAACTTTACGGAGAAAATATTGCAAGGAACTTTACGTAATCCAAGCGTGTACAAGCTAGAAGACGAGAATACAGCTTGTGTTATGAACAAGTTATCCCTTATACTACAGACAAGATGACATATTAAAAATCTAAGATTCTGAAAATCTGTCATCAATGTGTACATATGCAAATGTGAGGATCTAATTTTATAGATTACTTTCTTTTGACATCCACCGGCAACTGAAATTAAACTACTGAAATAAATGGCACAACCAATTTTGTATGTTGTGCGCTAAGTCGAAAAAGTTGTAAAATGTTACAAATGGAAAAAGAAACAGTTCTTGAAGAAATGGATAAGCAGACAGAGGGAGACAGGATAAAGGTAAGGATCACTGTACACCTACTGTTGTGTTAGATGCTTACAAATGTCCAAGTAACAATGGAGCAGGTACTGCTAAATATCAGAGAACATTGTTAAATGATGAATGAATTCCATGACAAACAAAGGAAAGTAAGGATCTTACAGATTAGGTGATATCAAGAGTTAATCAGCCAGTAGGGCCTTATGTAATCAGCCAGTAGGACCGTATGTAATCAGCCTGTAGGGCCTTATGTAACCAGCCTGTAGGACCTTATGCAATCAGCCTGTAGGGACTTATGTAATCAGCCCAAAGGGCCTTATTTAAACTGTTTCTTATGTACGCACAAAACATCTGTTACAAATTACGTTCCTTTAGTATTAGACACAGTGATTAAGATAATAGTTCATTTAGGAGGGCATGGTTAGGACACGTGAAGCATGATAAAACGTCAACGCTACATAACAAATTCTAAAGAAAAATCGGACGATACAGTTGACGGAGATGGTGTATGTTTCACGTTTACAAACATTGTTAGTGATTTATGGATGGTATTCGTAGAACTCCTAGACGGACATATTGTCTAGAAAACAAAATCTTAAAACATTATACTATGTTCCCGCAACTTCAATTAGACGGCAATGTATTTCGCAATTTTAATGTACTTTTTAATGTTCTCTTCTCTAAATGCGATGTATTCTAATGGAAGGTCGTGTGTCTTTGGGAATTTTGACATGTAAAATAAAATATAATGGTTATGCACATGAATGTCAAACAAAGCATCAAACGTATGAGTGGTCTTGCTTGTCAGTGTCTAATACAGTTTTAATGTATGCTACAGTCCAATTACTTGGGGTGGGGTATCTTTTCTACTAAATCAATAAAAACAAATACTCGATTGTCCATGTGAACGTCGAAGACAGCACATATATAAAATGTAGTCCAGGCACATAATGATGGGATATATAGTGGTCCACATATTTTCTAGTATATGTTTACGAGATCTGAAATTGAAAAAATGGTTGTCCGGCTTAAACCACTCTAAAGCTTATTAACTGGTTATGTGGTCCACCAAACACAGTTTCCATACTACTGGTATCAAGTAGTTGTGTAAGAAAATAAATGGTACCCTACAAATCAACAATGACTAAAGATACCTAGTTCATTGGTTTCTAGTGTAATAGTCATGTTCTAACTTCATCTAAATGTCAGTGACCAAAACATAAGCACCTTTTTCATTTTCAAACGCTTACCAAGGCATCGCCTCTACTTAGCAATTAAGTCACCTCTGATTTTATTTGATTCATGCAGTCTCTGTAAGTCTATGCTTGTGGAAACATACATTTATGTACATTTGTTTTTCATACCATGACTTAATGAATTTTTGACAATTCCCTATTAGGTATTAGAGAAACAACAAGGTAAGAAACAACAAGGTATGACCTTACCAGTTCTGCAGGGCTATGGAAATTGAGGGTGACAATTTGTCTGTTCTAAGGTCGCTGTTAAAATGTAAGTTTGGATGTTTTTGGTAATGTGAAATCCTCAGCAAAAAATTTTTAAAAAAAAAAAAACGCGCATGCCTTGCATACAAAATCTTCCTTTTGATTAGCAGGCACAATGGTCTATTTGAAGAATATGTTTCAGAAATGATGAAGACTCAAAAGTCACTCGATTCCATGTAAGCCATTCTTGAAGCAGACATATTGTCATCAGATCCTTTATCCTTCAGCAAGTATCCATTATTTGTGCTACGAAGTTCGTATGAATGAGCAAGTGACCTTGAGATGAAAAAAGAGAAGCATATGTGAGAACAATTCCGTAAATTTGATTATTTCATAATTATAAGGAAAAACTGCACGACCCTCCGTCGTGTAGTCGCCACCCAATCCCTATCCGTTCACCATCATTTTAATATTCGATACTGTGTAGCAGCACATCAGTCCTGGGGAAGTTTAGGTATGATTTAATAACCTTCGGAGAAAGGCTTTCTTCACATAATTTAATGTTGGATTTCTTCACCAAGTAAATAACACTCAGCATTTTAAAAAGACTATAACAGTCTCCTTCCTCAAGGCCAGACTGTATGATACAAGCTTTGTCTCTCCCATAGCTGTGTCTCTATTATTATGTCAACGGTGGCGCCGACTTCAACCACATCGGTTTAGAAGTTAACGTCATTTCTCCAATAACTATGACGAATGCAAACTATAGGCACATATCAACCCTAGATGTCAAACGACTTTGTCAATCCTACCAAATATGAGAAACTACAACAAACATTAAAAAATTCAAATCTTTGTTATAAATTCCCCAACCCAAAGGCAAAGCAAACTGAATAAAATTCTGGTACTAAAATTTACAAAACATTATTTTAAAATTTAGAGAACTCATTATTGCATTAATTAAAGTAAAAGCAATATTGAAACAGCATAGATTTATTAATGCAAGATTTCCTACAAATTACGGGTATTTTCAACTGTTTGTTCATTTTCTAATGTAACTCATATTGTCAACGATGTTGGTGTTAACCTGGAAAAGAGCGCACGAATGTACCCAGATCAATCTTATTATAACGTTACCTGCCGCTGCTTTTTAATTATCTAAACTTGTATGGATTAAAAAGTATTATTATTAAACACAGGTAAGGATGCCTGGACAAAGATAATTGAACACTTTGAAATTTGTTTACCTATTTGAAAGTTCTCTTAAAATAGTCTTCACCTATTAAGATGGAAATCAAATCTTACAAGTTACTTCCGTTTCGAAGAAACGTAATACAAAATATAAAATCAAATTTCAAAGCATTTTTATGAATGTTCTATACTTCTATTATTTAAAATAATATTTTGCGAATAGGATTAATACTCACATTCCAATAGTAACGTTTAAGAATTCATGAAAACTTAGACAAAAGCATATTATACAACTACTTATAGAACAAATAACAAACTAATAAAGTTTCATGTTTTATTACTTACCTGTTTATGAAGATAATTAGTCCGCCCAAGACCAATACTATTAAAACGCCCACTCCAATGCCTATCCCTGTATATACCCAGGCTTGTGAAACGTTGCCTGAAAATTTAAAGATAGCATCCCAGTCTACGATTAAGCTGCAAAATGAAGTAAACTCAGTCCAAGTTAATGTATCCAATTGAAAACGCTTTAAAACGGTTTAACTATCAAGATGTCTCTACTAAAACAAAAGTTAACGTAAAGTTAATTTGAAAACAGTCGAGAAATGTTCTGATTATTTAGTAATTATAATAGCTGGGGAGTTAGTTTTCTAGATCTAGGACTGACCTAAAACCAACAAGACTCATCTTCAAAAGTTTGTACCTTTTTCGTTTCTAAAAATATTGCTACGAACTGTTTGTTTTCCTATGTACATTTTCCTATTGAATGTATTTTGATAACAGGTATGTTGTATGTATAGGTGGTAATGAGTTAACTAAGAAAATATATTTAAAAATTCAACCATTTCATTTCCAAACTTTTTCGTAAAAAGTGGAAGTTTCTCTTTGTTATTTGATCTCTTTTATTTCGGCTTTTAACCGAGTAATGTCCAGTTCTGCTTTATTAGGATTTCAGTTTTCACATTGTTCACGTTTTTCATTTCCAAGATTGTTATAGTTTATGGAGAGTTTGCTAAGTTCTAACTGAAGATTTATTACTTTTCTTTCTGACACTCAACATTGGCCTGTGTGTTCATATTTAAATTTAACGCTTGCAATCTATTGCTGCATCAAAATTTTATCAGCATGAATTGTGATATTTATTTCTTTAATATCGCACCAACCGTCATGCAATTATCTGATTGTCTTGAAATTTTTCGCAATATTATTTGTTATTAACCAGGTCGCCTCATTTCCAAGTGAACCACATGTTACGCAGTCATTGATCTACTGACTTTGTAGAGACAGCGTGAATTGTCTTAACTCACTTTTCAACCTGTGATACAGGATAAGTCTGTCTGTCTGTCTGTCTGTCTGTCTGTCTCTCTCTCTCTCTCTTTCTATATATATATATATATATATATATATATATATATATATATATATATACATATATATATATATATATATATATATATATATATATATATATATATATATATATATATATATATATATATATATATATATATATATATATATATATAGTGTGTGTGTGTGTGTAAACTTTTGAGAATGATTTGAGGACACTTATTTTGTCCATTTAATTGTTCACCAAGCAGTATGAATCGAATCTCTTCTAATTTTTACGTAAACCTTAAAGTGATTAAGTAGTAGGACTGGTCGGCTTTGTGTCAGTATAACCGGGCGGGCACATTATGCTACATGTCAGAGGCATGATGACCCAGTGCTATAGACAGCCACACTGCAGACATCGGTTCAATATGACTAAAATTGTTAAAGCTACGTTAAAAATTCAAATCACACACACACACACACACACACACACACACACTATTACGTAAACATTTCAATGACGCCTTTTGTATGGAGTGAATGTTCCTATCACAATCACGCTTTGAACGAAATCCCCCAGGTAGTTCATGGTTATAGACGAGTGCCATATATTACTATCAAACAAGCATCTGTCCAAGAAATCGCACGCTTTAGCAATTCACACCTACTCGCCAAAGAAGAAAAAAGACGACATGAATCAAAACAATCATTGATCTCTGTCAAAGTGCCCGGGGCTAACTTAGAATCTGAAAGTCGGCACATCCATAATACGTACAAATATTAAGATTACCATGTAGCTGATACGTTAAAATATAAATATGTATTCCTTATTTGTCAAATTTTGACTCAGCTAGTTATTATTTTCCTTTTTCTTCTTTGTGAGATAATACTATACTGACCTTGCCATTGACTACAAGATAGAAATGACACAGGAGATGAAAGAGACTGTAGCCAGGTATGCAGGAGAAGAATGTGCTACATATAAACGCAAAATAAAGGTGTTGATATGTGCATTGTGGCGAGATCGCAGGGCATAAAACTTGCAAAACATAAAGCATTAGGATCTCAACACTACCGCATGTCAGTAAATTAGCACGCACTGAGTTACTGTATTTTACCCAGACACCAACCCAACGTTCAATATATTTTTTGTATATAGTGCCTCTCTCTCTCTCTCTCTCTCTCTCTCTCGGTTTTGTGGACCTGTCCAAATCTCAGGCTGCCCAAACAGAATTCGAGCTCTTCTTTGGAGTCAGGTAAGCTGATGTGTGTGTGTGTGTGTGTGTGTGTGTGTGTGTGTGTGTGTATATATATATATATATATATATATATATATATATATATATATATATATATATATATATATATATATTTTAATGAAAGAAAGTTCGTTTCAAATGAAGAAAACTGTTGTGACAATGTAAAACTTGCAATTATATGGGATGTATAACCTGTACCGGAGTGCTGATAAAGAACAAGCAGTTCTGATGTTGTTGTTGTTCTACGGTTTAACGCCATTTTTCAGCACAAGATAGGCTATGCATAGCGGACAGTATAAATGGTGGAGTAAAAACCCGGGAAAACCCAGGGAAGAACCACCGACCCACGAGAAGCTACTGGCAGGCTTTCCCACGTACCCACGCTAGCCGAGCCTTGGACTCGAACCCACGCAGACAGAAGTGGGATGGCAGTGATCCGGAACGGTGAGCTCTTTAGACCACTCGAATCAGTTCTGAATAAAATGCTCCAAGAAACGAAAAATGTCTCAATTATCAACACCAAGAACACCATTTCTACTTCACCCTGGATCTATCTGTCTACACATACTAGCTTGTGTCACATAGAAAGAAAATTTACTGAGAATCTGTATTAAATATACGTTCCATATATATATATATATATATATATATATATATATATATATATATATATATATATATATATATTTTTTTTCATCGATAACCTTCTTTACACTGAAGAAATGTTGCACATTTTAAAAGGCTGGCTCAATCTTTACTTAAAATTTAAAACAACCTCATTATCTAAATATGCATTAAGAGTTACCAAAACAATTGTCTCTCCCTTGTCCCTGTGCATTTTTTTTAAAAACTAAAGTTGTATGTCATATTTATTTCTTCGATGGGAAATGACAGTTTTTTGCTTTCTTTAAATACACAATTAACTGTCATGGAAACAAACCCCACCTCCATATTTTAAAAGAAAACACGATTTATTTTACTGTACTTCAAGAACCGTCAATACATTCTATTACAACAAAATTGGTAATTTTCAAGTATGCTGTAAATAATAATAATAATAATAATAATAATAATAATAATAATATTAACAATAATAATAAAGAAGATAAAGTTAAAATTAATTAAAGTAAATCAAAAGATAAATCATATTTACAATAGTTTCTGGATTTTTTCAATACTTTCTGTAATCCTCGCTAACTCCTGAACATTTCCTTAAGCTGAAGTAACCATATCTTGTTTGGTTGCAGTGCAGTATGTACCGAAGAAAATGCAACACGAATAAAGGTAAATTATTTAATTAGCTTACCCGCCGCCTGTGTCTGATTTGTAATGTTAGTTTGTCCTTCGGTGGTTCCAACTGTTGTACCCGACGTGCTGTTTATGTCCTGAGTTGCGGTGATTGAGGTGTATGTCCCTGGGCTGCTTCTAGCGGTAGAAAGTGTCGTTATATTGTCATCGACATTTGTATGATCCGTCATTTCATCAGTGGTTGTGGAAAGTAACGTCGTATTGCTACTGTTCCATGTAGTTCCAGTACTAGTTTGGGTTGATATCGAGGATTCATTTGCTACTGCAGCTTCAGTAGTTACTTTCGGTGTTGTCGCAGTCGTTGATGTTGCTGTAGGCGCTAACGTCGTTAGTGGTGATGGTGGTGGTGGGTTACACGATATGTTGATTGGTGACGATGCTACAAAAATTACCATGACTTCAAAAATCGCTGGCATAAAAGTGAAGGAAACATCGTGCTTTCACATATCATGTACTTTGAAAATGTAAAAGACACCAAAACAAAATCCACCCAATTCCAATCAAAATGAAAGAATCCTAGTTGATTTGGCTGTGCCGCTAGTATCAAATAGTATATTATTTATGCTGACACACTGATTTGTTGCTTCAACGTTTTACTTCATATCTCATATAAAAATGTTAATAAAATTGCTCAGTTACTCTCTGATTAATCCTTCCTATCTACGAATAAAATGTATAAAATAAAATTGGAATCATACTCTTTTGTAAAAAGTTAATTAGATAGATATACAGATAAATGGGCAGTCAGAAAGGTACGAATACATATGGTTAGGTAAGCAAGAACAGGCTGGTAAGAATAACTGATACAAATATGCATAAATAAAGGAAGAAAGCATGGGTAAACCTGATAGAGGACGGTGACGGATTAATTTGGATTGTTTCTCACGTTCAATGTAATGCCATATCATGGCTGAAAATACCTCAGCTCCATCTACACTTTTGACACTTTTTAATTGAAACATTGGATCAAAGCATAAAAACATTACAAAATATCAATAATGGGTCATAATCACTCCTAGTGACATACTAATGTTAATTCCCCATTGATCCACGAATGCCACTTAATACTACCAAGTGACATGCTAGGCTACTTAAGAAGGAATAACTGATAGATGGATGGAAAAATGAATGATGATGTAATGCACAAAGTATGTTGAGTTACATAGGATTGATTCTCACCTTCGATATAAAGCCATACCATGGCTGGAATGTCCTCTTCCCCATCCAAAAACAAATCTTCCAGACGTATCATCAAAGTACTATTGCTGGTCACATTAAAATATAATCGCTTTTCGTTAACAAAATTTATATAATCGTGTGAAGCGCTACTATTACAAATCTCTTGGAAAGAATCTCCAATGAACAAACGCGCGGACGAACAGTTGGTCACATTGTTCACATATACGAGCCGCGAGAGTCGCACATCCTTTATCTCCACTGTGATATTGTTTGAATCATTTCCGACCCCAACAATTTCACATGAATAATTTCTTGACGTAGACGAGATCGATATATTTCTAGTGGCATCAAATTGTACAAAAGTTGAATTTAATGTCATGGAACTATTTTCATTCAACTGCATGACTGATGAATCTAAAAAGAAAAACCGCATACGTTTTAATAGAAACGAAAATATTCATACATTCGTGTATAAATACCACATTTTAAATCCATTACATCAGTTGTAGTTTCCCTATGTCACAAGTAAATTGTAAGACATTCAAAAACCTTGGAGCAAAAGACCTCAGTGTTTATACAATATAGCTAAGGGAAACATCAGCACATTCATTTAAGTGAACTGATCTATACACACAGTCATATATGTTTATTTCATAAAGCAATTAGGGAAATATAGAGCAGCAAAATAATAGAATATTGTAAATTGACCTAACATTTGAAATCTGAACAAATCTTTTTTGTCTTGCATTATCAGAAACAAGCAAGCACTTGGTTAAATCTTGAAAAGTAGAGATTTTAAGTTCTAAATAAGCTCAAAACGTGTATAAAAACTGCATATCTTCAATAAGTTATACTGTAATTAATTTTGCTTACCTTTAATGCACTTATACTGTAATCTAACATACGAAGAATAAGTAGTTTCGGAACAGGTTTGTAACAGTGCCCATGGTGATTGTATGTTGATGCACGTTTCTTTTCCTGAGCAGTTATAATAAGCTTTGTATGTGTCCTCTATGGTGAAGTCCTTAGCACAATCACCCGTTTGAAATGTACAGCATTTTTCGGTGTAGTTGCAGTGACCTGCTTTGTTTGGTGACTGGACGTTATCGCGGCATACACTGTCGTTCTTACTTCCATACTGAAGTGTTCCGAGTAAAATTATGTCGGAGGAGTTGCATTGTAAACTATAAAAGTCACAAATCGGATCAGATCCATAACAAGCGGTCACTATCTGTTCGGAATTCGGGATGATGTTTCCATCTCCTTGAAGACCTGGTGAAAAGATGGAATACGGCATTCAATCTTTAAGGTGAATGGCAATGATAATTTGTTGCAGCTAAAATCACCATTTCCTACTACTCAAACAACTGCATTTCTGTAATTAGAAATCGGTCTATTATCCACCATAGCTCAAATATAGTTTGTGTATATATCGTAATTGAATACCACTGTTTTGAATACTGGCATGTTTATGAGAGATAGAGATAAAGAATATGGTAAATATAGAGAAGATAAAAAGTGTTGGTATTTATAGTATTTTCTTTTGCTATCGATTCTGTAAATTTTGTCAAAATATGATAATGGCTCAGTTGCAAAAAACCGTTACTCCATTGTTTCGAACTAATAAAGCTCATCGTAAGGGAAAGAAACAACTGACAAAAAGGAATAGAGCAGCATATATTTAAATAAAATTAATCAAAGGCCGTATGCGTGCTATCAGTACGAAAAGATGACCTAAACCTAGTCAGAAACGACAGGATAGAATGATATCCAACTAAACTTTTGTGTTAGGAAGGCAGCAAAGAAAATGAGTCATGAGAATGTGGAATAAAGAACGAGATGCTACTGTTACTACTACTACTAATGCTGCTGTTACTACTACTACTAATGCTGCTGGTGCTGCAACTCCTACTACTACTACTACTACTACTAATAATAATAATAATAATAATAATAATAATAATAATAAAATTAATTAATTAATTAATAATAATAATAATAATAATAATAATAAGATCATGATGATGATGATGAAATTGAAGAAGTGATTCTTTTCATTTAGAGCAAAATTCCCTTGGAGTTCTCAGTTGTAGAAACCAGCATCTGATAACTGCATGCTGGTAACATGTCAATTTCCATGTTCTCCTCCCAGAGAATAGACTGGATAACCAAGAAGACATTGGATCTGTTTGATGACTCCAACATGCATTTAAAAGTATGATGGAAGACATCCACAGTGAGGAGAAGAGTGTTATCTGAAAGGTCAAGTGTTGGTAATCTTGTTAGAGTAGTTGTTAGTATCTTGGGTATAAGAAGGAAGCTTAGGTACAAAATGGCGACGCTGACAGTTAACTAATTTAAAAGTATTTAGAGTCTTTAATACACAAATTCTAGTTATTTCTGCTCATGCTATGCTGCATATAAATTTGTATGACATTTGTCAAATATATTTTTTTTCTGGGGATTTTATATTTTCTTCTCTTGTACAACTGATTTCTTTACACATTATTGGTTTTTTATAGAGTACTATTATTCAAAAGCGGGTCTGCGTAGAGGTGCTTTGAGTGTAGTTGTTGCTGTTATAAATCAGTTCCTTTCCCAGGACCCAAACTGTTCTACTTCAGTATATTTAAGTATATTTATAGCAAAGTAATATTGACACAAGGTTTTTCAAGTGTTGAGACCTAAGTTCAGCTGTAACGGTACCAGTTGCACAAATGTATGTGGGGTGTGGGTGGGGAGACTTTAATATCTAAGGGAAATTGTATTTAGAAAATACAAATGTAAATGTGACTGGTGCATTATGTAAGAGTAGTAGTTTCCGTCAGTCTTGAGTTTCTTGCCAACACGCGAAATTATGTTGATTCTTATCTAGATAACATTTTGTAATTGTTAGGATTGTTTTGGGCTTCTTTTCAGACAAATATAACATATATCAGCAAAACTTTATCTCTCGAGACAGGATAACATTTTCACCTACCTAGTTCCGGCACAGTCAGCTCTCTTCAGTTTTGCGGAGTACATGATTCTGAACTATCTATATTTTAATATTATTATATTTGAGAATGTGTGGTACGGAAATTGAAGCAGAGTAGAATGTCTGTTTGTTTCAAAAAGCGTTAGTAGTCCCTTTCATGGAATAAGTTGGTACCCTGGTAATTTCATACGTCATTCAGGGGTCATGTATATATTTACAGAGGGAGTGTAGATGTTTACAAAAACTGCAAACTTTGACCGAGAGAGTGATTGAGAGAGAGACAGAGACAGGGTGAGAGAGGGGAGACAAGGGCGTGTAGATGTTTACAAAAACTGCAAACTTCGACCGAGGGAGTGACTGAGAGAGAGAAAGAGACAGGGTGAGAGAGGGGAAACAAGGGCGTAAGCAGGTGTAGCTGGCGAAAAGGGGATGGTTGTTGAAAGAAGTGAGAAGAGCACAATAATATGTGATTTGCAGAACAATAATATGTGATTTGCAGATTATATATATATATATATATATATATATATATATATATATATATATATATATATATATATATATATATATATATATATTAGGAGCGGTATGGTAAATGTCTTGAAATGCTACATAGAGAATAGCTTCAATGGCTGGGATTTCATCAACTCTCTTCATGCGTGAACGCCTATTTATTAACTCTCTTGGGTTACCTTGATCCATGTAATATTTTCCTTTTACAACAATAAATTATTCATTACCAATGTCATAATATGTTGAGTGTTGTATGATACGATATTTCTTCAATACATTGTCACAACTGTTGAATGTTTATATATACTGCACTTAAAATAATTGCTGTTATTTATTTATTTATCCTTTTAAAGTGACGTCATTGACAGCCATATTAGCAGACGACTGGCAGATTTTACTCTTTATTATAATTGTTATGTTAATTTATTTAAAGCCTTTAAAAAGGAAAGCTAATAAAGCATACATAAAACAAAGGGCAGAAAGAATGGCATATATTAGTTGTCTGTGCGCGTGCGTGTGTGCGTGTTTGTTAATGTAGTCTCACTAAGACTTGTTGTTGTTGTGGGGTTTAACGCAATTTTTCAGCACACGATAGGCCATACATGGCGGCCAGTATTAATGGTGGAGGAAGAACCCGGGAAAATCTCGGAAAGAACCACCGACCCACGAGAAGCTACTGGCAAGCTTTCTCACATACCCACATTGGCTGAATATGAGACTCGAACCTGCGCTGACACAGGTGAGATGGCAGTGATCCGTAACGGAGAGCGCTTTAGACCACTCGGCCACTCGGGGCCCCAAGGACATGTTGAATATGGACGATTATTTTTGGACTGATATATTAATAGCTCTAAGGTTTCCCCCCATACAATTAAGGTTTTATTCATGGGGCTTTAAGTCATTTGCTAGCGACGATACAAGGAAGCGCCTCTAGTATTCTAACAATGAAACTATCCTAGTCTGTGTGATGAATTGTTACCAGACTTAGTTTCACTAATATAGCATTATGAGGAGCTATCAACTTATGTAATTTTTACAACACTAATATCCCACCTTTTGACAAATTCATGAATGCTTTTTGGAAGTCAGTTCAGGTACAATCTTTGAAGATCGGGGTGGATCTATGAAGAAAGCGGTCATCTGGAGTCTTTTTAAAAAGTGTAATGATGATTCTTCAGAAAGGTTCTGCAACCATGTCTGAAAAGCTCTATATCGAGCATGCGTCTAGCTAATCGATTTTGTAGGAGTAAATAAAAAATAAAAAGGTTTGGAAAGGCATCCGGGTAGGTGAATGGATTAAAGGTGTAACGTGATATCTCTCTCTTTATTAAGTCAGAACAGCGTGCCATATCTACATGAAGTATTTAGGAGACAGATCTGATGTAATCTCTACGCCAGGAAGGAAGCTGTTTTCGTATTGCTACTGAATAAATTACTGCAAAATATCGTATCATCACGGTAATGCTTGCTACCATTATAAACTGCCTGTGATGCCACAAAATCCGATTGAATTTACAATGACTATATGCACATCGCTGTTGAAAGTCAAGATCTAAAACTATTTCCATGACGACCATAAGAAACTAATTACCTAATTGTCAGACCCTTCAGATGTTGAAATTAAAACAATTAACTGCGATTTTAAATTTGGCCAGAATCACATTTGATTTATTAGTGATCAAGTGATACACCCAACAGACAAAAGCATCGTCGTTTTACGTCACTCAGATTGAAGAATCCAACAAACTCATATAATCATTGACGAAATGTAGCAGCTGAATTAAAAGTAGATATTATTCTGGGTCATCTAGGTTAAATTGCTGATTTTGTGTTCTAAAAATATTTAATTTAAAAAACACCTTTAGGTGTTTATGTCAATGCAATGTGCTTAAACCTCTGACCTCGTGACGCTGCGAAGAAGCTAACAAATTCAAATCATCATTGACAAAAATGTGCAGCTGAATTAAAAGACGATATTATTCTTTATCTGAATGGTTAGATTGATGATTTTGTTTTTATCATATATTTAATTTGAAAAACAACCTTGGATTTGGTGTTTACGTCAATGAAATGTGCTCAAACCCCTGACCTCGTGACGCTGCGAATCATACGAGTTCTTCTGACGCTGCATGTCACGCTCACATTATTTCCGAATACATCGCTGCAATATGAATGTTATGTTCTTTGGTCATCTAGATCTAGATCAATCGACTCCACTATTTAGTACAAGAGTACGTCTATGCTGACAGTGTCCTACCCTACTTTTCTTGTCAAATAGTGTCACCCAATCAGAAACGAACTGGAAAATAAACATACTGTTTAAGTCGTATTGAATGCGCTACACTGTGACTGCTATCCAGACACAAACAGGAAAGATACTGTTTAATTCATATTGAATGCGCTACATTGTGACTTTTCTTGCCGCGTGCTGCCCAGACACAAGCAGGAAACATACTGTTCAAGTCGTATCGTATGCTGTGGGTGTGTTTTGTTTTCCGGGGTTGGGGAGTGGCGGAGCACTGATGAATGAGGGGATGAGGAGGGACTTATATATCTACAAATACACCCTGAAATCAGTCATTAAACTGTCCCTTATATGTGTATCATTATTACAGTCATATAAGGTGATATATTAGGTGGTTTAGACCTATACCTGGATATTTTAACACATGTAATTTTATCCACAGCAACCAGCGGGGTGGACGTGGGATGATGACTTGGAGGACACGGTCCACGTGCCCACTGTGTGCCCCTCCACTTATTAATGCAGCCACGTTAGCACTGTTATCTTGTAACGTTGTCCGCCTTGTTATCTACAAGTAAAGAATTCCTAACGTTTTCCTTCGGGGCCACGTGTTGCCGAGTGTTTCAAGGTCCTCGCCTTTAACGACCACTGCCATTTCACCTCTGTCCGCGTTGGTTCGAGTCACGGGGTTGGCCATGTGGGTATTTGAGAAACCTTGTTAGTAGCTTCCAGTGGATCGTGCGTTCTAGCAGTGGTTTTCCCAGGCTTTTCCTCCACCATATAACTTGGCCGCCAGGTATAGCCTATCATGTGTCGATCGTTAAATCCGCAACAACAACAACTTCTTGGCTCTATGTATTATACAAAAAGGGTTCACATTCTCCACTAGGGACAACATTATATCACGTTTACTTACCTGCAACTAATAATAAAACTCCAACCGTTATCCTCATCTCAAGTTTGTTTTTACTCTCATTTTCCATGACTGCTGTATATCAGCCTTCTCTATTCTTACACGATTGTCTTTTCAGGTATCGATTATTTCCCGAGATTTGATAAACCGCTTGAATCTGGCTGATGACCATACGGAACGTAACATCACACAATACGCTTGTGAATGGTTTCAAATATCGAAATGATATGCTTACCCATTGGAACAACAACAACCTGGGTACTGTATAACGTACTATGCCCTGCTGCGGAACGAGGAAGCACATATTTATTCAACTTGAAAATTGTACTGCTCCACACCCATAACGCATTACAGGTAAAATTAAAAAGTACACCTCACAGTGCAGGAAAAATATGAATTGGAATCCAGTGTTCGGAATGTGGGATGGAAGACTGAAGGTATAACACGCGAGAGGAATCAAAGCAGCTATATGCTGCAAGAGGAATCCTATCGGTAAACTCACGCTCTAACGGAAAAACCAGGGTGCGAACTCCTTCAGAGTTGTCAGGTTAGCAATAATCCAATACTATGAATAGACAAAAACTATTTATCAAGCTAAACTTTAAAAAAAAATGGTGGGGGGAGGAGGTAGAATAAATACAAGGACATTTTAATGAGCAGTTCTACTCTACGCACAATGTATTATAATAAGTCTGCGGATAAAATAAAGAAATAGCAGATACAGCAATGAAAAAGACTTTAGTGAAGGGTTGAGTTTAAAAAAATTAAGTTCGACTTGGTGAAAACATTTCGCTTTAAATCATATGTGCTTAAGTTGATTTAATTTTTTTATAAATAATAATAATAATAATCACTAATAATAAAGTAGTAATAGAGGATTAATAGTGGTTGTGTTGAAAGTGGTAATACCTGTGGAAGCAGTAAGTAGTAGTAGTTGTTGTGGTAGTAGTAGTAGCAGTAGTAGCTGTGGCTGTATTAGTACTAGTGGTTATGGTAGTAACAGTAGTAGTCGTTGTGGTAGTAGTAGTTGTGATAGTTTTAATAACAATTGTGGCAGTAGTATCAGTTGTTGTGGTAACAGTAGCAGTATTAGTAGTTGTAGTAGTAGTATTAGTAGTAGTTGTGGTAGTAGTAGTAATAATAATAATGAGGACTTTGTATAGCACCTAATCTTTAGAAGCTCTAAGCGCTTTACAACATTAGACAACACCTATAAGATAAAAAGCATATAATGACATGATAACAAAAACAAACACCATGAAATTAGAAAACATAAAAAACATGTTGAGAATATTTAAGGTAGAAAACATTATTAGGTCTTTAAGTTTGTTCTTGCAGTCGAAATAGGTGATTTTTGTAGCCCTCTTGAATGTGATCACTGTGTCTTTGTGTCTAAGTTCAGTGGGCAATTCATTCCACGTTGCTGGGCCCTGGTATGCAACAAAACGCTGTCCATATGACTTTGTTTTCATAGTGGGAAAAATGAGAATACCATTGTCAGAAGAGGAGCGTAAGTATCGAGCTGGTGTGTACACATGGATGAGGTCGGATAGGTATGTGAGGTCGGATAGGTATGTTGGACTAGAGTCCGACAGTGAAACGTAGCACTGAGAACAAATTTTGTGTTTGATTCTTAATCGAATTGATAGCCAGTGTAGGGTACAGAGCAACGGGGAGGTGTGCTCTGATCGTGGTACTCTAAGTATGATCCGAACAGCTGTGTTTTGAACTTTTTGAAGTTTCTGGAGCGGATATTGAGATGAACCAGTCAGAATTGAGTTACAATAGTCCAGTCTTGAAAGTACTAATGAACACACAAGTGTTTTAGTGGCATCAACTGAAAGATATTTGCGAATTGAGCTGATGCGTCTCAGCTTAAGATATGTAGCCTTGCATATGTTCATGACATGTTGGTACAATGTGAGAGTACTGTCCAGAGTAACACCTAGGTTTGGTACTGATTGTGTGAATTTAATGTTGGTGTTGCTGATATTTATTGATTGAGGTAAAGGATGTGAATGAGAAAGTCTTTGTGTTGTGATCAGAATGGCTTCAGTTTATCATCATTCATCTGCAGCTTGTTACATGTCTTTCATGATTTCACATCAGAAATGCACCTCTCTACACCTTGGATGGTATCATCAACTTCAGTTGGTGGCTAGATTTGTATATTTGCGTGTCATCAGCGTACAATTGGTGAGACACTGGATGATGATCTATGACACTTAAGAGCGACTGAGTGTACATAATGAAGAGAACAGGTCGAAGAACAGACCGCTGTGGAACACCACAACATAGATCAACTGCGCTGGAGTGTATTCCATTTGCAGATACAATTGGTGTCCTGTTGACCAAGTAGGACTTGAACCAGAGTAAGGCTGTATCATGAATGCCAAATACATGCTGGAGACGGTGAAGTAATATATCATGGTAAATTGTGTCACATGCTGCAGACAAATAAAGGAGGGTGAGGACTGTAATCTTTCCGCTATAAAACGCAGAGAGAATGTCATTAACTTCGTTTAGAAAAGTAGTTTCAGTACTGTGGCAAGGGCAATATGCAGATTGTACATTATTATAAAGACTGTTTGCATTTAGATGAGATACAAGCTGGGATATAACAACCTATTATAAGATTTTTTATATGAATGGGAGATTAGAAACTGGGCGGTAGTTCTTTAAAATCGTTATGATCTAGTATTGGTTTCTTCAGTGAGGCTTTAAAATGGCAGTTTTGAAAAATGATGGGAATTCCCCTGATGAGAGAGAGGTATTAATAACATCAGTTAGTGAAGGCAATAGTGGATCTAAGCACTCAAGCAGCAGTGATGTTTGAATTGGAACAAGTTCACATGACTTTGGGGCACTCTTCATCAGGATTGTACGTACGAAATCCATAGAGACAAGTTCAAATGCTGCTAATGGTTGCCGCTCAAACTCTGTATCCCAACTGCATGGTTATGACAAGACAATTGAGATTGTGGTGTCAAGTTTATCTCTAATGGCTTGTACTTTGTCAAGGAAGAACTTTGCAAACATGTCCGGAAGGTCGACTGGAGAGAAGGTAGTTGGAAGTGGTGTAGATTTGTTCCTTGACATTAGCTTGTTAGTAATCTCGAAGAGCTCTTGGAAGCTGGAACTTTCCATGATCTTAGTAGTATAGTGGGCTGATTTCGCTGTATATACTATATTTGTGACATTCTTCTTAGCGGCTTCATATATTTGCTTATGAATAGTGAGTCTGGTGGAAAGCCAGAGCATCTTAGCTTTACGGGTGTCTCTTTTAGCAGTGCGAAGCTGGTACCTAACACTGCTATACCATGGAGAACACGTTTGAATTTATACTCTGCACTTGGTAGCTGGGGCGTGTTTGTCAAGCAATGAACGCATACAGTTATCGAGTTGTTCTTCGGTAGGAGGTAAGCAAGTTGTTAGGCTAGCTTGGATGTCGTGCATTAGTTTGGTTCTATTTGGTTTCTCTTAGTAGCAGATAAAGGTGAAGGGTTAGGGACTGATGGCATATAATGCAGGGGTGATCTGATGCAAGGTCATATGAAACCATGGAGGACCGTAGAATGTTATCATCAGGTCTATGAAGATTCCAGTCTAAAATGTGACCATGTTTATGGGCGGGTTGGTTAACTGACTGTTTGATGTTGAAAACATTAATGAAATCTATGAGTTTTGATGTATTTGAGTTTCCGGGACAGTCAAAGTGAAAGTTAAAATCTTCAAGAATAATCAGGTTGCCACCTATCGAATTTCCATACTCAAGGAGATTCGGAGACTGCTTCAAAAAGAGAGAGTCAGCCAGCTGGTTTTTTCTACTAGGAGGAGGGCGATATGGGCAGAAAAAATGGACTGACCTTTGCTCCAGTGTGAGTTTGGTTTGGACTAGTTCAAACGATGTGTGGTCGAAATTTAATGTGTTGGTGTGGTTAAGACGTTTTATCATGGAGTTCTTTGTGATGACAGCAATTCCACCTGATGTTTTTAGCCATGTTTCTGTCAGGAAAAACACGTCAATATTCTGACCGTTGATAAAATTACCTATTTCTGTGCGCTTTTCCGGTGGTCCTACTGATTGGGTATTAAATAATGCAATGCGGAGAGGTATTTCTTGGATAGCTAACACAAAGGTTGACGAATTGATAGGGATTTGAATTAGGTTATCTAAATTAACGATCGAATTTTTTTTTTTAATTGTTGAGCCAAAATAAGAAAGATAACTGGAATTCTTCTTCCTGTTCTACGCCGGCCAGCTTTGAAACAACGTTTCTTTTTTCGCTTCTGTTTACATTTCGGTAATAATGAATGTAGTCCCAGTTCGTTTAGTCTAGAGCACAATGTAGTATGGAGAGCCAAGGAGTGGTCATTTAAAGCAATTAATGAGGGTCCATCGTAGCATAAACGGGTGGACTGGCGAGTATCACGTGATGCCGGTTTGTTCAAAAACAATGGAGCAAGACAGCTGAGAACAAGTATAATTTTTCTCATTTCCAAATCAAGGAGATGAAGAAACACATACGAATTTAACAGCCAATACATAATGAACACAATAACGAAGATGAAAACAGGCAAAAAGCACAAATATCATGAAAACAGCACTAAAAAACGGAACAGCTGTTTCAAGATTGGTTCTGAAGCTCATGGTCTAGTACATAAGTTTCGAATTTAGTTTTTGGACTGACTTGAAAATCGGACGTATATGAGGTAGACGAGATAGCCCTTGGCCGTAATATGCTTTTCTATGCTATTTGTCTAGACCTTGAGAGCACTGGTCATAGCCTGAACGATTCTGTTTACGAATAGTTATGAACATTTCTCCTAAATAACTGTTTCAGTGATCAGAATGGTATTTGTATTAGTGCGTGCCTCAGGTTTGTTTGAACATTGCCAATACTCCGTTCATTCGTTTGCTTTACTGAAAGTTTCTTTTGCGACTTCGTGAACTCATACACATCGTTAATTTTATCATCTCTACTTTCAAATTGACCAAACAGCATTTTTTAGTTCATCCACGAACAAAGCGAGTAGATCAAAAGCTACGACGTCTGTTACTTACACACACATTGCTTGGTTACAATCAAACGTAGTTGCTAACACATGATGCTATTTTTAGACACATGCGTACAGAGTATGGAAAAATAAGGCACGATTCTGACAATCTAAAGAAAACGGAGAAAATAATGAGCATTTAATAATTATCATTTATTTACTTAAAATAACTTTGTTTAGGTTTCGATTCCATCAAGTTATCATTTTTATTTGAATTGACCCGCTCTTGCTGCATCATGATCCATAGATCTTAACCCTCTGTTTTCTTTTTGTATCTGTTATTTGAACTCATTCATCATTGCGTATATAAGCTGTGTTTTGCTATACTATTCATCAGTTGCATCGTGCTAACTTTGTTGATTTGAAATATAATATACATTTGCGGTTTTCTCTCTAGGCAAAACTATTTATTTTATAGCATTTACTATTACTTACGGATCCACCCATTTTCACACATTCATTAGCATTTTTCATTTGGAATTTGTTTTTCCTTCTAACTGTGGACCGATTTTTCCATAACATGTTTGATTTCTATATCCTGTAATATACTAGCTCACTTATCTGTCTTTAAAATGTTGTGTCGTCAAAATATCTAAGAGAGGAATTGATATTGAACATTTTCAGGGATTTGTAAAGGTTTTCCTCAAAACGCTTGTCTTTATAAAACACTATTTACTTTTCTTTTCATTCATTTTTCAGTTACCTCTAATTTTAGTGGTATTCCTTAGGCCTTGGAAATGTTTGTATTTCACAATGTTGTTATTGTTAAACATATCTTTCAACACGACACTTTTATATGAGCGATATTATAAATTTAATTATTTTCATTGTTTAAAATATAATTAAGACAACGTTTCAACATATTCTACTAGATATTTTTTTCTGTCAAATCTACTCCTAATCAATTTCATTATTTCAACATCATAAATGTAATTCTTGCGAGATATGCCGATTGATCACGGCTACCTCCTTTACACCAGTACACATCTCTCCCCAGTCATCCTTATTTTAATTTCTACGTCTTACTCCTTGATACAATAAACGTCTCAATAATTCTACCATTCATAACCGTTTTAAGCGGTACCATCAATTTCTTGTTCACAGAAGGTACATTATACTTTGTGTCTTTAGGATGTGTCGACATGAGTTGTCGCTCCTTTCACATCATTTTCACATTCAAGACAAGCAAATTCGCATCAATGTTCGTCAATTTCATGTAATTTATGTGCGTAGGCTTACATATTTTCAAAACGTGAGTTGTTCGCAATGTCATTTCAGCTTTACTTTAGCTCCAACAGTATTTTAAATGATGTAACTATCTTGATATCAGAGCTTCTTTAAAGTCGTTACGGGAGAATTATGTTCTTCCTCTGACATTTTTCATCGTCTTACCAAATTCCAGACTATTCATTTGTTGAAATGGGTTTTTATCAAAGTCATTAGTCGATTTTTGTCTCAGATTATTATTTAACGTTTGGCTCTTCTATCCAAGGCTTATGGACAAAGAAGATTCCTTATTTAGTTTGTTTTAGTGCTAACCCTACCTAAACTCATGTCGTATTTAAGATGAATGTATTAATGAAGTAATTTATTGTATCTTACAAAGTGCATATTTTTTCTTTCACACTTTATTTTCCCTCATCAATTAATTCGTTCCGAATTTCTGACATTTACTCCTTGGCGCTACCATCTTATAACAGATAAATACTGAAATGTTCGTGTCCTCGTTAAGTACTTCCAAAGAAAACATCTAACACAGATTACTTCTCAACTATTCAGGCCCTCTTCTATTGTTTCGGCGCTATGCATCGATTTATTTTATAATCACGTAGTCATCTAAAACCTCCGTTTGGTAAGTACTGTGGCATATTTTATAATCACGTGGTCATCTGAAACCTCCGTTTGGTAAGTACTGTGGCATATTTTATAATCACGTAGTCATCTAAAACCTCCGTTTGGTAAGTACTGTGGCATATTTTATAATACGTAGTCATCTAAAACCTCCGTTTGGTAAGTACTGTGGCATATTTTATAATCACGTGGTCATCTGAAACCTCCGTTTGATAAGTACTGTGGCATATTTAAAATCACGTAATCATCTAAAACGTCCTTTTGGTAAGTACTGTGGCATATTTTATAACCACGTAGTCGTCTAAAACCTCCGTTTGGTAAGTACTGTGGCATATTTTATAATCACGTGGTCATCTGAAACCTCCGTTTGGTTGTACTGTGGCATAACCTAGGCGTACAAATTATAATCAAGCTACAGGAATGAATCTTCTCTAGTCAGGTCATACTTATTGAAATAGTTATTATTCGTCTTCACGTGCCCTAAACAAGCTTTACTAATATATTTTTCTTTATTAAGCTTTCAAATATGAGACAAATATCTCTTCAAACGGGCATCATACACTTATTCTGAAACAGGATAATAGTAGGATGGATCTAATATATAGGTTCTCATAGCTAAACTCGTTGAATATATCACAGATGAAGATCGCCTAAAGTTCAAATTAAAAGTGTTCCATTGAATCATTCGCGTGCTAACGGTCTTTATGTCTGGAATACGCTTTCTATTAAAGGATCAATACTAATGTTTCATTTGGAGGCGAGCTGGTATCCTCGAATTTGTAAAAATGATTTATGTATTGGTTGGGATACATGTCTTCCGTCAAATACGATTCAATCATACCATTGATATATTCTAAAGTTTCATTCCTTACTTTATTTGCTAATGCCTAAATAGTTGAATTCATAAATTTGAAGCTGTCAATAATTTAATCGTTACTTATTCCATTTCTATTGGTGGAATGGTATGTAGATGTCACAAGATAACGGAAGCATGCTAAACTTATTATCCGTTTCATCTATAAACACGTGGCTATTGTAGTTTTAATGATTGCATTAAAGATAGAAATAAAACTCCTTTCATTATGCCTCGTATAAACATTCTGTCATGTACATTACCTTTATTGTTCCAAAAGCTAGTTAGGCTTTTGGTTAACTCATTAAGCATTCTAATGAATACATTAATACAGCTCTTGCCCCTATAAACACCTGAATGACTGTTAAAAGCCTGAATACTATTTTTCTCTTTCACTGATTTTGCATGAAGACCAGATCCCGATGTACACTTCTGCTTTACTCTTTTCAACAGTGACATATTTTGTTTGTTTTTTTGTTAAATTAACGACCCATATTAGTAAAGAAACTTACTTGATTGAAATCGGCTACACAATTCAGTTGTATCTGTCTACTGTTTTCAAAAACTGAATTAATTAATTTTCGTTACAACGTCTTGTATTCCATACCGTATTTAGTCCAGTGTGTGTATTAAATACATCAATTGACATAAATTAAGTTAATAAACATTGATCATATCGAAAACTAACTCTGTCTCCGGTATGCGACATCACTTCGTTTGTTATAATTCGTTGATTCTTTTAGTGAAGAAGTTCATCCACTCTTAATTAAATGGGTCGTTTTCGTGTTTCCATGGATTTGTAAAAGTAGTCTCATAGACTTAGGAATAGTTCAACGATTGATTTAATAGCTAAAAGTCGTGAAATTAAGAAGGCATAAATCTTTGAATGTTGAATCTTTCGAAACAAAGCGATTTATTACTCACAACGTTTTTTAATGCTGAATCGCTCCATTTTGCACACAGTCTATTCCTATGTTGAACATCAAGAAAGGTTTATTATACACCAAGTTCATCCACTCTTAATTATATGTGTCGTTTTCGTGTTTCCATGGATTTGTATAAGTAGTCTCATAGACTTGGGAATAGTTCAGTGTTTGATTTAATAGCTAAAAGTCGTGAAATTAAGAAGGCATAAATTTTTGAATGTTGAATCTTTCGAAACTAAGCGATTTATTAGTCACAACATTTTTTATTGCTGAATCGCTCTTTTTTCGTACACAGTCTATTCCAATGTTGAACATCAAGAAAGGTTTATTATACACCATTCGTTTCAATGTAGAGACCATATAATTCATGGGACAAATATTTCGGCCAATATTTTATTGTGAACGATGGTTTTTGCATGCATGTGAACAGAATTTATTTTTTCTTCATTCATGTTCCGCTAACGTTTTTCCTCTCTATTCCAGTTGGAGTTTTATTTTTCCCTGTGTATTGCATGCATCAATCTACCACTTTTTTATCGAATGTTAACTTGCACACTTCATTTTAATACACATTTTGCATACTTTTATCGGTTTAAACATTTTCTTTTTATTTACCCTTTTTAAGTGTGTTTAGAGCAGTTAACTATATTCAGATATAGAATTTTCTAAGTAAATGTAATCCCGGTAATAACTGTTAGTGCTTAAAACTGATTACTTAAAAGTTACTTGTAGTGTAAGAAACTCACTGCCTCATGAAACTCTGAGTTCTTGAAAGTGATTACATAATTTAACTTTCAATGCTTCAAAGGTACTACATGAGTCAATTTTGATGCCCGAATGTGACTTTTAGTGAAACAGTTGAACCTATTTAAAAAGGAATCATGCACATTATAGTGTCTCCAGTGCTTTCTCTTTTCAGGGAAAATGTTGAATCGTTCATAACGTTCAAACGAAATAAAATGAATGCAAAGTAACAAAAGCAAAGTATATATACAAGAAGAGGACAAACAACAACCAGAGTTTAAAAATATTGCACAAGAAAATCTCGACAAAGCTGACACAAAAATTACAACTGATAATACCCATGATCTACAGAGAAACGGTTGAACATGCATGGAGAAAAATAAAGTCTGTTTGATAAGTTACAGGAGACAGAAGAAATTTGCATATTTGGAACATGACGGAAGCAGCGAACTGTACAAGTACAGCTACAAAGCAAGAAATTATATATGTAAAGCCTATAACGTTCAAATGGCCAAGCACATGAGATACACAACAAACTTTATATCGTAATAACAATCACATCCCTAGTAGATGAAATTCGCTAGACATCTATTCTTGTGCCCATTTTAATCCAGTTTTCTCGAAGTATGTTCAATATTTGATGTCTTGCAAAACGTGTGTACTGTATCATACGTCATGCTGCATTCTATCTAAATCTCACATAGTTTTGATAACAATAACAACGCTGTGAAGCAATTTCATCCAAATTTCGGCATATAACATACATTGCTTTGTACTATTTCTTAACAGGTATTATATTACTTAACCAAACCAAACAACGTTCAAGAAAATAATTTTGTAAAAAATCAATCATAGCATTCCTTGGCTCCTTGTCTCAAGAGTAATAAATGCATCTTAATGGTTCATTTAAAAGTTTCTTAATCAGAATATTGCCTATTATTTTTCAACTCTCTTGCGTGTATTTTTATTTTCAAATATATTCGAATTTAACATTCTCTTTATTTTCTAAATATGAACTTAATTAACTCTCGATATGCGATGTGTTTACCACTATTTTTTATTGCCCATTACTTAATATCCAAAGATCCCAGCTCGTTCGCTTTATCTTTCAACACACTCCTTGTGCAATTCTAGACTTATTGATGAAAAGAGATTTTTAATAAGTCAAGGAATACACTCTATGATATTCCTAAAAGTTCTTTAACATATCAAAGAAACTAGACGACTTATATTCCATATCCTAAATATATAAAATAAGCAACTGCATATACAGCAGTGGCTGCAACCGGTGTATTTTCGCATTTTCCTCTGTCGTGTTGTTGTTTCTCTCTTTCTCACATTCATTGTTTTGCTTCGAAATATTATACAATTTGATAACTTGTTAGTGGTGAGAGTGAGACAGACATATTGACCGAGGGGCGTATTAAAGTAAAATGCATTGCACTGGTTTCAGCTTATAACAACAACACAAGTTTTTAAAAACAATACAACAAACTTTGCCACAACCACTTTTCTTTGAGTCTACCAATTAAAATTTGTCTCCACGAAACGCGCACAAACGTATCTGGAGAGAGTTTAATACACACAAATTTGCATTTTGATCTTTTCACACCTGTGTCAATATGTACAGTAATGTTGCTAAAAACCTTATCCGTACACAACTGTGTCATGCATGTCAAGGAATGACATATTAACTGTATGCTTTCAACTTTTCATTCGTTTTTTTATTCATACTTTCAAACCACAACTCCAAAACAAATATATATATATATATATATATATATATATATATATATATATATATATATATATATATATATGCAAATATATGCAAACGACATCTGCGTTATGGATCAATAATGTCTGGTTCATATGAGAAAGACCCGCTTCATAACTAGTGAAATATTCGTATCTCGTTTTTAGTTATCTTGACCTATATTCTTCCGGATTTTCCGCTGGTTTAACCTTATATAGATATGGGTTACCCTTGGAAGGAAATCGAAAGTATGATGCAACACTGCACCAAGTTATTTATAGCCTGTCAGTTTCCTAACATAGTTACATTTGTAAGGGTGCGGTAGATAAACAGGTTAAATGGTGAAATTTTCGTTAACACAAATTTACCAAATAATTCACATTTTTTCTGTATTATATTACATTTAGAAGAAAGCAATGTTACGAATTGCCATTTTCTGACAATGTCGTACGTAAATTTCGTGATTTCATATGAACCTCAAAAACGATTGGAATCAACAACATATTATAGTTCTAATACATATTCGAAACAAGAAAAAATACCTTTCAAAGATACCCCTTTATGTGTCTTTGGCTTAATATATGCGCTTAGCTATATCACACAACGCTCATAGAATGTTCATATTTAACCTAAAACCTTTCAATAAAACATGACTTGGATCCTAAATACATTGTACGGAATTGGCCTTCTCACTAGCTTTAGTTAACAGGTGTATGGATGTACCATGAAGGTATCTCCAGGTTCGGCAAGTTTTTCTCTTTTTGGAGATTACATTCTACTATTCACAAATGATAGAATATCTCTGTTTTGTCTTTCATAACCAATCCATAGTTTGTTCATTCTAGAAAATGTTATACCTGGCGGAACGTCTCCCCAAAATATTTCGAATATTACGTCGGGGAATGAATGCATAACGTGGGCAAGACCCTGTTTTTTCGGATCTGTTGTTGAAAGGCTGAACAAGTAGGTGCAGTCAATGAAATCTATACCTGTTTACTCTTTAATAATTTCTTTGAGCTTAAGTTTAAAACATTCAGCCTTAACAAACTGTCTTTCAGCAGATATTACAATATTTGTATATACTAGACTGATACAAACACGTAGCATTTTATATAATAAAGACCTCTTTTGTTTGTTGGATGTATGTCGAAAGTCGTGAAAATTACTTCTTTCATTGTCCAAAACATTTAATGATTTCCGACTCAATATTTTCGCCTGATATCCTTTTATAAACATATATCGTTGCAAAAATGTACCTGAAACCAAATTCGTTGATCGTAAAAACATTTCTAAAGCATGTGGGAAGACGGAGGAGAGTGAAAGCAACGTGACACGATATAACACATATTCACATGTTACAAATATTAAAATGTTACAAATATTCATATGTTACAAATATTAAAATGTTACAAATATTCACATGTTACAAATATTAAAATGTTACAAATATTCATATGTTACAAATATTCACATGTTACAAATATTAAAATGTTACAAATATTCACATGTTACAAATATTAAAATGTTACAAATATTCATATGTTACAAATATTCATCCTCTAAAATCTTGTTCTTCTTGGTTGTTTCTTGTTACTTATACTTACATTTCACATCATATAATTACTAGTGTTTTAAAAACTATACATTAGAAATGCCCAATCCATTTCTTCCTTCTAAACCCAATATATCCAGTCACTTCAGATATGCAGGTAAAATAAATAAATTCCTTTGTATGAGGTCCTGAAGGTACATTATTTCTTAGCTAATTGTGTTACCCTCTTTAAATAAAGTCATTATTATTATTATTATTATTATTATTATTATTATTATTATATTTATTTATTTATTTATTTATTTATTTATTTATCTGCTTTGCAAACGATCCATGTAATTTATTTTGTAGTATACCGTGGCTTGTTAGACAAAGACAAATAAAGTTATTAAAAAAGTATGCCTGATCCTTTTGCTTTATAAAGTGAAATACAAACATGATTAAACTAAAATGATACATTCATACGATACACGAAAACAGATGGACGGCTAGTCAAATTGAAACAGGGAACGAGATTGTGTCTTCGGCTTGTCAGTTAGGATTTACATCTTCAGAAAATATAAATATAAAAATCATTGTAAGCACACGAATGTTCATCAATGCATGAAAAGGGTTTACCCAATAGGAATATCCATGTCATTCGTGTGCTTTCTTATGGAAACACAAAAGCAATATTTTTGTACTGAGTAAACATATTTAAAAATTCACTCTCCGTAATGTTTGTTTATACAACTATAGTATACATTGGATTGACCAGATAACCAAATTTGACTATGACTCAAAGTACAGGTATTTCCAAATGTACTGATTTTTGGGCATGTTGTCATCTGCATTTAAAAATAGCTCGGGTAATGATACAAAACTCCTTTCTGAGGGGTCTTTTATGCATTTCTACGCTTCTTTGAGGAACTTCAGATAAGAACTCGATTGGAAAGGATTCAAAGGAAATGTAAGACGAAGGTATTTTGTTGTAAGTTTACATATTCACACCACGAATATTATAAGATCAATGCACTATACTAATCAAATATCTCAGATAACAATTAAAAAATGTGATCAATCCTCTGTAACGGTATCGGAATGAGTACAGATCTTACGGTAAGATTATGTGTGGTCTTTCAATACACTCCGTCGAAGCCTCAGTTGTACTGCAAAATCATTTGTTAACAAGTGTTATGGTGTTAAATTCAACAATACCATACCGTGAGACGAAGTCAGTATGTCTTAATTGTAACCTAGTTTTTGAGGAACTGATTTCTTTTTATACTATGACACTAATGAAATTGAATTTATGTATCTGGAGCAAATGGATGGGGAATCTCATCACAGATAATAATTATTAACAATATTGACTTCCCACTTCATTAAAATCCTATCTATTTTAATTTTCTGCTGAATATTTAATGGTAATATTCAGGCACATTCATTGTAAAAAATATCAGCTAAATTGCAAGTTTGACACATAACTTAATTTTCCGAGTAGTCTACTTTCATTTTTTGAATTCATTCCTTGAAGCAAATATCTCTTAAGACGTTCAGGGTAGGCTATTTTCATTTTTGAACTTATTTCCTGAAATGAATATTTCATACGGCGTGTCGGCTCTATAGGATGGATGACAGTCAACTTAGTTTTCCCAGTACGCTACTTTCATTTTCTGAACTTGGTCTATAAACAGGTATCCCATAAGGCATAACTCTATTAGTAAGTTTACGTTTGGTAAATAAGGAATAAAGTTTATAAAAATTAATGGTTCAATTACTTTTCAACACTTGCTTAGTCTAACCTTTCGTGTATATTTCTTTATTCTCTCCTGCTCCATTCCAAGCATATTTGGATGTGAAACAAAAAACGATAACTGCTAGGTATATATATTTACCTTTCTTTTTCTTTCAGATGTCTATAGACACAGATAAAATTATCCCCATTCAAGGCTCTGATGATAACTGCAGCAAGTATGAGCATGACAACCGTTTCAGCTTCATAGAGAGGCTTGTTTCCAGACATCAGCCGACTGTGTTGCTCCTAGATGATCCCTATGAAGGAGACTCTTTCAAGTCTGCTTTTTTCCGGAAGTATGCGATGGTGAAGTCGGATATGAATGAGAATATTGTAATGCTCTGTGACGAGGTAAGAGTGAATGTCGAGAAGCGAAGGGATCATAGAGATCCAGGATTTGACTTTAAACGTATGTACTTTATTGAGTTTTTAAAGCAAGAAACCTCTAAAGTGAATATAATAGCTACTCCTCCATGCCCCAAAACCTAATAATGGCTGCAAGAATATTAATTTCACGAGATCAACATACATCATACATTCAATTCTATAGTAGTATCGTATTTTGGTTGCGACTAAAAATTGTATCCGATGTATTTAAAGTAAATGGTTGATAGAACACGCATGCTGAGCGGAAGAATTGTTTCGTAACGTAACATTATTCAGAAAATAATGATGAGTTGTCTTTTATTGCTGTTCTTGAATGAACACCAACGTCGCGTTCAATAATAAATTCATATTTGCACAAAATATCTCAGTCATGAACTTTTAGCTGTTTACCTTCTTAATCTAATAGCTTTGATGCAGCACTAGCATTGCTGGGTGTAGAATGAGTATAGATGAATTTAGGAAAAAGAGTGAAACATATAAGCCGACAAGTATATCTTCAAGCTTCCATTTCCTTACAATAAACTTCAATTATATCTTACACCGGGAAATTTATACTAAGTTCTATTTTCTCTCATTTCAGACTTGAATCCTGATAATATCGTAATTCCCAACATCGAGGTTCTGTCGCCAAAACCCATGCAGGCAGTAATAGCCCGCTTTGCATGCGTCACTTGGGCAGAGGTGAACATATATGAGGAAAACAAATGGAAAAGGTGGCTAGAAGAACAGATTTCTTATTCACAGCATATAGCTGTAACAAGAAGTCTCCCAGTCCTCAAGGGCGGCGACTTCAGGTTTCCAGTTCCGGAACTAAAGAAACTGGTAGACTCCCGAAATAAGAGTGCCTTTTCTGGTCTTCGCGAAGATACTCAACCTTGCGTCACAAGTCGACTACCAACTAGGTCGTCCAAAGCGACTCCTGACCATGAAAGTCCACGAAGTACAACCGTACAACTGTAGCATCTTCAGAAACGATTGATTTGTGGCTTCAGAAGAACTGAGGCTCCGCAATCCAAGTTTCATCAATGTTGATGAATTGTGGAGCACGGCGATCTATTTGCATGGAGAAAAGGAGAGCAATGGTGGAGGATTGGTGTCCAGTCAAACAACTATGAATGGTCACTGCGACCGACCGAGGGAAGCACAATATTTTCCCACCAAGACGGATATCTTCGTTCCACCCAGAACCCCAAGGTGTCATGGCGGCTAATTAAATTGCATGCGCATCATTTGCAAATCTAGAGAAAAGGAGACAGCACTTCACTGTTGCAATAGAATCGAGTGCTACCAGTGATTCGTCGTTCAAATATTGTATATATCATAAAAATATTTGGGTTTCAAGTTAAATGTTTGTTTTCGCTTTTGTTTTGTTTTGGGTTTTTGGTTTTTTTCTGTTTCTCTTGTTTGTTGTTAGATGGTAATGAATATTTCTTGAAACAAAAGTTCTACAATAAATGGTAAGCTTAAAAGTCAATTTGTTATGCCCATAATTCTCATTTCAGTCATGTAAAAACTAGTGTTGAACATTCACCTATGTAAACATAGTTTTACTATTTTATTATTTAATTAATTCATTTATCATATATATTTCATGATGTCTTTGTATATTTTCAGTGGCAGGCTATTCTTGTATATTAGTGTATATGTATGAAAGTTTATCATTTTTGACGTTCAGTAGGCACAGTATTTGCTTTATTGTTTATTCTCTCTTGTTTTTCAATAAAATAAAACAATAAAGTCAATGTTGCTCTTTCCTTGCACCTTATATATTAAACTCATCCTAACAGAAGACATTCGTGCTCTCTTCCCCCACCCCTCTCATTCTCTCTCTCTCTCTCTCTCTCTCTCTCATAAATCATGTCTGAATACAAACTGATTACTAAAATAAAACAAGTTGATATTCTTATTGCTGTCCTCTTATCCCTCCTCAGTTTATTTTCATCGATTCTAAGGCACTGAAAAGCGTTTTATGGTCAATTGTTATCATTTCCCGTTTAGCTGACGTACTGTAAAGACCAATGACAATTCCAGCTCTGTCTAAGCCAATTGCTTATTCCAAAGAGAGCTTATTGATTTAATATATAGAGGTTTATTTAGACCACCATAATTAAAAGTGTTTTCAAATTGAAGGTAATACATAGGGTTATATTGTTTGACTAACAGCAATAGTTCAAATCTTACATCTTTAAGACAAAAATAATTTTCATAAAATAACTTCAAGAAAGGTTTTTCCTGCTGGTGCATGATAGAGTGCTTGGAAAATCAGTTTAATATCTTCGCAAGAGAACAAGCCTATAAGTAAGTTCATGAAATTCAGCAATACCAGAAAGGTCTGTAATTTTCAAGTAGAACAATCTTACACAAAACAAATTGTGACCAGGTTAAAGAACAACAAAACTACGTCATTCAACCCTATTTACGGAACGTTTACAGTGTTAATACTAAGTAAACGCTCATGTATCGTTTCTACCACATCAAACTACAGTACTGAAACATGATAAAATTAAACCATTAATTACAGAGATAGATTCATTATGTAATAATATGAACTGCTGTAACTTTTACGAAGACAGCAAAAATACTACTCATTTATAGGATACAAGCAACTACTAAAACTGTAAAATATATTTTATTCCTCCTATAAATAAAACATAGTTCCTATGCTATTTCATGATGAATTATGTGATATTTCAATTCACGAATTTTGTGAGTTAAGGCCACAAATGGTCACTCAAAATAGACAAAGATTAAAAGGCGTGTGTAGAAGTATACAAACGAATATAGTTTACAAGAACTTAAAATTATGTGTGAAGACTGTGCATATAAAATTGATTACAAAGCGATGAAATGTTTAGGTCATATAAACCTAGAGCATATAGTATAACCGTAAATAAAATTGCTGTTTCAATTTATAACGATGGTGTTTATCTGGTGGATAATATCAATGCAGTTTCTTACGGCAAGGAAAGACAAATAACTCAATGTGTTTTGATGACCATCATATATCATGATCATATGAACCATACATTTCTAACGGAGTTGAAAACATAGATGAGATTATGCATTGGAGTCAATTGATGACTTTAGCAAACAGGACAATACTGAAGACGTTGCCAGAAACAAACAAGGAAAGAGTATTGGGAAACAAACAATGACACGAAAAACTAACAAAGAACGAGATATACCAAGAACCAAAGAATACCAAACGGATCAAAGAAGATAAGCGCATGCCATACAGGAAGGAATATGTCAATATAACTAACCAACCAAGAAGAGTAGCGATAACACACTTGTCTAGATGAAAGCAATTTAGAACAAATAGACATCATTTACGTTCTTTTAAATATATGTAGCAATGAAAGTCTGTAGGTTTATATGACCATCCAGGAGGAGGAGCAGTGATAACAATATTTTCAAAATGATTAACAAAGCAGCCATATTAGATGTCAGCTCTCCGGCATTTTTAGTTCTGACAGCAAGACATAATAATAATCTTCTGGTGATACCCCATGTCCATATGACCAAATACCAAAGACTGCCAAAAATATAATACATAGAATCACAGACGGCACATAAATGACAATGTCGATCGGCACAATTTTCATTTAGAACCAACTAGATACTATAATATGAATTCTGGTGGTAAACACGTGTTAATATGACTTTCTGTTTAGGCGGAGCGATTCAAATATTATCAACATGACTGCTCTAGCGGTCCTATTGGATGTCGTGGGATATTTGCAAATTATTTTATCTAGATGGACCTTTATGAAAATGATGCGGATCTGAGAGTCAATATGCTCCACACGGCAGTCATCTTGAAAATATTTGTATTGCTATTCCTCAGCGGAAAGTCATGTCGACACGAGATTTTCACCGGAAGACTTTTTACGATGACGAGTTAGTACAAAATGAAAATGGTACCCATCTGATATCCAATATGGTTGCGCGGCAGTCGTTTTAAAATCTTTTCGCTATACATCTTAAGCAGAAAGTAATAGGGACATTGGGCTTTAACATGAACACTTATGATGTCTAGTTGCTCCTAAATTAAAATGTTATCAATCTTACATCTAGTTCGGCTGCTGTAGTGGTCATGATAACAATCTTTTATCGCTACACCACCCGAATGAATAGTTACATAGAAAATGAGACTTAATAAAACATTTCTCATGATGTCGTGCTGGTCTTATATGAAACGGTGCCGATCGGACAGCCAATATGGTTTTCATGGCAACTATCTTGAAAATCGTTTTATCGTTAATTCCTCATGATACATAGTTATATCAACATAGGGATATCACCAAAGGACTAATCAGTACGTCCTAATCTAGCCTCCACTGCAGCAATGTTGAAAAAAAAATTATGGATACTTCTCCTCAAATTAAGACCCGATGTATCACAGTGATCAGCGTGCTAGACTCGATAACAAAATGATTCGAGTTCGAATTCTGCCATCGGATAACCCGGGTCAGCTACCGTGGAGTGTATCTTTGAGAAAAGTACTTTATTTCAGTTCTTGCGGCGTCAAACACCAACTCGAATCCAAACCTCCTAAATCTACTAAACGGAACGTCATATCGACCTGCTGTTTTGGCCAGAAGAAATATTATGATATCTTATTGATACAGAATGAAAATGGTGCTTATATAACATCCAGTGTGACAGACAAGGCATCCAGAATGAACATATTTATATCGATAATGCGCCTAAGGTGAAAGTCACTAAAACCGAAACTCATATCAACATGGGGTTTTCACAACAAGGCTTCTTATGACGTCTAGTTGGTAATAATGACAATGGTACTGATGTGACCTTCAGTATGTCTGCTATAGTGGGCATTTTGAAATTCTAGTTACCGCTTCTTCTTACGAATGGATGTCCTCATAGACACGGAGTTTTCAAATAAAGAGTTTTTCCGTACTAAAATTGTTTCGATGTCATGTTGAGAATCGTATTAGCGTTGTTCCTCTGGATAAGTGATCATGTCGACATGATATATTCACGAAAAGACTCAATAATACGTATATATAATGTGCAATATTGGTAATTTAAGTTTAAGTCATTGTCTAATGATTGAGTTGGTGCACGAGCAACCTACACACTACTGTCCATAAGAAATGTCTGATTGATTTCAATAGGACCTCATAGAGATATTTCAATAGCATTAACTCAACATGAAAAACGTATCTTACAAAGCATACGGTGCAAATCGATATTTTCCTTCTTCTTCTTCTTTAATGAGCATATTTAATATATGCATCGTACATCGTTTGCTTGCAGTAATAACTAACCAGCTACGAAATAAAGCCGCCACGGAAAGCATTCTTGAGAGGCAAGGACTCAAGTAAAGTTGTATATTATCCAGTAGAATAAGTGTTAATGTGAATGTAACTTTTTTATAAATACGTACCGATTCTTAGGTTAAGGAAACCCACATAATGTATTCGACTAGTAAACCTCAACATATATGTGTTGTAATTAGCTGCAGGAAAAGTGTAATTATTACTGAGAGCAACAAGTACTTCTTTTGATGTATTTTCTTTCCAATCGATATCAATATTTTTTGCAGTGTATGTCATCCCTTCTTTAAATCTTATAGCACCCATCTGGTATTAATGCGATTTTAGCTTCTTTATCATTAATGTAGTAGAAATATCATTTAGGTAACATTAAATATTGTAAGAAACGAAACCAAATTCGATTCTCTATATGAAATTTCCGTGTATATATTATTTTCGTTAATTATTACAATGGATTCATAGCAGTAATAACATTACCGGTTATTGCGTTACTTACCTTATAATCTCATCTTTAACATTCCATGTCCAACCGTTTCATATCTGAAATCTTTAGCTAAAATCCTAATATTCTACAACAAAATAAAACAATATAAGTAATAGAGGGTATTGTTTTTTAAAGTTCTGAATATTTTTGTAACGTTTCTGTTTGTTTCAACCTGCCAACAAATGTATTGCCGATGGACAGATCAAAACAAAATATCTGTGAAAGGATCTGGCGCCGCACGTGTGTGTGTGTGTGTGTGTGTGTGTGTGTGTGTCTGAAGTAAAATTGGTCAATCACAGTTACGTACCAAAGGTATCCAATGACTCTAATGAGTGGTGAATCTGCGCAGTGGCGAATCTACGCATAAACGCGCATACTTGCGTGCGAGATTTCATGAAAGAGCACAGTATTCAAACTTTGCGACATCCTCAATATAGACCTGATTGGGAAACTGTAAATGTGCAAGGGAGGTAGTTTGAGATGATATAACTGCGTACTGTTCACTGATAAATATGTTTGTTGTACAGCAACATTCAGAACGTTTTAATACTCCTTGGATCTGAAGGAATTATAAAGCTTGTAGGCATTCCTACAACTCCTATACTCCTTTATCAGCCAATACGCCACCACAACCCCCGCTCGCAAAGACATCTCTAGATTAACCACTGCTGGGAACGTTTTGGGTTTGGATTATAACTTTGCACTCATTATTTTACTTTCAACGTTATACTTATTTTATCTTGTAGGAGTTTTGTGCTAAAAGGTGATCACTTGTAACTCGCTTGATGGCACTTGATTGCTCAGCATTTTGATTTCTCAGAAACCAATTTACCTTTGCCAGTCTCTTTAAAAACATGCTGTAACTGAATGCAACAGCTAAATTAAATGGTTAACTAAATGGTAATTATCTTAGTTCTTGTATTCATTTATTACCACGGACAATTACAGTGAAATGTTTAATCATTACTGGAACTGGATTTAGTTTACAATCTACTGGGTTCTAGTTTAAAACCATGTTCATTCAATCTGACTATTAGTATAACAAAACCATATTTACTAGTCACTAAAACATCATCAATTGTTTTTAAAAAAGACAATTGTCACTCCGCCTAATTAACTAATTCGCAATGGATCTTATTTCGGTCAGCGTGGCAGGAGTAGAAAGAACGATTTAGTTTTTTTCTATATTAATCATTCGGCTTTGTGAACCTTTCAAAAGTTTTTTTCTTTTCTTTTTCTCGATGTTCAGATCTTGATTGATCTTTCTTCTTTTCTGAAGTTACTCTGATGTATATCAACCCTACAAATTTCTTCATTTTTATTTTCACCATCATTCCGTTTATTCTGCAACAAAATTAATGCTTGACATAACATAGTTTTCATCTCCTTAACAATTACTGAACACAATATTTGAAATCAGTTGCGTCACTCGGGTTGGTGTCACCCAGTGCGGTAGCTCATGGTGTCACCCCCATGGTCCACCTTCCGTAACAGACCATACAGAATCCTTAGTAATGTCATTTTGGTGTCACCCCCTCTGATGGTGTCACCCGGTGCAGTCCGCACCTCCCGCATCCCCCTAGCGACGTCACTGCTGTGCCTGCTAGTCATGTGTTTAACTATGATCGGTTATCCGCTTATGAAATCCGACTAGACCGAGCAGTGAGTGCTCTGTAAAATTTGCAATTTTTCATTTTGGTGTCACCCCTCTGAGATGGTGTCACCCGGTGCGGTCTGCACCCCCGCACCCCACTAGCGACGCCACTGTTTGAAATAAATAACTTTTTCAATTTGAACGAAGTTTAACCTAATTTTAAAATTTGAGGTATATCTTACTGTGACAGTATCAACAAATGATGTCGTACAAAGTTCATTCAAGGCAAAAGATGCACAAATAAATGGAATGAAAGAAGTGTCCAAATTGTAACGTTGCAAAAATAGTAAATGATATTTCAATATACAGTCAGCTAATGCAAAATCTTGACAAAGAGAACCCTTGGAAGACAATTGCATAAAAACGGTAACGAGATGACAAAAATAAAAGGTCACAGGAAACTAAATACATAAAACAAACGTATCATGACGAAAGTTTCATATTGATTCACTTGACGCGAGTTAGAAATTTTATCTAAACTGAAACCGATACAAAGCTGATTATACTCTATGGACTTGGACCGTAGATGGCTTTACTTTGTCTGGCAAGAAGATATGAGTGAAGATGAACTATACTTAGATCATGACATGCCAAGTGCATCCTTTGACATGGAGGTGTTGTTAGTTAGATAAAATAGACATGGAATTCCGTTAAAACATGGCTAAATATGATACAATTTATCCTTAAGAAGACATGTGAGACTACATAAAAGGTATAATGTTTCAAAACCGATGATGTTATTATTTAGAAGATTTTGAATATGTTTTAATTACGTGATACAATGTTATACCAGCAATGATAGTAGTGTTGTATCCAGAATAGAAAACATAGGCCACAAAATATGTAGTAAACACATTTTCTGCTGGACCTTCTTTTCTTTATTGGAAATTGTTGCACTTTAATGTTTATAACAGACAATACAGATAAAGATAACCGTAACGTGAATGAGAGAAACCTAGTAAAATACCTTGTTAAGTCGGTTGTCATGTACATATAGTTTAATTCCATCTGTAAAATGTCTAAATCATCAATGGGTTATGTACACACGAGACTAGTAACCATATCGATGAGAACTCTTGAGAAAAGCTGTATAGAAGATATTATAGCTGATATAGAACAAATAATTATTATGTTTGTTTGATTTTGTTATATCTGATAATCAGCATTTTAAGCAAAGTCAATGGAAATGTCGTTTTTTTAAATGCATTAATGCATGATTCTTACCTTTTCTAGTCGTTGAACGATATTATTACTCCTTCCGTAATCGACACATTGCATTTGTTTAGCATCGTTATCTTATGTCTGTTATAACAATTTATTATCACCTGCTTCGAGAGCACACGATACTTAATTCCTTTCATAAGTACAAGAAAGCACTAAAATATTAAAAATAAATTGACTAAAACAATTCTCCCAATCAAACCTATATCTGAGAGTAAAGAAACTATCCTTGGCGCGTGCTTCTCTGTTGAGTAAACTATATAGACGGAATCTACTCACTTGTTAGTCGAGTCCAACTACAAACATAATAGATCATGATCTGCCAGCTCGTTATCTGGGTCTGTGGAATTTGAAACTGTGCTCGACGTATTCTTAGACTATAATGATATATGGTCGATTATTTCACTTAAAGAATCTTATATATTATGTACACAAATCTAGTGCAGTAAAATCAGTATCTCGCACAAATTAATTTGCTGTAAAAAACTGTTGAATAGTATTGACCAAGATTCAAAATGTAGTCATCAGTGTGTGATTAATGGTTTTATGTCGAAGGAATGTCAGTTTTATTTCTGTGATTACTCTCCGCTTAGCAGTGTATTTCTATATAGAGCAGATTTGTAAAACAAGACTATCTACGTACTGTGTATTATTAACTGATATAGCATGACTCAGTGCAGACGGGATTTCCAGACTCCGATAAAAATAACCCAGGTGTTCGGAATTTTTGTTGTGCAATTCTATGGAATTCCCATGTATAAATAGACCCAGTCCATGACAAAAGCGCAGTGATAGCAAGGTCTTTGTTCAGACATTAACACTTCCTGACTAGACTTGTGACAATATTCACAAAACACTACTAAAATAAGGAGCAAAGTGTTAAAAGCTACGAAGAAGACATTATAAAGAAGGTAAGTGAAACTTTTATAATAATCTACTTTTTTACAAATTCGCAACCACCGATCTGTCCGCATTAATAACTTAATTTGATTCAGTTTATCTCCAATACAATCGAGAAAAATGTCATACATGTAAATAATGTATAGGTTAATCATGATATGTTACAACTGATACGGTCTGGAGTTTATTTCTCAGTGCTTTACGAGCCAGACATGTGACGAAAAGGGCGGAGTTCACCCGCTGTGGTGTGCTTCTGGGCAAGGCACTTTACTCGGCACGATATAACCTTTCGTGTGTTGACCTGCCTTCATAACCCAATCAATGAAACAGTCAATCACTTCTGACAAATACGGATACGTAGTTTAATAGTAAGTGAAATCAAACATTGATTTTTCAGTATTTTTCTATGTCATATCTAGGTACGTGCTCTGTATTTAACGTTGGCATGTGCACAGACCAACATAGTCGATTACTTATCGGCAAAAACGTTTGGCTCACAGCCGATTTAGTTTTCCGGGTACGCTATTTTCGTTTTTCGTATTTATTCTTAGAAGGATGACGTTCAGAATATTAAATGCGTTAGTGGATTTGGTATGCTAAATATTTAGAACATTTGGAAAATAAATGATACTTTCAAACGCTGCTTGACAATTTCTCCAATTGAAGTATTTGAATATATTGCCTTCCTCTCTTTATATGTGTTTCCTAAGAGTGCACATTAATTGCTTCAATAAAGAGAGATCTCTCTTCTAGTGATGTGTATTATTTAATATCGTTAATGTAGAAATTTATAACATATGATTTCAACTGTTATTTTACTGAAGTTTGTTTATCGGAATTGTAACCTATTAAAATAACATGAATTTTTAGGTGTATTTTTCCTTGTGACTGCATCAAGGAAAATTTACTGAAGTTGTTTCATATTATTCTCCTGTAAATACCAATCCAGTTAATAGCTACGTTATTGGTCAATCCGTTCATCCTTTCTGTCGTCCATCCATCCACCCACCTGCGCTGACACAAACTGAATGGCAGTATCTTACATACATACATACATACATACATACATACATACATACATACATACATACCTGATTACAATAGTATTATCGCCCTAATAAAGAAAACGTAGTCAACACCGTGCGATTTGTGGCTTGAATAGAAGGAATGTCAACGCTATTTGTATAAATATGCTATTTGTGATTTAAATGCGATATATCTACACAGAACAAATTTCCATAGCAATACGGTCTACGTGTTTGTTTTCTTCTCATAAATATATAATAAATTCACCTAGCTATGACTCAGTTCATAGGGGATTTCCATACTTCGATAACAATAGCTCAGGTGTTTGGACTTTTTATTGTGAAATATAATGGGATTTCCATGCAAATAAAAATAGGTTGATGATGTCAAAGCAGTGATAAGAAGAGATTTGTTCACGCGTTAGCGCATTCTTGAGAGTGCTGCAACAATATTAACGAAATACTATTAGAATAAGCGATAATTCTAAATTCTTAGAAAAATACATTATAAATAACACGTAAGTATATGTTTTACGCTTGAGTTCCACTTTAAAAAAATTACAGCCACCTATATGTTAAGGTTAATTTGCTATTTTGATTCAGTTTATCTCCAATATGAGCGGGAAAAAATGCAATTCATGTAAATATTGTATAGGGTAATCATGATAAATTACACTTGTATTCACTTTGAAACTTACTTCTCAGTGTGAGGGCTAGGATTCGAATCCTGCACAACTAAATGAGCGATAGTTTTAATTCTGTGCAGACTAAGCTGTGTCATTGTGTTCCTGGGCAAGGAACAGTACTCATCAAGATATAAGCTTGCAGATGTTGGTGTGCCGTCAAACACCACTAAAATATTGACCATTTGACCACCGACCAAAGTCAACACTTAGTAAGCAGTTAGTGAAATTCATCATTATGTGTGTGTCTATGCTTGTAATTTGGTTCTTTAACGTAACTGTAAACAATGTTCAGCCATATCGCTACGATGTCTGCAGTGTGGCAGTTTATAGTGTTATGTATATCTATATTTTCTGTAATATCTGGTGTACGAGTTTAATTAATTTTCGTAATTTTTATTGAAGGTCGTCAACTGCATAGGATATTTATTGCTATAAGTTGTTTCTATTTAAAACATAAATCAAGTAGGATCAATAAATAAATGTTTACGTCGTGTTGACGATTAGAAAAAATAATAATAATTATAATACTTAAAATGGCGTCTATGGCGTATTTTCTCAATGACTAACGGGATATTGATGCTTCCAGAATGATTCTGTGGATTCGCATTGGTTGCTTGAGTTCTGGTGAATATAGTTAATTTATCGAAAATCAATAGTGTATGCTGTCACATGCGGTCTATTGCGAACTACAACTGGAATATACGCTGTATATAAGGAGAAATATAAGCATTCCGATTTTTGGAGTAATTCACACCTTTTACGTTCTTCTTGTAAGTCTGCAGTGGTATTTTATGTTGTACTTAAATATTTTTCGAGAGGAAAACATTTGTTTGCACTGTTCAGTGGTGATAGAAAGTGCACATTATTTGGACACTAACATTATTCTGGAACTGTTATAAATTATTCGTAACAATAGTGATAACTAGAAATGGATCATCGTGCCGCAGACAAGTAGCATAAGATCACACCCAGTCACATGAACGTGACACCAAGCCGACCAGTCCTAGCACTAACCTCTTAATGCTTAGCGCCTAGCGAGGTAGCTGTTAGTACCGCTTTATATGACATTGATATGACTCGGCCTGGGTTCGAACCCGCGACCTTCCGCAGCTCTCCATACAAATCATAGCTATATTACATTTTTGTTCCGTATTTAACAATGATATGTGAACAGACCTATGCATTCAATAACTTATCGGCTAAACGTTTGGCTCATATACATTTAGTTTTCTGAGTAGACGCTACATTGATTTCTAGCACTCACCCATAGAAAGAATGACTTCAAATAGTACATTCTTGAGTGGATTTAGGTTGCATCGCGTTTAGTACATTTGCAAACTGAATTACACTCTTAAAACGTTTTTAACATGTTTATACTACAGTCATTGATTCTAACAGTTCATAGCAGTCTTTGACTCCAAACGTTCACAACAGTCTTTGACTCCAAACGTTCACTGCAGTCTTGGACTCCAAACGTTCACAACAGTCTTTGACCCAATTACATTTAAATCCCTCAAACTCTCAGATCCTTTTTCCAGTTCCTTTGGCTGTAAAATAAAGATGGTACTAAAATTCAAAAGAACCTTAATATTTTGATATAAACAAACTTTCTTTATCTTTCAGATGGCCTTGGACAACATTAGAATCATTAACATTCAGGGTGCTGGTAAAAACTACACTCGGTATGATAGAGACAGTCGCTTCAGCTTTTTAGAAAGGCTTGTTAACCATCATCAGCCAACTGTATTGCTTCTAGATGATCCGTATGACGGTGATTCTTTTAAGTCTGCCTTCTTCCGGAAGTATGAGAAGGTACAGTCGAACATGAATGAGAATATCGTCATGCTGTACGACCAAGATAGAGTCAGTGTCCAAAAACAAAGGGACTTAAAACCTACCTTTCAATGTAAGTATTATGCCATGGAAGAAAGCAACTTTACACAAGGAAAAATCCTCAAAATGCTCAATAACCAATGCTTTAAATTTACATAAAAGTAACCAAATTAAAATAACTTCTATTAGATACAAGTTATTGGGTAAGGTTAGTTTTTAATTGTAACAATACAGTACACAAAAACCGTGATTTGTTATGTTAAACTGCTGTCAAAGCTTCCAGGAGATGGTTATAATTTTCTTCTTACTAGATAAGATCCAGTTGTTGTTGTTTTAATAGCAGCGTCTTTGACAAAATAAAATGGATTAAAGTGAGAAGATTAAAATATGGATGACTAACTTGTCACTATTTCAAATCTTAAAATGGTGAGCTGTTGTGTTCGCATCAATATCAAACGGCTGAATAGAGGGAAATTCTGGAAATAGCTTAACAATAGATGAGCCGGTACTACATATTATACCGATGATACTGAAAAAAACTTACATTAAAATTCATGACAAACAAACATATCAGCTATTTATATTTATTACATTTCTTATCATTTTAGATTTGAATCCTGATAACATAGTCATTCCTGTCGTTGAGGTTCTGTCTCCGCAACCGATGCAGACGGTACTAAACCGCTTTGCTTGCGTCACCTGGTCCGAGGAAACCATATATGAGGAGGAAAACCGACGGAACGCGTGGATGGAGGAATTAATTTCATACTCTCAGAATATTGCTTTGACAAGAAATCTCCCAGTCTTGATGGGAGGCGACTTTAAGTTTCCAATTCAAGAGCTAAAGAAACTGGTGAACTCCCGTAATAAGACTGTCTTTTCTGATTTGCGCGAAATAACACAACCTTTGTTTGAGGAAGTTGGCATCGGGCTTGCGTCCCAAGTTGACTACCAACTAGGTCGTCAGAAGCGACTTCTAACCATGAAAGTGCACGAGGTGCAAGGTACCATATCCAGAAACGATTGCTTTGTTGCCTCCCAAGAAATGAGGTTACGTGATCCAAGTTTTATCAACATTGAAGAGTTATGGAGTACTACGATCTATATGTATGGAGAAAAAGAGTGTCAGGGAGGTGGGCCAGGAAAGGCTCCTAATCAAACAAACACGAATGGTCATTGCCACCAAGAGAGGCCGACACAATTTCGTCCCACCAAGATAGATAGCTACGTTCCACCCAGACCCCCAAAGCACCATGGCGGCTAATCAATCAGCATGCACATCATTTTCAGATGTAGAGAAAATACAATTATTTACTTGTGCATGGTCATTCAGCCTATGAGTGTTACATGCGGTTAAAAATTATACTAGTGACGTCAAGTTGCAATCTCTTACATGATACCAGCATTCATATGTATCATCAAACTCTTTTGTCTTTAAGTTAAATATTTCTTTATTTATCTTTTTTTAAATGTTTGTTATACCGAGGTTTATTTGAGATGATATCAGTCTGTGCAATGATTGTTAACCTAAATGTTAGTTGTTATTAAACTGGTAATTCATTAAATCTCTTGTATTGTAATTTTTTATACTGTGTACTATCTTACCATATAGTCTTTCTTAGCAGTGATATTGGTCACGGAAGTGTTACTGAGAAGATTGATACATTTATTTAATATAACCATTAGGCAGAGCTGCAGTGCTTTGACATTCGTTTAAAGACTGTTTGGATATAGTTGTACTGAATCACTGTGAATTCATTCGAAGACATTTGAATTAATAGCTGTAGTGGAAATACCTTGAATTAATTTTAAAGACGTGTGATTATATCAGTCATATCTTGCCCGTACTATTGACACATCCGTACCTTTGTAACATCATTCGGACTATTAGGAACTATTGGACGTTTAGGATTTTAGCAATTCCTTAGGCATATTGTAAGCTATTTTTTATTTTTGTCACTTGGTATTTTAGGTGAAAAAAGTTTTGTGATATTATACAAAATCTATTGATTTTGCTCTTTTTTGTTAGTTGGATATTCGTCACTTGAGAAATTGGGTGACACGTTGCGGGATTTTTATTCTTTCGAATATTTCAGAGATTAGAATTTCGTGTGAAGTTTCAGATATATTTGCTTTTGAATATTTTGGAGACTGTAATTTCTTTCAGATCCTGCAGACATTTAATTTCATTTGAATATTTTCGAGTTTTTAATAGTTCATTGATATTATAATAGGTTTTGAAATATAAATATCACCGTCTTTGAAATTTTCTTAGTCTCTGGTATTTTAATTTCACATATTTGGTAACTTTATAGTGAGATCATTAAGCTTTCACCATGACACCTAAAGTAAAGATCTTTGTTGTAGGTCCTACACAGTAGGGGTTAGAGTCCTTTAAAAAGGAAGAGTTACTACATTTTGCTTAGCATTATGATATTTCTGAAGTGAAGGCTTCTTTAACGAAGCGAGCGATCAAGAACATGTTGATAAGTTATTTCATGAAAGGGTATTCCTGACAAAAGTGTTTTGGGTAAGATTAGAAAGTCTCCGTCTGGTTCTGAAGGGACATTTAAAGAAATTGCAGTTAAAACGGACTCACGGAAGTTGAGATAAGAAACCTTCAGCAATAGGTTGTGCAAATGCAAATGCAAAATGAGAAGAAAACGTGAGTGTTGCAAATGCAAAAACAAACCCACACAAAGCAAATGTTAAAAGAAAGGTACGTAAGAGAAATGCAAAAAAAGAAACCGATGCAATGCAAATACAAATGCAAAACGATGAAAGACCGATATAAAGACAACTTCGGAAAATAATACTCACTTATATGATACAAGTAACTATTGAAACTGTAAAATATCTTTTATTCCTCATATTAATAAAACAAATTTCCTAGGCTATTTCTTGATGAATTATGTGGTGTTTCAATTCAAGAATTTTGTGAGTAAAGGCCACAAATACCCATTCAAAATAGACAAAAATAAATAAGCGTGTGCAGAACTATATAAACAAATAAAGTTTACTAGAACTTAAATTATGTGTGAAGACTGTATATGTGCATATAAAATTGATTACAAAGCGATGAAATGTTTTGGTCATATAAACACAGAGGCTGTAGTATAACCGTAAATAAAATTGCTGTTTCAATTTATAATCATGGTAGGTATTTATCTGGTGGATAATATCAATGCAGTTTATTATGCTCTTACAAAATAACTCAAGGCAAATAACTCAATGTGTTTTGATAAGCATCCAGGATAAAGTGGTCAAGAACGCGATAACAACTGAAATCGATACAATCATGATAATATGGACCATAAATTTCTAACGGAGTTGAAAACATATATGATATCATGCATTGGAGACAATTGATGGCTTTAGCAAACAGAAAAATATTGAAGAGATTGCGAGAGACAAACAAGAAAAGAGTATTGGCAAACAAACAAAGACACGGAAAACTAACAAAGAACGAGAGGTACCAAGAAGCAAAGAATACCAAACGGATGAATGAAGATAGAAGCAGGCTATACAGGAAAGAACTAACCATCCAAGAAGAGTAGCGATAACACAATATGTCTAGATGAAAGCAATTTAGGACGAATAGACATCATTTAAGTTCTTTTAAATATATATAGTAATGAAAGGTTCAAATCGCCAGCTACCGTAGTCATTTTTAAGAATGTAAGTTTATATGACCATCCAGGAGGAGCAGCGATAACAATATTTTCAACAATATAACAGAGCAGCGATATTAGATGACATCTCTCCAGCATTTTTATTTCTGACAGCAAGACATAAAAATAATCTTCTGGTGATACCCCATGTGCATATGACCAAATACCAAAGATGGCAAAAAATATAATACATATAATCACAGACGGTACTTAAATGACAATGTCGATCGGCACAATTTTCATTTAGGACCAACTGGACACTATAAGATGTATTCTGGTGGAAAACACATGTTAATATGGCTTTATGTTTAGGCCGAGCGATACAAATATTCTGAATATGGCTGCTCTGGAGGTCCTGTTGGATGTTGTACGATACTTGCTAATTATTTTATCTAGGTGGACCTTTATGAAAATGATGTGAATCTGAGAGTCAATATGCTCCACACGGCAGTCATCTTGAAAATATTTGTATTGCTATTCCTCAACGGAAAGTCATCTCAGCACGAGATTTTCACGGGAAGATCTTTTACGATGATGAGTTGGTCCAAAATGAAACTGTTACCCGTCTGATATCCAATATAGCTGTGCGGCAATCGTTTTGACATCTCTTCACTATAAATCTTAAGCAGAAAGTAATACGGACATCGGGTTTTAACCTGGACACATATGATGTCTAGTTGCTCCTAAATTAAAATGGTATCAATCTTACATCCAGTTCGGCTGCTATAGTGGTCATGATGGCAATACTTTTTATCGCTACACCACCTGAATGGATAGTTACATAGACAAGGAGACTTACTAAAACATTTCTCATGATGTTCTGCTGGTCTTATATGAAACGGTGCCGATCGGACATCCAATATGGTTTTCATGGCAACTATCTTGAAAATCGTTTGATCGTTAATTCATCACGAAAGATGGTTATGTCAACATAGGAATATCACCAAAAGACTAATCATTATGTCCTAAATGAAAATGGTCGCGATCTGACATCCAATCAAGCCTCCATTGCAGCTATGTTATGACCCGATGTATCACAGTGATCAGCGTGATTCAAGTTCGAATTCTGCCATCGGATAACCTGGGTCAGCTACCGTGAAGTGTGTCTTTGCGAAAAGTACTTCATTTCAGTTTTTGTGGCGTCAAACACCAACTCCAATCCAAACCTCCTAAATCTACTAAACGGAACGTCATATCGACCTGCTGTTTTGGCCAGAAGAAATATTATGATATCTTATTGATACAGAATGAAAATGGTGCCTATATAACATCCAGTGTGACAGACAAGGCACCCAGAATGAACATATTCATATCGATAATGCGCCTAAGATGAAAGTCACTAAAACCGAAACTCATATCAACATGGAGTTTTCACAACAAGGCTTCTTATGACGTCTAGTTGGTAATAATGACAATGGTACTGATGTGACCTTCAATATATCTGCTATGGTGGACATTTTGAAATTCTAGTTACCGCTTCTTCTTACGAATGGATGTCCTCATAGACACGGAGTTTTCAAATAAAGAGTTTTTCCGTACTAAAATTGTTTCGATGTCATGTTGAGAATCGTATTAGCGTTGTTCCTCTGGATAAGTGATCATGTCGACATGATATATTCACGAAAAGACTCAATAATACGTATATATAATGTGCAATATTGGTAACTTAAGTTTAAGTCATTGTCTAGTGATTGAGTTGGTGCACGAGCAACCTACACACTACTGTCCATAAGAAATGTCTGATTGATTTCAATAGGACCTCATAGTGATATGTCAATAGCATTAACTCAACATGAAAAACGTACCTTATAAAGCATACGGTGTAAATCGATATTTTCCTTCTTCTTCTTCTTTAATGAACATATTTAATATATGCATCGTACATCGTTTGCTTGCAGTAATAACTAACCAGCTACGAAATAAAGCCGCCACGGAAAGCATTCTTGAGAGGCAAGGACTCAAGTAAAGTTGTATATTATCCAGTAGAATAAGTGTTAATGTGAATTTAACTTTTTTATAAATACGTACCGATTCTTAGGTTAAGGAAACCCACATGATGTATTAGACTAGTAAACCTCAACATATATGTGTTGTAATTAGCTGCAGGAAAAGTGTAATTATTACTGAGAGCAACAAGTACTTCTTTCGATGTATTTTCTTTCCAATCGATATCAATATTTTCTGCAGTGTATGTCATCCCTTCTTTAAATCTTATAGCACCCATCTGGTATTAATGCGATTTTAGCTTCTTTATCATTAATGTAGTAGAAATATCATTTAGGTAACATTAAATATTGTAAGAAACGAAACCAAATTCGATTCTCTATATGAAATTTCCGTGTATGTATTATTTTCGTTAATTATTACAATGGATTCATAGCAGTAATAACATTACTGGTTATTGCGTTACTTACCTTATAATCTCATCTTTAATATTCCATGTCTAACCGTTTCATATCTGAAATCTTTAGCTAAAATCCTAATATTCTACAACAAAATAAAACAATATAAGTAATAGGGGGTATTGGTTTTTAAAGTTCTGAATATTTTTATAACGTTTTTGTTTGTTTCAACCTGCCAACAAATGTATTGCCAATCGACAGATCAAAACAAAATATCTATGAAAGGATCTGGCGCCGCACGTGTGTGTGTGTGTGTGTGTGTGTGTGTGTGTGAAGTAAAATTGGTCAATCACAGTTACGTACCAAAGGTATCCAATGACTCTAATGAGTGGTGAATCTGCGCAGTGGCGAATCTACGCATAAACGCGCATTTCATGAAAGAGCACAGTATTCAAACTTTGCCACATCCTCAATATAGACCTGATTGGGAAACTGTGTAAATGTGCAAGGGAGGTAGTTTGAGATGATATAATTGCGTACTGTTCACTGATAAATATGTTTGTTGTACAGCAACATTCAGAACGTTTTCATACTCCTTGGAGCTGAAGGAATTATAAAGCTTGTAGGCATTCCTACAACTCCTATACTCCTTTATCAGCCAATACGCCACCGCAACCCCCACTCGCAAAGACATCTCTAGATTAACCACTGCTGGGAACGTTTTGGGCTTGGATTATAACTTTGCACTCATTATTTTATCTTTGGTTATTTACTTTCAACGTTTTACTTATTTTATCTTGTAGGAGTTTTGTGCTAAAAGGTGATCACTTGTAACTCGCTTGATGGCATATGATTGCTCAGCTTTTCGATTTCTCAGAAACCAATTTACCTTTGCCAGTCTCTTTAAAAACAAGCTGTAACTGAATGTAACAGCTAAATTAAATGGTTAACTAAATGGTAGTTATCTTAGTTCTTGTATTCATTTATTACCACAGACAATTACAGTGAAATGTTTGATCATTACTGGAACTGGATTTAGTTTACAATCTACTGGGTTCTAGTTTAAAACCATGTTCATTCAATCTGACTATTAGTATAATAAAACCATATTTACTAGTCACTAAAACATCATCAATTGTTTTTAAAAAAACAATTGTCCCTCCGCCTAATTAACTAATTCGCAATGGATCTTATTTCGGTCAGCGTGGCAGGAGTAGAAAGAACGATTTAGTTTTTTTGTATATTAATCATTAGGCTTTGTGAACCTTTCAAAAGTTTTTTTCCTTTTTTTTTTCGATGTTCAGCTCTTGATTGATCTTTCTTCTTTTCTGAAGTTACTCTGATGTATATCAACCCTACAAATTTTTTCATTTTTATTTTCACCATCATTCCGTTTATTCTGCAACAAAATTAATGCTTGACATAACATAGTTTTCATCTCCTTAACAATTACTGAACACAATATTTGAAATCAGTGGCGTCACTCGGGTTGGTGTCAACCAGTGCGGTAGCTCATGGTGTCACCCCCATGGTCCTCCTTCCGTAACAGGCCATACAGAATCCTTAGTAATGTCATTTTGGTGTCACCCCCTCTGATGGTGTCACCCGGTGCAGTCCGCACCCCCCGCATCCCCCTAGCGACGTCACTGCTGTGCCTGCTAGTCATGTCTTTAACTATGATCGGTTATACGCTTATGAAATCAGACTAGACCGAGCAGTGTGTGCTCTGTAAAATTTGCAATTTTTTATTTTGGTGTCACACCTCCGAGATGGTGTCACCCGGTGCGATCCGCACCCCCGCACCCCCCTAGCGACGCCACTGTTTGAAATAAATAACCTTTTCAATTTGAACGAAGTTTAACCTAATTTTAAAATTTGAGGTATATCTTACTGTGACAGTATCAACAATTGATGTCGTACAAAGTTCATTCAAGGCAAAAGATGCACAAATAAATGGAATGAAAGAAGTGTCCAAATTGTAACGTTGCAAAAAATAGTAAATAATATTTCAATATACAGTCAGCTAATGCAAAATCTTGACAAAGAGAATCCTTGGAAGACAACTGCATAAAAACGGTAACGAGATGTCAAAAATAAAAGGTCACAGGAAACTAAATACATAAAATAAACGTATCATGACGAAAGTTTGATTCACTTGACGCGAGTTAGAAATTTTATTTAAACTGAAACCGATACAAAGCTGATTATACTCTATGGACTTTGACCGTAGATGGCTTTACTTTGTCTGGCAAGAAGATATGAGTGAAGATGAACTATACTTAGATCATGACATGCCACGTGCATCCTTTGGCATAGAGGTGTTTTTAGTTAGATACAATAGACATGGAATTCCGTTAAAACATGTCTAAATATGATACAATTTATCCTTAAGAAGACATGTGAGACCACATAAAAGGTATAATGTTTCAAAACCGATAATGTTATTATTTAGAAGATTCTGAATATGTTTTAATTACGTGATACGATGTTATGCCAGCAATGATAGTAGTGTTGTATCCATAATAGAAAACATAGGCCACAAAATATATAGTAAACACATTTTCTACTGGACCTTCTTTTCTTTATTGGAAATTGTTACACTTTAATGTTTTTAGCAGACAATACAGATAAAGATAACCGTAACGTGAATGAGAGAAACCTAGTAAAATACCTTGTTAAGTCGGTTGTCATGTACTTATAGTTTAATTCCATCTGTAAAATGTCTAAATCATCAATGAGTTATGTACACACGAGACTAGTAACCATAGTGATGAGATAAACTGTACAGACGATATTATAGCTGATATAGAACAAATAGTTATTATGTTTGTTTGATTTTGTTATATCTGATAATCAGCATTTTAAACAAAGTCAATGGAAATGTCATTTTTTTAAAATGCATTAATGCATGATTCTCACCTTTTCTAGTCGTTGAACGATATTATTACTCCTTCCGTAATCGACACATTGCATTTGTTTAGCATCGTTATCTTATATCTGTTATAACAATTTATTATCACCTGCTTCGAGAGCACACGATACTTAATTCCTTTCATAAGTACAAAAAAGCACTAAAATATTAAAAACAAATTGACTAAAACAATTCTCCCAATCAAACCTATATCTGAGAGTAAAGAAACTATCCTTGACGTGTGCTTCTCTGTTGAGTAAACTATATTATATACGGTGTGTACTCACTTGTTAGTCGAGTCCAACTACAAACATTATAGATCCTGATCTGCCAGCACGTTATCTGGGTCTGCGGAATTTGAAACTGTGCTCAACGTATACTTAGACTATAATGATATATGTCCGATTATTCATTTGAATAATCTTATATATTCTGTACTCAAATCTAGTGCAGTAAAATCAGTATCTCGCACAAATTAATTTGATGTTAAAAACTGTTGAATAGTATTGACCAAGATTCAAAATGTAGTCATCAGTGTGTGATTTATGGTTTTATGTCGAAGGAATGTCAGTGTTATTTGTATGCTTACTCTCCGCTTAGCAGTGTATTTCAATATACAGCAGATTTGTAAAACAAGATTATCTAAGTACTGTGTATTATTAACTGATATAACATGACTCAGTGCAGAGGGGATTTCCAGACTCCGATAAAAATAACCCAGGTGTTCGGAATTTTTGTTGTGCAATTCTATGGAATTCCCACGTATAAATAAACCCAGTCCATGACAAAAGCGCAGTGATAGCAAGGTCTTTGTTCAGACATTAACGCTTCCTGACTAGACTTGTGACAATATTCACAAAACACTACTAGAATAAGGAGCAAAGTGTTAAAAGCTACGAAGAAGACATTATAAAGAAGGCAAGTGAAAGTTTTATATTAATCTACTTTTTTACAAATTCGCAACCACCGATCTGTCCACATTAATAACTTACTTTGATTCAGTTTATCTCCAATACAATCGAGAAAAATGTCATACATGTAAATAATGTATAGGTTAATCATGATATGTTACAACTGATACGGTCTGGAGTTTATTTCTCAGTGCTTTACGAGCCAGACATGTGACGAAAAGGGCGGAGTTCGCCCGCTGTGGTGTGCTTCTGGGCAAGGCACTTTACTCGGCACGATATAACCTTTCGTGTGTTGACCTGCCTTCATAACCCAATCAATGAAACAGTCAATCACTTCTGACAAATACGGATACGTAGTTTAATAGTAAGTGAAATCAAACATTGATTTTTCAGTATTTTTCTATGTCATATCTAGGTACGTGCTCTGTATTTAACGTGTGCATGTGCACAGACCAACATAGTCGATTACTTATCGGCAAAAACGTTTGGCTCACAGCCGATTTAGTTTTCCGGGTACGCTATTTTCGTTTTTCGTATTTATTCTTAGAAGGATGACGTTCAGAATATTAAATGCGTTAGTGGATTTGGTATGCTAAATATTTAGAACATTTGGAAAATAAATGATACTTTCAAACGCTGCTTGACAATTTCTCCAATTGAAGTATTTGAATATATTGCCTTCCTCTCTTTATATGTGTTTCCTAAGAGTGCACATTAATTGCTTCAATAAAGAGAGATCTCTCTTCTAGTGATGTGTATTATTTAATATCGTTAATGTAGAAATTTATAACATATGATTTCAACTGTTATTTTACTGAAGTTTGTTTATCGGAATTGTAACCTATTAAAATAACATGAATTTTTAGGTGTATTTTTCCTTGTGACTGCATCAAGGAAAATTTACTGAAGTTGTTTCATATTATTCTCCTGTAAATACCAATCCAGTTAATAGCTACGTTATTGGTCAATCCGTTCATCCTTTCTGTCGTCCATCCATCCACCCACCTGCGCTGACACAAACTGAATGGCAGTATCTTACATACATACATACATACATACATACATACATACATACCTGATTACAATAGTATTATCGCCCTAATAAAGAAAACGTAGTCAACACCGTGCGATTTGTGGCTTGAATTGAACGAATGTCAACGCTATTTGTATAAATATGCTATTTGTGATTTAAATGCGATATATCTACACAGAACAAATTTCCATAGCAATACGGTCTACGTGTTTGTTTTCTTCTCATAAATATATAATAAATTCACCTAGCTATGACTCAGTTCATAGGGGATTTCCATACTTCGATAACAATAGCTCAGGTGTTTGGACTTTTTATTGTGAAATATAATGGGATTTCCATGCAAATAAAAATAGGTTGATGATGTCAAAGCAGTGATAAGAAGAGATTTGTTCACGCGTTAGCGCATTCTTGAGAGTGCTGCAACAATATTAACGAAATACTATTAGAATAAGCGATAATTCTAAATTCTTAGAAAAATACATTATAAATAACACGTAAGTATATGTTTTACGCTTGAGTTCCACTTTAAAAAAATTACAGCCACCTATATGTTAAGGTTAATTTGCTATTTTGATTCAGTTTATCTCCAATATGAGCGGGAAAAAATGCAATTCATGTAAATATTGTATAGGGTAATCATGATAAATTACACTTGTATTCACTTTGAAACTTACTTCTCAGTGTGAGGGCTAGGATTCGAATCCTGCACAACTAAATGAGCGATAGTTTTAATTCTGTGCAGACTAAGCTGTGTCATTGTGTTCCTGGGCAAGGAACAGTACTCATCAAGATATAAGCTTGCAGATGTTGGTGTGCCGTCAAACACCACTAAAATATTGACCATTTGACCACCGACCAAAGTCAACACTTAGTAAGCAGTTAGTGAAATTCATCATTATGTGTGTGTCTATGCTTGTAATTTGGTTCTTTAACGTAACTGTAAACAATGTTCAGCCATATCGCTACGATGTCTGCAGTGTGGCAGTTTATAGTGTTATGTATATCTATATTTTCTGTAATTTCTGGTGTACGAGTTTAATTAATTTTCGTAATTTTTATTGAAGGTCGTCAACTGCATAGGATATTTATTGCTATAAGTTGTTTCTATTTAAAACATAAATCAAGTAGGATCAATAAATAAATGTTTACGTCGTGTTGACGATTAGAAAAAATAATAATAATTATAATACTTAAAATGGCGTCTATGGCGTATTTTCTCAATGACTAACGGGATATTGATGCTTCCAGAATGATTCTGTGGATTCGCATTGGTTGCTTGAGTTCTGGTGAATATAGTTAATTTATCGAAAATCAATAGTGTATGCTGTCACATGCGGTCTATTGCGAACTACAACTGGAATATACGCTGTATATAAGGAGAAATATAAGCATTCCGATTTTTGGAGTAATTCACACCTTTTACGTTCTTCTTGTAAGTCTGCAGTGGTATTTTATGTTGTACTTAAATATTTTTCGAGAGGAAAACATTTGTTTGCACTGTTCAGTGGTGATAGAAAGTGCACATTATTTGGACACTAACATTATTCTGGAACTGTTATAAATTATTCGTAACAATAGTGATAACTAGAAATGGATCATCGTGCCGCAGACAAGTAGCATAAGATCACACCCAGTCACATGAACGTGACACCAAGCCGACCAGTCCTAGCACTAACCTCTTAATGCTTAGCGCCTAGCGAGGTAGCTGTTAGTACCGCTTTATATGACATTGATATGACTCGGCCTGGGTTCGAACCCGCGACCTTCCGCAGCTCTCCATACAAATCATAGCTATATTACATTTTTGTTCCGTATTTAACAATGATATGTGAACAGACCTATGCATTCAATAACTTATCGGCTAAACGTTTGGCTCATATACATTTAGTTTTCTGAGTAGACGCTACATTGATTTCTAGCACTCACCCATAGAAAGAATGACTTCAAATAGTACATTCTTGAGTGGATTTAGGTTGCATCGCGTTTAGTACATTTGCAAACTGAATTACACTCTTAAAACGTTTTTAACATGTTTATACTACAGTCATTGATTCTAACAGTTCATAGCAGTCTTTGACTCCAAACGTTCACAACAGTTTTTGACTCCAAACGTTCACAGCAGTCTTGGACTCCAAACGTTCACAACAGTCTTTGACCCAATTACATTTAAATCCCTCAAACTCTCAGATCCTTTTTCCAGTTCCTTTGGCTGTAAAATAAAGATGGTACTAAAATTCAAAACAACCTCAATATTTTGATATAAACAAACTTTCTTTATCTTTCAGATGGCCTTGGACAACATTAGAATCATTAACATTCAGGGTGCTGGTAAAAACTACACTCGGTATGATAGAGACAGTCGCTTCAGCTTTTTAGAAAGGCTTGTTAACCATCATCAGCCAACTGTATTGCTTCTAGATGATCCGTATGACGGTGATTCTTTTAAGTCTGCCTTCTTCCGGAAGTATGAGAAGGTACAGTCGAACATGAATGAGAATATCGTCATGCTGTACGACCAAGATAGAGTCAGTGTCCAAAAACAAAGGGACTTAAAACCTACCTTTCAATGTAAGTATTATGCCATGGAAGAAAGCAACTTTACACAAGGAAAAATCCTCAAAATGCTCAATAACCAATGCTTTAAATTTACATAAAAGTAACCAAATTAAAATAACTTCTATTAGATACAAGTTATTGGGTAAGGTTAGTTTTTAATTGTAACAATACAGTACACAAAAACCGTGATTTGTTATGTTAAACTGCTGTCAAAGCTTCCAGGAGAAGGTTATAATTTTCTTCTTACTAGATAAGATCCAGTTGTTGTTGTTTTAATAGCAGCGTCTTTGACAAAATAAAATGGATTAAAGTGAGAAGATTAAAATATGGATGACTAACTTGTCACTATTTCAAATCTTAAAATGGTGAGCTGTTGTGTTCGCATCAATATCAAACGGCTGAATAGAGGGAAATTCTGGAAATAGCTTAACAATAGATGAGCCGGTACTACATATTATACCGATGATACTGAAAAAAACTTACATTAAAATTCATGACAAACAAACATATCAGCTATTTATATTTATTACATTTCTTATCATTTTAGATTTGAATCCTGATAACATAGTCATTCCTGTCGTTGAGGTTCTGTCTCCGCAACCGATGCAGACGGTACTAAACCGCTTTGCTTGCGTCACCTGGTCCGAGGAAACCATATATGAGGAGGAAAACCGACGGAACGCGTGGATGGAGGAATTAATTTCATACTCTCAGAATATTGCTTTGACAAGAAATCTCCCAGTCTTGATGGGAGGCGACTTTAAGTTTCCAATTCAAGAGCTAAAGAAACTGGTGAACTCCCGTAATAAGACTGTCTTTTCTGATCTGCGCGAAATAACACAACCTTTGTTTGAGGAAGTTGGCATCGGGCTTGCGTCCCAAGTTGACTACCAACTAGGTCGTCAGAAGCGACTTCTAACCATGAAAGTGCACGAGGTGCAAGGTACCATATCCAGAAACGATTGCTTTGTTGCCTCCCAAGAAATGAGGTTACGTGATCCAAGTTTTATCAACATTGAAGAGTTATGGAGTACTGCGATCTATATGTATGGAGAAAAAGAGTGTCAGGGAGGTGGGCCAGGAAAGGCTCCTAATCAAACAAACACGAATGGTCATTGCCACCAAGAGAGGCCGACACAATTTCGTCCCACCAAGATAGATAGCTACGTTCCACCCAGACCCCCAAAGCACCATGGCGGCTAATCAATCAGCATGCACATCATTTTCAGATGTAGAGAAAATACAATTATTTACTTGTGCATGGTCATTCAGCCTATGAGTGTTACATGCGGTTAAAAATTATACTAGTGACGTCAAGTTGCAATCTCTTACATGATACCAGCATTCATATGTATCATCAAACTCTTTTGTCTTTAAGTTAAATATTTCTTTATTTATCTTTTTTTAAATGTTTGTTATGCCGAGGTTTATTTGAGATGATATCAGTCTGTGCAATGATTGTTAACCTAAATGTTAGTTGTTATTAAACTGGTAATTCATTAAATCTCTTGTATTGTAATTTTTTATACTGTGTACTATCTTACCATATAGTCTTTCTTAGCAGTGATATTGGTCACGGAAGTGTTACTGAGAAGATTGATACATTTATTTAATATATCCATTAGGCAGAGCTGCAGTGCTTTGACATTCGTTTAAAGACTGTTTGGATATAGTTGTACTGAATCACTGTGAATTCATTCGAAGACATTTGAATTAATAGCTGTAGTGGAAATACCTTGAATTAATTTTAAAGACGTGTGATTATATCAGTCATATCTTGCCCGTACTATTGACACATCCGTACCTTTGTAACATCATTCGGACTATTAGGAACTATTGGACGTTTAGGATTTTAGCAATTCCTTAGGCATATTGTAAGCTATTTTTTATTTTTGTCACTTGGTATTTTAGGTGAAAAAAGTTTTGTGATATTATACAAAATCTATTGATTTTGCTCTTTTTTGTTAGTTGGATATTCGTCACTTGAGAAATTGGGTGACACGTTGCGGGATTTTTATTCTTTCGAATATTTCAGAGATTAGAATTTCGTGTGAAGTTTCAGATATATTTGCTTTTGAATATTTTGGAGACTGTAATTTCTTTCAGATCCTGCAGACATTTAATTTCATTTGAATATTTTCGAGTTTTTAATAGTTCATTGATATTATAATAGGTTTTGAAATATAAATATCACCGTCTTTGAAATTTTCTTAGTCTCTGGTATTTTAATTTCACATATTTGGTAACTTTATAGTGAGATCATTAAGCTTTCACCATGACACCTAAAGTAAAGATCTTTGTTGTAGGTCCTACACAGTAGGGGTTAGAGTCCTTTAAAAAGGAAGAGTTACTACATTTTGCTTAGCATTATGATATTTCTGAAGTGAAGGCTTCTTTAACGAAGCGAGCGATCAAGAACATGTTGATAAGTTATTTCATGAAAGGGTATTCCTGACAAAAGTGTTTTGGGTAAGATTAGAAAGTCTCCGTCTGGTTCTGAAGGGACATTTAAAGAAATTGCAGTTAAAACGGACTCACGGAAGTTGAGATAAGAAACCTTCAGCAATAGGTTGTGCAAATGCAAATGCAAAATGAGAAGAAAACGTGAGAGTTGCAAATGCAAAAACAAACCCACACAAAGCAAATGTTAAAAGAAAGGTACGTAAGAGAAATGCAAAAAAAAGAAACCGATGCAATGCAAATACAAATGCAAAACGATGAAAGACCGATATAAAGACAACTTCGGAAAATAATACTCACTTATATGATACAAGTAACTATTGAAACTGTAAAATATCTTTTATTCCTCATATTAATAAAACAAATTTCCTAGGCTATTTCTTGATGAATTATGTGGTGTTTCAATTCAAGAATTTTGTGAGTAAAGGCCACAAATACCCATTCAAAATAGACAAAAATAAATAAGCGTGTGTAGAACTATATAAACAAATAAAGTTTACTAGAACTTAAATTATGTGTGAAGACTGTATATGTGCATATAAAATTGATTACAAAGCGATGAAATGTTTTGGTCATATAAACACAGAGGCTGTAGTATAACCGTAAATAAAATTGCTGTTTCAATTTATAATCATGGTAGGTATTTATCTGGTGGATAATATCAATGCAGTTTATTATGCTCTTACAAAATAACTCAAGGCAAATAACTCAATGTGTTTTGATAAGCATCCAGGATAAAGTGGTCAAGAACGCGATAACAACTGAAATCGATACAATCATGATAATATGGACCATAAATTTCTAACGGAGTTGAAAACATATATGATATCATGCATTGGAGACAATTGATGGCTTTAGCAAACAGAAAAATATTGAAGAGATTGCGAGAGACAAACAAGAAAAGAGTATTGGCAAACAAACAAAGACACGGAAAACTAACAAAGAACGAGAGGTACCAAGAAGCAAAGAATACCAAACGGATGAATGAAGATAGAAGCAGGCTATACAGGAAAGAACTAACCATCCAAGAAGAGTAGCGATAACACAATATGTCTAGATGAAAGCAATTTAGGACGAATAGACATCATTTAAGTTCTTTTAAATATATATAGTAATGAAAGGTTCAAATCGCCAGCTACCGTAGTCATTTTTAAGAATGTAAGTTTATATGACCATCCAGGAGGAGCAGCGATAACAATATTTTCAACAATATAACAGAGCAGCCATATTAGATGACATCTCTCCAGCATTTTTATTTCTGACAGCAAGACATAAAAATAATCTTCTGGTGATACCCCATGTGCATATGACCAAATACCAAAGATGGCAAAAAATATAATACATATAATCACAGACGGTACTTAAATGACAATGTCGATCGGCACAATTTTCATTTAGGACCAACTGGACACTATAAGATGTATTCTGGTGGAAAACACATGTTAATATGGCTTTATGTTTAGGCCGAGCGATACAAATATTCTGAATATGGCTGCTCTGGAGGTCCTGTTGGATGTTGTACGATACTTGCTAATTATTTTATCTAGGTGGACCTTTATGAAAATGATGTGAATCTGAGAGTCAATATGCTCCACACGGCAGTCATCTTGAAAATATTTGTATTGCTATTCCTCAACGGAAAGTCATCTCAGCACGAGATTTTCACGGGAAGATCTTTTACGATGATGAGTTGGTCCAAAATGAAACTGTTACCCGTCTGATATCCAATATAGCTGTGCGGCAATCGTTTTGACATCTCTTCACTATAAATCTTAAGCAGAAAGTAATACGGACATCGGGTTTTAACCTGGACACATATGATGTCTAGTTGCTCCTAAATTAAAATGGTATCAATCTTACATCCAGTTCGGCTGCTATAGTGGTCATGATGGCAATACTTTTTATCGCTACACCACCTGAATGGATAGTTACATAGACAAGGAGACTTACTAAAACATTTCTCATGATGTTCTGCTGGTCTTATATGAAACGGTGCCGATCGGACATCCAATATGGTTTTCATGGCAACTATCTTGAAAATCGTTTGATCGTTAATTCATCACGAAAGATGGTTATGTCAACATAGGAATATCACCAAAAGACTAATCATTATGTCCTAAATGAAAATGGTCGCGATCTGACATCCAATCAAGCCTCCATTGCAGCTATGTTATGACCCGATGTATCACAGTGATCAGCGTGATTCAAGTTCGAATTCTGCCATCGGATAACCTGGGTCAGCTACCGTGAAGTGTGTCTTTGCGAAAAGTACTTCATTTCAGTTTTTGTGGCGTCAAACACCAACTCCAATCCAAACCTCCTAAATCTACTAAACGGAACGTCATATCGACCTGCTGTTTTGGCCAGAAGAAATATTATGATATCTTATTGATACAGAATGAAAATGGTGCCTATATAACATCCAGTATGACAGACAAGGCATCCAGAATGAACATATTCATATCGATAATGCGCCTAAGGTGAAAGGCACTAAAACCGAAACTCTTATCAACATGGGGTTTTCACAACAAGACGTTTAGTTAGTAATGTATGACAATGGTAATAATGTGACCTTCAATATAACTGCTATGGTGGCCATGCTGAAATTCTAGTTACCGCTTCTTCTTACGAATGGGTGTCCTTATAGACACGGAGTTTTCAAATAAAGAGGTTTTCCGAACTAATTTTTTTTTTCGACATCATGTTGAGAATCGTGTTATCGTTGTCCACATGATATATTCACGAAAAGACTCAACATTTATGTCTATATAATGTGCAATTTATTGATAACTTAAGTTTAAGTTATTGTCTAGTGACTGAGTTAGTAAACGAGCGTCCTACGCACTACTGTCCATAAGAAATGTCCAAATGGTTTCAATAGGACCTCATAGACCTATTTCATTAGCATTAACTCAACATGAAAAACGTATCTTACAAGCATGCGGTCCAAATCGATATTTTCCTTCTTCTTTAACGAACATGTTTAACCTATGCATGATACATCGTTTGCTTGCAGCAATAACTAAGCAGCTATAAAATTAAGCCTCCATGGAAAGCATTCTTGACAGGTATCTATTCAAGTAAATTTGAATAGTACCCAGTACAATAAGTGTTAATGTGAATTTAGCTTTTTTATAAATACGTAACGATTCTTAGGTTAAGGAAAACCACACAGAATGTATCTGACTAGTAAAGCTCAACATATTTGTGTTGTAATTAGCTGCATGAAAAGTGCAATTATTACTGACAGCAACAAGTACTTTATTAGATGTATTTTCTTTCCAATCGATATCAATATTTTCAGCAGTGTTTGTCATCGCTTCTTTAAATCCCTTCACGTGTATTTAAAGGTTATAGCAACCATCTGGTATTAATGCGATTTTAGCTTCTTTCTCATTAATGTAGTAAAGAATGTCATTTAGGAAACTTGAAATATTGTAACGAAAAAAAATCGATTCTCTAAATGAAATTTCCTTGAGTATATTATTTTCGTTAATTATTACAGTGGATTCATCGCATGTATAACATTGTCGGTTATTGCTTTACTTACCATATAATCTCATCTTTAATACTCCATGTCCAACTGTTTCATACCTGAACTCTTTAGCTAAAATCCTAATATTTTACAACAAAATAAAACAATAAAGCTAGAAGGGGGTATTTGTTTTAAAGTTCTGAATATTTTTATAATGATTTTGTTTGTTTCAACCTGCCAACAAATGTATTGCCGATCGACAGATCAAAACAAATGCTCTGTAAAATGATCTGCAGCTGCATTGGACAACTACTCTGTCGGTGTGTGTGAGCAGCAGAGGGGCTGAACAGACCTTTGTCTGAAAAGCGTCGAAACGTCGAAAATAAGCCTTCCTACGAATGATCGAAAAATAAAAAGCGTCGACACTTTACTGAGAAAATTTTCAATGGTGATTTTTTCTACACGCGCTTTACATAATTACGCCTTAATTGAGGTCATCAGCCCCTCTGCTGCTATAATTAAATCATTATGTTATAATAAAATGGTACATCCGGAATCTCATACTGCAAGGATAGCTCGAGAACGATTAGAAGCAATTAAAAATTTCTTCCTGTTAGAGATTCATTCAGAAACAATCTACAAGCGCAGCAAGAAGCTCAAGTTGGGTACGAAGAAGAAACTAAAAAACTGTTTAAATCCGTCACTGCAGCTACTGAGAAAGTTACAACTGTCATCAAAGATCTTCTTCCGGTATCAAAACAAACTGTAGCGCAGACCGAAAAAATAGCAAGAAGAACTAAACAGACAAGGGAGATTTTACGAGATCTTCCAACTAATATAGCTGCGGCTCAGCCTCCACCTGTTGGTGAGGAAATACTTTCAAGTATTGGAAAACTTCGTACTGAAGTCGCCGACGTGAGAAAAGAACATGCATCTGAACTCAAACCAGTAGGAGAAAACTTAGAATTAATTGCAAGATTTAACGAAGGGGTTGTTGAAGATATTAGAAATACTGAAAGAGAAAAATTACCTGAAATGATATTATTTGGTATATTTAATAAATCTAGTATTTTAAAACCCAGTTATAAAAAAGTAAATGATGTTTTTGCGTTTTCGGCGATCAAAGATAGACTAGCAGGATTATTGCGACGAAAACGACAACCAGTAAAATTGTCAAGTACTGATATTATGCCCGCGGATGTCAGTAAAATTATAAATCAAGCTGCAAATCAAAAACTAGCAGCATTAGCAGATCAAGGACTCGGTGAATCGGGAAATAATATCTCAAGTTTGATATCCGGAAGTGGAATTTCCCGAGGTGGAATTTTCCGAACGCGGTAATCAACGTGTTAGACGAAAATAATTATAATAAAATGTTCAAGCGCGTATCCGACACAGCATTTGACATGGAAGCACCTATGCTTAAAAATGAATCGGTACGTGATTATCAGTTTTATTCTTATGAAGCACGAGTACCAGATCAACGTGGAAGAATTGAACTACAAGTTCATGACACAAGTAGACACTTTTTACCCGCTGAGGCTTTTCTTGAGGTAGAAGGTACAATTGTAAGAACAACTAATGCTAATTACGCAGATGCAGTAAAAGTTGGTTTTGTCAACATCGGGATCATGGCGTTGCTTGATAGCGCCACTTATATGATCGATGGAAAAAATATCGAATCGATTCAGAAGGATGTAGACGTTGCTAAAACAATAATAGGATTAGCAAGATATTCTGATGATTATACAAGATCAGCAGGTCCTACAATGATGTTTGTGAAACATAATACTGGTCACCCCAACGATAATCCGTATAATATAAGACGACCAAGAAATTTTGCCGATAACGCTGATGCCGACGTGTGGCCAATAGTTCATAGTTCTAACGCAGATTTCAACTTGGGATTTACAGCGCGTAAAAGTATGTTGCTAAGAGCTAATAGAAGTTTTTCATGTGCAATTCCACTATCGCATATTTTTGGATTTTGCAGAAATGTTAGAAAGGTCATTTTTGGAGCCTGGCACACGGTTGTTCTTGCAAGAAAAGGTGATGATAACAATGTTCTGTGGAGACCTGCTGCTGATGCTGGTAAAGTAGTATTATCGAAACTTTCACTGTGGATGCCGGTAATGACTCCAACGATCGCAGAAGAACAAAAATTGATTTCTTTCATGGACACTGGTGGTAAATCCTTGTTGTCATGGTTAACAACAAGCACAGATAGTATGCAAACCAACGTTAACGGTCAGTTTACATGGCATATAGCATCACAACAAGGTGTTTCTGCACCACGGCATATTTTTATTGCGTTTCAGACCATCGATCGTTTAGGTAATCAAGAACGTACTCATATGATATTTGATAAACTAGGTGTCACAGATATTTCTTTACGGATAAACGGACAACAAGAACCAACAGAGAATATACAACTAAATTATGAACAAAATCATATAGGACGTGTATATCATCGATTGATGTCATTCATGAGACGTGATCAAAATGTTGATACTGGGTAGCAAATTTCACAAAATGATTTCAGAACTTTGTATCCGATTTATTATTTTTCACTGGAGCATCTTGATCTATCAAAACAATCTGTCGTTGATATGCATCTTAAAGTAACGTTAAATACAGGTGGTGTTGATTATAGAGCAATCGCGGTTATACTCAGCGATAAAGCTATGTTACTTGAAGGTGGTAGTGGTCGAATGAGAGTCGTTGATGCACCAGTGGAAAATCTTTAATTATTATTTGGAGTGTGGTAAGTATTTATCATAAAATGCCATATCATCACGTTAGTGTCAGTCTGACTCCTGGTCAGATTAAAAACCTTCAATCAAATTCAGCAAAAAATTGCGGAATGAAAATATCACTAAAGCGAGATCAGATCACGGGTGGTCAAAATAACTATCATTATCAGAACGTCAACTTAAACATTTCAACGACGCTAAACAATCAAAAACAGGCGTCAAAAACTTAATCTCTCTGCGGGTGCGGTTAAAGACTCAATTAAAACAGGCGGTATTTTTCCACTTCTCGCGGCTATTCCAGCGTTAATAGCTGCTGTCGCGCCAGCCGTAGCAAAAGCAGCAGCATTAGGTGCTGTTGGAACAGCTGCTGGAATGGCTCTCAAGAAAGCAACAGGAAATGGATATAAAAAAGGGACGCGGCTTAAGATTGCCAGGATCTCGTTGGCGAAGAGGTCTAAGGCTTCCATGTTAGACGCTCCAGCATCAAATTTTGATTTACTTGATGCTGCTAAACGATTAAAAATAAAAGCCTTTAGAGGTGTTTTCATGCGAGATCAATTACCAAAAGAACCAAACAAACTCGAAACAGGTATTATTAATCTCGACGAACGTTCCGGACCCGGCACTCATTGGGTATCATACGCGGTTGATCCACGTGGAATCGTTTATTTTGATTCATACGGGTTAGCTCCACCTGTTGAATTTATCAAGTATGTTGCACCACTTCTCGCAAGAACCTCTGGTTGCAGAGTTTGGTATTCAACGCTACCCACACAAACAATGACAGATCCGCCAATATGCGGCCGTGAAGTAATTAATGTACTTAACTCTATATCAAAATCATCCAAACCACCACATAAAGTCGTGCATGATTATACAAGCAACCGCTTCGTTGCGCGTAAAGCGTTTTAAACAGCAGATCTTATATAATGGTTGATATTTACGGAAGAAGATCTTCTTCACGCGTTAAGAAAAATCCCGGCGACATTGATCTGTCGAAGTACGCGACTAAGGATGACCTCGCTGATATTATGAACCTGGCTGGAGTTGACCCAGATGAGGTTGTTATTTTTCAGGATCAACATGGTAAACTAAAAACGAGCAATATCAAATGGAATGATATAATTCGACGAGTACTTGGTGCAGTTACGGATAATATACCAGTGTTTACTGACAGCGGCAGAATCAGAGATTCAAGTATGTCGTTTACAACCATCAGAAATCAAATTACAGCAGCTGTCGCTAATCGCGTAAAAATACCGGTGACATAATGACAGGTGAACTCAGCATGAACGGGAATAAGATAGTAGTTTTAAGAGATCCAACATCCGACGAAGACGCAGCAACAAAAAAATACGTCGACGTCAACTATGGCACCGTAGATGGTAAATTATCCACGTTGCGGGCCGAGCATGACGTTCACACAAACGCGTTTACAAATCTCCGTAGAAACTTGAGAAAAATTAATGAAACCGCAGAGGAATTTTTTGGTAATCAGTTGGTCGTTGACATCAAACTCGTTGATATCAAGACGAACATCGACACGATCAAACAAACACAGCAAAACATCGTAGCGGGAATTCCTGAGATTGGTAATAAAACCAGTCTGATTAAAATCGCAGCGGGAATAACTTCCGGGCATATTACAAACATCGTATACACGGTATCATCGGGATTCGCAACATGGTCGCAGCAAAATAAAACTATCAAATATACCGCAACATCACTGGCGTGTACAGGCTGTCTGTGTTTAGTGCTGCAAAATTTGAAATATTTACAACGTATCCATGGCGTCATTCAACTGATAAGTTTTCCGGGGTTGTATCTGTTATATTAAATAACGGAACCGAGGAAATATTTATTCTGGAAGCAGCTGATAAGAAATTAACCGCAACATCTTTCTGGTGGTGTTTGGAATTTGTAGCTGAAACACCTCAATTGGTTACGGCATAAAATATAATGAGTACCTATATCGACGTTGCATCGCAACATTATAGGTACAATCAAGCGCGTGAATGGCAGGCAGCGTTGAATGATCGAGTCGAACAATATACAGTAAAAATAAAAACGTATCAACGACGATTAGTTATCATCGACGTTGTTGTTTATTCGGTATCCGCTGTTGTTGCTGGAGCTGGAATAATATTATCCGCGGTAACAATGATGGCACCAGTAGCTGTGACTATTTGTGTTGGTGCAGCAACAACGATTCCAGGTGTGCTTAATATCATTGCAAAAAAAATATGTACTTGCACGAATGAAAAATTATCCGATTACAAGATAAAATTACACATAGCAACTGTCGCATCCACGAGGTTATCCTCGTTGTTATCAGCGAGTCTCAGTGATGGAATTATATCCGATTTTGAGTTTTCGGAGATGATTATCGTATACAACTGCGTTGGTATTAAAGGTACGAGTATCAATAATGTCGGAATTACTGCAGCAGATCGTGACGAACACAACCCCGCACAAAACCACGATGATCTCGGTAAGTTCGATTAATCCTGAATTTAACATCAATTTTCCAACTGCAATTCGCGTGAATGAAATTGCACTAGCGCACTTACGAGTATACTATAGTTGGCCAAATATCAGATCAAAATCATTTAATGGTACACCAGCAAATAATTCGCTTGTATTTGCTGATAAAAATAAACCCGATGGAACAACTGACTGGGTTGTTGTTGGAATACCAACTGGCAGTTATGAGGTCGAACAAATCAATGATGAATTTGCTCGTAGAATAAAATCAATAACAGGAAAAGAAGCAAATATCAATTAATGTTCATGAGCCGACGCTGTCCTCGACGATTGAAATAAACTCGCCTGATTACGTCGTTGATATTTATCAATCTTCAATCAGATCCGTGCTAGGCTGGCCTGAAATAACACCACAAATACCTGCACAGATACCAGAACCAACTTGGGCTGATTTTACATCGACGAAGAGTTTTCATCATAATATTAAAATGAGTTTTTGGTGGAACATAGAAAAACGGGTATGGGATAAACGTGACCAATTTCGTGTCAATAATATTAGTGAATACTATTGGCTTTTACACAACGCTGATGACGGTAATAACCTGTATAATTCATTTTACGATATAAATATCAATATTGTCATTAATATCATAAATTCAGACCATAAAGAACAACTAGATAATTTACGTGTTCTTTTTCATGAATATTTGTCTGATTTGACATCTACGCGTGAAGAAATTATTAAACGAATAGAAATTTTAAATCATATAGCTGATACCATTGAATATTTTCATAACAGAATCATAAACCAGGTTTTTGAATCATCACGCGATTATAGAAGGTTTTTCGCAACCAAATACAAAATACCCGAAGCTGACATTGTAACGTTTAAGTTCCCTGATTATAATCCAAATGGATTAAGAGAATCTGTCAATGATGTCAATGATGAGTTCTTTCCTAAAATACTTGATGCATGGACAAAAATAACCCCACCAGCAACTGTTCTTAGATATAATAATGATCCACTCGGCGGCGGCAGACACGTATCTCCGGGAATCGTTAATATAACATCGACAATCGCGGTTAATCTAGTTTGTGACTTAATCGAAGGCAGTTATCAAATAGATCTTGGAAAATCAAATCAGACCCAACAAGGATACATCCTATACACGTTCACACCACAAGTTCCCCCTGGCGATTTGATCGTGCAAGTACCAACCAATCCTGTTTATCTACGCACACATAATCAGTATTTGTCACGACTAAATTTCAAACTCACAGACCACCTTAATCGCTTAATTGACCTGCGTGGAGAAGAGCTTGTGATAAATCTATATGTAAAGTCTTAGATTTCTGACTTTTATCATAATAATTTCTGACTTTTATCATAATGAGAGATCTTTGATCAGAAATATTTTATTTTATTTTATCAGAAATATTTTATTTTATTTTATCAGAAATATTTTTATTTTATTTTATTTTATCAGAAATATTTCAACATTTTTAGTCAAATTTGTTATTTTTTTCAACTATTTTAGTCGATTTGTCAAGGAAAATTTGTCAAATTACAGTTTTTCGTCAGGTCAAACCTCAAGCGGTTTTCTAATTGATTCATCGATAAATCTCGTTAAAATCCTCATTTTTTCGAAAATTAACAAAAATCGCATGAAAAATCTTATTTTTTGAGCTACTTTCACTGATTTTTAACGATTTATCGATAAATCAATTAGAGAACCGCTTGAGGTTTGACCTAACGAAAAACTGTAATTTGACAAATGTTGAAATATTCTATTTTTTCTGAAAATTTGATCATTTTACATGGTTCTAGCCCATCAAAATTACTATATTGATTGTTTTGCATGATTCTAAGTACCAACTAGCCCATCAAAATTACGAAATTGGTTGGTTTGCATGATTCTAAGTACCAACTAGCCCATCAAAATTACGAAATTGATTGGTTTGCATGATTCTAAGTACCAACTAGCCCATCAATCTCAGAATAAATATAATCTCAGAATAAATATAATTTCAGAAAAAATATAATCTCAGAATAAATATAATAAATATAATTTAAGAAAAAATATAATCTCAGAAAAAATATAATCTGAGAATAAATATAATTTCAGAATAATATTTCTGATCAATCTACACGTGGTCAGGCCAGTCATTTTCATCAGAATTATTACTTTGGATCGTTTCACCAACTAGGTTACTCGCTAACATAATTTTTCTTAATAGTCTTATGCGAGTACTAATTGTTTTCTTTTCCTCGTACTCGTGGGATAACAGCGATCTAATTCTTTCTACTGCGGCAGAGAGAGGAACGAATTCCTTCACCTGATTATCTTCTACGGTAGCTAGCGACTGAAACATTGCCGCCTGAATCCGTTTCATGAGCTTGTATTCAGATGATAGTGTGTGTATTCCTTGGTTTTTACGTTCTTGTAAAATCTCAAAATCAGAAACTATTTTTTCAGGATTTAGTTCATCGGATACATTAATTCCATCTTTTTCCAATTTTTTAATAGCAACTATTATATCATTGATATTTTCGTAGTTCATTATTTAGTATATATATTTAAAATAAAAAAAATATTTCCCCTATGAACATCTATTCGAGTCTTTTAGCAAGTTCAAAGGGAAGGGACATTATGAACTGTAAACCTCTATTCGAGTCTTTTAGCAGGTTTAAGTATGCAATGAATGACAATCTTAATTAAGGACAGTACAAACATATATTATGAAATGTAAACCTCTATTCGAGTATTTTAGCAGGTTTAAGTATGCAATGAATGACAATCTTAATTAAGGACAGTACAAACATATATTATGAAATGTAAACCTCTATTCGAGTCTTTTAGCAGGTTTAAGTATGCAATGTAATGTAATGTAATGAAATATATGTAATGAAATGAAATGAGATGAATGAATGAATGAGGCCATTTTCTCCGCTCAACAGAACACCCACCCTCCAAATAATCAACCCGTGGGTGACACAAAACACGTATCAGCTACTGGTGATATGTGGTTGGAAGGGTTCTGAGAGCAGAGAGGGGCTGGCGGAGCCCCAATTAATTATAAAAATCGCTAATATGCGTAACCACCCGACCAATTGTCAGTCATGGGATTCGATCCTGGACCGCGAGCGTCACAGTCCAATACGATACCGATTGAGCTATCAAATCAGTTAACAGTATGTTTTAGAAAATAATATGTAACTAATAATCATTGAAAAGGAACTAATTTCAAATATTTCTGTGTTAAAACAGCGGAATAGTTTCTACATTAAAATAACTATTTCTACATTAAAACAACAGTTTTTGAATATATCTGTATTAAAACAGCGGTTCCTAAACAGACTGTATATTCGAACCTGCGAAATCAATAACAGCGGTCCTAAGCGGTATGAATACAGCATGTTTCACCTACAGGTCGATTTGTGAATGCCGCATGTTATCACTACCTCAACGGTCAAATTACCTCATCTTCTCGTAACAGATCCGCTATGTTGTATGATGGGAAATATGTTTATATATTTAAAAACCATAAATATACTTCTACCAGTAATTAATTACGACGTAAATGGTTAAACTAACCAATTACGACCATAAAAATCGGAAATTTACGAAGAAAACTATATATTACAAAGTAATCTCCCTTTGGCATAATTAAAAATTCAGTAGTATAAGGGGGACATACTGCGACTCAAAATAATAAATATAATCTAAGGTAATGATGATAAATCTAAAGTAATTACTTGATAATGATGATAAATCTAAGGTAATAATGATAGTTTATCTCATTAACAATATTGAAAGGTGATTTTCTGCTTATATTTTTTTGAGAAAGTGGATCTGTATATATTTTCCGCGACATAACGTACTGATATCAAAGTATTTCGAAGCCTCGTTCATTGATTGAAATATAATTTCTTTACCGGTTTCTGTATTTGTAGACTTTACCGCCCTTCTTGCAATTGTTTTACATCTTCCAGTATTACCATGTGTTAAGTTCTCGCTCTGTGTAACAGCTCGAAGATTGGATAAATTATTATCAATTTTCACCCCATTGATATGATCGATTACAAGACCGTCTTTGATCAACCCCTTGTGACACTCGAAAATAAATCTATGACATAGATAAGTTTTCTTTCCAACAGAAAACAATAGATAACCCAAATTATTAATATAACCAACTGGTACTTTTCTTCTGACACTGTCTTATCATACCATTAATATTTGATTCGTAGTTTCTTATTGTAGGATGTTAGACAAATTCATTTTGCTCCATATACAATAATATTATTTGTTTAAATCAATGTTTGTCTGAAAACTTAGTTAGATAATCCTCCACGGATTTTATAGCATTTTCACTATTATTATATTTTTGTCATAATATCTTTTAAGCTCTCTGTATCGTTTACCACCACACTTTCCACATAATTCTGTTTTTCCTCGCACTCCAGCGCCACATCGCAGACATGGTATTGGTCCTAAGCTTCCACGGTAAACGTTTTGCATGTGTTGTCCGCAGAATTCTTTTTTACAGGATTTATTACAAAGAGTCAATGAACCAACCATGAGCCATCTGCATTGAGACATTGTATACATAATATTTTAATTTAAATACTTGTCTGAAATATAATATGAACGAATTCGATAGATTATCCCGAATAAAGCCCTTGAGCGGAGATAAATTCAACCTCGACAGAATATCTCCTGACGTGCCGATACGAGATTTGGTTGATCCAAAAAACAAGGGTTTGATCACGAAAATTCACGACGCCAAGAAAGAATTTCACACAGATGGTGCATCTCATGTCTGGTCAACGTTTAAGATTATACGCAACAAAAATATAATTAACGCTATGATGAACGACAAACGAGCAGCAATTATCATTAACTATCTTGATAATCGCAAGTATCTTTTCAGAATGTGTTGACAGAAACAGATGATTGGATTATCCGTGACAAATATGATCCTGTCCACGGTAATAAAAAAACTGTCGTACTAAGTAGAGATTCCAAACCAGGTCTATTGACTGGCATTGACAAACCGTATTATGAACGAGCATATCCTGTGGCCGCGGTTATTTATGGAATCTATGTGATAAATGAAAAACCCAGCGTTGATAAACTAGCGCCGATGAAATTTTCAAAAATAAATTGTGTGGCTGAACGAGTAACAGAACATTTTACCGTTTCGACTCGTGGAAACGGTCTAACGGATAAAAGACGTAAAATAATAAACACGTGGGGAGAAATGGTCTAAGATACCGGTGCGTCTATCAAAGATGTCGCTGAGTTAGGAAAAAGATTAAAATTTCCATTAACCGTAGCGACGATAACAGGAGAGATTTTGTATGAATCAAAATATAGATCAAAAGGAGCTTCGATTGAAATTGTTGATCATAACGTACACGCGTGGACAAACGCAGTAACAATATTTCCACGAGATAGAACTGTTAAATGTTATCCCGGAGACATGTTTGATTTTATTATCGAAATAAGTAAAAACGATCCTGTGTCAGTATGGTTATTTCAGTCTTGCGTGGAAGAAAAAAATCAATTTGATCAGTTTGTGAGACCAAATGGCGTTATTTATCGAACAAATCTTCTTCACGAGAAAATGAAAAATCTTGCACTGCAATATACTGATGATACTGACGAACTATTGAGCAACTGTTTCACTGTTCCGTCAGTTGCGGCTCATTTTGCTAGAAAGAAAAATTCGTGGAAACCAACTCGGTTTGATTTTCTCAATGACATAGTATCCAGTTGTGTCGAATATGGACACGGCGGACTATGGAATACTAAATACAATCACAGAGATGTTATTTCAGTTGATATGGTTGCATGTTATCCCGGAAATTTTCTTGGATACGGAGATTGTTCTGTGTATTTTGAGCGATTCGGTCATCCGACGCACGAAATGACGCGAGTATCGAAAAATGGACCATTACCGGATTTTGACCTAACTGGATTTGCTCGTATCGAGTCATTCGAAATGTCTAAAGGACTTGATCCAATTTGTTATGTTTGGTTTGGAAAACATTTTTCAGAAAAAATGTGGACACCAACAGTACTATTACGGTATATGCTTGATTGTACGATGTTAATATCGCTGACGATCAGCGAAGCAATTATATCATATCGAAAACAAACCGAGGTTTGGTTACCACATTCGGACGAAACCGATTCGAAGGATCTTGGTAGAAAAATAATTGGCAAATTTACCCAAGGAGCAGCATATGATCACAGACGACATTGTACAAGATTGATCATGGACGATGCTGAGTTAGATTTTATAATCGCTGATACAACGAACAAGAACACGTTTATAGTCGAGAAACAGCTTTCTTGTCAAATGGAAATAAACTAGGTACCATTGTGAGCTACATGGACGGTGAGTCACCTCAGTATACTCATTTAAGATCATCGATGCTCGCGTATGTTTCAATAAATCTGTTATCGATGATAAATAAGGTTTCTACGCATGCCGTCAGAGTTGCTACTGATTCGTTTTATATAAGTAAAAAACATTCAATACTGTTAGAAGGATTAAACATAGGCACTTATGCTTCGTGGGGTTCGTGGAGAATAAAAAATGAATATATGCTCGATTATTCCGAATCCGCTGATGTTGCGGTTAAAGATATTTACTGTAAAAAAATATCAAACGTTGACAACTTCGTTGTTACCATCGGTTATACGATCCAATAACTAGACACAAAACGGTTTATCTAAATGGACCTGGCGGTTCTGGTAAAACTACTCGAGCTATCGAACTATTTCAGAATTCAGATATGATTGTGCTAACACCTACACATAGACTCGCGCGAGAGATGAAACAACGCGGTGTTAATTCCTGTACTTATCACAGCTTTTTCCGGTGGAAGGGTGATACATGGACATCTTTAAGGATGGGCGAGAAGTACATTCCAAGGATTATAATATGGGATGAAATATGCACTGTACCGCTAGAAATACTAAAAACATTTCTTGATTGGTTGTTAACAAGAAATACCGCCGTGATAATGTGCGGCGATCGCGCTCAACCACCACCTGTAGCTGGACCATCTCCACATGGATGGCTGAAAAATTTCGTTGACCACGCTGAAGAAATATCTAATGATCACAGAGCACTTGATGCAACGTTGAAGGAATTTAAAAAATTAATCAGACTACAACCGAATAAAATACAGTGTGAAGTAATGCGCGAGATAATTTCAGAAACACCCATGAAAGACTTTTTGCGCGCGTGGCGACCAAACGATTTGATAGTTGCAAGTAGAAAGATAGTTCGTGATACACTTCAACGGGAGTTATTTCAGTTACAACGAGAAAAGTTTCCAACGTTCCCAGTTCCGTTATGTTATCGACCAGCAGATACGCGGCGGCAAAATAATGACGTTGATATACCAGGACCCTTGACTCACTCAAGGAGGAAAAAGAATCTTGTATTGAATGATATTGTTGCAGTTGATGTTGATGTTGTTGAAGATGCTCTACGTGCTGATAAATCCCCGTGGACGCTTGGATACGCAATGACAATTCATTCATCTCAGGGATTAACTATTACTGATACAGTTGTTTGGATCGTTGATGATCGTATCGAATGGTCCAACTTGGTTTATCTTGCAGTGTCTCGAGTTAGAAAAATATCTCAATTGAGACGAATCGTCATGGACTCGTCAATCAATGATGACCTCGATCATCGAGGCTTTGACGAATGTCAAAGCGATATAATAAGACAAAATTATCTGGTTATAAACAGTGTGATAAAAAAAAATAATCGAGAATTTGATCTTGATGTTGATTTTATTAATGCGCTGAAACAACAACAGAATAATCATTGTGCAAGTTGTAATTGTATAATGCTATGGCGGTATCTGAAAAATGATCCAAGACAATTTACCGTAGATAGAAAAAATAACAATCTTGGTCATACACGAGAAAATATCATGTTGACCTGTCTTGAATGTAATCGACGTCGTGGTGCTAGTTAAGTGATTTGGGTGGTAATTGTGTGTCCTTAGGAATTACTTGTAATTGTTCACGTACAAATCCACGTTGAGGAGCAGCCGAATCCAGTCTGTAGATTGTGGGTCTACCTGAGGATCTTGTCACGGTGAATATCTTATGTGTGGTAACACTCCAAATAGGATCAGTCGCTCTTTTTTTACCGCCTTCAAGTTCACCGGGCTCGTATAAATACCTAACAGTGATATTACCTAATAATGGTTGTGCTGAAAAATCACGTTGTTGTGTAGGCATATTCTTTTTTGTAATTGCATTAATAGGTTTCATGTTGGTCGTTCGAGTAATCTCATTATTTAACGCTGCTATCACATTTGGTAATCTTGAAACCCATTCGCGAGATCTTTTATCTTGAATAAATTCCTTCGCGTATTGATATCCAAATAACCGCTCAGCAAGTGTTCGATTAAATCTTTCAACAATTGCCTGATCACGATGAATTGCAGTATGTCCTCGTCGTATTTTAGTATTATGTTGTTTCATCAACGATGATACTGGACCAAGAAATTCCTTGCCAGGATCAACTTTTAACAGCTGTGGCCATCGTAGACCATCTCGTTGATAAATTCGTTTAAAAGCATCGGCTACCTCAGTTGCTGTTTTAGTCGTTAACGGTTCTGCATCTTTATATCTACTTGCAACGTCAATGACAGTTAGCGCGTATTTGTACGTTTTTCTACGTACAGTATCATGTGGTAGAAATAATATATCAGCTTGATGAACTTCATTAGGAACTCAAACATCGAAATACGCGTACTGAATTTGCTTAGGACGTGGTAGATAAATTTCCATATTGCCTGTTTGGATAACCACGCTTTAGCAGCATAATGTTTAACCGTTGCTGCATCAGCGAGTTTACTAATTGCTGCTTTACCCTTCCAGTATCCAATTGGTGAATAATAAATCGATTCCATTTATATATTACCAGCCAATAGTGCTAATTTACCTTTCATCGCGGATCTTACTAACCAATTAGCTAATTTTTCTTTGATATTTTTATTTTTTATAACATTTAACGCATGAATTAATTTCACATCTGCAATATGCCTATGTTGTAGATCATTGCTTTTATATGCGACATCATGTTCATGACAAGCTCGATCAATAGCGTTTATTGGTTCCTCGCCTGGTTTTGGTTGATCCTGATTATCAACCCTGATATCAAGTCGAGTACCAGGACCGCAATAATTATATCCTGGTAGATGTTTTTCTCCTGCGTATTTAGCCCACGGAGTACCTGGAAACTTTGACATTAAATTAGCAATATCACCACCGCGCTTATTAGGTAAAAACGAAAATTTCTTTCTACCGCACACAGAACATTTTCCACCATACGCTATTTTTTTATTTTTTGTTATAACCGTAGCTAAATCAGTGGTTGGAGTTTTAACTTTACAGCGTAAACAATATAAATCCATAGATATTTTATACAGCATGGATATAATTGATTTTTCAGCGACAAGAAAACGAGAACCCATCAAGCACCATCCTGCGTTACCAAATTCCATCAGAATGATAATAATAGGACCATCTGGATGTGGAAAGACACAGTTGTTACTCAATCTTATAATGAGATGGTTAAAATGGGATAAATTGTATTTGGTAGCCCCGTCAGTTGATGATCAACGATGTTATAATGTACTTAAGGATTTTAATGAAAACGCTAACGACGTTATCGAGTTTATAACCGATATTAATGAAGCACCATCGGTTGATTCCATAGACGGATTTATTAATAATTTAGTTGTATACAACGATGTGATGCTGGACAAACAATCAAACCCAGCTAGGATTTTTTCCCGTGGTAGACATAAAAATACCGATGTTATTTATGTTACTCAACGATACACACAAATACCAAAAGTGATCAGAGATAACTGTAATATTTCAGTTGTGTTTAATGGCGTAGACACACATCCGTTGCGAAATATTCATCAAACCTGGTGCAGCGGTGACATGGACATAATTAAATTCAGAAACTTCTTTTCACGAGCGCAAACTACTCCGCACGGATTTATAACAATAAATTTGCACGATCCTAGAACAAGATATCGTATTGGACTTGATAACATATTTGGATAGATTAATAGCAGCAGAGGGGCTGATGACCTCAGTTAAGGCGTAATTATGTAAAGCGCGTGTAGAAAAAAATCACCATTGAAAATTTTCTCAGTAAAGTGTCGACGCTTTTTATTTTTCGATCATTCGTAGGAAGGCTTATTTTCGACATTTCGACGCTTTTCAGACAAAGGTCTCTTCAGCCCCTCTGCTGCTGCTGTGTGTGTGTCTGTGTGTGTGTGTGTGAGTGAGGTAACATAGGTCAATCACAGTTACGTACCAAAGGTATCCATCGACTCTAATGACAGCGAATCTACCCATAAACCCGCATTCTTGCGAGACAAGAGACTTCATCAAAGAGCAGAGAATTCAAACTTTGCCACATCCTCAATACAGACCTAATTGGGAAACTGTGTAAAGGTGCAAGGAAAGTATTTTGAGAGGATGCAATTACGTACTGTTCGCTAATAAATACTTTTGTTGTACAGCAACATTCAGAACGTTTTAATACTCCTTGGAGCTGAAGGAATTATAAAGCTTGTAGGCATTCCTACAACTCCTATATTCCTTTATCAACCAATATGCCACGCCAACTCCCGCCAGCGAAGATATCTCGAGATCTACCACTGCTGGCAATGTTTTGGGTTTGGATTATAAAATTGCACTCATTTCTTTATCTTCGTTTATTTAGTTTCGACTATTTACTTATTTTATCTTGTAGGAGTTTTGTGCTGAAAGGTGATCGCTTGTAACATTTTTGATGGCACTGGATTGCACAGCATTTATATTTCTCAGAAACCAGGTTACCTTTGCCAGTCTCTTTAAAATCATGCCGTAACTGAATGTAAGAGCTAAATTAAATGGTTAACTAAATTATAATTATCTTAGTTCTTGTATTCATTTATTACCACGGACAATTACAGTGAAATGTTTGATCATTACTGGAACTGGATTTAGTTTACAATCTACTGGGTTCTAGTTTTAAACCAGGTTCATTCAATCTGACTATTAGTATAAAGTATTACTACGTATAACAAAACCATATTTACTAGTCACTAAAACATCAATTGTTTTTAAAAAACAATTGTCCCTCCGCCTAATTACATAATTCACAATGGATCTTATTGGAGCTTATTTCGGTCAGCGTGGCAAGAGTAGAAAAAACGATTTAGTTTTTTCATATATTAATCATTCGGCTTTGTGAAACTTTCAAAAGCATTTTGTTTTCTTTTTTTTTTCCTTGTTCAGCTCTTGATTGATCTTTCTTCTTTTGTGAAGTTACTCTGATGTGTATCAACCCTACAAATTTCTTCATTTTTATTTTCACCATCTCTCCGTTTATTCTGCAACAAAATTAATGCTTGACATAATATAGTTCTCATCTACTTAACAATTACTAAACACAATATTTGAAATAAATAACTTTTTCTATTTCAACGAAATTTAACCTAATTTTAAAATTTGAGGTATATCTTACTGTGATAATATCAACAACTGATGTCGTACAAAGTTCATTCAAGGCAAAAGATGCACAAATAAATGGAATGAAAGAAGTGTCCAAATTGTAACGTTGCAAAAATAGTAAATGATATTTCAATATACAATCAGCTAATGCAAAATCTTGACAAAGATAATCCTTGGAAGACAACTGCATAAAAACGGTAAAGAGAGAACAAAAATAAAAGGTCACAGAAAACTAAATACATAAAACAAACGTATCATGACGAAAGTTTCATATTGATTCACTTGACGCGAGTTAGAAATTTTATCTAAACTAAAACCGATACAAAGCTGAATATACTCTATGGACTTTGACCGTAGATGGCTTTACTTTGTCTAGCAAGAAGATATGAGTGAAGATGAACCATACTTGGATCATGACAAGCCACGTGCATCCCTTTGCATAGAGGTGTTTTTAGTTAGATACAATAGACATGGAATTCCGTTAAAACATGTCTAAATATGATAAAATGTATCCTTAAGAAGACATGTGAGACCACATAAAAGGTATAATGTTTCAAAAATAATAATGTTATTATTTAGATGATTTTGAATATGTTTTAATTACGTGTGATACAATGTTATACCAGCAATGATAGTAGTGTTGTATCCAGAATAGAAAACATAGACCACAAAATATATAGTAAACACATTTTCTGCTGGACCTTCTTTTCTTTATTGGAAATTGTTACACTTTAATGTTTTTATGCTAGCAGACAATACAGATAAAGATAACCGTAACGTGAATGAGAGAAACCTAGTAAAATACCTTGTTCAATTGAATGTCATGTACTTATAGTTTAATTCCATCTGTAAAACGTCTAAATCATCAATGAGTTATGTACACACGAGACTAGTAACCATAGTGATGAGAAAAACTGTTCAGACGATATTATAGCTGATATAGAACAAATAGTTATTATGTTTGTTTGATTTTGTTATATCTGATAATCAGCATTTTAAACAAAGTCTATGGAAATGTCATTTTTTAAAATGCATTAATGCATGATTCTCACCTTTTCTAGTCGTTGAACGATCGTATTACTCCTTCCGTAATCGACACATTGCATTTGTTTAGCATCGTTATCTTATATCTGTTATAACAATTTATTATCACCTGCTTCGAGAGCACACGATACTTAATTCCTTTCATAAGTACAAGAAAGCACTAAAATATTAAAAACAAAATGGCTAAAACAATTCTCCCTATATCTGAGAGTAAAGAAACTATCCTTGACGTGTGCTTCTCTGTTGAGTAAACTATATATACGGTGTGTACTCACTTGTTTGTCAAGTCCATCTACAAACATAATAAATCCTGATCTGCCAGCACGTTATCTGGGTCTGCGGAATTTGAAACTGTGCTCGACGTATACTTAGATTATAATGATATATGGCCGATTATTTCACTTAAAGAATCTTATATATTCTGTACTCAAACCTAATGCTATAATATCAATATCTTGCACAAATTAATTCGATGTTAAAAACTTAAATAGTATTGACCAAGATTCAAATGTAGTCATCAGTGCACGATTAATGGTTTTATGTCGAAGGAATGTCAGTGTTATTTGTATGCTTACTCTCCGCTTAGCAGTGTGTTTCAGTATAGAGCATATTTGAAAAACAAGACTACATAAATACTGTGTATTATTAACTGATATAACATTACTCACTGCAGAGGGGATTTCCAGACACCGATAAAAATAACCCAGGTGATAGGAATTTTTGTTGTGCAATTCTATGGAATTCCCACGTATAAATAAACCCAGTCCATGACAAAAGCGCAGTGATAGCTGCTTCCTGACTAAACTTGTGACAATATTCACAAAACACTACTAGAATAAGGAGCAAAGTGTTAAACGCTACGGAGAAGACATTATAAAGAAGGTAAGTGCAAGTTTTATAATGATCTACTCTTTTACAAATTCGCAACCACCGATCTGTCCACATTAATAACTTACTTTGATTCAGTTTATCTCCAATACAATCGAGAAAAATTCATACATGTAAATAATGTATAGGTTAATCATGATATGTTACAACTGATACGGTCTGGAGTTTATTTCTCAGTGCTTTACGAGCCAGACATGTGACGAAAAGGGCGGGGTTCGCCCGCTGTGTTGTGTTTCTGGGCAAGGCACTTTACTCAGCACGATATAACCTTTCGTGTGTTGACCTGCCTTCATAACCCAATCAATGAAACAGTCAAGCACTTCCGACAAATACGGATATATATAAAGAAAGGATAAATAAAGAAATATTTAACTTAAAGACAAAAGAGTTTGATGATAAGTATGAATGCTTTAACCCTCTTTATTTAACCTCGGCATGTACAATGACCAATATAGTCGATTACTTGTCGGCCAATACGTTTGGCTCACAGCCGATTTAGTTTTCCGGGTATGCTATTTTCGTTTTTCGTATTTATTCTTTGAAGAATGACTTTCAGAATAGTAAATGCATTAGTGGATTGGGTATGCTAAGCATTCAGGACATTTGCATGCATACATACATACATACATACATACATACATACATACATACATACATACATACCTGATTACAATATAAATAGTATTATCGCCCTAAAAAAGAAAACGTAGTCAACACCGTGCGATTTGTGGATTGAATTGAACGAATGTCAACGCTGTTTGTATAAATATCCTATATGAGATTTAAATGCAATATATCTACACGGAAAAAAATTCCATAACAAGACAATCTACGTGTTTGTTTTCTTCTCATAAATATATAATAAATTCACCTAGCTATGACTCAGTGCATATTGGATTTCCAACTTCGATAACAATAGCTCAGGTGTTTGGACTTTTTTATTGTGAAATACCATGGGATTTCCATGCAAATATAAATAGGTTGATGATGTCAAAGCAGTGATAAGAAGAGATTTGTTCACGTGTTAGCGCTTTCTTGAGAGAGCTGCAACAATATTAACGAAATACTATTAGAATAAGGGATAACTCCCTAAGTACTTAGAAAAGTACATTATAAATAACACGTAAGTATATATTTTACGCTTGAGTTCCACTTTAAAAAATTACAGTCATCTATATGTTTAGGTTAATTTGCTATTTTGATTCAGTTTATCTCCAATATGAGCGGGAAAAAATGCCATTCATGTAAATATTGTATAGGTTAATCATGATAAATTGCACTTGTATGCACTTTGAAACTTACTTCTCAGTGTGAGGGCTAGGGTTCGAATCCTGCACCACTAGAAGAGCGATAGTTTTCATTCTATACAGAATAGGCCGTGTCGTTGTGTTCCTGGGAAAGGAACTGTACTCATCACGATAGATGCTTCCAGATGTTGGTGTGCCGTCAAAAACCACTAAAATAGTTACCACCTGACTACCGATCAAATTCAACACTTAGTAAGCAGTTAGTGAAATTCAACATTGTGTGTGTGTCAACGCTTATGATTTGGTTCTTTAACATAGCTGTAAACAATGTAAACAATGCATATCTATATTTTCTGTAATAGCTTTGTTTAATTTTCGTAATTTTTATTGAAGTTTGTAAAATGCATAGGATATTTATTGCTATAATTTGGCTCTGTTGAAACCACAAATTAAGTAGGATCAATAGATGAATGTTTCCTGAATGATTATGTGGATTCGCATTGGTTGCTTGAGGTCTTGTGAATATAGTTAATTTATCGAAAATCAATAGTGTATGTTGTCACATTTGGTCTATTGTGAACTACACTTGCAACATACGCTGTATATAAGGTGAACATCAACTTCATTCAGATTTATGGAGTCATTAGCTTCCTTTGTGTTCTTGATGTCAGTCTCCGGTCGTATTTTATGTCGTACATAACTATTTTTCGAGAGGAAAAAACATTTCTTTGCATTGTTCAGTGGTGATAGAAAGTGCTCATTACTTGGACTCTAACATTATTCTAGAACAAATTATTCGTAACAATAGTGATGTCTAGAAATTTGGCATTGTGCCGCAGACATGTAGCATAAGGTCACACCGAGTCACATGACCGTGCCGCCAAGCCGATCAATCCTTAACTATGGAATGTGCACATACATATGTATTCAATAACTTATCGGCTAAATTTTTGGCTCACAGACATTTAGTTTTCTGAGTAAACGTTACATTGATTTCTAGCACTCTTCCATAGAAAGGATGACTTTAAAATAGTAAATGCTTGAGTGGAATTAGGTTGCATCGCGTTTAGTATATTTACAAAACTGAACTACACTCTTAAACTGTCTTTAACACGTTTATACTACAGTCGTTGATTCTAACAGTTCATAACAGTCTTTGACTCCAAAATTTCATAACAGTCTTTGAGTCCAAAAGTTCACAACAGTCTTTGACTCCAAAAGTTCACAACAGTTTTTGACTCCAAACGTTCACAACAGTCTTTGACTCCAAACGTTCACAACAGTCTTCGACTCCAAACGTTCACAACAGTCTTTGACCCGATTACATTTATATCCCTCAAAGTCTGATTCTTTTTCCCGTTGCTTTGGATGCAAAATAAAGATGATAAAATAGAATTCAAAAGATTTAACAAACTTTCTTTATCTTTCAGATGGCCTTGGATAACGTTAGAATCATTAACATTCAGGGTGCTGGTAAAAACTACACTCGGTATGACAGAGACAGTCGCTTCAGCTTTATAGAGAGGCTTGTCCACCATCATCAGCCAACTGTATTGCTTCTAGATGATCCGTATGACGGTGATTCTTTTAAGTCTGCCTTCTTCCGGAAGTATGAGAAGGTACAGTCGAACATGAATGAGAATATCGTCATGCTATACGACAACGATAGAGTCAGTGTCCAAAAACAAAGGGACTTAAAACCTACCTTTCAATGTAAGTATTATACCATGGAAGAAAGCAACTTTACACAAGGAAAAATCCTCAAAATGCTCAATAACTAATGCTTTAAGTTTACATAAAAGGAACCAAATTAAAGTAACTTTTATTAGATACAAGTTATTTAGTAAGGTTAGTTTTTAATCGTAAATATACAGTATACAATAACCGTGAATTGTAATGTTAAGCTGCTGTCAAAGCTTCCAGGAGATGGTTATAATTGTCTTCTTACTAGATAAGATCCAGTTATTGTTGTTTAAATAGCAGCGTCTTCGACAAACAAAATGCATTAAAGTCAGAAGAGTAAAATATGGATGACGAACTTGTCACTATTTTAAATCTTAGAATGGTCAGTTGTTTTGTTCGCATCAATATCAAACGGCTGAATAACGGGAAATTCTGGAAATAGCTTTACAATAGATGAGCCGGTACTACATATTATACCGATGATACTGAAAAAACTTACATTAAAATTCATAACAAACAAATATAATAGCTATTTATATTTATTACATTTCTTATCATTTTAGATTTGAATCCTGATAACATAGTCATTCCTGTCGTTGAGATTCTGTCTCCGCAACCGATGCAGACGGTACTAAACCGCTTTGCTTGCGTCACCTGGTCTGAGGAAACCATATATGAGGAGGAAAACCGACGGAACGCGTGGATGGAGGAATTAATTTCATACTCTCAGAATATTGCTTTGACAAGAAATCTCCCAGTCTTGATGGGAGGCGACTTTAAGTTTCCAATTCAAGAGCTTAAGAAACTGGTGAACTCCCGTAATAAGACTGTCTTTTCTGAGCTGCGTGAAATAACACAACCTATGTTTGAAGAAATTGGCATCGGGCTTGCGTCACAAGTTGACTACCAACTAGGTCGTCAGAAGCGACTTCTAACCATGAAAGTGCACGAGGTGCAAGGTACCATATCCAGAAACGATTGTTTTGTTGCCTCCCAAGAAATGAGGTTACGTGATCCAAGTTTCATCAACATTGAAGAGTTATGGAGTACTGCGATCTATATGTATGGAGAAAAAGAGTGCCAGGGTGGTGGGCCAGGAAAGGCTCCTAACCAAACAAACATGAATGGTCATTGTCACCAAGAGAGGCCGACACAATTTCGTCCCACCAAGATAGATAGCTACGTTCCATCCAGACCCCCAAAGCACCATGGCGGCTAATCAATCAGCATGCACAACATTTTCAGATCTAGAGAAAATACAATTCTTCACTTGTGCTTGGTCATTCGGCCTATCAGTGTTACATACGGTTTAACATTATACTAGTGACGTCAAGTTGCAATCTCTTACATGATACCAGCATTCATATGTATCATCAAACTCTTTTGTCTTTAAGTTAAATATTTCTTTATTTATCCTTTCTTTTAACTGTTTGTAATGCTGACGTTTATTTGAGATGACATCAGTCTGTGCAATGACTGTTAACCTAAATGTTAGTTGTTATTAAATTGGTAATTCATTAAATCTCTTGTATTGTATTTTTTATATTGTGTACTATCTTACCATATAGTCTTTCTTAGCAGTGATTTTAGTCACGGAAGTGTTATTGAGAAGATTGATACATTTATTTAATATAATCATTAGGCAGAGCTGCGGTGCTTTGACATTCGTTTAAAGACTGTTTGGATATAGTTGTACTGAACCACTGTGAATTCATTCGAAAACATTCGAATTAATAGCTGAGGTGGAAATACCTTAAATTGATTTTAAAGACGTGTGATTATATCAGTCATATCTTCCGTACTATTGACACATCTGTACATTTGTAACATTCGGAATATTAGGACAGTAATTTCTTCCGTACTGTTGACACATCTGTACATTTGTAACATCATTCGGAATATTAGGACAGTCATATCTTCCGTACTATTGACACATCTGTACATTTGTAACATCATTCGGACTATTAGGACAATAATTTCTTATGTACTGTTGACACATCTGTACATTTGTAACATCATTCGGACTATTAGGAACTATTGGACGCATAGGATTTTAACAATTCGTTCAGCATATTGTAAGATATTTTTTATTTCTGTTACTTGGTATTTTAGGGGGAAAAAGATTTTTTCATATTATACAAAACCTATTGAATTTGCTCTTACTTGTCAGTTTGATATTCGTCACTTGAAAAATTGGGTGACTCGTTGCGGGATTTTTATTCTTTCGAATATTTCAGAGATTAGAATTTCTTGTGAAGTTTCAGATATATTAACTGCTTTTGAATATTTCGGAGATTGTAATTTCTTTCGGATACTTCAGACATTTGAATTTCATTTGAATATTTCCGAGTTTTTAACAGTTCAGAGATATTATAATAGGTTCTGAAATATAAGTCTCACTGTCTTTGAAATTTGCTTAGTCTCTAATATTTTAATTTCACTTATTTGGTTACTTCATCAAGCTGTCACCATGACACCTAAAGTAAAGAACTTTGTTGCAGGTCCTCCCCAGTAGGGGTTAGAGTCCTTTAGAAAGGAAGAGTTACTACAGTTTGCTTACCATTATGATATTTCTGAAGTGAAGGCTTCTTTAACGAAGCAAGCAATCAAGAACATCTTGATAGGTTATTTCATGAAAGGGTATTCCTGACAAAAGTGTTTTGGGAAATATTAGAAAGTCTCCATCTGATTCGGACAGGAAATTTGATAAGATTGCAGTTAAAACGGCCACACGGAAGTTGACATAAGAAAACTTCAGCAGAGGGTTGTGTAAATGCAAATGCTAAAAGAAAACAACACACAAGCAAATGTTAAAAGAAAGGTACGTAAAAGAAATACAAAGAAAAGAAACAGATGCAATGCAAATACAAATGCAAAACGATGAAAGAGAGATATAAAGACAAATGTGGAAAAATAATACTCTCTTATATGATACAAGCAACTATTAAAACTGTAAAATATCTTTTATTCCTCCTATTAATAGCATAAATTTCCTAGGCTATTTCTTGATGAATTATGTGGTGTTTCAATTCAAGAATTGTTTTAGTTAACGCCACAAATGGTCATTCGAAAGAGACACAAATTAATCTTGATAGGTTATTTCATGAAAGGGTATTCCTGAAAAAAGTGTTTTGGGTAAGATTAGAAAGTCTCCATCTGGTTCGGACAGGAAATTTAAGGAAATTGCAGTTAAAACGGCCACACAGAAGTTGACATAAGAAAATTTCAGCAGTAGGTTGTACAAATGCAAATGCAAAAAGCGAATTAAACGTTAGAGATGTAAATGCCAAAAAAAAAAACACACAAAGCAAATGCTAAAATAAAGGGACCTAAGAGAAATACAAATGCAAAAAGAAATAGATGCAATGCAAATACAAATGTAAAACGATGAAAAAGAGAGATAAAGACAAATACAGAGGAGACAGAAATGCAAATACAATTTAAATTAAAAGAATTAGAACATGCCAGTTGATCTCGTGCATCTCGTGCATATACTAGTTCGGGTGATGATTATGCCTATAATATTAGCTTGGTACCCGCTTTTCAAAAAAAGAGGTTGATAAATATTTCTTAAATTTGCTAAAATTGCGGAAAATTCTAAATGGCCTAGATAGCATTGGACTGTATAATTACAAAGTATACTTAAACATCAGACGACTTATTTTGATTGAAGAGTGCAAGAATTGTGACACCAGAAACTTCTTGATGAGAAACAATGACATTTTAGAGAAGGTAGCTAGTATAGCTGATGACTATTGTTTGACTCACAATGTGTAATTTGTAAATAAATCTTCCTCTCAACAGGTTTTGTTTAAACAAAATTCAGTCTCATGAGAGTACTTCCAAACTGGTTCAACTATGAAGAATCAAATTTCTGACAAGATTGAACAGAAATCCTTATTTCTTCGCATAATCGCTTATTGTAAGAGGAAATTGAATGGCACTTGTGTGTGTGTGTGTGAGAGAGAGAGAGAGAGAGAGAGAGAGCTGGCTAATGTATTGTTTTCAAGTCACTGAAATGCACATTACAAATATTGATATCTTATTCATACGCTTCCGATTAATTACATGTGAAATTATAAGCTCGGCACTGAGGCAAAATGAAACCTTTTTCTGCAGCCATTATTTTCACCACTTTGCAATCCTTTCGCGCAAAAAAATTGACTGTTCCATTTTTAGAACGATCGGTTACTCACACTTTCATATGAAAACTTAAAAATAATATGTTAAAACTTTTAAACTGTTGATTTCTCTTAGTACAAACGACAACTCGCAATATATAAGCAAAAAAGACGGACTCTCGACATTGAAAAACATGTCCTACATATGAGTGATTGAGTAACGAAATTTATTTGGGTGTGGAAAAGAGTGAAGTCTAAGGATGAAAGTAAAATAATGCCTGTGCATACTAAAAACCTGATTTTCGTCAGCATGGGTAGTTTGGTTGTTTCGGGTAAATACTCAATGACAAGCATAAGAATTGATATCTTTGTTTGAAATGAAGGTAGATGATTATAATGCAAACGGCAAATAATTACTATTTACTCCCAAAACCAATAAGGGGAAGATACAATGCTTAGCTGCACAGAATTACCCGGCATGAAGCTATATATAAATACATACTTACGAAAGCAAAAAGTTACAAACGGTCAGGTAGAAGGCAACGTTCCCTCTAAGCTGGGCGCGCGCGCGGTCGCGCAGCTGCTCATACATACCCGTGCAGCTGAATTGTTCTCCACACAGGAGATCAAAACTACCAAATATTCAATTCAACATTAAGGCTAAAATCAGTGTAATGCTTGCACAATGCAGCGCGCATAGCGCGCACGTGTACCATTTGCTTAGATGGAACGTTGGAAGAGAGGTGTTTTGCCACAGCTAGTACATCAATTTGTTTTAATATAAATATTATTTATTAAAACAACAATAAAATGCAATCATCTATATTTGATTAGTGTTTTATAGCAGAGGAATGTCAATATTATTTTTAAGCATAACTCATGGGCTTAGAAGGAATGTCAATATTATTTTGTGGACTTACCTCATGGGCTTAGAAGGAATGTCAATATTATTTTGTAAACTTACCTCATGTGCTTAGAGCCTTAGAAGGAATGTTAATATTATTTTGAAAACTTACCTCATGGGCTTAGAAGGAATTTCAATACTTTTTTGTACACTTACTTCATGGGCTTAGAAGGAATGTCAATATTATTTTATAAACTTACTTCATGTGCTTAGAGCCTTAGAAGGAATGGTAATATTATTTTGTAAACTTACCTCATGGGCTTAGAAGGAATGTCAATACTTTTTTGTAGACTTACCTCATGGGCTTAGAAGGAATGTCAATATTATTTTGTAAACTTACCTCATGGACTTATAAGGTATGTCAATATTATTTTGTAAACTTACCTCATGGGCTTAGAAGGAATGTCAATACTTTTTTGTAGACTTACCTCATGGGCTTAGAAGGAATGTCAATATTATTTTGTAAACTTACCTCATGGACTTATAAGGTATGTCAATATTATTTTGTAAACTTACCTCATGGGCTTATGAGAAATGTCAATATTATTTTGTAGACCTACCCCATGGGATTAGAAGATATATATAGAACATATCCTTACACCTTGAATATTTACTTACTATTTTCTTCATGAATATATAATGACTCAGTGCACATGTGATTTTTATACTCCGAGAAACCCTTAGGTGTTCGGAAGTTTCGTTGCGCATTTCACTGGAATCCCCAAGTTGTTGTTGTGTTGTTGTTGTAGGGTTTAACGTCATTTTTCAGCACAAGCAAGGCTAGTATATTTTTGGTGGAGGAAGAACCCGGGAAAACCCCGGAAAGAACCACCGACCCACGAGAAGCGACTGGAAAGCTTTCTCATATACCATCATAGGCCGAACTCGGGAATTCCCATGTACATAAATAAACTCGGTCCATGATAAAAGAGCAAAGATAACAAAGCCTTTGTTCACACGTTGACGCTTCCTAGCGAGAGCTGGAACAATATTCACAAAACGTTATTAGTAGAATAAATAACGTGCTAAATACCAAGAAAATGCATAATAACCAAAGGTAATTAAAAGTATAATGATGATTTACACTGTTATAAATTTTCAGCCATCAATCTGTTACGATTAACGATTTATTTTGTTTCAGTTTATCTGCAATATGAGCTAGAAGAATGTCATACATGTAAATATTGTATCGGTTAATCCTGATAATTTACAACAGTGTGGAGTTATCCCGTTGTGTTGTGATAGTGGGCAAGGCACTTTACTCAGCACGAAATAACCTTCCATGTGTTGATGTGCCTTCGAACACCACACCACTCCATCAGACAGTCATCTGCTTCTGACCGACATGGAAGTACGTCAGTACGTAGTGAGTGAAATTAAACACTGATCTTGATCTTACAATGTCGGAACAAATGAGAAAATGCAAAATACGTTTTACATACTTTTTATAGTCGGTATACCCTCATAATGTCGCATTATTTAAGTTTCACCCAGGCAGTCGACCAAACTATCAAAGAATTTTGTAAAGATATTATTCGGTGTAATAGCTAATGGATCATCTTATCCAGATTATCTGTTTCTATCCTAGTCACAGCTATACTAAGCATATGCGAGGTATGTATCGATGTCATGTACACAGATCTATGCGGCATATAACGTACGGTCCAAAAGCTTTGGTTCACGGTCAATAAATTAGTTTTCCGAGTATCCTACTTTCATTTCTTGTACCTTCCCTAGAAAGGATGATCTCAAAATAATAAATGTTTTAGCGGATTTAGGATAATCAGCATTTAGAACATTTTTTTTAAAAAAATATTGCTCTTAGTTACTATTTACAAAGCTCACATGTTAAAAATTTTTTAATATATTGCATTACTCGCTTCATATTTGTTTTCTTCAAATTGCATATCAATTTCACAAATAACGGGAGCTGTCTTCTCTTGTGATTTATATTAGCTAATACCGCTAATCTGGAAATGTATAATATAATATATAATATAAATTGTTATTTTACTGAAGTATCACTTATTTGATGGAGATGTAACATAGTCAACTCAAATGAACAGGCGTATTATCGAATTTGTTGACTGCATCGAGGATAATTTACTGAGGATGTGTAATATTAGTCTCCTGTAAATAATTATCCAGTTAGTAGCTACGATGTCCGTCCGTCCGTTAACACTTTCTGTGTCTTATCCACGGACTGAAACAAATTGATGCTAGCCCATTACAGCACATACATACATACATACATACATACGCGCGCGCGCACGCACGCACACACACATATCTACCTACCTACGCACGCACACACGCACACACGTACATACATACATACATACATACATACATACATACATACATACATACATACATACATACATACGTACGTACGTACGTACATACATACACTGTATGGTCAGTGTTATGAATCAAAAGAATGGCAGTGTTATTTGTTTCCTTACTTGTCTGATTAAAAGGCAATATTTCTATAATGAATAGATTTACACAACAAAGCTACGTTAAAAATCATAATCACACACACACACACACACACACACACACAACAAATCATTCTTCTTATTTGCTTTTCAAAAATATATAATAAATTCACGTAGCTATTGTTCCGTGTAACTGTGATTTCCAGACTCCGATAATAAAAAAATTGCCCATGTGTTGGGAATTCGTGTTGTGCAAGTAAAGTTAAATTCGGTTGATGTCATACAAAACAATCCCAAGAAGGGCTTTTTTCACATGTTTACGCTTTGTGGAGAGAGCTGGAACAATATTCACGAAACACTAGTAAATTAAGAAATAATATGTTAAACACCGAGAAAACGACATAATAAACAGAAAGTATGTTGAAATATTTTGCTGAGGTAATATTTTTCTTATTCACAAAGCCCTACATATTAAGATTAATTTGATTGTTTTGATTCATTTTATCTCCAATATGATATATCAAAACGTTATACATCTAAATAACGTATGGCTCAATCGATGTAAGCAAGAATAGTATGTGATCTGCTGCTGCTTCTCACTGCCTAGCATGTCGTTCTTACGGCTAGTTGAGCCAGGGTTTGAAACTTGCACAAACTAGGCTGGGTCATTGTGATCTTGGGAAAACCCATGTATTGAGCACAATTTCAGCTTCCATATGATGGTGTGCCGTCAAACGTCACCCAAATATTCAACCTGCCAAAATCACTATGAGCTATGTGGCTTCACTGCCCCTAGGAAAAATGTTATCAAATGTACAGACCTAAACTACCATTTGTTTTAAATATCATTCAGTAGTCAACTTTGCTGTCTAAAATTTGTCTATCAAATATTGTATTACCTCTCAGTTCAACAATGATACAGCCCCGCCTCGATGCAGATGAAATACTACGTACCAACCTAATTTGCCATCCACCATATACATGGTCCATTTGCGGAAGTAGTATGATTGCATATCGACGTTTTAAAAAGAGAAAGTTAACTTTACAGAAAATAATGCAGCGTAACATGCATGCGTGAACTTGGCTTAACCTTAGAGGAAACAAGAAACACTCTCTAAAACACATATTATTAAATAACGTATGTGTACGAATCACCTTTTCTACTTTCTATATTAGAAAAGCACGCGAATAACGTGATGTTAAACAACCTAGTACTTATGTCTGCATAAATAGTTTTTAGATTTGCCTTCTTTATCAACCGTAAGAATATAAATTAAGATAAATTAGTCCTTTTTCACTTTTTAAAGCATTCATTCGAAAAAAATAAATCGAAAATGAAGATAATAACAGGACCTATCGTTGTTGCTGTCGTAACGCACAAATATCACAACGTAAACAAAAATAAAGATCAACCGTAATAAACTGTTCATTTTTTTTAAATCTATGCAAAGCATGTTATCATTTTCAAAATCATTCCGTTATTGAGTTTGGAGTATATTTGTAATCCTCTTTAATTATTTATATATACCTTGATTTCTGTATTAGGAATCCGGAATTACTAAACAATCTTTCCAGATGAGAATTAATTGCTAGGTCGACATGTGGGTGTTTCTCCTCCTGACGGATGCTTCTTCCACCGACACTGTAACATCACCGTACATGGTCCAGAATCTAGGCTCTGTATGGTATAGTTGTCAGTGCCAATTGACAAGGCGATCAGTGAGATTCCCTGCGTAAAAATAGAAAGGAAATTGACTATTTGGAAAGAAAAGTATGCCACCACCCCCGCTCCCAGAAATTAAAGGGGCGGTCCCTTGAGACATCATGATACTTTCAACATGTGGAGTTTTGTTTGTCTGTTGTTGGTTTATCTTTGGATTTTTTTCTGTTCGTTTTTCTTACCCCTGTGTACTGCCGCGTAAGACTGAGATCTGCACAACTTTCCGACGATTTCCCTCTTTTAACGCCGTATCACTCCAAAAAAGCCACTAGGTGTTCCGACTGGGGTGTATAGATAAAGCAGCAACTGAGAAGAGAATTCGTCAGTTACTTTTATTACCATTGCTACTACTATCAATCCTTGTGCTGTAACGACTACTACTACGACGACGACGACAACAACAAACAGCACGAATTTAACCAGCATTGTCAATTTCTGTTAAGAATCCACCAAGTGCATTGCAAAGAAACTGAAATTTTACATAAGTGTACATGGAATTAATAAATTATTTTTAAGGTCAAACGATTATAACTCTGAAGTATTTTTAAAATAAATTATTTCACTGACAAAACAAAAACTTTTATCAGCTGAGTTATTGACAGAAAATATATTTCATTATTTAATTCATTGCCTCAAAACATCTTAACCCATATTTCGTAATTTTCGTTCTTTTTCTTTTCTTCCTTTTTCTTTATCCCAACTACAAAGAGATAGTCCTTTCTTCTTAGGAATTTACGAAAGTAATTCAGATTTGTTAATAAATGCGAAGTTCATGATCTTTAACTGTTACTATGATTTTATTTATATTGTTGCTTTAATGGCAAATAGTTCAGACTTAAGACCTATTTCTCATATGTAATGTAACTTGAGATCAATTTCTCATATGTAATGTAACTTATGACCAATGTCTCAGGTGTTATGTAATTCAAGAACAATTCTCACATGCAATGCAACTTAACACCAATTTCTCACATGTAATATGACGTACGACCAGTTTATCACATGTAACATAACTTTAGATCAATTTCTCACATGTAATGTAACAACATTTAGACGTCGATAAAAATTGCAATATCACCTGCTCAATCAAGCTGAATGAAGAATGATCAATATTCAGCGAGTGAATTAATTGACACACGTTTTGATCACGTGCGGTTTCTTACAATAAAAAATAGTGTGTATACTATAGAACCTTTTGTAATATGAGCTAAAGCTAATGCAGGACACACACATACACACACACACACACACACACAGAGAAATTGACATCATTTAAAAAATGTGACGACGCATTTAATGATATTTATACACGGCATTCTCTTCTCTTTGCACACATTTTTGAAATATTTCACAAATTACATAGTTTGTATAGAAAGAGTGAACGGTTTTGGCCAACTGACCCAACTCCAGTCTTCAATGTGATTGTGTCAAAAGCTGGATAGCTACACGCTACCAAAAATACAACTATGTGCCAAACGATGCAGAGTTACAGGATGCCACCAAAATGTGTCAAAAGATCGATAGCTAAAGGATGCCAAAAGTACAAATATGTGTCAAAAGATGGATAGCAACAGGTTACCTACAGTAGAAATATGTGTCAAAAAATGGATAGCTACAGGTTACCAAAGGTACAAATATGTCAAAAGATTTATAGATACAGATTGTCAAAAATACAAATATGCGTCAAAGAATGGATAGTTACAGGCTACCAAACGCTCAGATATATGTCAAATGATATATAGCTACAGAATACAAAAAATGCAAATATTTATTAAATGATCGATATTTACAGGCTACGAAAAATACAAATATGTGTCAAAAGATGGAAAGCTACATGATGCCAAAGTACAAATATGTGTCAAAAGATTGATAGGTAAATGATACCAAAAATATGAATATTTGTCAAATGATGGATAGCTACAGGATTGACAAAAAACACAAATATGTGTCAAAAGATAGATATCTACAGGATGCCGAAAGAACAAATGTGTCAAAAGATGGGTAGCTACAGGATGCCAAAAGTACAAGTATGTGTTAAAAGATTGATAGGTAAAGGTTACCAAAACGACAAATATTTGTCAAACAATGTATAGCTACAGGATGCCAAAAATACAAATATGCGTCGAAAAATGGATAGCTACAGGATGCCAAATTTACAAATGTGTCAAAAGATGGATAGCTACAGGATGCCAAAAGTACAAGGATGTGTCAAAAGATGGATAGCTACAGTATGTCGAAAGAACAAACATATGTCAAAGATGGGTAGCTACAGACTACCAAAAATATAAACATGTGTCAAAAGATGGGTAAGGAAAGGCTACCAAAACCACAAACATGTGTCAAAAGATGGGTAGCTGCAGGCTACCAAAAATACAAACATGTGTCAAAAGAAGGGTAGCTACAGGCTACCAAAAATACAAATATGTCCAATTCATTCCATTTCATGCACCAAATGAAGTAAAGTACTGGTCTTCATTTTTAACAAAATCATCAACAATCTGAATGTTTAACTTGTCATTGAATTTATACCTAACATTCTCTTAGTTGACGGAAGGGAAATCGTTGCTGCATCGATCTCGAACGACTACGTCACAAATATTTTCTCTTGTTCTGAGCTTACTCTGTGGAACTCGTTTCCCTTAGATGATCGTAATTCCAAACCTCTAATTTCATAACTTTAAATTTCTTTTTCGCTTCAAAACTTATTAAAAGTTATATTAATCTCTGTCCCATTATTTTGTAAGCTATCATATCTTTAGAGTGTGAGCGGAACAGCAAGAAGAAAATCTTCGTTGTGCGCATGTGTTGGTAGGTGTCATTGTAACAAATGCGGTGAATGTGCTATTTTATTTTGTTTCATGTATGCACTTTCAACATGTTGAGGTCTACATTAGTACCTCTTTTAGTAATACCAATAAAGCGTCACAAGCATTTACTTACCTGAGTACTGGGCCACTCCTCCTTATCAAGGCTGAAATGATAACACGAATTTCCATGCAGAGTCCAACCTGCGACACACTGACCACGAACTATTGATTTGAATAAAACCAAACGACGTGCTCGACCGTTAAGGCTGTAAGGCTTATATGGCTGATTGTCATTCTCTTCTTCTGTTAGACATGGTTTTCTGCAGCATTGAACATCGAGGTTTGTTTTCAATAATAATAATAATAATAATAATAATAAATAAATAATAATAATAATGACAACAACAACAACTAACCGCGTGTCTTGTATTTCTCTGTATCGCTAGTTCTCTTCTGAGTATTAATGCGAACCTGCTGAAATCCTAATAAGCAACCCTATCGAAAGCTTATCTCATTTTGTTCACAATTTTGACATGGTTATGCCGTATAGATATTAAAAGATTTTTTCAAATCAAACGAGGCATGAATCGAAAAAAAACGCGGATGAAACAAATGTTTTCACTGCGTTTTCTCCGCTCATACTTATTTTAATTTTTTTAAAAAGTCAAACCTTATAAATAAATTCAACAGCATCATTTTTTTAATAATCACACAATTGAACAACATTCTTTTATTTAATCATATTTTGAATTTAAATCAATACTGTGCAATAATATTGAACAGTGGATCTCATTATATATAAATGGATAAACGAAGAGTTAGTAAATCCCCCCCCCCCACCGTTGTTATTTGAATCAAGTTGATTTTGTACACATTTAATTCAAACGTTTTTTTTATGAGAATGCCCAACAACTGAATATGTCTAAAACATTTTAATAACTTTAGTCCAAATGAAAGATTGCCGGAGCGGTCAGGTAGAAGGGTTGGACGCCTAAGGTGAATTGTTATTTCACATATTGTTGGTTTGAGTGTCTTACGGCATAGCAGCCCCGTAACTTTATATCGTGCGAGATAGGTATTGTCAAGTACCTTGCCCAACGACATATTTCGACTGATCAGATGGCGACAATTGAACCTGCAACCAGGGGTGTAGAGCATAAGGAAAGCATGGGAACGGCGTTCCTTTTATTTTTTGGCGCGTTCCCTTCCTTCTTTTTGCGATCGTCATTAGTTCCAACACTTCTGTATCGCGTTTTGTCACGTCTTTATTTAACACCACACCACTGCCTGAACCCGTCTGATCTCCAGGCCAACGTCTTTGCAACTAAGCCGCCGCTCCTCTGTGCTAGTTAACAATATCTAGGTCTCGGAAATCTTCAAGAAGTGTGCAGGCTTTATCTGTACAGAAGTTAAATAATATAAATGAACAGACCGGACTTCTTCATTTCGAAATGTCCGTTCCGGTGTGTATAGTAATATAAATGAACAGACCAGACTTCTTCATTTCGAATGTCCGTTCCGGTGTGTATAGTAATATAAATGAACAGACCAGACTTCTTCATTTCGGAATGTCCCTTCCGGTGTGTATAGTAATATAAATGAACAGACCAGATATCTTCATCTCGGAAAGTGCATTATGTTGTGTTTATTAATCACCTAGTTACGAATCGAAGACAGTGGTGATGTCTGTTTATAAAAAAAATATTTACTGCTAACGAAACTCAGATTATCCTTGACAACCGATATTTTTGCGTTTACATTTGAAGCAGAGACACTGATAATATAATCTATACGAAGGTCATTTAAAAGTTTTGAATATTAGTGCGCTGTACACCAAAGTTCTCTGTTAGTGAAAAGCAAGTGAGTGCATTCATTTATAGTAATCCCCGCGCACCGCAAAACACTTCCTCAGGATGATTTATTAAATGCCGTTTTGTATTCCCTTTTTACATGTTTGTTATGCACTGGGAAACTGCACTTCCAACGCCATGGTGGTTTCAAATCATATGTCCCTTTGCAAATTATTGATAAAGGGATTCAGCCCAAAATCACTTGAAGCTAAAATCAGGGCAATACTTTTGAGGCATTAAAAATATAGATCAACCTGCACGTTGTTTACAAATTACTCTTTCCGCGAGCGCGACCTGGCAGAAGCGCTACGAAAATGTCGGAATGTACAATTTATGCTAAAATATATGCAAGAATGTAATGAAAAGATAATCCACACTGGCGTTTGTTTTCATTTGAATTAACAATGTGTAATATAAGAGCGGGATAAACCGATCGAATTATGTAAAATTTCAAGTGCTAACAAAACTCGTATACTGCATTAGTGAAAGAAAATGTACATTTGTGACCAATTTTCATTATCATCAAAGAAACTCTCGTAAGACAACATTTAGGACACAATGAGATTTTTTCAGACCCTTCAAACCTCTGGACATCAATTATATATATATATATATATATATATATATATATATATATATATATATATATATATATATATATATATATATATATATATATATATATATATATATATACTTGTGTTTTGCGTTAAAATTGATCATGCAACTATTGTTGAATAGTGCGTTATTTTGTAAAACTAGTTAGAATTAAAAAAAATGAAACGTTTTCCAGCAAGAAAAGATGTGAAATGTAAAGATAAGCAAATTTTAAACAGATTCATAACTAAAAAAATTAGAGATTCATTTGAGAGCATTAATATTTCTATTATGTTTTTCAATACTATTGAACCATACTTGGAACATATCATCGTTCGGAAAAATAGACAATTTGGTTCTGGATTCATATACTAGAGGGACAGGGTGTTAAATGGAGAATGTTGCCGCAAAAAATCATATTAACGTAATGCACAGAGGTAAATTTTATGAGGTCATTTCACATGTTTTGACATTTTAAGCATTAAATTTGGAATGGAAATAAGAGCAAATGGCACCAAAAAAATGTTTGACAGGATAGAACATTGAGCGTTGCATCTAGGTTAGTATTAACCTTTATGCGGAAACTCGTCAGTGTATAGATTTGCATAAATAGGTCAAGAAAAATACAGCTTATGCCAATGTATAAAAACACAAAGAATAATGTTCTTTTTACACAATAGAGTTAATATTAAATACCCCCCATCAAAATCAACATCGAGAAAAAAGACAATTTATATAGATACAGTCACTGGTTTTTATAAATAATCGGTGAAAATAGAAACGGAATTTGATATCTGTTAAATGTGTATTAAATATTGCAAGCTGATGATAGAAACTATAGTAAGCACATAAGAAGCTGGTATATATATGTTATTCTTATCAAGCCAGTCCTTGTGCTTTCTGGAAGAGGGCTAAAAGATCTCTGTAGCGATGTGTTGTAGACCATCTCTCCAAAGGTCGCACAGGCTGCTTCCATCTTCTGTGTATGCAGAGGGGCGAATTGAAGACGGTTTTCTAGAGTGCTGACAAATGTCGTTTTGGATTTGGAGTTCTACAGCTTGGCGATGTTTAGCCGTTTTGTAATCTTCTTTCTTTGCAGGCGTCTATAGGTTGGATACAGATGTTTAGCTTGAAGTCTACAAGGCGGTGGTCAGTCTAACATTCTGCACCACACTTGGACTTGGTCACCCGTACATACTGCCTGTCCCTCTTCCTGACTATCAAGTAATCGATGAGATGCCAGTGCTTAGATCGAGGATACATACATGTCGTCCTGTTGCGGGTAGGGAGGCGGGAGTCAGTATTGGTGATAAGCAGATTTTGCTCTGCGCAGGTCTGAAGCAATAGAACACCATTGCAGTTGAAGCGGCCGACGCCATATTTTCAAATAACCCATTCCCAGGAGATGTCGTCAGAGCCAACTCTTGCACTGAGGTCACCAAAAATAAATAGCTTGTCAGATTTTAGAACGGAGGAGTGGAGTTCTTCATAACATTTGCCCATTTCTTCTGGATTGGCAAGGTGTGTGTGTGTAGGGGGTATGATTAGGATTTTTAACGTAGCTTTAACAATTTTTCAGTCATATCGCTGCAATGTCTGCAGTGTGGCAGTTTATAGTGATTTCTAGCACTGGGACATCATGCCGCAGACATGTAGCATGATGTCCCACCTAGTCACATTACCCAGACACCAGGCCGACCAGTCCTAACACCAACCTCTTAATGCTGTTAGTACCATTTTTGTAAGTCTTTTGTAACCGCAGATTTGCATAACTTACAGAATTCCAAACAACAGATCTGGAAAATTTCAAATCTGACAGTTCCGATATAAAATCGAAGGTACTCTTCCCTTTTCAAGTCGTCTACCGGCTAAGTTAACGAAAGCTGAATTAAGAATCACTTCCTCTCCTGACAGACATTAAAAATCATTGCAGTATAGCGATTTAACAAGCACTTGTCCCCATAAATCTAATCAATTGTTCTCTGACCAAAAGAATCAGAGCCACATCCAAGATTCGTTCTAGAATTGTTCTCCGTGTAGCTGCCTCGGTGAGGATTTGGCGATCCAAAATATATTCAATTGACCGATCATTCTTCACTCGAACGTCTAATTCACACCACTGAATGTCGCACTGTTTATAGGCTTTTGAATGTTCATGCTCAGGAATACGATTGATAAGATTCTCCCATTTCTTTCCAGGTCCCCATCCTTCTGTCATTGCAAGTGATGAAGTCAAGCACTGGACCTGACTTTCAGGTGAAAATAATCGACATGGCAAACAAAATAGTGCCATCTTTGCTCGGATAAACACAAGCCAATCTCGCGAAAATGGTTCCCCATTTGGCATTTTACCTTTCAAAACAGACATTGGAAATATGTGATTTCCAATATCTTTTGGCAGCTCCAGTGGAAAGGAAATGGGACCAGCCTTGACAAAATTTTCCAGCTGAGTGGGTAAAAATGTTTCAGTTTCAAATTCCCCAATGTCGAATGGCTGCAACAAAAATGATCCAGTTGGCCTTGCAGCAGTATTATCAAGCTCACCAGTTTCAGTGATTTGACTGTCCTCAAAAATGGCTGATACACTTGTACTGTCACTGTCAGCACCGTTACCAGTAACAGATGCACCTGTAATTTGGCTTTTTGCTGAACGTCATGACCAGTGGTATCAGCTTCTAAACTCTCTATAGCTGCTGGAACAAAAGACTGAATGTCAGGGTCATCTTCTTTCTGGGTTGATGAACTACTGGAAGGGGCATCTGAGGTCTTGGGAGTCGTCGTAATTCCATCATCAAATAAGGTTTGCCTCCCTTTTTGCAGAGCTGCCTTTTTTTTTTTTTTTTTTTTTTGGCTTTGCTGATTTTTAGCTTTGACGCATCTGATGGATATGTGCGTTTCATTTCAATTCTTTCCACGTACTATGCGATGTTTTCACGACTTCAGGGCTGTATCTTCCAACTAGAAAAGTAACGTACTGAAATGCAGTACTTGTTGAGTACTACTGTAGCACTGCTGAATTTTCAACCGAAGCACTTATTTCTCAGCAGTATTTCCATATTTCCGTTTTTAAATACGATACACGTGAATTATTTTCAGTTTGGAAGACATCGGCAGATCACCGCTCAAAGATCCTTTTCATGCAAGAAACCGACGAAATCATTAAAAACCTCACGTCAAGTAAGTCGCATTACCAGTAGAAACTATATAGTAGGATGATTCAAACTGTCATCCCACTTCCTTCCCCCCCCCCCCGTCTCACATTGTCATTAGTTACTTCGTGCTGTAGTGCATGTTATAACTGGTTCTCTTTTAACACAAAAAGAACTCAAGCTTTCGGCGGCATAATTTGCCGTGTTTGACTTCGTGTGAGGGCCCTCCTTGGGTGCGGGACCCCGAGGAAATTGCTCGGGTATCTCGGCCTCTGCACGGCCCTGCATTAATAGGTTCATTAGCTTGTTTAACATGGTAGGATACTATCGAAACATACTATATAATAGATGTTTCCTCTGTACCTGTGTATCTAAAATGCCGCTCATATAAAATACAATGCTTTGTTTTAATCTTTAAATATCTTCATCTGTCTGAAAGTACAATTGAAACTAAGCATGCGTTACTTATTATCGGGGTGGGGGTAGAGAAGGGATGATAGTATCATATAATACACATAGTACCCCACAACAATACGAAAAAAATATCAGGCTGCTTCAGATATTTAGAAAAAGAAAAACTGTGTTTATATATGGTGTGTGTACTAGAGTAATACATATTTGTCCCATATAAATATCTTATTTTATTAACGTAAGAGACAGCAGAAACGCGGCTGTCTATTCATTTATTTTAGTTAAATTTTACATGATGCCATATTATAATTTTGAAGACATGTCATATGTGCAGGTTAAAAATAAAATTTTAATAGACAAATGTATGTTACTCCTCTAAATTAAATTAAATATAAATTGTTGTTTTAAATAATATAAAATGAATATCAATTTAGCTTATCCAAAGTCTATTCAATCCTGATTATTAAATGATCTGCACCTTAACTGTTATCAAGAAATTTACAGACGATTATCGATCGCTATGGACTTTTACAATGGTGGCCACGTACTAAAATGTGTCAGTAAAGAGCACGTCGAGTCTATCATCACAATATAAGGTAGTACAAATTTGTTTATCAATATACGTAGTATTCATTGTGACATCACAGCGCGTGACATTCAGTCCGGCTGGTAATGGATCAAGCCATTAGGTAGATCTCAGGGCCGGATCAGGTCAAGTGTTGAGGGAAGGGAGTATTTCCAAAATTTCGAAAGGACCCTGACTTTCCTTGAAAGGGCAGCAAAGCGAAAGTCTGTGGCTATTTACTCAAAGTTTTCATTATACCAAATCAACGTACGCAAGAATAAAACGACAGTCAAATTTCAAGTGACAAGTGACTGTACGTTTGTGTGTGAGTGTGTGAGTAGTGAATGGGGATACTAGAGCGTCAATGGGACTTAGCATTAAAAACACCCCTGGGAACATATAGCGTCAAGGGAAATTTAACATGGAGAAAAATCGTGGGAACATATAGCGTCAAGGGAAATTAACATGGAGAAAAATCGTGGGACTGTTGAGCGTCAAGGGGAATTGATCATGGGAATAGGGGACTGTATAGCGTCAAAGGATTTAAAGAGGGTGGGACTGTATAGCGTCAATGGAAATTGAACATGGGATTTTTTTTAAAATTTTTTTTAAAAAAGGGGTAGGCAATGGAAAGACTATCTCTTTTCGAGAAATATGGCTGGCCCTGAAAAGGGCCTTTGGGTTTTTCTTCTTCTTCTTTTAACTTCTTAACTTCTTCCACCATCCTCTTATTTTGTCCATCATTCCTTTCTTCTTTTTCTTTTCTGTTTCCGGCAGCCAGTCCGGGTGGCCCATGGCCCGGAACTTCTCTTGGATTTTCATCCAGTTTGTGCTCAGTTTATCGAATTCATCCCTTTTTTTCTATTTTCTTCTTCTTTTCTTTCATTGGACCACTTTTCTTTGATCTTCTTGACCTCTTTGGTCAGCACATTCCTCATTAGTTCTTCAGCTTTCTTAAGTTTTTCAAACCCCCACTTCGCGAAACACCAATCTGTCCATTCTACAATGTCTTCTAGAAAGAACCTTGCACTCGTCACATGATCTATCGCTTCTTTTAACTTACCCACTTTGACATACGGTGGGTTAATTAAACCTCTGATTCTCTTCTCCTCATCCTCTATCATTTCTTTTACAATATTTACGGATAAGTGGAGGCTGGTTACTTGTCTTGAGACGAAGTCTTTTGTCACTGCATACCTCCATTCCTGTTCAACCCTTTCTACTACACTCAATCCATCCACCATCCAATACCAACTTCCCATAAGATCATTGTATAAAGCTGAAGCTGCTGGCATCTTCTTGTTTGCTTATTCCGTAGAATGGGTTCCAATGGCCAACACTGTTAGTTTTATACTGAAAGCGCGTACGTGATGGAAAACATCCCCTAAAAACATAAAATTGATCTTACCTAGATCGTGACCTAACAACGCGCGGACGTGAAGGAAAACATCCCCCTACTTTTTCATTTCATATAATATAACCCCAACTATACTCTTCACATACGCTAAGAAACCCATAATCTACTATTCACACAAACATACCTGAGCTCTTACAAACACAAACACACAAACACATACCCTCACATTTTTTAATAAAGAGTTAGTGTTTATTTTCACACTACTCTACCTATACACATTGGCAAATTGATCGTTATTTCTTTTCTAGAGTATTGGGTAGCCCTGAAAAGGGCTGTTTTTTGAACTCCTGATGCACCTATCTAATGGTTGCACCTTCCTGGCCTGGCGCCACACACGCATCTTCTTCCCAAGTCTTCTTTCACCTTTCTTCTGGGGAGCGCAGAGGGAGGATGATTCGCTTCAACACCCCAATCCTCTGTCTCGGGAATATTGAACGACATCCTCTCTTCTCTTTTCTTTTCCTCTTCTTCCCTCTCTCTTCTCTCCTCCTCTTCCTTCTTTACTCTTGCTTCTTCTACTATAGCCTCCGCTGATAGTTCGTTTACTATGCGCCTGACATATTCCAGGTGCATCTGGAGTTCTAACAGTTTCACTATTCTGCTATTCATTCTTCTGGCTGTGTTGATCAATCAACAAGGGTAGCTGGACTGCCCAGTGAGTTTCAATTTATAGTGAAAGCGCGGACGTGAAGGAAAACATCCCCCTAATAACATAAAATTGATCTTACCTAGATCGTGACCAAAAAAACAACAACGCGCGGACCTAAAAGAAACACTCACTCACTTTTTTATGCTACCCATCACTATTTTAAATTTTTTATAAATCACTTCATTTGACTATCCACATACGCAAAGCAATCCAATCTAACCCTGAATATACACCTCTAACAGCCAAAAAAAAAACAAACATCATTTTTAATCTAGTACCCATACCAACTTACTTAAGCACTTACAAACACTAACACACATACCCTCACATTTTTTAAAAAAGAGTTAGTGTTTATTTTCACACTACTCTACCTATACACATTGGCAAATTAATAGCTATTTCTTTTCTAGAGTATTGGTTAGCCCTGAAAAGGGCTGTTTTTTTGTTTGCTATGGCATTCTTTTTTTAGTTTCTAAGAATGCGATGTCCTCTGAGGATAGACTTTCTGGCGATAGGTCTGCTTCTTCGGAAAGAGAAGAAGAACTCTTTGGTGTCGATACGACAATCGACAAAGCCTCTGTCAGGTTCAGGTTGCTGCTGCTGCTGTTGCTGTTGTTGCTGCTGTTGCTGCTGTCTCTGAAGTCTGTACTTCTCTGTCCATTCTTCTTTTTCCCTGTTCATTTCTTCTCTGAAGAGCTCTTCTATCAGGTCTTCAGTGATTTTTAACATTCTCACATTCTCTATTTCTTCTGGCTTCGGTATCAGACTGTGTCTGACCCTATGCAAATTCACGTAGGATTCGTTGAGTTTAGCTAGTTTGGAGCACATCTTCGTAGGAGGATGAGTCGACAATGGATGGTTAGACTGGAAACAACCCCGGTTCTTAAAGTCAAAGCGCGGACGTGAAGGAAAACATCCCCCACACGGTTTTCGAGCCGCAACGTTTAGTGAGTGTCATGAGAGGGATAGTAAGAAATGAAAGAGCATCAATCCAACATTCTTATAGCTAAACAAAAGACAAAAGCATTTTTTCAAAATACAACATTTTTATTCAAAAATCACTTAACACTAAACAACAACTCTAACATTTTTTTAACAATAATCCAACACTATAACATCAAACAATTTTTTTCTTCAAATTACAAACATTTTTTCTCAATATACAATCTACTTTGAACAGGGCTGACAACCTTGTGAATGAAATTGTGATTTCCACTGTTGGAAATCATTAGGCCATTGATGGACACTACGTTTCCTAGCTTGAGATAAAAGATAAGCATAATGGTCACAAAACCATCGATCTACATTCACATCGTTTCTAGCAGAAGAACGAGGATCGAAATGAGTCACTAAATGTTCTAAGGAATAGCCCAGGCTGCGATGATGCAGAAAATACACACAGTACTGTCCACACACCAAGGAATCTGTGCCTTGTAATTTCACGTTATTGAATCGGGTGGTTTGAGCATTTCTTCTCATAAAGTCAATGATATCGTCTTCCAAAGGGGGCAATCCGTACGAATCGAAATATTCCACACATCCTTCTTGAGGAAAGTAGACGGCTACCCAGTGGGTTCCTGGGAGATGACTGTCGTCCGTGTTGATCACGTAAGCTTGATGGTCTTTAGGTTTGCGATGAGGGAGTTCATCTTTAGCACAGACGACAGGATTCCAAGAAGCCGTATACGAACTGTGGTTCAAAAGGTAATAAAGTTCCCAGGTATCCATTGTTTTGTGTTTTTTTCTTCACAGGTAATAATAAGTCGTCAATTCGATCCTGACTTTTTGCTTGAAAATGTCTGACGAATAAACGGTTATTCGTTCTGTTTCCTCACTCTGATTCAGGAGAGCTTCGATACGATGGATCTCTTGAGTGGTTAATGGTGGACAAGAATGTTCACGCAAGTCTTTATACCACTGGTGCAACACGTCTTTGTTCGAGATGAGACTCCAAGCTTCGTCCAGATACTCGTCCAATTTTTCTTCTTGACTTAACATTAGGCATTTATCGTGTTGAATTTGACTGGGATGATCGTTTTGACATCCATAGCAATTTTTCTTGATCAATTCCGTCATTTTATCGACCAAGTGTTTGGCAAAACAGGAGACTAAATGGGCTTCTTGTTCTGGCCATCTCGACTTCATTATGATCACTTCTTCTTCTTCCACAGTCTCCTCACATTTCATGTCCAAAGTTTCTCCACTAGGTAAAGAGGGATAACAGTCTTCCATGACTTCTAGTAATCTAGAATGACTTCTCTCAAACTGTTGATTTCTATGGTATTGTCAAATTCTGCATACAGGATGACGTTCACTGTGTGATCTGGAGGTGGATTTGCAAACTGAAGTTCCACACGAATCTGGCCTGATTTTATAGGGTGGAAATGTCCCTCGTCGCTGCCTTGGTCTGGAGTGAAATCAAAACCCCACAAAGCATAGCCTCCTGCATAATCGTCGTACGAAATACCGTGACTGGTGTTGGTTCCTAACTGTCCCGTGGCTTCGTACAGGGACAAGTACGATTTCAAATAATTCTTTGCGACACCAAAGTTGGGCTCAAAGGGTCGGGTACACAAGGTCTTGCCGTCGCGACTGACTTCGATCGTGGACACATTGTAATGTTGAAACTCAAAAGGATTTTGATCGTGGGTTCCGTTGAAGGCTGAATTCCTGACGATACCAACAATCAAACGTTTGGGTAACTGTCCTTGGAACAGATGATCTTCGATCATAGATCGCTGTCCAGCAGGAATGGTGAACGTTTTCACTTCTACGCGTCGTATCGGATACTTGGCAGTCGTTCTGCTCAACGTCTGACTGACGTCGTTTCCCACTTTAGGTAACACTTCCACACGACGCACGTAAAGTCGGGCTTCTTGAATGATAGTTTTGTATTCGTTGGCATGGGCCATCAAATGGAAAGTGGCACTGCTACGATTCAGTCTCAGACGGATATCCACCCCGTTGAGCAAATACTTTTCTTGTAACCACATGTCCAAATGCAAACGATCCATCAGTTCTAAACTTCGCCCTTGCAGAATTTTCTTACGACGGTCGTTAAACCCCACATTGTGAGGATTGTCATCTTCTGTCAGGACTGTGTCGCTAAACGTGCCTACACCTGCTGTGTCAGGTTTCCATACCACGCAAGCATCCAGATGAGTATTCTTGGCTTCTTTTCCGTACGTCAAGAGATTTTCCAAGTAGGCACGATATGAGTAAGTATCCATGCTGCTGCTGACCAGTTTGTTATTCAAGTACAAGTCCACTTCGCTAAATAAGGAATGCATGAAATTGTTGACAGGAGCTACTCTAGCATCGCCTCCTGGATTGGTGTTGTCCGTTTTGATCACTTTCACTTTCAAATACAGGTAACTGCTATTCAGATCGATGTAATCTTCGGGTTGTCCTTTGATTTCAAACTCGATGGGAGCTGATTCCGTCAAAGAGGAGACGGGATGAAATTCCACCCACTGGGATTCTTGCATCGTCATCATGGTGGGGGGCATGGCAAACAGGTCCAGTTCCGTCTTGGAACAAGCGCAAGACTCTCGGTGCATCATTTTTTTCTCTTTCTCAATAATCGAAAACCTCTAAGTCTCGAACGGTTCTTCTTTTCTTGGCCTTTCTCGCTTGAAGTCTGGTGAAAGGGTGTTTTCTTCGTCGTCTCTTTCTGCCTTGTCCTTGCTGAATGCCTGACTCGGTAGCGTGCAGGGCATTTATAGGTGTGTCTCGTCGGCCCAAAATGTCTTTACCCGTTTGCAGCAAGACATTTTTGCCTGCCCTCATGAAGGCTTCTTTAGGGTTTTGTTTGTCGATGATGACATTTTGGAGAAATTCTTTGCCTTGCGTCAGTGCCGCATCTTTCAAGGCGTGCAATCCGCGTGTCACCATCGGTTTCAACACCGGGGCCACCGAACGAAAGGCCGATTTCAGCATGTCTCCTAAACCGTGTCCTCGCTGTCGAGCAACCCCTCGGTACACTGGATACATGACTTACTTACGAATCGTGAGAGAACCGTTTTCGAAAATGGAGTTTCACCGTGACTTTTCCTTTGGTGAATGGAATATTTTGTCCCAAATCTCCTTTTATAGTAATGTTGACCGTGTCCAAATACGACTTGCTGACAGGCAAATAGTGAGGATGGACAAATTCGCGGTGGACGTGATAAGTGTTTCCACCTTCCTCGTCAGCGTTCGTGGCAGAATCCACTTTGAAAGGAATGACACGCAGTAACGGTACAGAGGTGTGTCCCACCACGTTATACTCCACCACATCGGAGTATACAAACATCAAATTCAGTCCTTGGTTCAGTTCTACCGGGGCACGAAATAACTTGCTAAAAGACTCGTTGTCGTAAACGATGGGTGATTCGTTTTTCTTCATCATGGCCATTCTCATGTCCATGTCTCCGCCCAACATGTCAAACAATTCAGGACAAAATAAAATGGACAGGATTTTACTCCCGTCAAATTTCATCAAGAAGCGACGAGCTGTTTTGTGGTATTCCATGGTGACACTTTTTTTGACACTTTCCAAAGCTTTCAGAAACACGACATTAAACCTGGAGGTAATGGTGCTCAACAAATGTTGACCACTAAAATAATACCCTGGGGGAATGAACAAGTGATAGGTGGTGTACTTTTGATTTTTTGTGCCAGGGGTTTTCTTGTCATATTTGCCATAGGTATCCAAGTACTGTTGCAATTGTTCGTCATGAACTTCCACATCAAAAACATTTTGATTGGGAAGGACATTGAGGACTTGGGTCGGGTGAATCATTTCCACTAAAGCCACTTCCCAATGGGCTTCGTGATCTAAGGGGATGGTCTGAGGTAATTTGGCCGTGTAACAGCACAACGTGTTGTGGGGAAACACCTCCATGGAACTGTCACTGGGTAAGGTTAAGTAAAATTGGTTTTGGTGACTCATAATTCCAGAGTTCTGTGGCTGTCCGAGGGGTTATTAATGGACGTCAGAGGCGTGTCTCCGCCCAAAATGGGGTTCTGATTGTGGTTGGAGTGGTGACTGGCACTGGCACTGGACACAACGTTCCCGTTCGAGGAGAATTTCAGGGAGGGATTGGGAAGCAGGTAACCGATGCAACTGCTCAATAAAATGGTCCACAATTGTTTGTCTCCTTGTTGCAAACTCAAATTGGCAATGGCTGCCCCGATGACACAATACACCACGAAGATTTGGCAGAAAAAGACGATTTGCGTTTTAGGCACACGTTCTCCACACCACACCCACAAGGGTTGTTTTTGTAAATCTTGCACAGAAGAACTAGGGAAGAAGGACTGGTCGACGTAGCTGCGTCTGCTGTGTGAAAGGGCATGATGGTCACTTCTTCTTTTTATAGTCGATGACTTGCGAAGCGTCGATCCAAGAATCGAAACTGGGTGGATATCCTTTCCAACGTACTTTGACTTCTTTGACACGTCGTTTGCCCACTTTACGGGTTCTGCGTTCGAGAATGCTTTCGATGTCGTACACGTCGTCTTCTTTTTTGGTGACACGTTGTAACTCGGGCAAATAAAACGTTCCTTTGAGTACTTCTCCGTTCATGTCTTCCAATTTATAGACGGCAGGATGACGGCCATGCACTCGTCCAGTGACGCGAAACAATTCGGTCGTCCAGTTAGGTAAGTAACCTTTGTCGAAAGTGCGTTTGGTTTTGCCAATGCGCACCCAATCTCCTAAGGCCAACACTCCCCTTTTCTTGGGGACAGCCCTCGTCGGGGACGTACCAAACAGACGCTCAAACACCAGCACTTCGTTGTCGGGAGTCACGTCTTGCGGGGCACGTCCGATGCTTCGATGGTAAGATTGGTTGTACGCTTGCACCAGGTGCGGTAAGATGTCGATGTACTTCAGAGTGTGGTGATGCGTAAAATATTTCCACATGCGTTCTTTCAAAGTGCGTTGAAAACGTTCCACGATGCTGGCTTTGGTTTCGGGATTCTCGGTGGTAAAAAAATGAATGTCACGTTTCTTTAATTCTTTTTGGAAAGCTTGGTTCAGAAATTCGGTGCCTTTGTCCGTTTGCCATCGAAGAGGGTGACGACCGCTTTGTTTCAACACCCGTTGCAGGGCTCGCACTAACTCGCTGCTCGATTTGGAAGTCAAGGGCACGACCCAGGCAAATTTGGAAAAGACGTCGATGACACAAAACAAATATTTGTAACCACGATTGTAGCTGGCCAAGTGAGAGACATCGGCTAAATCGGCTTGCCATTGATGATCGATGCCTTCCACTCGGGTGCGACTTCTGGCAAACTTGCGTCGAATGGGTTTGTGTAAAGTGTAGGTAGCTTGTTCTTGTAACCATCGTTGCACTTGAGGTAAACGGAGACTTTTCAGTCGAGTTTTGGCAGCACGATACAATTTTTGAACTCCTGCGTAACCTGCAGGATGGGAGGCATCGTAGTAAATGCTGGCTAAGACTTTTTCCATTTTTTGTGTTGGTTGGTGTGTTAATAAGACACCCACTCTTGGAGGATGCTACTCTTTTTCTCTTGGGGTACTTTCTTGGATTGCAATGCTTTGCGTGTGCGGCCAGCAATAGGTGTCGAAGAGGAGAAGGATGTTTGAGCGGGGGATATCGGTTCTTGTTTCACTTCTGTCTTCACTTCTGTCTTCACTTTCTTTTTCTCTTGTGATGAAGAAGGGGTGGCCATCATCTTTTTAATCCATCCAATTCTGGAGGTAGGTGGTGTTGTTAACTTGCGTACTTTTTCTGGTGGAGTTTGAAACCCTTCCTCTTCTTCTCCTTTTTCTGTCTTGGTCACGGGTACTGGTGGTACTGGTGCTGGTACTGGTGATGGTGCTGGACTTTTCATCAAGGTCTTAAAATCTTTCAGAGTGGGTAGAGCTGTTTCGTCTAAAGCTTTCTGGTGAAAGAGTTGCAGTCGTTGCAAGAGTTGACCGTACTTTTGCGATTTTTCTGTTTCGGACAAATCTTGGCGATCCATCAAGGACTGCAGTTCGTGTTGTAACTGGGACATCTCGCTCAAATTGGGATTGGGAGGTAAATGCGGGGTGTGTTGTTCTTGCCACCGATGGTATTCCATCCATCGTTTGTAAGGCACTAAAGCTAGTTTTCGTCCTTCCATGGGGTTGTCAGGGGTCGATTCTGAGATCTTGGGACTTTCGAAGGCCTTTTTATCTTGCTCCCACCAGTCCTCCCAACATGGTTCCCAAGACTCCTTTCAGTATGGGGCCTAGCAAGAGAGGCAAAATGCCTCCACGTTGCACTAACATCTTCTTTTTTTGACGAATGGGAATTTTCTTTCGAACCATTTGGCGAAGAACGTGACGATGTTTGCTTAAGCATTGTTTCTGGTGTTTGGACAAAGGGATTGTGCCTTTCAAAACGTTCAAACAACATTCGCACACGGTATCGATGACCTCTTTGGAGGCCGTTTGAATGAATTTTTTTCGTAGGGGTGGAGAAGCTTTGGACAGGACAGATAACAGGTATCATGTTTGGCTAAACGTGGTGGCAGTCCTTTCCTTTTCTTTCCTTGGGGTTTTCTGGAGGGTGACATCTTTGAGTCTTTAGGAGCACCTAAAAAACACTGATACCCTACTCGGTCACAGGCCTTTTTTATACTGGAACGCGTCGCCACTGATTGTCTTTACGGCGTATCAGTTTGAGGACAGGCATGACACGTCGTGCAGGGGTACGTAACGGACTAAATCGAGCCAGTTCTTGCTTGGACAAATCCAGTAAACTTTGTAACATGCCCGATCTTTCATGGACTTTGATTTTGGGAGAAGGTACTTTGTGAGCAGCAGCCACTGCCACTAAATTGGAGGGTCCTGCCACTGGGGAAGTTCTTTTGGGGGTCATCAACGGAGAAGTTCTTGGTGTGATCAACGTCTCCAAGTACTCTTCAGTTCCTGGTGACATCAACGGAGAAGTGGATAAACGTGAGGCTGCCGGAGACGCAGTCACCGCTGTGGCAGGTCGTGGTTTGTGAGTGTAAGGTTGTGTCCTGGCCGAAGTGCCTCTCTTGCGACTAGTTTTCTTCTGTGGACTTTTCTTTTTCTGAGGACTTTTTCTCTGTTTCTTTTTCTGGGGGCTTCTTTTCTTTTTCCGGGGTGGTGGTGTCTGGTAAGAGGAGGGTCCTGCCACTGGAGAAGTTATTCTTCTTGGGGACATAGTCTATTTTTTTTTATTCTTGGGGCTTCGTTGGACTTTTGTCTTGGGGGTAACTTTGGGGGCATTAGGATCCCATCTTAAGAGTGAGCGAATGATGACCCCTCCTAAAGTACCGCTCCCTCCAGGTTTCAAAATGATTTGTTTTTTGGTTTGAGTGTCGATGCGGGGATCGGCCAGTTGGACCAAAGCGACTTTGTTTCGATCGAAAAAGCGTTGGGTTTGATGAGGAATCTGAATGATTCCTTGGAGTATTTGACGTGCCGTCACCGTGAACCATCGTAAGACTTCTTTGAGACTAGCTTCTAAGACACGAGCTCGTGTTTGTGGATTTTTTTCTCGACTGATGCCATACAAGGCACGAATCAATTTGACGGGAAGATGCGACTGAAGGGACGTCATGTTCACACTGTGTGAGACAGACGAAAAAGGGTCTGAGGTTTTTATAGATTTTTTTCATGGGGAGTGAAATGAAGTCGAGGAAGGAGACGTGTACAGGACAGGTCCTCCGTCTTGGCACCAGTGGTGAAACAAGTGGGTACGAAATCGCAAATCCTCGGGAGTCGTAGGTTTCAAATCGACGAGTAAATAGGCGTGTGGCGTTTGAGTGGCATCGTCGTACGCCTGAGTCAGCCAAGGCGTTCCTTACTGTTTGGCTAAGACTTGCACTTGCGATTTATCTCGAGGGCTTTTAAACAAGACCACGTAATGCGCATTGAGACTGATGGTGCGATGGGCTTTACTTTGTTGAAACAAATTTTGGGTGATGTAAATGACACTGGCATTACGGTGATGCCCTTTGCGCGTGAACCACAATTTAATTTCTTCTTCGTCTTCTCCTAACATGTCGTCGAAAATGACCAAATGGGTTTGACGGGAGTCAGAGACGATGCCGTCGTCTTCTTTAGGAATGCCTTCCACAAACACGATGGAATCGCCTTGACTTTCTCGCAAGAGGCTGTACGCCGATTGCCACTCTTTGTAACACCACACGATCCGTTGAGGGGGCCGATCGATCAAATGATGTTTATGTTCGATCAAACGTTTGACGAATTCGGTTTTGCCAGAACCGCTAGGTCCAGCAATGAGCATGTTAAAGGGATGGCGAAGATACAAAGCCTCCCAACTGGTACGATCTAAGTGTTCGTCGATGACTTTGACAGTAGAGGAAGAGGGAGCAGAGACAGTAGAGGTAGCCATGGTGTGAGAAATGTCACTTGTGACACGAAAACAAACAAGACAAGAGTTTATATACTTTTTCAGAACACGTTTATTGAATGTTTTTTTTATCAAACATGAATACGAAAGACAAAAATACATAAAAGCCAAAGGCTTAAGTACAAGGATAAAAGGCACATGATAACGATGAACGTGGAATAAACACAAGTGTCTGTACAACAACCACATGTTTTGGGTAATGTTCTAACCAGTTCTATAGTAGGGGGTAAGGTCACACAAGTGTCCTCCCGAAAGGGTCTTTCAGGTCTGTCCACGACAGTCCTGTCCTGGGTGACGGGTTCTTCTGGCACCGTCACGAACACGGGTTGAAAAGTAACTTTTTTCCTTGAACAACTCTCGTGCATACTGGGCCACTTCTTGGGTCCAAGCCTCAAAACCCCATTCTTTCCAGGCACGGACATCTGTCCAATGGGGATGTAAGTCACAAGCTACACACACATGGTCATACACGTCTTGGGTAGCTAAAAGTTGACGAATCTTTTTTTCCTGTTGAGGTCGAGAAGTATCCAGATGAAAACGGAAGGCTTTGAGCAAAAGGAGTTTTTCGTGACCATTTAAGGCCATTGAGGTGGTAAGTACTGATCGTAAAGAGTCCACAAAGAATCGGCTGGTAAACGAAATCCCAGAAAACAAGTCACTAAGACACACACCACTTGTCGTCCCAAATTGAATGGATACAGTTGTTGTAATAATCGATGGTAATGATCCACATTTTGAATATGGTCATTGAGTTCCTTCCACGGAATCTGTTGGATTACATACGACATAAGTCGTGGCATAGCAGCCTGTTTTTATAGCCTCTTTGTTCCGAAAAGAATACACGTACTTTCTAGCCAGTGATCTTCGTTCTCCAGTTGGGAATGTAAATCTTGCATACTGTAACCGAAACGTCAGAGTTCGATTAGAAGTTTCCTCTTCCGCTAAGTAGATTCCACGTAACAAATGTTGGTAATCCTTTACCTTGTCTTCCTCAATGGGTTGCTCTAGGTGAATCTCGAAGTAACCAAAATGATCAACACGTGAATCATCGGGAGCCTGGAAGTATTGAACAAGGTCTGACCACTGAAACAATTTCTGACGAATCAGTTCTCTTATACCATTCAGGTACCAGTGGTTAAAGATCTGGTGACGTAACGGATGCAGTTGTTCTTTACGTTTGACTTGTATTTTGACCAGCTCTCGGTAAATGCGTTCTCTCAACTCCACAGGCAAAGCACGAATGTTCTCTTGTAAAGTATCCATGAATAGGTCATACTAAATTCTCTTTGGTCTGACACAAGAAATGTACTGTTTGCACAAACATGGTTTTAATTCATTGTCGAATCTAAATCGTTTCACCACTAATCTACACATTACAATTCGTTCAGAAGTTTCCTCTTTCACCAAGTTGACATTGCGTGAAAGATGTTGGTAATTCGTTAACTCTTCCTCTGGAATTCGATGCAGTACGTTTACAATGTAGTAGATAGAATCGTCAATACCAAACCATTCCTTTTTATAACCAGGAGGTCGTTGATCAATGTCTGTCCAATGGAACACTTTCAACTCAATCAGTCCTTGTATAGCCTGAAGGTACCAGTGGTTCAAACACCGGTGACGTAACGGATGCAATTGTTCTTTACGTTTCACTTGTATTTTGACCAGCTCTCGATAAATGCGTTCTCTCAACTCCACAGGCAAAGCACGAATGTTCTCTTGTAAAGTATCCATGAACAGATTATTATGGTAAGAAGTTATTTCAATGTCTCGGTCCCACTAAGGGTAAGTAATGACAATTCGGTGACCATCGAGCATGTTCTACGTAGGCCGAATCTTGCGGTTCCCAGTGGTGAAGTGACACACCGCAACTGAAGCACTTGACTTTATCTCCTTCGCCCAAGTAGAAAAATCCGGCTCTGGCTAATTCTTCGGGGGTCGGTCCTCCCAGATATTTAGGCCATTTTCCTTTGAACGATTGAAGACGATTTTCAAAGTCGCAGTATTCCGACAAACGCACAGGAAACGAATATTCGTTTTTCACAGGTTCGTTTCGATGAGGGTTGGGTGACAGGAACAGGAGTTTGCTCAGGGCTGGATGACATCCGTAGGGGGGTAGACGTGAAGGTGAACATTCCGCTTTAAACCCGGTAAAATGTCTAAGAGGACGAGTGGCATCGCTTTCGCATCCCTCAGGTTTGACACGCACAGCATCACTTTCCATGACAGGGGTAGTGAGAACAAAGTTCCCATGATGCTTTACGGCATCGCTCAGGTCACAAGGTACAGCATCGTACCCATCGCAAGGCTCACAATCGCACTCGTCTGCAAACTCCGTTACGCAATTACAATGGTAACCACATGGACAATCGCAGTTTCCTTCCGGACATTTTTCGTCGCAATGCATGGGTCTTATCCATCCAATATTAGTCACACTAGAGGAAGATACAACTTTTTTACAATCCCCAAACTGGAACGATGTCTTTTTCAAAGTATTCATCTTGTTCGCTCGGTCTTGGTAGTCACAATGAACTATCGATCTTGACCATAGCCCCCTTTTTATACTAGTCGCAATGCAGTCTCCAGCTTGTATATCTTTCCTTTTTTACGTTTTTTATGTCTTGTTTCGGAAGGTACCGTCTCTAAGGTACCGTCAACATTGTACCGTAGTGTAATGGGTGGAAAGGCCATAGAAAGGTAAGGGCAGTGCGGAGACCATCGAGTATGTTCCAGAATAGCTGAATCTTTATAGATACATAGATCCATTCGTAACTTCAGTCCACAAGCGAAACACTGTACCTCGTATCCCAATCCTGACTCAGGTCCCAAGTAGACAAATCCTGTTCTAGCTAAAACATGCGAAGAAGGTAATCCTTCCCTATCCGTAGGCCATTTCTGAAACGTGTCCAATCGACGGGCACAATCACAATAGTCAGGTAAGAAGACTGAAAAATGGTAGGGTTTGAACTTGGAGTTCTCATCGGGTTTCTCACTCGATTCTTGCTGTGGCGAAGTCATCTTTCTGGTGAGTGGCTATCCTCTTACAACCAATGTTTTATACCAACGTGTCCATACGGTAAGGTGAAATGATTGGGAAGTCGAACTCGCTTCTGGTACACGATTTGATAAACTTTTTCCAAAGGTCGACTGACGATGTGGTGAGTGGGTAAACGTACAATCTTGTTCGGTTGGTAAGTGGTCACTTTAAAGTTTCCATCCTCTCCCGATTGCAAGGCTTCTTTCAATACCCCAAAGTTGACCACTCGACTGGTTCGATAATTCAGAGTCAGTCCTTTCACTTTGCACGTCGTGTGCACTTCTCCTTGTTTGTCCCGGTATTCGTAGCCGTAATTTTTGGGACCGCCACTGACGAAACTTAGAATCTTGTCGTCGGGATGCTCGTCTGTCCGGGCTCCTAAACCGTCTCCTTCGATGTTAGGGTGATGTTGAATCGGGTGATGGATGTAAATGCAACTGTCCGTGTCAAAGTACAGGACGCGTTCTTCTAACAGTTCTAAAGCCTCGTACAATTTTAAGCGAGCATGGGCTGTCACGTAAGCCGCAATGATGACATTTCCAAAAGGGTCGTCTTGTACAAAGTCCAGATCTTCTTCGTAATTGACCAAGATCAAATTCTCTCGAACGACGTCCACGTGTTTCATGTATTTGGTTTTGTCGTGAATCATCTGGAAGTAGCGGGAAGGTTCTGTCAAATATTCCGTCTTGGGTAAACACGGTCGTTGTGCCATTTTACCCCACAAGCAATTTAACATCACTTTGGCAAACGATCGCCTGCCTTCGTTTTTCTCGATGTGGTCTAAAGTGATGCCTTCTTGTTCGTAGTATTTCTCTTTGAATTGTATTTGGTCTTCGGGAGTGTGACACCAGGAAGGATAGCCGTTGGCTTCTTGCTTCAGTTTCAAAAAGGCATCCACGTAGTCTGCGAAAATGCCTTTCTGCGTGGGGTCACCCTTGTGGTATTGTTGTGTCTTGGGAAAGTGGCAAATTTCGTACACTTCTAACAGTTGGTATCCCATGTCCAGAGCTTTGAACAATTCCACGCTGACCCAGGTTCCCGTCAAGGCCCGTTCTTCCTGGCTGTGATGACAAGGTTGGTCTTGGTTGCACGTTTCGGCACAAGTACGGCACAAGGGAAACATCAGTTTGCCTTGACAATGGTGAGGTAAGACGGGATGGTATAGGTTCGTGGGAGGCAAAACTTTACACTTGATCAAGCCTTCGTATTGTCGAATGTTTTTCAGGTCGATGTGTTCCGTTAACAATTGCGGGTGCCCTACAGGAAAGCGACAATATTTGCACACGTAGGGATACAGCGAACACACGTCCAAGTATTTGATTTCTTCTCCTTTCTCTTCGTCGGCTTGGTACAGTAAACAGGTGGCATTGGTCCTTCCTCCGTACAAACTATCCCTCGGGTTCAGCGGGTCCATGAACTGGTAACTTTCCACGAGGCGTTTAAACTCGGGATCGGTTTTCAAACGGTGATCGTACTCGTGTTCCCACATTTCCACCACCTGGTATCCTTGCTGTTCTAACTTTAGGCGTCGCTGACAAGTGTCCTGGTACAAGTCTTCCATGGTTCGTTGCAAAAACTGATTTTTAGTGCCACGGTCAGGGTAACAGACGGGACATCCGTGAAATAAGCAACCGTTAAACTCGTACACGATCTTGGGGTTTTCTAAGTCCCAGCCATCGACCAAATACGTTCCGATGGTCTTTTCGCCCCCTCCGTTGCGAGCATGCTGAATCCACTTGTCTTCCTTGTCGCACAAGTAATGTAACCAACGTAGGGCTTTGACCGAGTATTGACGCTTGACAAAGTGGGTCGTTTGAGGACTGATGACAGCCACGGTGTTTTCAGGCATGAATCGTTGTCGATACACTAAGGAACACGCTTTGGCAATGGTGCAAGCTTCTTTCAAAGGATCGACCCCTCCGTGTTCCATGAACAGTTCTCGAAATTTTCCACAGCAACGTCGTAAAATGTCCACGTCGGAACGACAATACTTTAACATTTCTTCCTGAAAGTCGAAAGGGTCCGAGGCGTGAGCCTGGTACCAAGCGTAGAAAGCTTCTCGTTGTTCGGTACGCATGTTGTCGGGGTCGTAATAGTGAGCCTCAGGTAAATGGGGTAGAACGGCGTGTTGATTGGCTTCCGTATTGAAAAAGTGTGGAAAGTACCCTTTAGCCATTTCTGTCATTCCAAACGTTTTAGGCATTCGACTCAAAGGCATGGCCAAATAGCTCATCGAATCTTTAAACTGTACTTGTCCCACTTGCATGAAAATGATTTTGGCTCCGTTCAAAGTCACTTTAGGCCGTTCGGTGCCATGTTCCGTATAGTATCTGAGAAGAAACTGTCCATCGTATCCGGAGAAATTGTGAGCCATCACCGTGGCATGACGATGACAATCTCCGTAACGTTCGATGTCCTCTTGGCTCCACGTCTTGTCGACGGGGTCTAAGACCCATTGGGCAAAATCGGCTAACGTGTTCGGCCCCCGAAAGATTTTTTCACGCCCTCCGGGAATCATTCTGCAGTGAGGGCAATGACTGAAAATAGGTTCTTGAATGCACTTCTCGCACGCTCGATGAGCCACGCAGAAATTAGGAATGTGAATGCCGGTTTCTTGCATGCATTCGAAATCGAAAAAGATGAAATTGCCTTTCTTCTTGTGACCGTCCTCTTTCTCTGGTGGGGGTTGGTATTTTTGCACGTAGCATTGGTGTTTCAAGTCCACGATGTGATGACAAATGTGACATTTCTTTTTTCCTGAACATACGTGTGCCTTGGTACTATTGGTACGTATGCCTTGTCTACACGTAGGGCACAATCTCAGGAGTTGACAAGCACATTTCTGCTGTGAACCTTGCGTCTTCAGATGTTGTTGGTAACAGGTAGGGCTGACAAACGTGCGCAGACAAGTTGAACAAGGCACTGGTTCTTCGCTCAGACAGGGTGAAGAGGCCAAACATCCTGAGCATTTCAATCCACAATGCTTGTGTTGCTCTCGATTATTATAACCATGGTCACATTTCTCACAGTAATAACCGTATCCCAGGAATCCGGTGATACTGGTAATGGTATCGAAATGGTCATCGTAATGATAAACATGAATGTATTTTCCGTCCTTAAAATCTTGCCCTCGAAACAACAGAGGCCCGCGCACTTCTTGAGGGTGCACTTTCAAGGTGTATCGTGGAGCTGGGGCATCTTGCAATTTTTGCATCTCAGGAATGCCACAGGGTGTGTCTTTGGATAGGCCAGCTTGTTGCAACAGGAGTTCTGCTTCGTTTCGTTGTTTGGCTCGGTCGGATTGTTGAATAGTTTTCCAGGTTCTTTTCCATTCTACCGTGTCGTTCTTGTTGGCATAGGTTCGTCCCACCACGATGGCACGGGCTAAACACATCTGGTCATGAGGATTGTGAATTTGGACAAGGCTACGCTTAATGCTGCGAAGCTCGTTCACCAATAACATCTTTTTGCGTCCGGTCCCTTGAGGAGGAGAGACGTGGGTCATGTCCAATGTGGCTTTACCATCGGTGATGTCAAACTGGTCATTAGATTGTTGCACGTGTTGAATCTTGTCCATGACTTTGGAAGCGGTCAATTCTGCAGGGGTGCTAAACTCGATCCAAACAGGGGATTTCAAACCGTCGTGTTGTATGGAAAGTCTCAAGCGATCGTCTTCTTTGGGTTGACATTGTCGCTTGAGTGCAGTGAGCAGAGAATCCCACACTCCGGTGATGAACCCTTCTGCTTTCTCTAACGGTACTTCGGACTTGAAATCTTTAAACTTCACCGTGTATTTGTAAGCCGTGGTTCTAAATTTTCTAGAGGAGCGCTTTTCCGTCTCTCGAATGGAATAGTATTTTTCAGGATTGACTAAGGGTGGTGAACTTAGTTTAGAGGTTTCAAATTCTGGTTCACTCATGTCCTCTTCAAAATCACTGGCATGAATTTGTGCCAAGATTTCAGCCCTGGTACGAGGCGATAGATCACGTTTCTGCCTCTTACTTTCTTTTTCTTCTTTCTTCTCGAATGAATTAGATCGTTTCATCTTGAAAGCAAAAAGTCAAATGACTCAAGTTCAAACACCATGAGCTACTTTATAGTCATAGCAGACCAGCGTATATAAAAGGGTGTGTGTCTTGTCCTTTCACTATTCATTTCACTCTCAAGCCGAGCACAACGATGGAAGAGACTAACCAGATGGAACGTTTCGTCAGAGCTTTGCGAGGGGTCATTAGAAAATTCTCTTCAGACCAGCCTACGGACTACTCTCCTTCCTTTAGAGATAAAAGTCAAGATACTTGCTATATCTGCCAGAAGAAAGGGCATTGGTCTTCAGAGTGTCCAGACCGTCAAAAAAGAACAAAAACAGGAGCTAAAAAAGACAAAAGTCAAGATACCTGTTATTATTGTAAAGAAAAAGGACATTGGTCTCCAGATTGCCCAAAAAAGAAACAAGAGGAGTCAGAAGAAAAGAAGGATTCTTCAGAAGAAGAGAGGGATTCTTCAGAAGAAGAGAGGGATTCTTCAGAGGAAGAAAGCAGACAGGTGAAGAAAAAGAAACAGGAGAAGAAAAGAAGAAGGGAAGAAAGTGAGGAGGAAGAAGAGGAAAAGAGTGTGACAGTGAAGAAATTCAAAAAACAGAGAGACTAAAAAAGGAGAAAGAAGAAGTCAATGAACTTTAAATTAAAGTGTTGTGTTGTGAATTGGATTGTAAAAAAATGGAGAAAAGAATAAATGAATGATATAAGGTAAGAGTCTTTGAGTTCTGATTTTAAAATAAGAAGCTGCACTCAAGCACTCATACACAGACACGTACTATAGGGTAAAATGGGTAGGTTATTTTTTTTTTTTTTTTTTTTTTTTTTTGAGTTATTGGCAAATTGAAATTGTATTTCTTTTCGAGATATGTGGGTGGCCCTGAAAAGGGCCTTTTTTCTTTATGATGTAGGGGTGAGTTTAAGCAATCAACTTTAACTGCCTTATGCCTTTGCCACGGCCAAGGCCTACTTCTGGACTGCGTAATGTTGATGATGATGATAATGATTGGGTTGAAATCACTAAGGGTGGTACGGTAGGCTTAGTCACAGGGTTGACGTGTTTAGCTCGGGAAGGTCGTATTCTCTTCGGTCGTGATAAAGAAGTCTGATACATTTGTTTCAGACTTCTTAACTCCGCTAAAATGTCCAACAGTACCGTGACCGTTTGATTTTCACCCTCTTGTTTCTTTGCTGCTACTTCTTCTTGCTGTTGTTTTTTTCTTACCTCTTCTTCTTGCTGCTGTTGCTGTAGGAGAAAAGCCTGTTCCGCTTCCTTTTGTCGTTGTATAAATTTCTCCAATTCTTCTTTCTGTCTCTGTCTAAAATTCTCCACTTGCGGTAATGAAGAAGGTAACGAAGGTTCCGGAACAAATTCTTGCGAGGAGAGAAAATCGACAAAATCCCAATTCACCTCTTCTGAAAGTAAGTCCGGGTTCCCTTGGGCGGTCTCCCCTGTTGTTGCACCCCATTGGATCGTTTTCTGAGTTTCCGTCATGTTGAATCACTGTCGCATAGATTGACTGCACACAAGCACTAGCGAATCTATATAGACTACGTGACGTCACAGACTGCTCTCTTCAGATTGGATGCGGGCTGACTGAATTCTGTAACGCGTGTTAGGATTGGTGAATGAACTCAATCCGTTTCAATCCTTTCTGTCCCTATAAATAAGCGCAGTTCACTGCATTGATTCACCTATTGTCGGAGCCTCAACATGTGGACAGACGTTGAATCTTCAACCCTTGTGTCAACAATGATGTTCAGGACGGACATGCTCATGTATGTCCGATCCAAGTGGACCGTTGTCCACAGGACCAGCAGCAGCCTGTGGATAAGAAGAGTCTATATAGAGAGACAAGGTTGCCTCAAGAGGACTCTGATGTATGGCCCTGCTGTAAGACGAAGTTTGAGGACAAGAAGATGTCGCAAATGCCCTTTATGTTAAGGGCATATTAACATAAACCAAAGGCCCTTTTCAGGGCCAGCCATATTTCTCGAAAAGAGATAGTCTTTCCATTGCCTACCCCTTTTTTAAAAAAATTTAAAAAAAAAATCCCATGTTCAATTTCCATTGACGCTATACAGTCCCACCCTGTTTAAATCCTTTGACGCTATACAGTCCCCTATTCCCATGATCAATTCCCCTTGACGCTCAACAGTCCCACGATTTTTCTCCATGTTAATTTCCCTTGACGCTATATGTTCCCACGATTTTTCTCCATGTTAAATTTCCCTTGACGCTATATGTTCCCAGGGGTGTTTTTAATGCTAAGTCCCATTGACGCTCTAGTATCCCCATTCACTACTTGTGTGAGTATGTGTACTTTTTTCAGCCGGGGGGGGGGGGGGGCGGAAACACCTGATCCCCCCTCCCCCCACTGACCCTAGATCTCATTGATTTTGCCGTGAGTATTTATCAGGAGTGTAAATAATGACCTTCCAAAGGAATATGAATGTATGAGAACTCTGATAAGGTGAATAATTGCCAATTAAAGGTATGTTTAATGAAATTCTAAATAATGACACTCATTACTCAAGTAATGGGTGCTGAACACCTACATAACCTGTATGACGTTTAATATAACATATGGGGACCCGAGTGGCCGAGTGGTCTAAAGCGCTCGCCGTTACGGATCACTGCCATCTCACCTGTCCGCGTGGGTTCGAGTCTCAGGTTCGGCCTATGTGGGTATGTGAGAAAGCTTGCCAGTAGCTTCTCGTGGGTCGGTGGTTCTTTCTGGGGTTTTCCCGGGTTCTTCTTCCACCATTAATTTTGTAATTTCCTCTTGTAACAAAGTGTACAATAAGATGGTTCCGTCAGTAGATATAATAATAGTAGCATATTTATACTTAAACATCTAACCCGAACTAAATTTTAATACTGACATGTTTCTGTTTTGTTTTCAATAATTCACAAAAAATTATAAAAAAAAAGTTTAAAATTGGAGTTTAAATTATCCTCTAAACATGTAGCTGTAAAGTTGAAATTATTCGTAACATCAGAAACCATCTGCTTTGAACAGAAGGACATTGTCGTATGAGACACCTGTATGTCATTTTCTTATTGAAGTTTCGGAAACTAAGATAAACCAATATTCTTGTTTAAGTGGCAATCGATTAAATATTTATAGCTATTTCTTATAAAAAATATTTTAATCTAGGTACCTCTATCAGTTACATTAGTCACAGTGTATAGTCTCTGCTGTGCTCATTAGAGGCCATATGGCCAGAATACATTGTGTACTGACCAAGAAGGGCACATCAACCTTAAATTGCATGAATGTTTATGATATTTTGCATATCCAAGTACGACACAGGTGTATGGTGTTTGCAGTACACCACTCCTGACCGTAGTTGGAGTCGTATTAAAGATCTTTTTTTGTGGAAGGGATTAGGTGAGAAAGTCAACAATAACTGTATACTGTAAGAATGAAACTATATTTTTGAACTTCACCTACCTTGTCGTTGTAATAACATTCTCCTCGTTAGTCAACCATGCAATATAACCTATACAAATGGAGCGAATAGAGAAATGCACAATCTGTATTAATAGACTTTCTTAATAAAAACAGCTCACTTCAGTGAAATTATTGGTAAGTAAATTTGGTTTCATGTGATATTCTAAACTGAGGTTTACATAATGTATTGTATAACAAGGCTGGATAACGACCAGCTTAGTTTTCCGAGTACACGACTTCATTTCTTGAACTTATTCCCAAAATAGAACAACTATTAATAAAGGAAATACACTAGTGGATTTAGCATTGGATACCCGAATGGTCAGTTCAAATGTTATTGACTAAATATGCAGCATTTTATTACTATGTATTGTTTTATTCATGGCTGTCATCTCAATGTTTCACTTTCTTTATCTGTAAAATGACGTAAAAGTGACATGACACCCAGGAAAACATGCATGAATAATTGCTACTTTTCTTTCTTTTCTGAATGTATAGAGATAGCGTCAGAATAATTAACATTTTAAGGTCTGGACAGAAACTACACTCATGATTATCCTAATAGTGGCTTCATTCTTATGGAAAGACTTGTTGATCAACATAATCCTTGTGATGGGAGTTCGTTCAAGTCTACCATTTTACAGAAGTATGAGATGGCCACATAATTATGGACAAGAAAATTATAATGCTCTATGACCAGAAAGATTCACTGTCAAAAAACAGAAGGACACGACGACTAACGTTCAATGTAAGCTTTAAAACAAATTATTGCAAGCGACTTCATAAAACCCATGAAGAATTGCTGTCTGTGAAAGACAATCTTCTTAAAAATGATTCAGCTTGCTTGATGGCAGAGATGGTGAACTAATTGGCATATAACATATTTACCCGTTCCCGGATGCAGAGGCGACCTGGAAATGAAATATACCTTCTTGCTTCTGTCATTTATTTGGCTTGATCCCCATAAATTGTTATGGGCGTTGATTCCTGAGTACAACAAACGGGATAGGAAGCTGAGCATCAGATTGTCAAATTCATTTGCTTGGTGTTTGATGTTATATAAATCGAACAAATGTAATCACTCGGCTGAGAGTGACGCTTACAGCAATGGCAAGTGAATTTCTGTTTAAAGTAATGACACATGAAGAGCCCTGTGAACATTTTGAGTAAAGGTGTTAAAAAAAGGAGTAATTTTTAATGTGGTGTTATCCATAACTTTTTTAAAGGTTTCCTGCAGACACAAAACTGCAGGATTGAAAGAAACAAATTTTCTTCGTGATTTGCTTTACGTCTATAGTATGATGATGTTTTCATTATGAGTTTAAATTTGGGATGGTGTAGTAGTTAAGTTAAACCTTTCTGGAGGGAACTCTTCTATCTACTTATTTATCAGGAGGAAGTAAGGGGATACATTTTTGTAGGTTTGTAGCTGCCTTTCCTCTGTGCCCATTCCCTCAAGGTCGCCTTACCAATGATGCGGGTTTATTTGGGCATCAGACCAATTTGGCTACATGTTTAATTGTTGTTTAGTTTTGTTGTTTATTGATTTTTGGTGTTGATTTGTTATTGAACTTTGTCTGGGTGGTTATTGTGGGGTTTTTTTCTTCAGGTTTATAATGTGGTTGTTTTCGGAGTAGTTTTCTCTATAGTTAAAAGATTGGGTCAGGTAGGAAGGTTCTAGCTTTAAAACAAAAATCTTTCTGGGCTCTGGAAAGGCGAAATATGATGTGTATTTCACCCTTTGTATTTCGTTTTACCTGCTTCCAGGTTTTGCAGTCCTTAGAGTTCGCGTGGTGCCCCTTTCCGCAGTTAATGCAATTCGGCTTTGCACTCAGGTTCTCAATGAGAAGAGTCCTCGTATCGGCCCTACTTCTACCACTTGAAACACTGAAGTGAGTCTGAGATGCATAAATCCAACATTTACTACAATGAGTATTGTTGGTGCGTTGAAGTTGAGTATAACCCATTCTTCAAACTTCAGTTATGTTTGATACTAATTGTACGAATGGCTTCGATGATTTCTGTGTCGTTGACTCCAGCCAGATAATCAAGCCCTTGGACTAATTTAGTAATGTGTTAGCGAAAGAAGTTATTGGAAGTTCGTCATGTTCTGGATGTTTTCAAATATGTTCTCTCCACTCACACTCCAAGCAACCTGATTTTAATATCTGGACTTATTTTGGGATGGCAACTAGACCAAGCATAAAGAAGCAGTGAATACCCATACCTAGCTATAGTCAATACCGCTGGATGTTGACCGGTAGCAACACCGTCAAACAAATGGGACTGTGCAGTGAGTATCTAATAATAGAATTTCTTATATTTAGATGTATCATTCAATTGTGTGTCTTGTTATCAACATATTGGCAGAGGATATCTACATTTATCAACTGATATACATACAGAAGGTGGAGAGATTCGATGTTTTAAGAAAAGACATAGAAATTATCACCGACTGAGCATTGTAAGTGAATAAGCACTGGGGGAGATCAAGTACAAAGAAATATAAGGGTTGTTGTGCATTTTAGCTATATCTTATGTGTCTGAAACTAAATAAACGTCACCGAAACTTACCTTATATTGTATACATGTCATATACACCGTTACTACTAATTTTAATCAATATTGTCCATTAACATACATATTGTCTAGTATCTACATGAATATACATTATTTTTTTTTAGATAAAAGCGAATGATTTTTACTACCGTAAGTCATTAGTTTTAAGAATCCCACTATCTCTAAAACGCACTACGCATGGGCGGCCTGTGCCGATTTATCAAATGTTTTTTTTAATAAAAGCACATGGCACTTATTGTAATCAGATTATAAACAAAAAGTCGATATCATCTTAAAGTGAGTTTTAAAAGGAGAGGTTTAACTCACTTTAACACATTAAACAGAAGCAAGCCTACCATAAACTATCCTCGCTTTGGGATAAATATTTACAAATTTTAAGTCGTATTCACTTCACACGTCGCAATCTGCATAATATTGTGGAATAATGATTATATGCATTGCATTATTTATTCATTCAAACATGGGAAAATCCATGTAGACTTAGTGAAAATTAAGATAATGGCAGGAAATGATTTTGTGGCTGTCCTGCTAAAATGAATAGAAGAAAAACATTATTTAGCAGTTTGTGCAGCAAAGTCAAAAGGAGCATGAAAACCGAAGGGAAGAAGTGGATGGGGAGAGTGCCGTCGGTCAGTCGATATAAAGAGGCTAGTGTCATTTCCAGTACATGGTTAATTTCGCAATCATATCACGATGTATACCCACACCCACATCAAACTAACTCTTATGTACAGTACATTTTAGATACCTGTTTAATGAAACTCTCGACGTCACTTGACATAATCAATAGCATTTTTTGTCCTCAACACCTGGACTTTCCAAAGAAAAATAAGTATGTCGAACTGGACGATCTGGGTGTATTTTGGCGAAAATTCAAAGGTTTGAAGCAGCTATGAACCACACACACACACACACACACAACAACAACAACAACAACAACAACAACACCAACAACAACAAAAATAACAATAAAAGTTGTCAATCCAGATATGAAGGAAAAGAAGCGTTAACATATATTTTGGGTTTACGACTTTAAAATGAACCTACTTCTTAAAATTGTTATAAGCAGAACTTGCATTACTTTTTACTTTATTAGTTCCACCTCATGTTACCATACATAATACGACTGTACAAAACATAAAGACGTCATGGGACACCATTTATGGTTGCACGTGGTAATGTCACAAAATACTGATAGAACTCTCAGTCTGAATACCGTTTACACATCATCAACGTTCTAGCAAGTTCTGTTGATCTGAATTTTACAGGTTTTTCCGTTGGTTTCTCTATCAAATAAATCGAAACGTATTAGGCAATTTAGGTAAATCTATTTATAGGTTGTTATTTGATTAGCTATAAATATATACGGGTCTAACAATTCCGTTAACCACATCGCTTTTATCAAACAAATACCTTTAACTCTCTCTCTCTCTCTCTCTCTCTCTCTCTCTCTCTGACCTATTAAGAAAAGCAAGAATAAGGATTTGTCACCCGATCTTACAAAGGAGTGGCTGAAATTAAAAGAAAAACCTGGCTTATTTAACTAATCGTGGCTACGAGTTAGCACAGAGGGGAATACCAGTCCTCTAAAATTAGATCAATATTTACTATTACTTAAAATAGATGGCTGCTTAATATAAATGCCACCCGCCAAACGGTTTCTGCTCAGTCGCTTCCGAACGAGAGCTAGCTACCTACTGAGGGAAATACTTCAAAAACAAAGGTAAGTACAAGTTTTGTGCTAATTTTATTTTTCTTACACATTCACATTAACTTGAATATTCAGGTGCTTGTTTAAATTCTGCATATTCCTATCTGATAGTAGCGAAAACATCGGAGAACTATATAACATTTTCACCGTATGGTGTTTAAAGTACACTGCTGACCGTAGCTGAGGAAATATTGCAAATCTGTCTGTCTGTCTGTCTGTGTCGGTTTCTTATTTTTTTAGGCTATGGGGCGATGACAAAGTTTATAATAATCTTATACCATAAGACGGAGACGGTATTTTAAAACTTAGTATACAATGTCTTTGTGATAATCTTTTCCCCTTTGTCACTTATGCAGATGAAAATGGTGCTAGTAGAGAAATGTACAGCATATATTAAAAGCATCTGATACAATTGACGACAGTTCACTTCATTCAAGTCCTGTGTAGACTAAATTTGTTCTTAATGTTTTAACGGCGATATTTATCCCTGAGCGTCACATGATATATCGAATAAATAAAAATTGTGAGATTACAGCCAGCTTAGTTTTCCCATATACTACTTGCAATTTTAGAACTTAGTCCTAGAAAGGATAACCCTTAATAATGGGACTCGATTGATGGATAGCATTATCTCCCTCTAGTACGATTGGGAAAAATAAATGGTCAGCTTAAACGGTGTTTGCATAATTTGCAAGTCTTTCACTTTAAAGTGTTATATTCACGCATGCCAGTTTTTAAGTTCGTTTATTTGCAAAATGACATTAAAAAACAAATTACAAATAATTTTTATCTTTATTTCTTCTCCAGATGTCCATAGACAGCCTTACTATAATTAACATTCAAGGTATTGATACAAACTACACGCAGTTTGATATCGACAACCGATTCAGTCTTATGGAAAGACTAGTTGCTCGACATAAACCAACGATATTGCTTCTGGACGATCCTTATGATGGAGATTTGTTCAAGGCTTCCATTTTCCGGAAGTATGAGAAGGTCACATCCGATATGAACGAGAATATCGTGATGCTGTATGACGCGAATAGAGTCAGCGCCACAAAACAGAGGGACATGAGGCCTAACGTTCAATGTAAGTGTTAAACCAATTCTGGAAAGTAATAGTATAGAAAGCATGAAAGATTACTCTCCTTGAAAGAAAAGCTGCTTACAAATTATGCATTCTGCTTTATATAATAAGATCGATACAAATCAACTGCTATTACAAAAGAATCTACTGGATGAGGTTATCTTTTTTAAAAAATACGTTGGCAAGTTCTAAAAGTTCCTTGAGATGGTAACATTTTTTTTCCAAATCATTTTACTCGGTTTACGATCATTTTCATCAATAAATAAATTATTTAAATTGTAGTAAAACAAATTCTTCTCAGAGATATATTGAGATAAATTATTAAATTCTGTTGGCATCAATATCAAACTACTAAATGGAAAGGAATTCTGGAAATGTATTTCAAACGCTATATGAGTCCGTAGCATGTATTTTTATCTTGGTATAAATAAAACTTCCACCATAATTTAAAACATTAAAACAGAATGGTTTTATCAGAACCTTCACACTTTTATCATTTCAGATTTAAATTATGACAACATAGTTATCCCTAACATCGAGGTTCTGTCCCCGCAACCGATGCAAACGGTAATAAACCGTTTTGCATGCATTACTTGGACTGGTGCGAATATATACGAGGAGGAAAACAGACGGAAATCATACATCGAGGAATTAATTTCTTTATCTCAGGCTATAGCACTGACGAGAAATCTCCCAATCCTTATGGGTGGCGATTTTAAGTTCCCTATATCGGAGCTAAGGAAACTAGTGAACTCCCGCAATCAGAGTGCATTTTCGGGCCTGCGCGAAGAAACTCAGCCTATGTTCGAACAATTTGGCATTGGGCTTGCATCGCAAGTGGACTACCAATTAGGTCGTCCGAAGCGTCTTCTGACAATGAAAGTGCACGAGATACAGCGATACAATGGTACAATCTCCAGAAACGATTGCTTTGTGGCTTCACAAGAACTGAGGCTCCGTGATCCAAGTTTCATCAGCATCGATGAGTTATGGAGTACATCGATTTATTTGCAAGGAGAAAAGGAGTGCAAGGGTGGTGAGCCGTTGTACAATCAAACAACCATGAATGGTCACTGCGAACGTCCGAGTTCAGCACAGTTTTGTCCCACCAAGACAGACATTTATATTCCACAAAGACCTCCAAAACACCATGGCGGCTAATCCTTTCGTATTGGCAATATAGTACTTTACTTCTGCATTATCATCCAGCCTGTCCCTGTTATATCATTTCAACTAAAATGGCGATTAAATATAGCAGCATTCATATTTAGCATGAAACTCTTTTCCCTTCAAGTTAAAGCTGTTATGCATTGTTTTTATTTTTTAAATAAATTGAAGACTTATTTATCTCTGTATATATTTTTTCTTCTTTGTGATAACGTTTATTTAATAATTAATTTGTGCAACGAAATTGACGGTTACGTCAGTTTTTAATAAACGGATAATTACGTTACTTGCTTGCAATAGATTTAATCTTGATCATCTTCTTTAAATGTCGTTTTATCATTTAATATTTAGTTTATTTATATATCACAATATATTTTGATGCCCATATTTCTATTTTGTATTGAGTAGCAGGCTACTCTTTTATTTAAGAATTTGAATAAAAACGTTAAAATTTGCTACGTTGTTTTCTTATTGATATTATTCTATAATAAAAGCAAATATTTTTACTTTCTTCTTTGTGTACCCTTCTTTATGGTCTATACAGTACACATTTAATTGAAAGCAATAATAAGCACCTCTCTCTCTCTCTCTCTCTCTCTCTCTCTCATGTAATAATACCTGGAGACAAACCATTTTATCTGACAGAGTTTGGTGTTCCCAAAGAAAGGTTGTCATATATTATAACTCTAAATGCTATAGTCCCAAGGTGATGCCTCCACAAAAGATCCATTTATCTACATACAGACAGACAGACAGTGAGACATATCTCACACATGTGTGAGTATCTGGAAATAAGAAAAATATGTGCGCTTTGCTTCTTTGTTTTCTTTTCAAATTCTAGTATTACGAGTGGTATTTGAAAAGTTCTTAATATCTTCTTATAACTTTCTATTTTCTTTGAAAATGTCCAAACATTTAGTACAAAAAAACGTTCAATAACTTTATATTCAGCCGCACGTACAGTATGTCAAACACCTGCAGATATATGTATGTAACATAACAAAGGTAAATGACAGTGACGTATACATTTCGCTGGAGAACAATTCTGCGACATAGTAAATATATTGCTGTAAATCCGTGCGTGGCGATGGTACTCTCCTGCCTTATATCAAGACCGACTTGTACCAATTTCACAAACGTACTTCTCTGCAATATCTTACAATCGTGAAGTGGTTTCTCTGTTTAAAAAATGGTGGCGAATCCATGCATGATGATCCACATTGTGCAAGACCACATCTTCATTACAACCCTGATTTACCTCCACGTGATATATTTGGCACAACGAACCACAGAACTGGCGTAAGCGAAGAACGATTTGAAAGATTCACAGAGGGGCTGACGATGTGAAAGCCCCCATGCGGTTGGGAGTTTAGTTTTACAGTGTACGTACAGCATACCAAAACGTGCATACGAAATAGCATATGTTAATTAAATAATCAGACGGAGTGACTCGGGGTGACGTAGAGTTCATTAATAAAGAATTTTATTAGATAGTACACTAAACGGAACTTTTCAAATATCACTCGTAGATTACTTAGAGTGACATGAATGTACCCCCTCCCCCCAACCACTAGCTTGGCGTTTAGATGGCGAGCCGTAGCTAATACAGGCCTATGTAGCAACCTGAAATATCATTTTCTCTCATTCGTATATTATGTTTGTATACATTCACAGATGAGATGTATTGCAAATTCCAAAGTCTTCAGCAATAGCTGCGTTTAGCAAAATGCCTTTACATTGAAGAACAAAATAAAGCACTTTTCTTCAACAATGAAAGTTGTCGAATAAAGAGAGTTGTATTATTACTTCACATTAAGTATTTGGCATGCGAGAATGTGAGGAAATTGTCTATCTGAATTTTATTCAGAATAAGGGAAATGTATCTACAGTTCTATGTAACGGTGTTTAGAAACGGCGGTTTAGAGTACACTCGGGGTCTCGATTTTATTATCAAGAATAGGTGATATATCTGTGCACCTTGCCACCTCATGTATGGACACGAAAACAATTAGAGGTCACTTGTAAAGTTTAATTAATGCCACTTCGTGTTGAGGTACGAAAACAATTAGAGGTCACTTGTACAGTTTATTTAATGTCACTTCGTGATGAGGCATGAAAACACTGAGAAGCCACTTGGAAATTTTAATTAATACCCTCTCGTGTAGCAAAAGGTCCGAGAACTGTGCGAGTCCACTTGTAAATTAAATAAATTCGTTGGCAAGCTGTTTAGTTAGGAGGTTTTAAACACATTGGAGGTGGGTGAGATATTTTTCTTGTACCTCTGTCGTGCCAACCCTTCGACCTCGTCCATCCGCACGACCTTATTTGTTTCAGAATGCCAAGCTTTTACAGATTTTTTTTCATAAAGGAGACCATATCATTACAAACCAAACGGGTCAACAGTGAGTAAAAATATGACATGACAAAATAAGCAAATTTTAAACACTCTGAATGAAAGACTGAATTACTTCTTATTTGTACGTGTTGGCGTTCCCTTGCTTATCTAGTCACGTGATATCGTGCTATTAAATCTTACTACTTAAATAACTGCTGCAATTGTGGCACACCTAAATCGCAGCACACGAATTAAAATTTGATCTATCTGAAAAATTTCCGTCAGCTCCATTAGTTGCACATGTTACGATACATAATACGACTGCAGAAAACATAAAGACGTCATAGAACGCCATTTCTGGTTGCACGTGGTAATGTAACAAAGTACTGATAGAACTCTCAATCTGAATACCGTTTACAAATCATCAACGTTCTAGCAAGTTCTGTTGATCTGAATTTTACAGGTTTTTCCGTTGGTTTATGTATCAAATAAATCGAAACGTATGAGGCAATTTAGGTAAATCTATTTATAGGTTGTTCTTTGATTAACTATAAATATCTACGTGTCTCACAATTCCGTTAACCACATCGCTTTTATCAAACAAATACCTCTCTCTCTCTGACTTATTAAGAAAAGCAAGAATAACGATTTTTCACCCGATCGTTGAAAGACTATATTACAAAGGGGTGGCCGATATTAAAAGAAAACCCTGGCTTATTTAACTAATCGTGGCTACGAGTTAGCCCAAAGGGGAATCCCAGAGTCCTCTAAAATTAGATCAAAATTTACTGTTACTTAATATAGATGGCTGCTTAATATAAATGCCACCCGCCAAACGGTTTCTGCTCAATCGCTTCCGAACGAGAGCTAGCTACCTACTGAGGGAAAGACTTCAAAAGCAAAGGTAAGTACACGTTTTGTGCTAATTTTATTTTTCTTTCATTTTCACATTAACTTGAATATTCAGGTGCTTGTTTAAATTCTGCATATTCCTGTCTGATACTAGAGATAACGTCGGAGAACTATATAACATTTTCACCGTATGGTGTTTAAAGTACACTGTTGACCGTAGCTGAGGAAATATTGCAAATCTGTCTGTCTGTCTGTTTCTGTCGGTTTATTATTTTTTGAGGTTATGGGGCGATGACAAAGTTTATAATAATGTTATACCATAAGACGGAGACGGTATTTTAAAACTTAGAATACAATGTCTTTGTGATAATCTTTTACCCTTTGTCACCTGTGCAGTTGAAAATGGTGCTAGTAGAGAAATATACAGCATATATTGAAAGCGTCTGATGTAATTGAAGACAGTTCACTTCATTCAAGTCCTGTGTAGACTAAATTTGTTCTTAATGTTTTCACGGCGATATTCAACCCTGAACGTCACATAATATATCGAGTAAATAAAAAAATGTGAGATTACAGCCAGCTTAGTTTTCCCAGTATGCTACTTTCATTTTTAGAACTTGTTCCCAGAAAAGGATAACCCTTAATAATGGTGGATAGCATTATCTCCCTCTAGTACAATTGGGAAAATTAATGGTCAGCTTAAACGGTGTTTACATAATTTTGCAAGTCTTTCATTTTAAAGTGTTATATTCACGCATGCCAGTTTTTAAGTTCGTTTATTTGTAAAATGACTATTATAAACAAATTACAAATAATTTTCTTTTATCTTTATTTCTTCTCCAGATGTCCATAGACAGTCTTACTATAATTAACATTCAAGGTATTGATACAAACTACACGCAGTTTGATATCGACAACCGATTCAGTCTTATGGAAAGACTAGTTGCTCGACATAAACCAACGATATTGCTTCTGGACGATCCTTATGATGGAGATTTGTTCAAGGCTTCCATTTTCCGGAAGTATGAGAAGGTCGCATCCGATATGAACGAGAATATCGTGATGCTGTATGACGCGAATAGAGTCAGCGCCACAAAACAGAGGGACATGAGGCCTAACGTTCAATGTAAGTGTTAAACCAATTCTGGAAAGTAATTGTATAGAAAGCATGAAAGATTTCTCTCCTTGAAAGACAAGCTGCTTACAAATTATGCATTCTGCTTTATATAAATAAGATCGAAACAAATCAACTGCTATTACAAAAGAGTCCACTGGATGAGGTTATTTTTTTTAAAAATACATTGGCAAATTCTAAAAGTTCTTTGAGATGGTAACATTTTTTCCAAACCATTTTACTCGGTTTACGATCATTTGCATCAATAAATAAATCATTTAAATTGCAGTCAAACAAATTCTTCTCAGAGAGATATATTGAGATAAATTCTCAAATTATGTTGGCATCAATATCAAACTACTAAATGGAAAGGAATTCTGGAAATGTATTTCAAAAGCTATAGGAGTCCATAGCATTTATTTTTGTTTTTGGTATCAATAAAACTTCCACCATAATTTAAAACATTAAAACACAATGTTTTTATCAGAACCTTCACACTTTTATCATTTCAGATTTAAATTATGACAACATAGTTATCCCTAACATCGAGGTTCTGTCCCCGCAACCGATGCAAACGGTAATAAACCGTTTTGCATGCATTACTTGGACTGGTGCGAATATATACGAGGAGGAAAACAGACGGAAATCATACATCGAGGAATTAATTTCTTTATCTCAGGCTATAGCACTGACGAGAAATCTCCCAATCCTTATGGGTGGCGATTTTAAGTTCCCTATATCGGAGCTAAGGAAACTAGTGAACTCCCGCAATCAGAGTGCATTTTCGGGCCTGCGCGAAGAAACTCAGCCTATGTTCGAACAATTTGGCATTGGGCTTGCATCGCAAGTGGACTACCAATTAGGTCGTCCGAAGCGTCTTCTGACAATGAAAGTGCACGAGATACAGCGATACAATGGTACAATCTCCAGAAACGATTGCTTTGTGGCTTCACAAGAACTGAGGCTCCGTGATCCAAGTTTCATCAGCATCGATGAGTTATGGAGTACATCGATTTATTTGCACGGAGAAAAGGAGTGCAAGGGTGGTGAGCCGTTGTACAATCAAACAACCATGAATGGTCACTGCGAACGTCCGAGTCCAGCACAGTTTTGTCCCACCAAGACAGACATTTATATTCCACAAAGACCTCCAAAACACCATGGCGGCTAATCCTTTCGTATTGGCAATATAGTACTTTACTTCTGCATTATCATCCAGCCTGTCCCTGTTATATCATTTCAACTAAAACGGCGAATAAATGTAGCAGCATTCATATTTAGCATGAAACTCTTTTCCCTTCAAGTTAAAGCTGTTATGCATTGTTTTTATTTTTAAAATAAATTGAAGACTTATTTATCTCTGTATATATTTTTTCTTCTTTGTGATAACATTTATTTAATAATTAATTTGTGCAACGAAATTGACGGTTACGTCAGTTTTTAATAAACGGATAATTACGTTACTTGCTTGCAATAGATTTAATCTTGATCATCTTCTTTAAATGTCGTTTTATCATTTAATATTTAGTTTATTTATATGACACAATATATTTTGATGCCCATATTTCTATTTTGTATTGAGTAGCAGGCTACTCTTTTATTTAAGAATTTGAATAAAAACGTTAAAATTTGCAATGTTGTTTTGTTGATATTATTCTGTAGTAAACACAAACATTTTTACTTTCTTCTTTGTGTACCCTTCTTTATGGCCTATACAGTACACATTTAATTGAAGGTAATAATAAGCACCTCTCTCTCTCTCTCTCTCTCTCTCTCTCATGTAATAATACCTGGAGACAAACCATTTTGTCTGACAGAGTTTGGTGTTCCCAAAGAAAGATTTTCTTTCTGCCCTATATTTTTACTCCAAACGCAATAGGTCCATGATGATGCCTCCACAAAAGATTTATTAATCTACATACATACATATATACATACATACAGACAGACAGACAGACAGACAGACAGACATATCTCACACATGTGTGAGTATCTGAAAGTAAGCAAAATATGTGGTGATCGCTTCTTTTGTCTAAATTCTTGTATTGCGAGGGTTATTTGAACAGTTCTTTATATGTTCTTATAACTTTATTTTTTCTTTGAAAATGTACTAAAATTTAGTACAAAATAACGTTCAACAACTTTTTATTCAGCTGCACGTACATCATGCCAAACACCTGCAGATATATGTATGTCAGATAAAAAAGGTAAATGACAGTGACGTATACATTTCGCTGGAGAACAATTCTGCGACATAGTAAATATATTGCTGTAAATCCGTGCGTGGCGATGGTACTCTCCTGCCTTATATCAAGACCGACTTGTACCAATTTCACAAACGTACTTCTCTGCAATATCTTACAATCGTGAAGTGGTTTCTCTTTGTAAAAAATGGTGGCGAATCAATGCAAGATGATCCACATTGTGCAAGACCACATCTTCATTACAGCCCTAATTTACCTCCACGTGATATATTTGACAGAACGAACCACAGAACTGGCGTAAGCGAAGAACGATTTGAAAGATTCACAGAGGGGCTGACGATGTGAAAGCTATGGAAAGTAGCAGTTAAAATATACTATAGAAGTGTTTCCCTTCATTTTACATGTGAAAAAATATCTTAAGCACAAGTTTGCTCCACAAACAATCCCAGCAAAAAGATCTCTTGAGATTTCAGTTTTGACAATTCAGATTTTCATCTTTACTCATGCAAGTTTTATACATCTATTGAGACCCCTGTAAATGTAAAGTGGCAGGTTTTTATATAAATGTAAGATGAAATGTACCTTTACCCGGCACTGCAGTATCGCACTGATGACAAAACTTGGCTCCATCTTGGAGCTTTTCTGCACATTCAATGCAAAACATCTGAAAGTGGTGAAAACTTGTTAATAATTTACAGATTTTTTACAAACAAAAATATGGCAACATAAGTTGAAATCAACCTATAATTTTCAAAGGTCTATGCACATTTGGACACTATAGTTTCTGCTCACCCTATCTGCACCTTGTACCCCATACAAGCATGAACGATGTAAATTAAGCGAAATGTACAGAATTATCCAGAGCTTTCAAAAAAACAGGGACGGCATTTCAACTTTTTTCAGTGGGGAGGAGGGGGAAAAACTTGATTGGGGCGGAGGGGGGCAAACTTGACGGGCTTTTTAATTTTTGTATATAGGCTACAGCAATTTTACAGCACATGCAAATTCGGGAAGTGGGGGTGACAGATCCACCCCACCCACCCCGACGTCGCTGCAAAACGCGTTTACAAATCACGCAATAAGGTTCCAACCCCTCATGAGATACTTAATTCAGAGGTCGGTCTAGTACTAGTATTAGTACCCTTATTGCTACCTTAACCATAACTAATCAAGTTGACTCTACGACATTGTATTTTTTTTAAATTATAAATTAAAGGTCTGTCCAGTATTGTACTGGACTCAGTACAGGTATATGAAAACTTTTTAGTCAAAGCAAAATATTTGCAGTATAAAAAAGCAAGTTAATATTCGTCACTAATGGAAAATATAATGTAACAAATGCTGAAAACTAATGATGCTGACAGTCTGACCTTGACGTGGTTACTCAACACAAACAGCTGGAAAATACCTTGTAGCAAATGTTGAAAACGAAACAAACTAAGGTAAAAGACACTGATGCGAATAAGATGATAGTATTCCGAATATAACAGCACGTGATTAAAATCTCATTTATGAGTTTAAATCTCGTTCGGTTCGTTAGTTAAATTGGAACTGAAGATTATCAGCGGCGTTACTATCGAAGGAGCCGGAGATAATAACTTAGAAGATCTCGTTTTTGAGTTGAAATCTCGTTCGAATCTCGTTGGGTAGTAAAGACGGAGATCAAAATTACAGCGGCGTTACTGTGGAAGGAGCCGGTGATTGTAGTTTGTAGACTGAGCTACACGTGTTTCTGGAGCCGTAAATTGTGATTTTTATTAACGGAGCCGTAAATTAAAAGTATTTAAGGAACCGCTAATTGTAGAAGGAGCCGCTAATTGTTGTAGGAGCCGCTAATTGTAGTTCATATAAAAATATGGGGGAAAGATTGTAATCATCGTCATTTTAGGAGCCGCTAATTGTTGTCGGAGCCGCTAATTGTTGCCCATATAATAATATAGGGAAAAATTTTGATCACCGCCGGGTACCCGCGGCTTTCCATAGAAAGCCCCCATGCGGTAGGGAGTTTAGTTTTATAGTGTACGTACAGCATACCAAACCGTGCATACGAAATAGCATATATTAATTAAATAATCAGGCGGGGAAAGTGTATAAAGGTGCATGGGGAGTAATTCGAGGTGATGCAGTAACGTTCAGTTCATTAAAAAAGAATTGTGTTAGATAGCGCAATAATCGGAACTTTTCAAATATCGCTCGTACATTACTTAGAGTGATATGAATGTGCCATCCCCTAACCACTAGCTTGGCGTTTAGATGGTGTTTATTGTTGTTGTTGCTGATACAGCCCTATGTAACAACCTCAAATATTAGTTTCTCTCATTCGTATGTAATGTTTGTATACATTTCACAGAAGAGCTGTATTGCAAATTCCATACAAACGTCTTTAGCAAAAGCTGCGTTTAACAAAATGCTTTTATATTGGAGAACTAAATAAATCACTCTTTCTTCAACATTGGAAGTTGTCTAATAATAGAAAGTTGCATTCTCACTTCATATCAAGTATATGGTATACTAGAATGTGAGGAAATTGTCTATCGAAATTTTATTCCGAATAAGGGAAATATCGCTATAGCTCTATGCAATGATGTTTAGAAACAGCCGTTTAGAGTACAGTGGGGTTCTGACATTAATTTTCAGGAATATTTAACATATCAGTGCATATTACCATCTCATGTATGGGCACGAAAACAATTAGAGGTCGCTTGTAAAGTTTAATAATAACTGAGGCACGAGAACACTGAGTAGCCACTTGGAAATTTTAATTAATACCCTCTCGTGTAGCGAGAGGTCCGAGAAATCTGCGAGTCCACTTGTAAATTAAATAAATTCGTTGGCAAGCTGTTTAGTAATGAGGTTTTAAACACATTGGAGTGGGTACGATATTTTACTCGTACCTCTGTCCCGCCAACCCTTTCCACCTCGTATATCCCAACGATCTCATTTGTTTCAGAATGTCAAGCCTTTACGGATTTATTTTCACGAAGGAGGCCATATCACTTCACACCAGACTGGTCAACAATGAGTAAAAATTTGACATGACAAAATAAGCAAATTTTAAAACTCTGAATGATAAACTGAGTTACTTTTTATTTGTACGTGACGGCATTCCCTTAGCTTGTCTAGTCACGTGATATCGTGCTATTCAAATCTTATTACTGAAATAACTACTAAAATTGTGACACACCAAAATCTCAGCACACGACTTCAAATTTGTTCTATCTCAATAGTTTCCGTCAGCAGATGTGTGTGTGTATGTGTGTGTGTGTGTCAGGTCAGGAAAATCAATACCTGACCTGCTTTTGTCTGCATCAGCCCAACCACACACCCAAGACAATACTTGATCTAGTTTTGGAAAGATATTAAGCGATTCAGCGGTATCCAGACTGAAAAGATAAAGAAACCATATCAACAACATTACAAAGTCACCGAAAGAAAACAAAATACATTATATCCTGCAAGCACGACAGTGGATTGGGCTGAATGGTCCTGAGTTGTTATTAGTGTGACACAGATCGGTGCCAATGTTATGAATCGACATTAAGCTATACTTGTATGGAGGGGAATTACCGACATAATTATATGCGTGTATTTCCTAATCTTCCAAATGCATTATTGTAAATGGCTGCTTGCAAGTGCTACTTTCATAATTCTATCAATCTCTATTGTATTTTCATTGATGCAAATTGGACGTGGCAGTTTGCAAGTGATACTTCTCAACTGCATTATTGTAAATGGCTTCTTGCAAATGCCAGATTCAAAATTCTAGTCATGAATTCTCTATTTTGTATTGATCCAGGCTGTAAATGGTTGCTTGCAAGTTTTTCGGTCTACTTTCCTTCTGCGTCATTGTATCTTGCGATTTGCCAACTACTGAATTGTTTCTGGAGTTTGTCGTATAACAAACGCTTTGTCAGTTATTACAAGTTTTGTATATTCTGTTTATAAACTTTACAATTACATCATTCCAACTGATGTTTAAATACAGATTTTGGCCTTGCAACAATGTAAATACTAAGTTTGATCAGTATCGTCTGTGTTGTCCAACTCGTGTCGCCATCTGTTGTCATAATGGCATACAAGAGATTAGCATGGCATTATGGCAACAGACGGCGCTCTAAATTTCTAAAGTTTTTCCTTTACCAGATACAATGAATGCTCCCCACGATGCGTTACGAGATTCATTTTGTGTCGATAACACTTTCAGTCCCTTTTTTTAAGGTGTACGTTAGCAAAAAAGTTTTGATCGTCTCTAAAACCATATGTTTTCTCGAAGATCTAGATGATTTATAGCACCTTACGAAAATAAAAACAACAAAAAAGACATACACTACAGCAGGGTAGTCCATCTTTTTCAACCCCAGTTTTTACGCACTTGAGTATTTACCTTCACCGTTTAAGAAATCTACGTCTTAGTGATATCTCTCATTAATTTGGAAACCTTAGTTATTTAGTAAGGATCAGAAATGTCAAAGATATGTTTCCTCGTACTCTTCTTAACGAGCTTTCATCAGACGAACCCTGGTTGTAAGGATTGCATTGTACGTCACCCATTTTGACGCACCTCACAGACGTCTATCTTTTCGTATGATACTCTTGTACATATGCTCCCGCGAAAATAAAATATTTCAGAGCAACATCAATAGCACATAAAAATAAAATTTACAGGTAAAATGACATTAAAAAAATTAAGCATTCCTTAAAGGTATTCTTATTCTTATCACGATTTTCAATCTGGAACACATTTTGCCGCAAAATCCGAAATAATCAAACTGTGGAAATTCATGATCGCATCATGATAAAAATGTTTACTTGCGATTAGAAAATTAGATTTAGCGTACAGTTGTTTTCCAGTACTTAAGTTGCATTGTTAATGTACAGAAACTCAACCTTTGAATGTATTATTTTTTTAAAAACCCCAAAAAACAACTTTAAAACTGGTTTGCATCCTTTAAAACTTTTGTCTCTAAAAGTGGAAATAATCAGAGACAAAAGATGTTACAGGAGAGTTTACTTTTATTTATTGTAATTCTTGCCATTATGAAACCAATTAAAATTAATAATTTGGTTCAAGAATTTTAAAAATATAAATATAGCACCCTTGGGTTCTAATTATTCAGTTGTTCTTTGTCATATTAAAGATTTTTTAAAAAAATGCTTTACAGAATTTTGAAATATGAATGTAGTGATGCATAATTCTGACTTGTTAACTGAGCTGCTCTTTGCAACATGAAAGCAGTTTAGTGAACTATCTATGTTCAAAGAAAGAGAGAGAAAGAAAGAGAGAGAGAATGCACCAAAATTGCATGTTTCATTCAGTCATTGTAATTGTATACATGTATCCTGCGTTGATGAGTGTGTTTTGGGACAGTCTTCAGCAAGTATCAACAAAAGAATAAACTCTACTGATCTTACTCGATAATTATACAGAGTAGAATTTTACAGATCACTGTCTTTTTATTTGGTTTTGTTCTATGTAATTGCCTACATGTATCCTGGGTAGCTGAAGGTGTTTTAGGACAGTATTTTCTTGTTTTAGGGTAGTCATGGGGTATTTCGTTTGGTGATAAATACCAATATGGGGACAAAAAAAACTTTCCCGATCTTACTCAATAATTATACAATGAAGGATTTTACTGATCACTGTCCATTTTAAGGTTTGATTCAATATAATGATATACGCGTATCTTGGGTAGGTGAGTGTTTTCGGACAGTCCTGAGCTAGCCCCATTACTTTCAGAGTGACAGATAGAAATATAAAACTGTTGGATGTCTAATTCATGCATAAGTTGTTGGAAATAATCAAACTTAAAATTTGATGGACACATTTGGGGAGGCAAACAAGTGTTATAAACATCGCCTAAACTTTTAGAACAGTTTTTGCTTTAGTATTCTTCAAAGGAATAGACAATGGAAATCTTGAGGACACACACATTATGGTCAACAAGTACTTTTTTTTGCTTGACTTGGTATTAGGTAAAGAACCGACATTCTACCATTTTTCTGTTAAATGGCTTGTCAAATGGTCAAATGCAGGAATAACTTGCAGATGTACCATAGATATCTTCTGACTGAGATTTCCTACCATTGGACAAGTGTGACAAGATCTATGGTACTTATAAACATCACTTTTAATTTTCGGCAAATAAAATGATTCATAATCTTGTGATAAGTCTTATTGACACCAATATGACCAGCTTAAGGCGTTTTATGGGCTACACTATGCATTTCCTGTGTATATGACATAGGAACAACAGTTTGATTGCTCACTGATCACTCATCACCAGCAGGTACATCAAGGGTCTCCATTTTCTCATAATGACTCCATGTTTCAAAAGTAACAAACTGGTACTTGTGTGGCTTTAATTTAGAAAACCAAGTCTTGTGTCTTCTCGGAGGAATAGTATTTGCAGGACTATAACTCACATTAAAATGTCTAACATGCTTAAAAGTAGCTGTTACTTTCTGCTCAGATATCTTACAACTGCAGTCAGAAATTGGCAGGTGGTTTATCTTATTCTGTGAAGAAACTAACTTACTTATGAATCTTTCTCTCTCTCTCTCTCTCTCTCTCTCTCTGCTGAGTGATTAAGAAATTATAGAATTTACCTTATCCATTGTTCCAAGGCACATACATTTGGGATAAGAAGCCAAATTTTAAATTTCATCTCAGGTTCATAAATATAATAGTTTTGTGAAGGTCATAGTATTAGAAATAACAAATTAGCAAATAAAATATAATCCTTTTCATGGCTTTTGCTCATAGCAAGTGCAAACAACTTGTTTTATTGCCCATAAAATAAATTCATCAAAAGTGAGCATTTTTGTACAGTATATATATTGAATACAGATCCAGTAATGGAATGCTTTTTTGGGATTAATTCTTGAAACAGACACTAGGGAATATAACCTGACTGTTCTTGAACCATAATTTACAAATGTATGTGGTACACAAAAGGTAATGTGTCTTGGCCAATCCAGAATTTACAGTTTTAATTCCTCAGAATTTCCAATGATGAGTATGTCCAATCCAAAAGCCAGGAAAGCTTGTCTTCATTCATGTTTTATTCATGTGAAAGTGAAAAATAAAAAGGGATTGGCTAATAAATATATAAGAACAATGTAACAAGACAATCCAGGTATTTGTTCCTTATAATTGCCTACCTGTATGATAATATTTTTATCCGGGAGAGTACAAACAGCTGAACACACTCAATGAAGCTTTTGTTTGTACTTAAAATCAAAATGTAACAGGCCCGAATTTTTACCAAGGCCCTGATTTTATCTAGGTGTTTTACAGCTTTGGATAGAGACTCTAACGTACACCAAATTAACCGTAAAAATGCAAACTTATTTTATCTCAGATGTGGATGAAAATATTTCAACACAAGTACCTGCCATATTTGTAAGAAGAAAAAAAAATATTTGAAAATAAAGTTTCAGGCAAATATTACATGACAGTAATATACATTTTCGATACCCAAAATAAATCCCACCATTCATTCATAATGTGTATGTAATGGATACGAACAGTGTTGTAGAAAAAAGCGCCATCGTAGGTACGTGGGCACGAAACGCTTGCTTTTCAGTATATTCTCTGACGAGTTGTATCGAATCTGCAAACGTGCGATATAGAAAAGGTGGTCATGTTGGAGACCTACTGGTAGTTCCTAGAGAAACAAATGGGCGATACACAACAATAGGTGAGATCTGTACTACCGGTGCAAAACTTAAAGATCGCCACGAACTGACAACACTTGCGCAAACAGCACATGTACCAATGTCCGTAGGCATGAATGGGTTGCCAGTCCCCAACGTTTTGGAAACGATCGCATCGTGCGTAGACAAACTCGTCGGAGATCCAGCACATTCGAATAACACATTCTAAGTGGTTAGTTGCATTCGAAAACAAGGTATGGCTCTTATTTGTTGCGAACCACATATTCGCGGGAAATTTCGAGCGCAGCAATTGTCTTAGGCATAACGACTTGGTAGTAGGTTACTCCAACCATTCGCGATTTTGTCTGTGTTGTAGGAACACCATCGCACGAATGTTCTGTTGCTTGTCACCATCTACAGCATCGCAAAGCTCGCAGGGCAGATCGATACAGGTATCCACATCCATGCAGCCTACGATAGCCAGCCAGCTGCAGATAACAGTCACCTCTTCCACCAGGTCTGGGGACTTTTTGCCAGAGCGGTACGCACCCCACCCCAACCAGCTTCCGCAGCCGGTCGGCCTGCTCCATACCACAGTCGGGCCTGCACTGCTTGCGAAATAGGAAGACATGCACGAGGTAGATGCATCATGGCTGGCCAACCTAGATGAGTGGCATGAGACCATGGAGGGTCCCCTCGCCTCGACTCCAGTACACGTGGAAGCAAGCATTTCTTACCTTTCTCCTATGGCCTCTTATATTGCCGTGTTTAGGGCATCATTATTTGTTGTCTCCATTGCACGCTTCTAATTAGGATTTTAGTTCCTTCTTTTATGGTGCCTACTGCTTCAAAATCATTCAATCATCTCGATTTGTTTTGTCGTCACATATTTATTCTTATTGTTCTGCATATGTCCTTCAACCAAACTGTTCGTTAAGATCATTCTGATGTGACGCAGACTTTAAGACTTAATAATAAGGCGATGCTGGTCAATTATTTTCAGTCTTTATGCTAATGTGACAATGTTCCATTTCTTCACTGTAACAAGCTATTATTCAAGCTCGAGTAAAAATATTAAATGTATTTGTATATTGTGTTGTCTAAATTTTATAGTATCCGGTAATTACTGAGATGTCTTCAGTTTTCATCATTCATTTCTCTTTCTTTTCAGGTTTGAAGGACTAACGTATATTTCCTTCTTTCATTGATACTATCGTTTAATGAAGAATATAATGTTATTTAACGTTCCTATCGTTATAATATTGTGGTTATGATATCTGCTATGAGGAAGTAGTGGTTTCAAGATAGTAAATATGGCTGTAATGATGAATCGAATATTAACATCATTTCAGTCGGCAATCAACTTGTCATAAAGAATATTTCTTATAAAGGTGCATGCCTAAAAAAAATTGCAAGATCAATGTTTATGTCTTGGTCTATTTACACAATAGTTTTATTTGCCTGCAATATTTTATTATCCAGCTTCCTTTAACACATTAATGTTGCATATACAACAAGTTATGTTCTGTATTTCCGACCTACAAATTGGCATTATTCACTCTAAGAAAAGGAAAGTTAACGGAGGTTTACGAGTGTAGTATCTTTTTCAAAGTAGGAAAACATTTTTAGAAAAAGAGCCTATTTGCGGAAAATTTCTGAAGCACTTGACCTAAATTGCAAGAAAAAGACGTTTTAGTCATTTCGAAAAGATGGAATTATGTCAACACTAACAATGTTTATTGTGTTCAGATTTTACTCACTATGCCAAACACATGTTCATTTAGCGATGTTGAACAATTACAGTTTATTTTACATGATAGTGGACTTTTCTTCTTTATCCGATGACTTGGGACTCTCTGCAGAAGAAAATAAAAACATGCATTAAAATAATATATATATGTATGTATGTATGTATCAATGTATGTATGTTTGTGTGTGTGTTTTTGTATATGTATGTATGTATGTATGTATGTATGTATGTATGTATGTATGTATGTATGTTGATTGAATTGCAACCCTATCATCGAAAAAAATCTCACCGATCTAAAAATTCCATATGTGAAAAGAACTTGACCACATCTGTAAATCTCAACATCAAATGTGAAAATTGTCCGTTTATGGGTGTTAAAATTAAATTTCACCAAGCATAAAAGATATGGTTACAAATATGAAGAAAATATTAATAGATATATGTAGGTGAAATGAGAGTCCTACGAATGTAGAAAAAGGAATGTAAGGTATTAGTGCTTTACCTTCTTAAGACTTTATTCTTGAAAACAATTAGTTACTTATGATAAATCCTTTTGACATTTATATTTTAAATGTAGATTCCTACAAGCGTAATAACGTATGCTGAAATGACAAATGTCAAAGAAAATCTTCACCATATTCACCAAGATGTAACAAGCTAGTGCTTTATTCGCTTGATTCTCATATTTACTATAAAAAGGAAGAAAAAGCACTGACTTTATAAGAAATGATCGGTGTGCATCAGAGACACGCTCAGCAACCAATCTGGGTTGGATTAGCAAGCGCCTCTTGAAGTTATTTTGCCTGGTTGCTTTGGTTACGTCTTTTTTCGTATATCTGTAGAATTTTCTTTACGTACATTTGGCCAATGTTTCTACATTTGTAATCAAAATAGTTTTACACTTGTAGTCACATAGCTTTTATACACAGAATGTTGACTTTTGCTTTTTTTAAATTTGTAGTTTACTTTTTTAGATATGTGTCCGAATCACATATGCAGGTATTTTATATTTCAAGGAATTTTTACATTTAAAACTTCTAGTTAAAAGTATGGTGTAATGAGCCAAAGCCGGGCTTGATCAGAAAAATAAATGTTTACCTTTATGCTGATGTCTAATATGATTACAGGTCACATACCCAAACCATACGCTCCAGCCTCATAATCTGAGACAGATGTGCGACTGCTTAAATCAATTTAATATAATGATTCTATATACAACCATAGATCTTGCTGTAATCATAATCAATCGCAACATACATACATACATACATACATACATACATACATACATACATATACAAAAACACACACACAAACATGCATACATACATTGATACATACATACATACATACATACATACATACATACATACATACATACATACATACATACATACACACGTGAACACACACGTACATACGTGCTATTTTTATTTTCTTACCCCCCTTCCTTCTCGCAGGTATAATGAAACAAATAAGAACAGGGTGCGTCATTCCAATTTCCGTCGTTTAAAAATGTCATGCAGTTTTCATTGCTATTACTGTTGCTTGGATTCCCTGGGGCCCAATGGATCAGTTGTGTGGAGACCCTGGTGTTAGTGGTCATCCACATCCATTCCCCTTCAAATAGCAGATCGGAAGCTCCGACCCAAAACTGGTCTGTGTTTAGAATTCAAAAGAGCATGACAGAAAGGAGGAAATAAAAAAGGAAAAGAAAGGATGCTTTTACATTTACTCTTTCAACCATGTTTAACATATCCACAAACAAACACTCCAAGAATGTATTCTTTGACTAAGACATTTAGTTGTTACTGTTTTTCATTTTATATCAGTTCACGTACATTGATATTAAATAGCTATTAGTTTACGGCTGCTGCTGTTTCTTGTATAATATTTACAAACACCGTCAACACTATCATTTCTAATATTACTAATAATGCATCAACTGTTTCTACCATAAATGCAACCAGATATTTATCTACTTTTACTACTAATATTTCTACAAAAATGTCCACAATCAGGGTTGAATGCAGAAACATACTAAAACATAAACAGTACTCATAACACGCATAGCTTATCATAAATTTTTTGCTAATTCATTTCTATTCATTCATCAATTAGAAACAAAAATCTTTTATTGTACAAAATTACAAAATTCAGTTTTGCTGACAAATTAATTCCAGCGGTAATGGATAGATACATAAAGCAGCAGTCACTTTGCAGAGAATATATAGATATATATATATTATTTTCTTTAATGTCGATAGACGCAACATGCCCCATTGTTATGTATAGATTATGTGCTTGACCTTTGTCCGTGACTGAGGATTGTGTCTACCTGACTTGTATAAAATTCTAAAAAGTTAACAAGGTGATTACTTAAATTTAAGTTGAATGCTTGAAGTTGTTTTTACGTTCGATGGAATTGTCCATTTGAAAAGGTCAGTTTGCAGAACATTTTGCGTAATAGATCATGTGAAAGTTTGGGTATAAATACAGGCTAGGTACAAATTTAATTATTTTTATTTCAAATCAGTCTTTAGGAATCATTCATTACAATTACTAAAATGATCACTGACTGGATTAACACATTAGTTTGGGGATTTTATTTATTACTACAAAGACATTATGGATTATATCATTGTGGTACAACATGACTAACATTACATCAACACAAAATAAAGCTTATTGGTATATCAGCACATTCCAGATTACTGGAATTTATTCGAAAATTCTGTACTTTGGATCTGCTATAGAACATTTAGAATTATATGGATTTAATTCAAACGACTGTAAACTCCTCTTATATTTTCACTTTGTGACATATAAAATAACTTCTTTTGTTGAATTTTACCAAATTTCTTGGTTTCACTTCTTTCTTTAGTTTGAGAGCACAGAGTCGTAACACCAATCTCGAAACTTTTGAATAACTGACTCAAGCTCAAGTTCAAACTATCAAAAACCGTTGACATTTTCTGGGCTTAATTGGAATAAATCTAGAATCGTAGAACTTCCAACATTTTCTCAACATGGATCCTCCTCTTGAGCAAGAAAATTTTCATTATTTGATATTTCCATGAATCAAAATTTCCATGATTTATTTGCATCCTAGGTACTGTGTCAACATTTGGAGTTTTGAGCCTGAATTTTAGTTTTTGTACTTTTAAAGTTCCGAGAAAAGAGGACTAGAACAACCACTGCGCAGAAAATGTGTCGATTATTTGTATTCATGGACTGATATCATTTAAACACGCTCAGAAATGAGTGAAGACAACAAGCATTGTAAAATTTAACAAATAATTATTTCCCCTAGATCACAAAGTGAAAAAAAAGGGAAAAAGGGCTTACGGTTATGCGAATTAAAGCCAAAATTAATCCAAGAATTGAAGACTTAAGTCCTGGTAATAAAGGTTATGGATGAAACTCAGTTAAAGTTCGGAAGAAATTTAAAATCGAAGGCGATGACGTGTCTGTTGTGGTCTACGAAATGCTAATGTGTCAACAGTCTCTTTTTGAATCACATAAATATTACTCCAGGCTTGAATACAGTATAAATTGAAACGAATGTCTTTATCCTAGAATTGTATCTGATCACTTTTGCATTTCCAGAGAAAATAATCACTTGAGTTTAATCATTTGAAGAAAATAAAATTTAGCACAAGCTGGACACAACATGATAGAACTTAAAGTGCCAGATGTCAAAGCATAACTGGTAAAATTCTGATAGTCACAAGATAATATAGTTCTCTGTTTGACTGCAGGTCACACTTTAGCATTTTCTAAAACCAACCATTACCTAATGGAAAATAACTTTCTAGCATGATTTAATGAACCTTGTTTATTAAAAACATAATAGCCTATAAAATTCACTTTGGATTCTCCAAAACCTTGACCCAAATCAACATGTTCATTTAAATAATAATTTGGTTAACTGGCTCATACACGTACAGAATAATGAAGCTAGTATTAGTTGTTTACATCAATGAAATAAAAAATAAAAAAGTCAGTCAGGTCAAACAGAACTGAATTCAACGTTTGGACAAGGTCAAGTCAAGCAAACAATGTTACACCACAATAAAATGTAGTGGAATAAAAACAAAATTAAAACTAAAAGACAAACAATTACATTAAATATACATATATATTCTTCTGGCCGTGCATAGTTTAGAGTGTGTGAGAAAGTTGTTCTTCACTATTTTACGGCAATTCTTTTATGTAATATCACTCAATCGAAGTATTTTTGGTATAAGAGATACGAGGTCTTCCGATTGGGGTCGTCGGAAAAGTAAGCAAATAATTCCAAATAATTCATCAATCACTTGTATTATCATTACTACTGTTAATACTGCTTCTACAGTAACGGCTACTACTAATACGACCACAACTACAAAAAGCGCGACTTTTGTACATATTTACCGTCAATACTGTGCAGGAGTTTGGACTGGTTTTCCAGGAACTGTCCTTCTTCAGGAGTGTTAATTTCTGTTAAATATCCACCAAGTGCATTACAAATAAACTGAAATTTTACAAGAATGTATAGGGAATTAATAAATTCATTTAAAGTTCAAGCATTTGTAATTCGAAAGAATTCTTTCTAAAACATGTCACGGAATAGGTAAAAGAAAATTAACTTTAAATATTAACCGAACATTTACATATTCCACGATCCCCGTATTTCGTTAACGTAACTGCGTAAAAACAAACCGATTACCCAATGTTTGTCCCAACTCCATAGATGCAATCCTATCTTCATGTTGGAAGTTTACGACAGTGATTCAGTCTTGCAAAATAAAACAAAACTCTAAAATACCATAGTGATGATTATTATCTTTTACTGTGATTTTTTATATACCTTTACATATATGACAACTATTTCAAGCGTAAGATCAATTTTTCTCATGTAATGGAACAACATTTAGAGGTCGATAACAATGCAATATCAGCTGTTCGATGAAGCTGTGAAGAAATTTTATGTCTAACCCGTGAATACATTTTTACCTGATTTGATCACGTGCGGTCTTGTCACATTAAGGACTCTAGTGTGTAGTATATAACTCTTTTGCAAAAGCCAGTCTAGGACACGCGCACACATATGCACACACGCACGCGCCTGTCAAAAAGAAACTCATTCATAAAAAAAAAAATATTTAATGATATTTGCACACAATATTGTCTCTTTCTTAGACAGATTTTGAAATATTTCGAAACTCACGTCCTTTTTTAGTTGAGCGTGAACAGTATTTGTCAACTGTCCCAGTCTTGGTCATCGGAGTAAGGGAGTAAGGTGTAAAAAAAAAAAGAGACTACAGACTACCGAAAATCTAAGCCTGTTTCAGTGTTAGCGAAATATCAAGAAGTTATTGCGTCTGCAGGTGTGTGTGTGTGTGTGTGTGTGTGTGTGTGTACCCGCCTGTCATGGTATCAAATGTGATGAAAGTGTTTTTACTTGCTTCATGTATACTACTCTATATTGGTCACTTATTTACAAAGAAAGTTGTGTTCGTTTTGTATATACTGTCAACAAGTTGAGCTCTACATGCGAGAGTGACCGAATGGCATATTTTAAACGAAATTAATTTAATAATTATAAATAAATAAATAAATAAATAAATAAATAAATAAAAATAAAAATATAACAAAATAAATAAACCTTGACCCACTGTGTAGCACACATATAATAGCAAAAAAATATGATAGTTCAAGTAATTTTATCAACTTCATTGCCGTGTGCGCAGGGAAAAATGACGGAAACAACTAGAAATTGCTTCTTATAGTAATACCAACAAAGCGTCACAAGCATTCACTTACCTGAGCATTCGGCCAATCTTCTTTATCATGGCTGAAATGATAACACGAATTTCCATGCCGAGTCCAGCCTGAGGGACATTGACCACGAACTGTTGATTTAAATAAAAACACGTATTAAACGAATTGTTTGATCGTCAAGGTTATAAAACATATAGGGACTGATTGTCATTCTGGACTCTTCTCTTAAACACAACATTCTGATGCAACATTGAATATCGAAGTCTGTTTTTCAATAATAATAATAATAATAATAATAATGATAATGATAATAAATAAATAAATAAATAAATAAATAAATCATGACGGTGATAGCATTTACTTTTGTTGGGTATCTTACGGCACAGTAACCCTTTAATTTTATATTGTACTGAGGAAGGTAGCATCAGGTAGCTTGCCCAAGGAAATGTCCATCGATAATGGGAATCAAACCTGCATCTTTCCCGAGCCTAACTTCTTACCCACTAAGTCACCGCGGCATTCTACTAGTCAATATCAGTAGCTGACTCCTCTGACGAACTATATAACCCGGTTATGTGTTATTTGTTAGATTTTCAGGTCTCGGGCGATGACGAACTGTATAACCCGGTTATGTGTTATTTGTTAGATGTTCAGGTCTCGGGCGATGACGAACTGTATAACCCGGTTATGTGTTATTTGTTAGATTTTCAGGTCTTTGGCGATGACGAACTGTATAACCGGGTTATGTGTTATTTGTTAGATGTTCAGGTCTCGGTCGATGACGAACTGTATAACCCGGTTATGTGTTGTTTGTTATATGTTCAGGTCTCGGAAATCTCCTAGAGGTGTACAGAATTAAAGAAATGTAAATTAACAAACCCAACGAGTCCATTTCGGAATGCCAACAGCTACAATTTGTACATTCAGCTGTACACAGCGATCGCCTATAAGACTCGTAACACAAGTGAACTGTTCCGAATCAAAGGTAGTGGTATCGTCTGTTTATAACAATATTTAGTGCTGACGAACCTCTTTCGTTGACCTATAGTATTACGCTTAAGTTTCAGTTAGAGACATGGATCATAGGAGCTATACGAGGGTAATGTTAGTGCTATGTACAACAAAAGTTCTCTGTTAGTCAATAGTACTTCAGTAGATCCCCTCAATGTATTCCAAATATTCCTCTAGACACTTTCTCAGTCTATTAACCGATTGTTAAACTACATTTTGTATTTACTTTTTGTTGTTTATACACTGCCAAACTGCTTTTACAACGGAGCCTGGAGATAAATAAGGGATGTGTGGAGGATATAACAAAGTTTGGATGCTGTGCTCCATCAAGAAGCCTGTCACGACGGCGGATTTATGCCCCATGGTGCGTTGTCTTGGAGTATGATGATACATCGGGTACCGGTGGAAAGGTAATGTTCCATAAATGTTGTCAACATTTCATAAGAGCATAAAAAATGTTTGGTGGCACTATCAGTTCATGGCATAGATACTTGGAAGACCTGGTCTTCGGCATCGGAAACTAATGCTTATATAGTGTCTTGACACTTCAAATACGTGGAGAGATTTTCTGGTCTCTGCTCGTTTTCTCCAATCCAGTCTTCATTATCATATTGAATCAGCACTAAATAAATGTAAATCTATGATTCATCGCCTGTAGTCATTCATTTCATATCTAGCTATTTAGCGATTTCAATTCGACATTGTTTTTGATCAGTCGTCAACAAATGTGGCATCCATCTTGTTCGATTATTTCTGAGCTTCACATGATTCTTCATTATATTAAAAACAACTGACAAATTAATGTTTGTGTATGTGTGTGATTTTTCATTTTAACGTAGCTTTAACAATTTCCCGGTCATATCGCTACGATGCCTGCAGTGTGGCAGTTTAAATTGATGTCTTGTGATGGGACATCATGCTGCAGACATGTAGCCTCATTTTCCAACCAATCACATTGTCCTGACACCATGCCGACCAATCCTAACACTAACCTCTTAATGCTGAGTGCCAGCTGCTAGTATATTTTTGGTAAGACTTTGGTATGACTCGGCCGGGGTTTGAAGACGCAACCTCCTGTTTCCGAGCGGACTATCTAACCACTTAGGCCACCTGAGCGGTCGACGACGAATAAACGCCCGATATAATAGAAATATCACCCACTGTGTAGAGAGCATCTGCAAAAGTTGTCCAAATCACAACAGCTACTTCCCGCTCACCACTCGCAGATATCGGTCTTACAAAAGGTGGATCGTCTTCGAAAGATTCGCGACTATCTTTAAAACTATGAAACCACATTTTTAAAAAATGTAGGATATGACAGAAAATTACACCAGTAAAATGTATCTTGGTTGGCATTCATCTCAGTCAAAGAGTGTACTAAGCGCATCGGGTCTCTTCGGTAAGCCCTTGCTCAGTAGCAGAAATGTTCTCTTTCTTCAACATTGTTATGTTTCTGTCCTGTTAAGTCACGCGCATATATCGGCAGCTGTCAAGCGCGCTGCACGTACAGTTACATTTCATGAACGTTATTTTGTCTATCGATCGACATCAAATTTGTTGACAGGTTGAAAGAAATAAAAATGTACATTATATACTAAAATATGTCTGTAACAATGTAATGAAACTATGCGCAACACTAGCATTTGTTTTCATCTGATGACACAACGTGTACTATAAGTTATGCATAAAGTATAGGAGGACTAAGGGTTCGAGATTTCCGTTACCGATCTGGGTTAACGCTGTCTATACCCCATGTATTCAGCCTTTCTTTTTTTTCCAGGTGTAGACCCGCCGTGTCATCACCCTGGAAGCAACACTTTTAAACTATTTACTTGATTTTTACGGAAAACAGTGTTTCGGTTATCTTTTTCTCTGTTGTGGCTCTCCGGTTTCGAATCTGCGACGAGCTGTCAGTGGTTTTTCTTTTCGGTATACACTGTCTCGAGACTGCGCAGTGGTAACGGTTTTATCTTCGATAGCCATGAAGTATTGTTTACTAAATGTGTTCCGACTACTTTGCACTGCTGCGAGAATATTGTATTAAATAATGCACGCGAGTAAGTATTATATAATGATACTGAAATCATCGCCGTTTGACACGCAGTTTCGTGAAAGAATTTGCGTCCTTGGCCAATGCATAATTTAAATTATTGTTCAGCCTGAAGGCGTCATATTGATTTATATATGTAGTCAATATACACGCATTGCATTACGTTTAAAATCATCGGATGTAGTTGTAAAAGGGGTGGTCATTTACGAGTTTATGTAATACTTCACACTGGTCACCCTAGTTAATTTGTGGTACGTGTTGCATCGGATACAATATGAAGACATGGTTGTTCACATAGAAACATTGATATCAAAAAGACATCGTCACAAAAGCAAACAGATTTTTCAGTCATTTACTTCTCTGCGTAAACGAAACCTTAGCCACCCAAGAAAGGTGATTGAACCAGTTCTGTGTTTCAGAAGTAAGATGCTTGTTCCGAGGACAAAACGAATTGTGACAGTTACCACGTGAAAAACGTTAGGAGGTTTGCAGATGTTTTGGGTTCACCCTGAACAAGGCTGTGAGTAATCTGCTATAGATGACTCTGACGGTGCTTATGTTTTTTCATGTAACAATACTTGTGTATCAGGACGAGCACTCACTGAGCTTGCACGGGGATGACTTGATGATACAACTACATTAGAGATCAACCTGATATTTACTATATATAATGACAGCGGTACGTGGACAAGTGAGACGGGTGTACACAACATTTTACGTAAATGGCCTTGGCGATAACATCTAAGGACTATCCACGAGAGCTCGAAAGTAGGTCGGGTAACTGACCGCACGCGCGGAACCAGTTGTCAAACACTTTGGAACGCGCGTCGTTGATAGCTTTAAATGCGATATCATGAATCGGTTAAAAAATCTGGGACTGCATGAGGTCCAATTGATTCAAGGTCAACTACCGTGATTAGTAAATCGGCAACTAAATGCGCTTCCTTCGACGTCAATAATACCAGAGCCAGTCAGTAAATCATCAATAAAGATGCTCAACGACGTCTAGCTGAGCTGACACAAGCCACCGCCAATTATATGATTGAAAATGCGGCAATTGATAGTTGATTATGGTTGTGGACGGACTTGAAAGAAAAAATTGTCTAACAAAAAGGTATTAAACGTAATCTATAATAAACATGATGGCAAGATTCAAATAAGCAGCCTATCATCCTTTCGACGTGAACGCGCAAGTAGTGAGATTTTTAGTATTATACGTATCCGGGTAGAGACTTCTAGCAGTAACAATTGCAGGACAATTTCGGTACTGTCCCTAGTGTGAAGTCTTCATGAAAATCAAGGAAAACATATGCATTGCAACGATCACAATTACCCAAGTGGTTGGATTTGTCACAGACGGTATCTTGGCATTGTTCATCAGCGCACGTTAATCCATTGACGCAGATTATGATTATGCAAGATCCGCTCTCTCGGTATAATTGACACCGATGAACAATACAATCTGGATTTCTACAGTGTAGAGGACAACTTAATGGACACTCATTGATAATTTCGTGTGCGATTCCTCTCAGTCACATATTCGGATTTTTCAGAGATGTCTGCGCGATTAATTACACCAAAAGTACAAAACCATTGAATCAAATGGAGTCATGGTGGTGTTGATCGTAAAGCTAACGAAATTTATATTGTGGATGCCTGTGCTAACCTCTTTGCTGACGACAGAAATGCGTTTGTTTTCGTTTATGGAATATTATGGCGTGTCGACATTGTCAATTTTAACGGTCATCAGCCGGGACCGAACGCAGTATTCTTCGGTTTTTGTGGCAAATAAGTACTCAACGACGTGTTAGCATTCTAGCATGTGCTCGTGGTATTTCTAGATAAGGCTTGGGTAAATGGCGGAGAGGTCTATATTTTGTGAATGCCTGTGCTAACCCCCTTCGCTGACTTAATTCGGAGGCCTGTCGACGTAGTCATATTTCGCGCTCACCACAGACATGACAGAAAGCATTCTACAGCAGTTTTCCTGCCAGAAAGGTACCCATGGAGGGGTTAGCGCACAAAAACACGTTTCAAGATAAAGGTCAGGTAAATGGTTGACACGTTCATGATTACATAATATTTGACCGTTTAGGAGTGTCTGCAGTTTCTCTGCGGTTAAACGGCCATTGGGAATCATACGTAGAAATTTTAATTGACTTTGACTTAATACAATTTCATGCGCTTAACAAAAATCCTTTATTTTGGTACTGTTACGATCTCGAATATTTTTGAATATGTTTTAGTGAGCTTTGAATCCTGCTGAAAAGGTTTTCCATAGATCATGAATCAGGATACACAGTTTGTGTAGTACCCACCTTCCAGCGTACATGCATATATTATTATGGTGTTCTCATGAGGAAGCATAATTGCAACATGGGGTTCATGTGTAGGGATCATATCTCGAATGTATGCCAAGAGCTGACATTATCTGCCGTAAAGACCACCTCGGTTTGAATAAAAATCGAAGGAGAACTTACGAATATTTCGAACTATTTTCGTTATTCGCAACACTTTGGTCAATCGCACGATGGTATGTCCAATGGTCGAAATAGAAGATGTAGTCTGTTAATATTGTGGTATTCTTCTTGCAAATGGATTGCCATGGAGCAAAATATATAGTTCTGCTGTAAATCTCCGCACTGTCAGCTGAGCCAGGTATAGTGTCCGAGGAAACTAAAACCCACTTCGCTGACAAGTGTGCCACACTTTTATCCCCATTACACCTCAAATAACTATAATCCTCCATCATAATTCAAGGCACAGAATCTGCGTACTTTTTTCCATGAAGCACTAATGCGCTAATGTGAAACTACTGACCAATCACTGTGGCTCAAGGGAGAAGGCAATGATAGGCTAAGTATTTCAGATAATATTATGCCATAATGTTGTACATACTGCTTCAGCTAGTTTTGATCAGGGCAAACCACAGTTTCCATGGACCACGAACCAATTTATACCGTTTATCGAGTACCAAACTGTTAGCTTACATGAACCTTGTGTTGCTTCTCCTGAGAAACTGTTTTTCCTGCAGTTTTTTCGAGTCAGTATAGTGTAAGAAATGAAGGGTATGGGAATTATACCCAACCAGACAACATTGTAGGAGAACAGTTCCTACGCGAGAGTGATACTAATACATTAAGTTTTTTTCACACACCATACTGTGTGGTCATATGTTGTCTGCGCTTGGCATTTGTGCCCAGTGGCACTTTTTTAAATAATAACCGTAGCCGGAGTCAGCAAACAGTGAAGTAAAAAACAATTAAAGGCAAAATAAATGAAACAGTTAAATAGTTCCTGCGTAAAAACACAACAACACGGCTGCACAACTTGCAAAATATGTTGATACCTCTGGTTTTGTACTAAAACAGAGTAATACCAGTAATGGTAATGACTGTATTGCAAGAGCAAAAAAGTCATGTCAACTAGAACACGTACAACTTAACGATACGAAGCTGATATGTGCATTATATACCTTTACGAAAATAAATATAATGTTGGTTCTGTCTACTCGTTGCATTCTGACAGTTCACTGGATTACATAGTTATCACGATAATGGTGCCGGTTCGAGTCTCGAATTCAGCCAATGTGGGTATGTGAGAAAGCTTGTCAGTAGCTTCTCGTGGGTCGGTGGTTCTTTCCGGGGGTTTCCTGGGTTCTTCCTCCACCATTAATACTGGCCGCCATGTATAGCCTATCGTGTGCTGAAAATGGCGTTAAACCCCACAACAACAACAACGATAATGGTAAAAATCATCAGATTGTGGAAATTAAAATATATTACAGTGAATGCAGAACCGTCCTTATAATAGCCAGATGGCGGCAACTGGCGCCGTAGTCGAACCATGTAATCTGCTCCCCACGCCCTTCCAATAATTTCTCTTTGAAATTTGTGGACTTAGGCAATCGCATAGTTCGTTCTATATTGACGTACCACCCTTGTGAAAGTTAGAACTAAGATGTCAGCATAATGGAAGTTGGAATCAACGCCATTCATAATGAGGCATTACAGGAATGACCCGTTTGATAACAGATTAATCGCTGAAGAGGCAGAAATCTTCCGAGCCCAGTATATCGCAGGGACTAAGCATGAATACATAGCAACGAGGTTCCTATTCCAAGAACAATCATTGGTAAACTTGCCCTTTCGATCGATCGATCGATCGAGAGAGAGAGAGAGAGAGAGAGAGAGAGAGAGAGAGAGAGAGATTTCTGTGTGCATGGTCGAGATGGCATTGGGGTTAGCGCTTACCGGTAAAGCGATGGATACCGTTTACCCGCGGACCCTGTTCGAATCTCCTTAGAGTACAAATAACACTTATGTAACCTTTATGATAATGCTATTTATTCGTATTTATAAAAACATTATGTTAGCATTATCAAGCATTCTAGTTTAGAATACAGAGTGTAACGACACACTCGACTATTCGGTGAATTGAAAATGTCCCATAGTCGAATCGTATTTGGACTTCACGGCACCATTATTCGATTATTTTCGATTTCAAACAGTTTAACATGGATTTTAGGCATAGTTTGTTATTTCTGTCGCACAGTATAATAAACGTATTAAGTAAAGTTGTTTATCGTGGTACTCTAAGTACGATCCGAGCAGCTGTGTTTTGAACTTTTTGAAGCTTCTGGAGTAGATATTGAGATGAACCAGACAGAATTGAGTTATAATAGTCCAGTCCTGAAAGTACTAATGAACACACAAGTGTTTTAGTGGCATCAGCTGAAAGATATTTGCGAATAGAGCTGATGCGACTCAGCTCAAAATATGCAGCCTTGCATATGTTCATGACATGTTGGTGTAATGTGAGAGTACTGTCCAGAGTAGCACCTAGGTTTCGTACTGATTGTGTGAATTTAATGTTAGCGTTGCTGATATTTATTGTTTTAGGTAAAGGATGTGAATGAGAAAGTCTTTGTGTTGTGATCAGAATGACCTCAGTTTTATCATCATTCATCTGCAGCTCGTTACATGTCATCCATGGTTTCACATCAGAAATGCACCTCTCAACACCTTGGATGGTAGCATTAACTTCAGTTGGGTGGCTAGATTTGTAATTTGCGTGTCATCAACGTACAATTGATGAGATCAACTGGGTTGGAGTGTATTCCATTTGCAGATATATATAAGAGTTTTTTTAGACATTATATTGTGTTTGGCTTCAAATCATTAGGAATTAATTACTACAATTTGCGATATCGATATATTGAGATTGCACATAAACCCTAAGCTGACACCAGGAGTCCACAAAATTAATATTATATTTTAATCAATTTAATTTGTAATTGTTTGATGCATTTCGTGTAATTCGCAATTATAATCGATAAATGGCGTTTTGGTTAGCTGCTAGTTTTTGAAAAGTAGTTATATATTTACAACCTAGGAAATGTCCATTGCACCTTCCAATCACTCATTCCAACCCTCGTTTTCAAGAGCTTAGTTTGAAACTGTTTGTTGTAGATGATGATGATCATCAATTATTAAGCAAGAGCCTATCTTGTTAATACATGCCCCTGATTTGAAAAAAAAATGGATATCGAAAGGCCCAATAGTTAAACATGAGAGAGAGAGAGAGAGAGATCATATATATAAGTTAAGTTAAAGCCAAGTAGATTTATCACTTAGAGGATTTGGGAGAACGTTGAACTTTTAAAACCAAAGATTTTGCAGGAACTACTGGTGAACTGTGAATAGTGCTTTCTTTTCAATTCGTCACCAGAAGAAAAGGCATTCGTTTTAATAAAAGAAAGAAAGATTCTCCGAAAGAAATAAGATTGATTGACTGATTGGATTTACGTCCCGTGCGCCCAGAAGTAAGCATTTATTTTGTCTTATTATTCAACAAATACTGGGTTGCTCACAAGACACGGCAGGTCGTATATGTAGATTAGTCCTCAATGTTTAAAACGTTCATCATACGTGATGAGTGTCACTATTTAATTCGGTTATCAAAGAGTCCTCTGTTGTAATAATGTTACAGTAATCTACTGCATCTTGCCTCACATTTACAGCTAACTAGCAATTTTCTTTGCGCCACACTATAACTGTCAGTAGGTGAATGTTTTACCTGTAAATTACTTAACAATGTGATATAAAATTTAACCTGTCAATGCAAAGTGAAACTTTGGAGATGGAAAGACACAATTAAAATTATCAATGTGTGTAATGTTACAAATTACTCTAATGAAATCTGAACGCACGAGATTGCAGTATTGTATATCATACCGAACAAACTCAGTACTAAATAATGGCAGATGTATAGAAGAAATCATCATTTTGCAACCTACACACATAGAAAATGCAAAATAGAATTAAATCAAAAGAATATAGATCACAGAACTAACAGAAAACGCAAATACGAAATGCAGAATATAATATACAGCTCATGATAATAGATAAAGATGCGTATAATTTTGGCGGTAAGAGGCCTTAGCATGATTAACACACTGCAATGCGTTAATTTTAATATCCTGAATTATATACCGATTTAGATTGGACAAAAGCCAGAGACAGCGCGGTTAGTTTTGGTTTGCACTTGCTACCTTCATCATCATCTACATGTTTACTTCGCCTCAAAATAAAACGGCTCAGTGTTGAACCACAGCAAATTTTGGAATTGACACCATAACGTCTTCAACACTTCAGACAATGACTCTAATGTGTGGTCAGAGACTGACTCGAACGTGTGGTCAGAGAAATAATCTAACTTGTGGTCAGTGCTAAACGTAATACAAAATACATCGCTACTCACCAGTTTTCAAGAAGAGGCAAAGCAAAGCCGCTATTGCCAAATTCGACGTTTTCATCATGACCTGATATGTCTGGAAGCAAAAGTAATGGTCTGAGGACAGGTCAGAAAGGAAGAGCGATTAGATTGTAACCCTGGCTGGCAATCCCAATAGCATGTGTCATCAAGATTAGAAAGGTCAAAATAGATTTACATTGTACGAAACATTTATTCGTGCATCGTTCTTGCTTTTGCCCACCTACATTACTATATTTTCAGAAGAAATTTCGTTTATTAAGTAAGTAGATATCTTATTCTAATAGCTGTTTGTCCTATTTAAGCTAAAATGCCCCTAACCCAAATGTAAAAAAAAATAATTAGATGTACTTGTATAAAACACATAAACCCCTGGTGCAAGCAAACATTATGCCATGAATCTATTTATCAAGTTGATTGTAAAAACAAAATGGCCCAGACGAAGAGGTAAAAATAAAGGAATACCATCGATGAGAAGTATGTTTTATTCAGCAAGAATTAACAGGTTTATGAAGGATGGTAAGGGAAAAACGATAAAAAAAGAACAATTATATTGTATATAGCTTTTGATTCATTGCAAATCTCTAGGGAAGTTTGCGAAGAATTTAAACGAAGACAACCTCATTCAGGTAATGAAAGATTTTGATGGCATGATATTGTCGCCACGTAGGTGCAATGACATCCAAAATACTTGAAGAAAGGCATTTACACATACGTATACATGAATTACCTTGAGAGGTTTTATATGAAATCTATATCATCCAAAAGAGAAGTTTTATTCATCGCATAGAGATTTGAACATATCAAAGACTACCGCTATATACATGATGTAATGTAACACGTTAACCTGAACACAGTGTCCTTCGCACATGGATTGCAAGATACAAAATGATTGCAAGAAGGGCAGGTCAAGGTCATACATTATGTGCCTTGACGCTAATAAATGAAAGAAATGGCTGTGATCCAGGACACGGTAAATTTATTACAAATATACATGTGTCCATTGCATTTTTATGACAGTACTTCAAACTTGCCACAGAATCAACCATAAGAAGATAAGACCTATGACTGAACAATGTTATCGTTCGCTTTGGGTCCCAGCCACTAATTACTTGTGACATATAGAGCCCGTCATCCAGTGGTAGTCACATGGTATGGACCCATAGTGCTAATACGAAGGATGTCTTTTAAATTTACGTTCACTTGTTTACCATAATGCAATTCAACGAAATATCGACTAAGCTGTAAACGAAGGAGAATCCGCTGGTCACAGACTGCGGAAGGAACAGCACAAAGCTTATATATTCTGAATCTAATCACACAACATATAAAAAAACTGAAAAGATGAAGCGTAATCCGATATGTTTTATTTATGCTAGTTCTCTATCAGAATATAATTTGTATATGTTTTAGATCCTTCAACCTAGGCGTGTAATTTGTTAAAAATAACTCTGATGATAAGATATTTATAATTGTTTAGACGTCATCAGCGATATTTGTAACAGATCAATTGCAAGTTGTTTTCGTAGAGCTAATTGTTCCTTTATTCCTTTCATTTTCTTTTTACCTCTTCTACCGTTTTGGTTATCTCCTTTGAATCGGTATTTTTTCGGAACCTTAGCTTGTTTTTTGGTTTATCTGATATCTTGTTGTTTCTTTAGGCATTTTGTAATTTTGTTTTACCATCGTATATTACCATTCGAATCTCATGCTTCTTCTATTGAATTCCTTATTAAAAATTATGTGTAATCAGGGACGTCATTTCAACTTGATTAGGGAGGGGCAAAACTTGATTGGGGGAAAATTTAACGGGCTAGTTAATTTTCGTATATAGTCTACAGCACTTTTACAGCACATGCAAATGGGGGGGGGGGAATACCCCTCCCCCCAATGACCTCTCTGTGTGTAACTGCTCTAGCTACCATTGTTAAGTAGTATGTCTTCCAGAGATGGTTTATAATTTCTTCATGTCACTCTCTGTGGCAGATCTCGGTTGTATATATTGTCGAGCGTTATGTATTTTATTTGGTATGTCTCCTAATGTTTACATTTGAATTTCTGTCTGAACAAATCGTGTGCATCCAATGTGTTTTTGTAGTCCGAAGATTTTCTTAACTTGTTCATTATCACTCCATTCAATGGCAGCTCATGTATTGTCAACTTTTTCCTATATGACTAAATATTTTTTTTAATTGTAATCCTCCACAGTCGTACATTTTTCAGTTCAGTTTTGTACAACATTTATATTAGCCTCATCAAATCCGTGTTTTGAATCTGCCTGATTAGCTTTTTGTTCTGCCTTGTGCAACATATTTTCTTCTGCTTTTGTTAAAAGGAAACCCAACGTTGCGTATCATCTACAATAGAGAACATTTTGCCATTGTCAAACACGAAACTGCCCAATGTATGACACCCCTCACTGCGCGTCTGTAGAGTACAAGACGTTTCAACGGAATCCGGAATCTCAAATCGAATTGTCAAGAACTGGCATTTATTTGGGACATTTTTATAAAATACGAGGGTATTTAGAAACTTCTGAATATAAGTGAGCTGTACAACAAATGTTTTTTCTTAATGAACATTACTTATACCTCAAAGTGAACAGTACGTCAGTACATCCCCTCAGAGTTAACAGTATGTCGTCAGTACATGCCCTCAAAGTGAACAGTACGTCAGTACATACCCTCAGAGTTAACAGTATGTCAGCATGTCAGTACATCCCCTCAGAGTGAACAGTACGTCAGTATATCCCCTCAAAGTGAACAGTACGCCAGTATATCCCCTCAAAGTGAACAGTACGTCAGTACATCCCCTCAAAGTTAACAGTATGTCAGTACATCCCCTCAAAGTTAACAGTACGTCAGTATATCCCGTCAGAGTGAACAGTACGTCAGTATATCCCCTCAAAGTGAACAGTACATCAGTACGTCCCCTCAAAGTGAACAGTACGTCAGTATATCCCCTCCGAGCGAACAGTACATCAGTACGTCCCCTCAAAATGAACAGTACGTCAGTATATCCCCTCCGAGTGAAGAGTACATCAGTACGTCCCCTCAAAGTGAACAGTGCGTCAGTATATCCCCTCCGAGTGAAGAGTACATCAGTACGTCCCCTCAAAGTGAACAGTACGTCAGTATATCCCCTCAGAGTGAACACAGTACGTCCCCTCAAAGTGAACAGTACGTCAGTATATCCCCTCAAAGTGAACAGTACGTCAGTATATCCCCTCAAAGTGAACAGTACGTCAGTACATCCCCTCAAAGTTAACAGTACGTCAGTATGTCCCCTCCGAGCGAACAGTACATCAGTATTTCCCCTCAAAGTGAACAGTACGTCAGTATATCCCCTCCGAGTGAAGAGTACATCAGTACGTCCCCTCAAAGTGAACAGTACGTCAGTATATCCCCTCCGAGTGAAGAGTACATCAGTACGTCCCCTCAAAGTGAACAGTACGTCAGTATATCCCTCTCAAAGTGAACAGTACGTCAGTATATCCCCTCAGAGTGAACACAGTACGTCCCCTCAAAGTACTCTATTTGCACCTCGACACACTTTCTCAGTTCATTTATTCGATTATTTATTGACATTTTGTATTCGTTTTGGCATGCTTATATCCACCGTATTACCGAGAATAATAACACAAAATATTTACCAAAAATAATGACACATACTTGTTATTGTATTATTACATAAATTAGTGTAAATTTTGAAATATGACCTGCCTCTGCATCTTAAAATGTCAATATAGAAGCACGACGCTATCAGAATACTTAATGATTTCTCTTAAAGTCAGTGACTTCATGACAGTGTAATACTGACAATAAATTTTCACGAATCGCATGGTGTCTTGTCATCCAGTGAAATGGCACCTCTCGCATGAGTCAAGTTACACGGCTTGGAATTTTCTGTAAATGCTTCAATGTAGCATACTGCCTCGCAAGATTTCTCGTGACACGGTTAAGAAAATTAAATAAACTTCAAGCATTGAATCTGATAGTAAAACTTTATTCATTGTAACCACGACGAAAATCCAGTCAATTAATCAATCAATTGTAACCATGTACATTTTCATTCCAGCATAAAACACTTCATACATATCAGAGCAATCTCATTCATCGTAGAGAATAGACTTCTTATCCAACAATTTCCGTCTCACTGTGAGAGAATAAAATACGAAACAAAATTACATTCTTCATTTACAATCACACGAAAAATTCAACAGATCATTGTATTACATTTTGTGTTGATTATGTCTTTCCATACAATAAACAAATAATAATATAAATGATATGAATGTAATACGACAAGAACTATTTTATACCGTAGAATGTAATACAACAATACCTTTTTATATCTTAGAATGTAATATAACAATACTTTATATCGTGGAATGTAATATTACAATACTTCCTATATATTGTGGAATTTGATATAACAATACTTTCTGCATATTGTGGAATGTAATATAACAATACTTTCTGTATATCGTGGAATGTAATGTAACAGTTCTTTCTGTATATCGTGGAATTTAATAGAACAGTTTTTTCTGTATATCGTGGAATAAGTCATCTACTATTGATCTATAATGATGGAACAATGAAAAATAGCTCACAAAGTCAATATATAAAAAACAAAGACAAATTTCATGAACATGTCACAAAAAATGGTTTCAGAATAATATAATTACTGCTTCCATATACATTCGTACGCTTATTGAATCTTTATCTTTGAGGCAGGGTATGTATGTATGTATGTATGTATGTATGTATGTATGTATGCATGCGCGCGCGCGCGCGCGCGCGTGTGTGTGTGTGTGTGTGTGTGTGTGTGTGTTGTGTATGTATGCATGCATGCATGTATGGATGTGGTAAAACGCACTGATGGATGTTTTCACTTACAAAACAGACAACAAAGCAACAGATGAAAGGAAGAAAGATTACGGCTCTGTGTGTGTGTGTGTGTGTGTGTGTGTGTGATTTCTCACCCGGACTGCATCTCACAAATATAATGAAATAAAAGCGAGCACGGAGCGTCATTCCACTCTGCCCTGTCTGCAATAGTCAAACAGTTTTCATTGTTGTTAGAGTTGCTAGGACTTCCTGGTCCCCAGTGCAGAACCTGTGGGGACACTCTGGTTTTACTGGTCATCCACACCCATTCACCTTCAACCAATACATCGGAGCCACCGATCCAAAATTGTGCTATTTTTGAATAAAACAGACATCAAGTATGACTGAGTCTTCTGCTAAAATGTTAATGTACTGACAAATGGTATTTATTTTACTGCAAACGTATTTATTAAGATATGTCCTATAGCATAACGTTCCAAATTGTATTTTAAACAATGTAACCAATTTGTCGATAGATACTTCTATGCTCTCATTTGCCACACTCGGTCATTTCCGTCAGTCGAAAAATAACCTCTCAAGTAACTGTCAGAATACAAGTGCAGCAGAAAAGGCCTGCAATGGTTTGATTGTGACTGTTTCTCCTTCTACCACCATATTGTGCTGTGTGCAAAGTTCTTCAGACTACAAAGGTCAAGAGTTTTTCAGTTAAGCATCCAACCCCCATTAATCAGATCATGACTATAGTGTACGCCGATGGCATCCGAATACCCTGTGTTGTCAGTTAAAACACTAGAACCAGGCATTGACTACAGAATGACGGAATTCAGTGAACAATACAAAAAGGCGGACATCTGACGGCTTACGATAGATATGAGACGATTTAATGTGTTCAAGTGGAGACTGTGTTATCGTTGCACAGAATAGCACAAAGCGATACAGAAACAAAATGGTTTTGATTTTATTAAATATCCTTTCGTTATTTTTCAGCGTTTCACGTGACAGCTCCCTTTCCAAGCATCTTGACAGCAACAAGTACACACGAACCGCGAAGGATTGGCGATAATACAATGTCCCCACTATAACACATTGAATCGGCACATTTCTATAGCAAACCGTATCAAGTCGGCCATTTTGTATTGTTTACTGGATATGGACATTCAAACCACCTTGGTTATTTCAGTCAATCCTTCGGTCATTCCAGCCGTGGAAATAGTCAGATGGTCCGAATAGACTGCGGTTACTTGTTTAAAAACTGTATAAAATTTTATCTCATAGAAATAGTTTGTCTGAATGACTACTCACAATTGGTTATCTCCCTTTGACGCAATAATATGCTTTGAAGGAATACGAACTTTGAGAAGCGTGTCTCTTTTAAGAATTATGTGTAGTGTAGACATAGGCCATACTAACATAGATGGCATGAAAGATGATTAACAACTGAGTCAAGCATATTTATAAAGTTCATCACGTCTTTCACCGAATGAAACAAGTAAAGATTCAGATGATAAATTTTATCATTCCCACCATGATTTACATCAACAAAAAAAATTGTAAACTTAAATAAAATTAGTACTGGGAACTCAAAAGGCACCAACAATTCTGCAGTGTTTCCATAGAAACATGAAGCGTTCAGCTGAGATATATATTTAATACTGTATAGCCTGATGTGGAAAATAAGGAAATTAATATTTGTTCTACCTCTGAAGCACATCAACGTTGGGCATAAAGCTTTTGCAGGGGTGTAGTGGGAGTTAATAAAAGATGAATTGGGGTGTGTTAGATGTAGTGTTCAGCAAAGAGGTTTAAAATCAATATCAAACGTCTTTGCAATACCTAGTTATAGATCTTGTTAGATCCTTGTCATTTCATCATTTCTTTTCGCAGAAACTCAATTGCTTCTAAAGTACTGAAATTACATCGTTGCTAATGTTGCTGATATTTAACCTCAGATCCCTAACACTCACTTCCTACTTTTTACATATGCTTATTACATCTGCAGCACATGTATGTATATCGAGATAAACCAAGACTAGATATTTATTGCTTTCAATTGATGAGTCATATCTTGATATGTTACTAAGATTATAAGAATAAATTTACGTTTTTATCTCACACGGTCATCCTCTCACTTCTTTTTTTAATATTACCCACGAATTTTCTATGTACTTTTTGCATTGCTGCTTCAGTAAGTATTCCTGTATTACTATCAAAAACTTCCACCGTCACAATTGGCACCACCATTACTACTACTACGACTACATTACAACTACCACTACTATCATCCGCACTACTAATACCGTCATTAACAATACAACCACCACTAGTACAGCGTCGTTTAAAAGATATTTACTGTCAGTAGGTTGAAGTAGTTTGACTTGGTTCTCCAGGAAACTTGCCTCGGCGCCATCTTGTACCTCTGCCAAATATCCGCCAATCGCATTACAAAGAAACTGAATTATGAAAAGAAAATACATCGAATAAAATTTCATAGTTTATATCAAAGAAATCGCTTTCTTGCCTTTCAGATTCAGACAGTTACATACTTCAATATCAAAATTTACACTGCATACCTCTTGCAAAACGTTAACGGTTAGCTTACTTCCACAGTGAGTTCTTTCACAAGCACTTCATAAAGATAGTACCCTATAAATAGATAAGTAAAAATATAGTGTATAACTTCAAGAATAAACTGTATGTTTTTACAAACACACTCTAGTTTTCAGGTGAGCAATGAATACTTACTTAGGAACACTAAAGTTTTTTTTGCAATTTGACAAAAATTGTACTAAATTTAATTTTATTTAGCAATGTATCTAAATTTTGATGAAGCTTTTTAATCTTGCTTCACTTTATTCAAAAATAAACTGCTTAATTTTATTGACATTGTTACAAGAATTTTAACCGGAGTTAAGCGACCTTTCAATTGAGATATTTATGTATTTGTCTGAATTTCATTAAATGTAGTGCTGTCCAGTTTATATAGCCTCAGATGCGGCTTGAGGGACTGTATCACTGAGAGAGAAAAGGTATATCAATTAAAATGGCGTTGATTTTAAATTATGTACAACAACCTGTTTCGACGTTAGTTCTAAGCTAATCTTTGGGTGTTGCATGTCTGTTGGTAGTTGTGAAGATACTTTTATTGAAATACCGGAAACTAAACTATTTAACACAACTTTGCAGGTAATTGTCGCCAGGACAGGACATAGTTTCATTTGTACCAGTAACCTTCCATCCTTAACTTTTGAGTTGGACCGGACCCAAATGATTTTAAATTTAACGCTCTGTCTAAAAGGCGTTGGGGAATTTTAACTTTAGGTATCGTAAGTGCATTGCTACTGCATTCTGGACACTAACAATTTGTTCTCTTCTTCCATCTATATATTCAGAAAAAAAAATGTCAAATACAATCAAATTGCAAGGTGCAAGAGGGTCTTACAGAGGTAATTCAAACAGATCATTAAACTTGAAGATGAGCACACTTGTCAGATTTTAAAAACTTGTAACACATCGATGTCATTAAATGAAAAATGTATGGGCGTTACGGTATATACAGAGATTTTGTGGGTTTTCTTAAAAGCAATTTTCTAAGGGATAATTTCTCTAGTTATTTTCGGCAATTTGTTTTTATTTACAGGTATTGCGACAAAATGGCAGTTATTTGAGAGTAACTTGAAGTTTGTATGATTACATTAAAATTGAGACTTAATTTGGATATAACGGAACACCATACGAAAAGTAAATGCCTTATGGGTATCTGAACAAAATATTGATGTTAAGTTACGAGTTGATTCAACCCATCTTACAGCAGTGAAAAGCGATGGATTATAGACGTAGGTTGTGCGAACTTACATGATTATCAACTTCGATCAAGTCTACCCCCGTCATCTTAAAATTTCATCAGTATTTACTATATAGGTTGACATCGTTGTTCTGTGTCACTTTTTAACAGTTCAAAAATAAACTTTATGGAAGAAACGAATTAGTGAATCAAGTATCTGCGATTGAACCGATGTGATTTGGTGATGTGAACACTCTACTTACAATGTCGAAATTTGAATTACTTTAGCATATCCATTCAAGGAAAATATGACAAAAAGAATTTGTCTTCCTTTACACAGATTTAGAAAGTTTAAATAAATGCAGGATCGGCAGTGGGGACTGCGAATTTGTCTTTCTTTAAACAGATGTAGAAAGCTTTGAATAGATGCCTGATCGACATTCGGGATTGAGGGTAAAGGGGGATAATAAGTAAGGTTATCCTAGATATGAATTAACACAAACCGATAAATAGACAAATTAGATTGCAGCTTATGTGGTGGTAAGCGACGCAGATTTAAGTTGTTTTCTTTTTCCAAAAGGAAACATCTACTCTGCAATACGTTCCGTTCCTCCATTCAGTATTATCTACTTATTTAAACATATCTAATTTCAGGAAATTTTCGAAGTACATCTTTTGATGTGAATTATAGAGATATACCTTTTAGTTCTTTCTCGTGGTGCAGATATACTGCGGTTGGTTAGGAGGATACTTCCGGATAGAAAGTGAAAAAGCATTTTTAAGTGTTTGAAGAATAGTTTTATGGCGTGATCACCTATTGGGTTGCATCAGATTCATAGACGTTCTACTCGTCGTGTAATGATGTCGTGCCTATTTTTGGAAATAGACTCGTCTCTAAACAATATCCCAATCAGCCAATCGCCTGAAACGAATTAATTATTGCTGACACGTAGCAAATCATTTTTTAAACTTATGTCACATATTTAAAAAGAAACTGATTTATGTTGAACGTTTATCAAACATTGACTAAAGGATGTTCTCCTACAAACAACCAATAATGTAACAAATTAAATACTTTTTCAATAAACACATTTTTATAATTATTTTGAGCGTATTTTAATTTTTATTCTGTAGACTCGTATCATCGAATAAAACTAGTCATATACGGTGAGAAAAAAAATCATTACTGACAGAAAAATATATATTAGTTCACATACTATTAAATAGTCATACGTGGTGTATTTGAAAAGTTCTGAATATTTGGTTATAACCTTATTGTTTCTTTGAAATGTCAATCAATTAAACACTAATCGACAGACAAATAACTTTTATAAATTGAACAGCCGATAGATGCAGATATATTTGTCTAACTTAGCATAGCAAAATTAGTGACATAAAAATGCTGAAGAAGGAAAACAATTTTGCAACTAAGCAAAGAGCATACAGTACAACTGGTGCTTTCTGGTTGGTATTAATCACGACCTTGATAAAGTTTTCCGAATCCTTGGACAATGACCCACTTTCCAGCAGATCGTTATCTGCGGTTGGGGCAGAGTAGTTGTTGTGAAGGGGGCGATTGATGACTTTACTCGAAACACAGTGAAAAATATTCTATTCTCCAATCTTTAATATGTATATTGTTTTAAATGTATATCATGAAGAATGATTTGAAGCTCGGGTAGGTTTGTTCGGCGTTCCCGCATTCGTTAACGACTGAAAAAACATACTTAGGCGAAATCGCCAAACTGCTACTCGACAAATAGGAAAAGGGTGGTCAGAGATATTTGAATGAGATTGTCAATGGTGGCAAAACAGGGATTTTTATTTTAGAACCCGCCTCAAGTGAAAATTTAAAAAATCAGATGAGAGAAAATAAGCACATAACACAAATCACTCTACGTACTTGGAGTTTCAAGAGATTACGGACTAATGTTTCTTTTTACCTGTACTTGACTGCCTATGTCACTGGATAATAATATGCTTCAAAAAGTGTTGCCAAAAGTTGAGACAATACTGAACAACTCGTCCGATCGCCGGTACCCAGGCATTCTATATACTCCATGACAACAAAAAGGCCCATAAATCCACCATCGTGAGACAGCATCCAAACTTGCATACAACCCTCGTTATGTTCCGCATAATGTTTTGGGTGAATCTCCCGTTATTTAAGCTTCCCTGAGGAGCAGACGATTTGAAAGCCGCCCTGGACGAACACTGCTTCCAGTGTATGAAACAACATTTCAAAAAGCATTGCAAAATGGCATTTAATAATTTAATAATCAGGATGAGAGAGGGTATCGAGGAGGATAGTACTTGGAGTTTACCTAATGAAATATTTTTCACTAATAAAATAAAAAGACGCCGTATTGTAAGCGCAGTGATATTCAGAAATCTGTAATGACTTCTCGAATCTAGAACAAATTGATACAATCTCTCTCTCTCTCTCTCTCTCTCTCTCTCTCTCTCTCTCTCTTGTTTACTGACTCGAGCCGAAAACTGGAGTATGCGACACTAATTCGTATTGGAGGATTGAAATCATGATCTGGGCTGTGTCCCCTATGTTGGGAAACAAGTGATGACGGTAATTTACATATTGTAACGAAATTTCCCTTAACCTTGGACAAAATAAAACATTTGATGGAGAATCTATTTTTATATATGCCTCCAACTATTATTTTGTCATTTCAATGATCACTTAGATGAAGTTATACTGAATATTCTACTTGGTGGTTTAAACAATATTTCAAAACGATTGGAACTCGAGTCATGGATTAATGTATCAAGTATTTCATTAAGATAATTGACACTATATATTTCGATTGATTAAGGAACTTACACAAACTATAATGCAATCAATAACTGCATTAAACTGAAAAGAGAGCAGGATATTAACTATTTTTGTTGTGTAGAACTGTAAAGATTATATCTTCAAAAGATGAACAACATTGTAGATTAGCGAGTATAATACTTAATGCAAGCAAAAATATATCTGATGGATATTAGACGATTCAAAAGCAAACATTATCTTATTTGATAGACATTCAAACCGAGTGACCGTAAATTATTCATTGTACAAAAAATATACTCTGAAATATTTGAAAGCAGATGTAATTGCAAGTGTTGGTATTGATTTATTTATAATTTGTTCACCTTTGATTTGTAAATAATTCAAGGGGCAATAATTATTGAATTGACTATGTTCGTACCTTATATTTTGCACTGAATTTCTAGGCAAGAATGTCAAAATTACCTGAGCATTGGGCCATTCCTCCTTGTCATGACTAAAATGATAACACGAATGTTCATGCCGAGTCCAACCGGAAACGCAATCGCCACAAGCTTGAGGGGAAGAAAAAAGTGAGATTTTTCTCTACTGACCAGAAATATTGTTAGGATCCAACCACCGCTCTGATGTTTTCGTGACATCCTTGATTCAACTCATATCTAGACACACTTTTTTTTAATTTTCAGAATAATCTACATTAAAAAATGAATCAATTTTCTGGTCAAATTGTCAAAACACATATCACACGAGGTGTTAGATTGTCATGATTCTAAACACTGTTATTGGGTCGTCTGTCCACAATCAGTTTTTCAAAGACAAAGCAGATTCTTCCAACTTTGAAGACTTGTCATCGACAACAAGGAAACCAATAAGAGTAATTTTGCCAACTCTTGTACAGATTTCTTCATCATGTGATGTAGAGTACCATTTAATATTTTAAAGGCATTTATCGAATGAATTACGTCAAATATCGCAAGCTCTGATAATATTACCAAAAAAAAACACATGAGAACTTGTATATATTTATTACATATATTGAAATCCAGTCAAAATAATTTGCTATTTGTTATTATCTTCTTGTGATTGGCACCAATGTATACAGTGGAAATCATGATCGTGTTGTAATTGGCTCTACTTCATATATTGTAATTCTTGACCTTGTTGTAATTGGTACTATTTAATACATTGGAAATCATATTCTTGTTTAATTGGTAATATTTCATACATTGAAAATCATGATCTTGTTGTATTGATACCATTTCGTACATTGGAACCATGATTTTGTTGTAATTAGTACCATTTAATTCTGTGGACACTTGAGAAAGTATATCCTAAAGCGTTTACTTTCTTTCATAATCCTACGTTACACTTTTTATGATTGGTCATTAAGACATTAAAAAGTAAACTGTTCTTACCTTATCTGGAGAAAACAAAATTGTTACGGAAGAGTACTCACCGATATCGATTGAGATGAAAAACGATAAAATGGTAAATAGTATTGTCTTCATGTTTGCTTAAGGTACGCCTAAAATTGAAATAAAGCGCAACGGTTGAAGATATCCATCGAAGGAAGGACCCCACACTTGTGACTGTCGATAGAATTCTGCCAGTCGTTTATCATCAAGATAAGAAATTCAGATACGTACATACATACATATATACATACATACATACACATACATACATACATACATATACATACATACATACGTACATATACATACATACGTACGTACATACATACATACATACATACATACATACGTACGTACATATACATACATACATACGTACATATACATCCATACATACATACATACATACATACATGCATGCATGCATGCATGCATACATACATACATACATACATACATACATACATACATACATACATATACATAGATACATAGATACATACATACATACATACATACATATACATGAGCAAATTTAAATCTGATTCTGCATTATATATGTTTTGACCATTACGCCACGATGAAGGTCATCATGTTCATAAAAAAAAAAGTTTTCTTCACAATAAAATGTCATATCTTTTCTTACACACTCTAGGAACGCACATATTAAATTTTAATCTGAAACCTGACAATGAGGAACTCGTATGTTAATGATATTGTTGTAGCAGTCAGTAGTTGTTGTTGAGGCACCTGTAACTTTGTGTTGCTGGCAAAGGTTCGGCAAACAAAATGACAATGACAGTTTCTGAAAACTAATTCGAATTTTTTCAAAATTCGTTTCCAACCTTTCCATTGTTAACTTTATTTTAGGGATTGGAGTGGATGTGTAGGGACGTTTAACTTATCATCGCCCAGTCATCTGCTGATCAACACACACTTACTAACAAATACAACATTTTTACTGACCAACATCCAATCACCTAGAAAACAACATCTACTCTTACTGACACACGAAAAGAGGTGGAAAGCTGACACATATATGAAAACATAACTTCAGCCCTGCAAACGTAGAAATGTCCACACATAGATACTAACAAACACGCCGTCAGACTGAGCAATACGCCATCGCCTACTGACCAACACTACACCAACTAACCAACATATTTTTTGGACTTACCAAAGCTATACTTACGAAGATACATGATCCTTAAATTGACAATCACCGGCTCGTCAACTGACGAAACACCCTGACTGAATAACCAGCACCCGTTCATACTCAGACCAACACCCACACCTATAAACCAATATGCCGTTTAGACTCACCAACATCTACATTTGCTACCATCCTCATAAGACCGACAGCCATATGAATTAAATGAAAATAGAGAAATGGGTAGAAATTCGCACACACCATTCATGTAGACAATATTATATACTATCACCCGTGAAGCGTAAGGAGAGAAAATGGTAGATATGTTAACACAATGGACACATAAACATTCTTATATAGTCTCATATATCTAGATTGAAGAGTCCATATCAGGATCACCCTGGTCACTTAGCAATCGACACAACTAACCATTGCAAATGGAACAAAAAAAATCGCTCCATTATAAAAATGGGCGTGAGTGTTTGAATATTGTATGAAGACTAAGAGGAAAAAGGCACGACAGAGATATATGTACGTGTTTCCTATTTGTCTTTACTAAAAGTCACAATGAAATTTCAGTCACTTACGTTTTTGATATATTCACCTGAATAAAAATCACAATGAAATTTCAATCACTTACGTTTTTGATATATTCACCTGAATAAAAATCACAGTGAAATTTCAGTCACTTACGTTTTTGATATATTCACCTGCATAAGAATCACAATGAAATTTCAGTCACTTACGTTTTTGATATATTCACCTGAATAAAAATCACAATGAAATTTTAGTCATTTATGTTTTTGATATATTCACCTGAATAAAAATCACAATGAAATTTCAGTCACTAACGTTTTTGATAAATTCACCTGCACAAGAATCACAATGAAATTTCAAAACATATCAGAAATCTTCATTCTCTTCTCCATTGTACTCTCTTGACATTTTTTAAATTTATACACTGGAATGGGTCCTTTCGCTGTTTCTTCTGCATTGTCTTGCTTTGAACTTCTTTGCTTTAATGGGTACTTCGTATATATCTTTTTGTTCACTTTGTTGTGATATTCTAAGGACCAATGTTATATTTCATTGCAATTAAAACAGCCGTCTTTATGTTTATCACGGGACTGGGGTTCTCAAGTTTGTGAGTTTTATTTGGCCTGGCGAATGGACATTCTTCAGGATAAAGTCCTATTTCGTAAGAGATATAACAGGTATCTACACTATCGTCTCGGCACGAGTAGAATAGATTATTGCCAGAAATCTTGCTGCAAATGAATTTTCGAATGACTAGATCTCTGACAAGACCTGTGACCTCTTTCGGTTATTCCATATTATTCCATCTTCACTGGAACTGAATGAGATTATCCTCCTACGTGTGGATTTTATACATATATAGATGTGTGAGTGCGTGTGGAAAAAATATTAATATATCTGTGTTCCGCATAATACATAGAAAAGTAACAGAAGATCACAGAATAAATTTATTTATTTATTTATTTATTTATTTAGATAGATAGAGAGACAGCTGGAAGGGTACGCTAGACAACTTAAACTTAACTAATCTGCTGTCATGAAATCATCATACCGTTCCCATGAGAAATCAGACACGACGCAATTACGACGTGCTGTGCCACCTCATAATATCAGAGTTATGGAAAGAAGTTTGCCCTGGCGATTTAGCGGAGGAATTGGTCGATCCATATCCAATACCATTCTCCTACTCCTCCCTCCCAAGGCCGTTGGACCAAAGTTCGTCCAAAATAGAAAATAGTTCGAGTGCATATTATGAATTTCTTTTTACGTTCAAACCACTTACAAAGTGTCTTCTGGAAATCGTAGAACTACTGCGTACAACTGCACGGTGAAATTTAAAGAGTTCAAGTTCCAAAGTTCTTTAGGAGAAAGATGCTACATTTATTACGGAATAACATGATTCCGTGTTTGCTCGAGTTTAAACGACAGTGTCCGACCGAAGGATTGTTTTATCGACAAAGGTATTGAAATACCAAATACACTACTAAAACAGTCCTCAAAAGATACTTCTCTTACAACGATGCTTACAAATAACTCATAGTAGTGAAAATATCTAAATCAATAATTTTCCAAGGATTTTCTATTTGGTTACAAAACGCGGAGCAAATTAGCCATGTCAAGAGAAAATTAATGAGAGGCCATTCTTTTTTCTTTTTCTTTTCTTTTTTTTTGGGGGGGGGGTATTTGCAATATTTGTAAATTATTTAATATTTTATATTCTCAAATTGTATGTTTACAACATTTCAACTGAAATGATTTGAAAGAGAAAGATTTAATTTTCAAACGTATATAAGAATAATTTATTCTCAACCATGTTTTTCGTATTTATACTATTTTCCATTTCGTAGCTGAAGGGGGTTAAGATATTTGCAAATAATATTTTTTTATTCTGTTTTTAATCATTTCTGAAACGCTATCAGAATTAAAACCTATTGCCTCGCATTCATTTAATTCCGAAAGGAAATATTATCAAATGTTTTATCTCAAGCGTACAATTAAAATTGATAATTTTCGACAATCGGAGTACTTCTGCTTATATTCTCCGACAGAGAACTTTCTGACTTTGTTACCAGACATAATTTGATATGGGTACATGTTAGCCCTTTAATAACCGCTCCGGTGGCCTAGTGGTTAGAGCGTCCGCCTCGGATGCGGGAGGTCGTGGGTTCGATCCCCGGCCGAGTCATACCAAAGACTTACAAAAATGGTACTAACAGCTGCCTCGCTTGGCGCTCAGCATTAAGAGGTTAGTGTTAGGACTGGTCGGCCCGGTGTCAGGATAATGTGACTGGGTGGGACATCATGCTACACGTCTGCGGCATGATGCCCCAGTGCTAGACATCACTATAAACTGCCACATTGCAGACATCGTAGCGATATGACTGAAAAATTGTTAAAGCTACGTAAAAAAAATTCAATTCAAATCACGTAGCCCTTTAATAGGATCATGTCAAGTTTTCATCTCTGTCTCTTAAAGTTCGGCGGTCTCAATATATTCTTGTCATAATGCCATCGATTGTATATTTTTGAACTGAAATCTCGTTTGACAACAGTATTCCCATTCATATTAGCACTACGTTTGATTCCATTGCATGTTCAGTGTCATCTAAATCCAAACCTTGATATATATGTACAAAGGACATGAACGGTCATACATGACTTACTTACTTGACCTAAGCTGTCGCTGTGAATTTGATAACCAGGCGACACATATACATGTATTACTTCCGTGCATCTTCCAGTTTAATTATAATCAATATCTGTTTTCTGTCACTTCTTCTTTCTGTATATCATTATCCAATTCTCTCTGCAAAAGATGATTGACATAAAATGAAACTGTGTTAAGTAGTCAACTCGGGTTTAGAATAGTTGTCATTTAAGGTTGTTGCTTGATTTCATTTTTCTACAGTTATTTCGTCATTGAGAATACATATACCTATGGCAGGTGATTGCTTAACAGAGGTTTCCTTTAGGTCGTATTTGAATTTATATTCAACTGAACTCAGACTGTCTTACTTTTACGTTTCAGTATAGAGAATATTACGAAGTAAAACTAAAGACACCCCCACCCCACACAAACACACACACACACAAACACAAACGTCCTGGATTAAATTTGTATATATGAATCAGATCTTCCATGTATCTCAATTGTCGTTTTCCCAGGGCCAGCTAAGATCACAGTGCCTACTTAACTTCTCAACACATAAGCATTGTTAAGCTGGCCGAATGTAAACTTAGTCCCAGTATGCATATTGCACATGTTTTTCGGCACTAACATGTTTTGCTGTAGTTTAAAGTTAGCGCTGCAATCTGATAGAAAAGTGCCGCTACAAAAATTGTTCACAGTGACTGAACTAGTCTCTCTAGAATGTTCCATCTTTAAAGATGCAAACCTACATTATATCGCCTAAACTCTCAAATCATACTCACTCCAATTTCATTTTTGCACATATCTTCGGCAATAACGTTATGATTTGTAATTCGATTGAAACGTGACTGTGACATTTTTTTGTCGGACGGCTAAGGTCAGCTTCTCTCCCATGTTCCATCTTGAGAAGAACGTAAAGTTACATTGCTTATCGGATGGCGATTTGGCACATTTTCGACATTTTAGCAGAAAAGCCAAGTCCGCAACCTCGCCCAGTACCCTCTTTTTTTAAATCATTAACAGAAATTAGAGTTTGACCATCATGATATGTCGTGGGCGTGTTTTTTTAAATATATATTCACTGTGGTAAATTGTGGCATCATTCATCGAAGTTATCAGGATTTACGAGAGAAATGTGAACCATACTCATTTGTGTATTCAATACACCATTGCTCAGCAAATATAATGGCAGTCGTGATGATAAGTGATTACTGACACAAACAGAATCTTTTTATGATTATGGCCACCGACACTTTTGAAAATTAGACATGGGTCAGTTAGGCAGTCGCAAGTACACACCAGCGACATAATAAATTTGTCGGCAATACCTCGAATTCTTCTACACACCTGTCTACACGGCAATAGCATCTGATATTATTCATACTTTGGAAATACCTATGAATCACTCAACGACTGTCTTTGTTTTAGCACGCAAACATGTTTTTGTCCAAGACACACGACTTAGCAGCTTTCATAATAACTATTTTATTACACAATTTACACTTTTGTATGCACAGAAAGAAAGAGATAAATTGTTTATGCTTGGCGATATTTTTCGAATCAAACTATTATTCTGGTTAAGCCTTCTTGACTATGGTAATATTTGTTCTTGTACACTCCCGCTTCAGAGGTGGCGTAAGTTGTCCGCGAGAGAACAACGTTCGTGAACAATGTCCTTTACGTTAGAGAGACAAGAACAATAAGAAATATTGTTCTCTTGTCAAAAACGAGTCTGCCCATAAGTCACATACATCCTGGCCGTCTATGAGCGACATTCCCCACGAAATGCTAAGTACACGTTAGTAGCATAATGTGGCATCATGGGACAAAAATGACACTAGACGGACAATGGGAATTAACATTCGCGCCGCCATCCTAGACGTATGATACTATGGGGACTAAATAGTAGTTGAAATACAATGGAAATTTAACATTAGTCCCTAAGCTGAATATTGATATGGCACTCGGGGGGAGATGTGGAATTTAACATTACAATATTGATACGCATGATGATAGGTGTTCGACATATAACCATTAGGAATTCGATATCAGTATATCCATAGTTTAAAATTAGTATGGCACTATAGGGACAAGTGAAATTTAGCATTAGTCCTTAACATGACGTATCATATTACCACCGTAATTGGGGCCCCGAATGGCCGAGTGGTCTAAAGCGTACTCCGTTACGGATCACTGTGATCTCACCTCTGTCTGCGTGGGTTCGAGTCTAGGATTCGGCCAATGTGGGTATGTGAGAAAACTTGCCAGTAGCTTCTCGTGGGTCGGTGGTTCTTTCCGGGGTTTTCCCGGGTTCTTCCTCCACCATTAATACTGGCCGCCATGCATAGCCTAAATTGTGCTGAAAAATGGCGTTAAACCCCACAACAACAACAACAGTAATTCCATTTAACGGGTTCTAAACAACAGTGCTAGAGGAACACTAAGAAAATGACATTACATCTCAATGTTCAATAATTGATAGAGGCAGTAGGAAATGTAATATTAAACCTACACTTATTAATCAACACGCCGTTTTCACTCACCAATTCCACTCAGCTATTAACCAGTACGCCGTTGACTGATCAACGACTACACGTACTAACCAATACACCGATTGACTAACCAGATCCCACACCTACAAACCAATACGCATATCAACTGACCATCACTAAGTCATCTAGTGACCAATACTGACACTTACTAGCTAATAAGGCATTGTTTTGACCATCACCAGATCATCTGCTGATCAACACCTGCACTTACTACTACGCCATTATGACTGACCAACGCTCAGTCATCTGCTGACCAAAATCAACTATTACCCAAATGCCGTTTTACTGCCCATCACACAGTCATCTGCTGACCAACATCTACATTTACTAATACTCTATTTTGAATGACCAACATCCATATCTTCTAAACCATGCGCCGGTTAATTGACAATCGTCCAGTTATCTGCTGATCAACGTCTACAATTCCTTACAGACACGCCATTTTTACTTACCAACAGCCACTCACCTACCGAGCACCATCTAATGTTACTGATACACGAAACGAGTGGGAGCGCTAACACATAAGCACAAACATAATATCAGCCCTGAAAGGGGTATAACTGTCCACACATATACCTACCAATCAACATGTCGTCTAACTAAGCATCACCAAATCATCTACTGATCAATACTGCACCAACTAACGATTGCACGTTTGCACTTGCCAAAGCCTACCCTAACTATCCATCATCCCATTTCACTGACCATCACCAAGTCATCTATTGAACAGCACCTAGAAACCAACATCCTGACTGAGTGACCAGCACCCATTCATATATTGACCAAGACCCAAACATACAAACAAACACCCCGTCTTGATTCACCAATATCTATATGTGCTACAATCCTCATAACGCCAGCAACAATAGCATTTAAATGAAAAGAAAGATATGGGTAGAAATATATACATTAGAAACATAAAATTATTTATATAATATTACCCATGGAGCTTACGGAAAGAAAATGGAAGGAGTCTTAACATAATAGACACAGAATCACTCTTATATACTACCATACACATCGATTGAAAAGTCCATAACATTTTCAAAACCAAACGAGCCATTTCACGGCCATCCAAATCGCTTAGAAAAATGACGATACTAAAATGAATAAAACAAGACATAGGTATATTTAAGTCTTTCGTAATTTTCTTCAATAAGAAAAATACAACGAAATTTCAATCACTTACGGTTTTTATATATTCAGTTGAAAAATAATCACAATTAAATTTCTCAACACATCACAAAACTCTATTTTACACTCTTTATACTGTCTTGCATTTGTTCATTTATTCAATGGAATGTATTATTTTCCTTTTTCTTGTGCTTTATCTTTCTTTTAATTTCTTTGCTAGAATTGGTTCTTTATATGTATCTTTTTTCACTTTGTTGGGATAATCTGAAGATCGGCGTCCTTTTTCTTCACAGTGGTAAGAGAAGTTTTTAATTTCCTTAACTATAGCGTTTGGATATTCTGTAGTGCAATGACCTTTTTCCTGACAGATATAGCAGCTATCTGCACTTTAATCTCGGCAAAAGTAGAATAGATTTTTTTCACGAAATCCTGTTGTTAAATGTACTTTCGAAATGACTGTAAATCTCTTGCACTGTGAAATTTAAAGAGTTCAAATCCTAAGTCGCTGCAGAGAAATTGTCTACATGGCGGACTTATCTGAATCTATGTTTGCTCGAGTCGAAACTACAGTGTCCGCCCAAAGCTCTAATTAAGTTATCTTTCTTGTTTAATGAATACAAATATTTAAACAGCAAATACACTACAAAAACTACCCTCAACGGATAATTCTCCTAGAACGACGAGCACAAATAATTTGTGGATGTAATACAATTTAAAATCAATAATTTTCTAAGCATTAATTTTTATTAAAACATTGCGGAGTAAATTAGCAAAATGAAGAGAAAATTAAATGAATCGCGAGTTTTGGGAGATTTGAATATGTGTGAATCATTTTAAACAATATGTCCTCAACTTTTTTGTTTACAACATTCCAACTTAAAACATTTGAAATGGAAACTATTCTTTGACAAACTTATAAAATAATCATCTTTGCTCAACCATGTTTTTTCAGTACTCACACTGATTTCGGGGCCCCGAGTGTCCGAGTGGTCTAAAGCGCTCTCCGTTACGGATCACTGCCATCTCACCTCTGTCTGCGTGGGTTCGAGTCTCGGATTCAGCCAATGTGGGTATGTGATAAAGCTTGCCAGTAGCTTCTCGTGGGTCGGTGGTTCTTTCCGGGGTTTTCCCGGGTTCTTCCTCCACCATTAATACTGGCCGCCATGTATAGCCTATCGTGTGCTAAAAAATGGCGTTAAACCCTACAACAACAACAATAACAACACACTGATTTCTTATTTCTTAACTGATGACAAAACCTGTTTGGGGTTTAGGTGCTCTCTCTCTCTCTCTCTCTCTCTCTCTCTCTCTCAAAACAAGTCATAATTGATTTTTTTTTCTTGAAATCATGTTTTATGTATATCATCTTTTTCAGAGAGTTTTGAATAATCAATGATATGCAGAGAGAAGGAGATACAGAACACATACATTGGGGAAAATTAGACTCAATGCACGGCAGTAATACATGTATATGTGCCATCTGGTCTCCATTATCAAATTCACAGCGTCAGCTGAGGTCAAGTAAGTCCTGGATGACCCCTCTTATCCTTTGTACTCAGACTACTTCAACGTTTAGATTTAGATGACACTAAACGTGCATTGGAATTGATCGACTGCAGTATTAGACTGAATGGGGACTACTCTGTGTTATGCAATCAAATCGGAGAATTATGACAAATGTCTCTTTTTAGAAACAGTTGTTGCTTTATAACATTTAATTTTTTTCTAAAAGTTATTTTATTAGAACATCAGCAATAAACCGGTCATGACATGTGATTGCTTAATAATGAGTAAAGAAATAAAACTAAATAACTCTCATTCTCTCTGTGTGGGTATGTGTGTGATTTAGATTTTTAACGTAGCTTTAACAATTTTTCTGCAGCGTGACAGTTTATAGTGATGTCTATCACTGGGGCATCATGCCGCAGACATGTAGCATGATGTCCCACCCAGTGACATTATCCTGACACCTGGCCGACCAGTCCTAACACTAACTTCTTAATGCTGAGCGCCAAGCACCATTTTTGTTAAGTCTTTGGTATGACTCGGCCGTGGATCGAACCCATGACCTCCCGCATCCGAGGCAGACGCTCTGACCACTACGAGAAGAACGAGCTCGAGTCCGAAGACAAATTGTTAAGGTTACATGTCCTTCCCAAATGTTCCGGCAAAGGTTTAAATAAAGAAAATCATGTATCGTTATTTATTTCAAATATCTGTAAAGAATTTATTCATTGCTCGCATACAGAAAGATTTTAAGTAGAACGAAACAACTCTTCTGGTCCTTCAGCCAGTAATGTGCTAGGTTTCTCTGGAACATACTTGCACATGATGTAAACTACGTATATATGGTGGGAAGTCCCAGTGTTGTTAGAACCAAATTAAAACATCCCTGGTTTGTTGTTAGAACCAAGTTAAAACATCCCTGGTTTGTTGTTAGAACCAAGTTAAAACATCCCTGGTTTGTTGTTAGAACCAAGTTAAAACATCCCTGGTTTGTTGTTAGAACCAAGTTAAAACATCCCTGGTTTGGAGCTAGCGACCCCAGCGCCAACTACTTTACTGGAAGCATCAACGGAGTTGGCGCTGACTGGGTTGGATGGAAGGGAGTCCCACAGGCAGATTCATGATGGGAAGAAGGACTCTGGTGAAGGGGACGAGAAATCTGAATGAATGTCCTCTGTGTAAACCCCTGCCTGGTGGAGGTACGGTCCTGCTGGGCAGCTAGAGGGTTTACAATTCGTTACATCATAACAGCTTTTGCACGTTGTCCTCGGTAAAAATGCTAACATGGGAATGGACTCTCAACGACAAATCGTTGATGCAGATCAAGAACAGGAATGGACCCATGACCATTTCTTGGTGAACGCCTGAAGTGACTGGGAATGATGAAGATGATTGGCTTTCGAGCACAACGTTTTGGTTTCTTCCATCTTAAAAGCTGTTTATCCACTCAAGGGTCTTGTCTCATACATGATAGTGACGAAGCTTTACTGCAAGGCGCTTATGGGGGACTTTATCAAAGACTTTACTGAAGTCGAGCAGGATCGCGTCTATTTATTGTAGATTTAGACTGTCTGCTAGATCCTGTAGTGTGATAATATGTTGGCTCTCGTTTGATCGCTTCTTTCTGAAGCTGTGTTGTCTTTCATATGGAGCGTTGTTTCTTTCGAAGATCCACGTCAGATGGTGTGCTCCGTAATTGTTCAGCAAACTGATGTCAGGAAACTGGCATGTAGTTGGATGCTTTGCTTTTGTCGCTTCTTATTGAATATCGGAATGTCGAAGGCTCTTAACTGGCAAGCGCTGAAAAATAAGCTAGGCACAGGAGTTACATGTAGCAATCAAACAAACAAATTTTCTTAATTTGTCGATAGGAAACATAGTTACAGCTCTTTTTAATGTAATTTCGCCATGTTACGTGTTGTTGTTAGATTTGAGATACAGCAAGCAAATATCCAGCATCAATGATATATATCTGGGATATAATTCTTAATATGCTGAAAGTACCATGACACTGACAGTACCACAATGGCGGATGAGAAGCCAAGTAAAATTTGGATCGAGTCAAAACGTTTAAATTTTGGAGGTAATTAGAACCAAAAATTAAATTGTTTCTTAAGATCAGATAAGTCCTTCCGACATTATATTGAGCTTTAGAAACAACAAAAGCAGAAAGTCCAGAACTGATTATAGCTTTGATCAGGCATGGGGTCGATTACAGGTGCTCGATTACGATTATGATTTCAGGTTGCTTGTCACTGATGATTACGATTACACTATATTTGGAAACGATGATTAGCTATTACAGGGAAGTGATTACGTTTACAGTCACGTTAAGTCAAGAATAAGAACGATTACTGTAATGTATGTTGACATAGGCTTTTATTCTTGAACCAAGAAAAACTTTTTAATAATGTTGTTTTTAAATGAAGATATTAAATGCTTTGAAGTTGTATGTAGATTTTGCTTACTACACACATTGATATTCTTCAAACACAGAATTTAGTACCCCCCCCCAAAGGCCACCAGTCTTACAAGGTCACTTTTCCAGTGCATAAGGGATGGCCATAGCAGAGCAAGACCACTTTACCCTTCTGACCAGAAGAGTTGACACAACCATTTATTACCATGAAACAGCATATGATTATTAAGTTGTCTAGCTGATTGCCAGCGTATATTACCTTATTGCTTTAATAAGATGAAGGCGCTTGTTTGTGAACCATTGTATCTACCAACTTACCTTTGATTCATCATGTGTTCAATGCTCAAAGATTTATTTTTTTTAGACACAGACCCCTGTCTGAAATTCCACAAGCCCGGACTCCAATTTCCACATGCTCAAAATTTCTCCTTTTTAATAGTGTCATACAATGTTGCAATAGCTACAATTAGAATATAAATTTAATAGGGTTCAAAGGGGATTGAAGATAATGCAAGTGGCATTAGTGTTCATTGCTATGCTGGTGTGCTTCACAAAGTAAAACTCTGTCAGCCAAGAGTTCTGCAGGTTCTTTTTTTTGTTAGGCTTCACTGATAGCTAAGCTATATTGGCTTTAGAAATAAATTACATTGGAACACTATTCCGACCACTGAAATGACCATGCTTTGCACTCTGTCTGTACAGTTTAAATCCAACTTAAAGAAATGTCGCTGATCACAGATTTGTCAAAAATATAATACATGACTTAAACATTCTAATTTGAGGCAATAATATGTAATAACTCTTGTTCTTGTACACTTATCTAGGATCTCTTTGATTTCCGATAATGGGTTGCTCCACTTCCTGATCCTACCTATGCAAATTAGCACAATGGGCTCAACCACTGCAGTTTAAGCACATCTCACTAGATGTTGTTAATCAATTAATATGTGAAATGGTGGTTTGTACCTGACCTCGTTGCTATTTAAACCACCCAAGGGATAGTTTTACATCAGCTCCAAACATTAATGTTTACCATTTATACATGCAACATGTAATGGGCATATTCTGAAAGTGAGTGGGGTGGGGGTGAAAATTACTGACAATTGTTTTCTCAAAACATGATCATGTCACGGGGCTTAGGAGTACAAAGTCATACTTTTTAGCATGACAGGCCATGCTTCAATCTGATTAAAATCAGATCTCAATTTTACTTAGCACAGTGATGGTCTGATTTGGACTGCATGATGTTATGGCAGATATGTTAACATCTTGAAAATACATTTAGACATTTCGTCAGCCTGGTCAAATTTTCCTCATTAATGTTTTTGATTTTTCAACAAGCCCAACGGTTGCCTCACTTAGAATACGGGACAGGCCTGATCTAAAATTACACGGGCCCTGGACGTTGGGCTATCTGATTTTTTTTTAACGCTGTGTTGATAGTTTGATAATTGCATTAAAGCAGCCCAGTACACAGTCTTACCTGTCACATGATTTTTCAAGTGCCTCTTACATAATTGGCTATCGACAAGCTTGAAGTGTGTACCGTAATGGGGTTGGTTGTTGTGCGGCATTTCACAGCAATTTCTATAGAGCAATGTTTGCAAGCAGGTTTAAAATTCATGGCTTGTCTATGGAGGGTCCATGTATTTACTGTAGACCACCTCAAACCTACTGCAAACCCCCCTTAAATTATGATGCTAATTTATCAATGAAAATGTGTTGTAAGTAACAAAATGTGAAACCTATCGTATAATACGTGAAGAAATTTTGAGTCCAATTTGCAGCTGTAATGGAGACCTACCAGCCCTGATGTTTTTGCTGTAAGTCTTATGAAAATGATCCATAAAATATTGACTTTGGGAATAAAAACAAAAACTGAGGAAAAATGAATGTTGCCAAAAATCTGTATAATTGGTTCATCCATGTTTGATTTGGATTCGGGTTTCATATTAGAATTAATGGAATCAGTCAGGGAACCAGTCTACTTTACAGCAGTACCTCAGACACGTTAAACTACAGATATTTTTTTCATGTAAAGTGTTTGGAAGATCAAACTGTTGATTTTGGTGGCAATTTACAGTTTCCTATTTTGCATGGGGTTAGAATTTTTAAGTAAAACAATTTCCCCGGGTTTCTTCACTGGTTATACTGGCTATTTAAAAAAGACCTTGTTTAGCTTAGCTACTGTGCAAAGAACCTTTAATTCCCTTTATTTTGGTGTATGATTGGTGAGTGTAGTATGGGTTATAGAGTATACAGCTTGGCCTTACTCCAGATGTGCACCTTTTAAAAAACGGCATGCTTCATTTGGTCATTTTCACTTCCTGGACTTCAGAGGTAAATTGTAATAAAGAGCCGATGACATTTTTTCCATTTTATATATTTAGTAATTCATCCATTGCAGTTTCAGAAGCTAGCTGGGCAAAATTCATTTTCTCAATTTTAATAGGTGCTAAAGTTAGTGTACTTTAGACTAATTCATGGCGATTGTTTTTAGCACAAGGGAGCAGTCATTTTAGTTTGCAGTGTGCTTAGATCATGTACAGTTTCCATAAGTACAGTATCCAAAGAAATGTCAGCCACATTACATCAAAGTAGCATAGACATATGCCAACATTCTCTCCACTGTGCATGTTTCAAATGCAAACAACTTCACCTTACATGTCACTGTCTCAAAAGTACATGATAACTGGTTAGCATCACCTATATAATTTTGTAAAAATGGTGTCCAGCAAACAATGCATGTTGAAGATGAAATGGAAATTAAGCCTCTCAGTTTTAGTAATCTGTACAGAAGAAAAAAATTGAATATTCAGATTCTTCTGAATAAAAGCAGGAAGGGACACAGTTACGTTTATTAGACATCACATGTCAATTTGAGTATATCTCATGTTGGGAGATATGATTGTCAACGTCATGTGAAATGGAACACGCACTTCCAAGAATTACAAGTTGAGAGATAGCAACAACCCATTGAGCATCATAGGGTTTGGAACTAGTAGGTAAATAAAGTCTACATGTACTTTACAAACTTTTCATTTGAATCTAATTTTGCCATAGCTGCATGTTTCGAATACCAAACCTTTTTAAAATATGTTTTCCAGCGTTATAAAGCAGTTTATATTTTGTTTACACCTTACTGGAAATATGAATTGCCTTAATGAGAATCTCACTGAGTGAGAAGTTCAAATCATGGTTGGCAATTCTGGTAAATATTGTCATAACCATTATTGCATCTATTACATTCACGAGAGAATTGAAATAAGTAACTTTATTTGAGCATATTTGAGTGTACTTCAGTATATATTTCATTGCATTTTAGTAATTAGCTATATGTCATAGCCTCAGTGTCCAAGAAGTTGGGGTACTGTTACTTGTTTGTAACCATAGAGTCATAGCAATATTAACTCCATTTATCTCATAAAATGTGGGCGGAGGGGACAAAATATATATATATTACAATAAAGTATGCTCAAATGCACTCAAATGCCACACAACAGTCTTTTTAAATGGGCCGGCTACACTTTTCACCTAAGCTATATTAACTTAGCATTCTGCTCAGAAATCAAGTAAAGTTCTTAAGGTATAACCTAGAACTGTGTGACAACTTTATGTTTAATCTAGAACTGCTTGACAACTTGAAGTTTAACCTACAACTTTGTGACCACATGATGTTTAAACCTAAAAGTATGACAACTTGAAGTGTAACCTAGAACTGTATGACAGCTTGAAGTGTAACCTAGAACTGTATGACAACTTGTCACATTTACTATTTGTAAAAAAAGAAGCTATATTCCATCCCAAAGCAAATTTTAACTAATTAACAAATGTGTTCTTTTTTTGTAGCTTCAGTTTTGAAAAATATGTCTTACCACCAAAATATACTTGAATTTTTGAGGTCAGCCTGGTTACTGTTTTAATTGTCTCATACCAGACACCCTTCTAAACAGTGGTAGGGGATTTTATGTATGCAAAAAGTTGGTTTTGTTTTCCCAATGAAGATCTGTCCATGTAACCCACGTTAGAAATATCGTACAATTGGAACAGATGTTATTTAGTCATACAAACCTTTTAAAACAACTGGATTTTTTAAAAGTTGAAGAAAAAGAAGAAAAAGTCCAGAAGGTACTTTTTTTGCAAGGAAAATGTTGATAAATTAGTGATGCTGGAGTTCAGGCTACAAGGAAAACTGACAGGTAAGTGCAGATGGAGTTCAGGCTATTGACTGACATCAGTGATGATGGAGTTCAGGCTACAAGGAAAACTGACAGGTAAGTGCAGATGGAGTTCAGGCTATTGACTGATGATGAAGTTCAGGCTACAAGGAAAACATTGGCAGACTGATACATATGGAGTTAAGGCTGTTGATTGATACCAGTGCAAATGAAGTTGGGTAAAAGTGATGATATAAAAATGTGTCCATTATGAAGGTCAGGTTACAAAGAAAACATTGAGTAGTACAGATGGGTTTCAGGCTGTTGACTGACCTCACTGCATATGAAGTTCAGGTAACAAGGAAAACATTGGCAGAGTAGTTGCTGGTGGACTTCAGGCTGTTGACTGAACTCAGTGCAGATGAAATTCAGGTTACAAGGAAAAATTGTCAGATTAGTACAGATGGAGACAAACATACACAGGTGTTTCAGTGCAGATGAAGTTTGGGTTACAGTGAAAATATTGACAGATGCAGTGGCCTGACTAACCACAATATATCTGTAAAAGTGATATAAAAATGTGTCCATTGTTATCCCAGTGTTGAAATTTACCAAAAACCTTTGCCTTTATTGGGATAAAGTAAGTTTCACTCAGTTTCTCTCCATGGAGATGTAAATGATAAGGAAAAATGTCACACATCTCAGTGGTGATGCCATAACATGCTGCTGCTGTCATTGTCTCATTAGTTGTTGTAGGGTTTAACGCCATTTTTCAGCACACGATAGGCTATACATGGCGGCCAATATTAATGGTGGAGGAAGAACCCGGGAAAACTCCGGAAAGAACCACCGACCCATGAGAAGCTACTGGCAAGCTTTCTCACATACCCACATTGGCTGAATCCGAGACTCTAACCCACGCAGACACAGGTGAGATGGCAGTGATCCGTAATGGAGAACGCTTTAGACCACTCGGCCACTCTGGGCCCCCAATGTTTCATTGGAAAGTATGCATTCAGTCATCACTGATCAGAAGAAATGTCACGTGCCTCAGCAATAATAATGCAAATCAGAAAAAGAATTTTATGAATTATTATTGTAAGGTGACATAGTAGTTTGAATAGGATATATTTTCTTTACAAAATATGACAAATATGAAAACATAGTCAACCTTGTTAACTTAAAAAAAAATGTGTGCTTCATTTGACCAAGTACCCAATCTGTAAATTAAATTAAAATGGTGAATGCAAGTCTGGGAGAAACTGATTTTCAAACAAGGGTTACACTCATAATTTAAAAAAATGTGTTATTGTCTTGATACATTTATTACCAATATATAAGATTCAACATTTGCAGAATGATACACACTCACACGTTTTCTAGAGCCAACCCTGGTGGAAGTTCAGCATGGTGGTCAGTTTTGTCTGTTTTCATTTACAGCCATCTTTATGTCCATCCATATGGTAATGTGTTTTTGTTTTTCTTACATTTTGATACTGTTTCATCCTCTTTAGATTTGAAATATTGCTTCACATAGCCTTCATTTTCAAAGCTTTGATGCAAGGCTTCACATGCAGACCATATATATCTTGTTAGAAGTTCAATTCAGCCTCAGACATTGTTGGCTCAAACCCCCAGGTCTTTGGAAAACCTGTACTGGTGTTTAGACCTGGCTGAATGGATGTAAAAGGTTATATAAAAATCTGATTGACCCAGAACAACCAATATCTTTAGCTGATTTACCTGGACCTTTACATGAAAGGTTATTGATATACCACCTTGAAGTATGGGATTCTGCATATTCTATGATCGTTTGTGACATCTCCCCCAGCTCTTGACCACAGTGTGCCCTTTTGGTATGCCTTTTGTTTACCAATGCTTCTAAACAAACAATTGACCTCCCCAGTGGCCTAGTGGTTAGAGCTTCCACCTCGGATGGGGGAGGTCATGGGTTTGAACCCTGACCGAGTCATACCAAACACATAAAAATTGTACTAGCAGCTGCTTTGCTAGGTGCTCAGCATTAAGAGGTTAGTGTTTGGATTGGTTGGCCTGGTGTCAGGATAATGTGACTGGGTGGGACGTATGCTACGTGTCTGCAGCATGATGTCCCAGTGGTAGACATCATTGTAAACTACCACACTGCAGACATCATAGCGATATGACTGAAAACGTTATTAAAGCTAAGTTAAAAATCCAAATCACACACACAAACACACTAAACAAACAGTTATGTATCTCTTTTCAATTTTGTTTGTCCCTCAGATTTGGGGTGGGTGGGGTACAATACCCATGTTCATATGATATGGAGGTGGGGTATTTGTTGTCTAAGCAAGAATACAAGTTATTACTACTCTAACATCATGCATGAACATTTTCAGCTGATGAAATTTAACAACTCATTCTTCTGTTTTTATTACAGATGAAACATCAACTGTATCCTCTGTTGAGTGCATTGAAGTGAGGCCAGAATCACAAAGAAAGGATGTCTTGAACCAAATAAAGGAAGAGTTTGACATTGATGTAGATGACGAAGTATTAAAGGTAATGTACACACTCATAAAGAATTAGCATCATGGAGTGAAGATAGTGTGTGATATTGCTTTTTATGACTGACTGTACAAGTTTGGGAATTTAAGTCATATCATATTTTTAATTATAGTAAGTTTTATGGTCAGTTATTTGGTTCGGGGCTACTGAAATTGTGTTTGATTGCTTCTGTAAGGTTTTACAGTAGTAGTTGGTTGCCATTTATACAGTATCAATCTTCCCTGACTGGTTCCATTAATATTGCCAAACTGAAGCAAGTTTATGATGTTATTTAAAGTTAATGAGAATTAAACAGCCAAACTGTGATGTGGCAAATAGTGCAGTCTATTATGAATGTAAACCTCACAGTAATTATGACTGTAAGCCTCACGGTGACTATAAATGTAAACCTCACAGTGACTGTTAGATTTCATTTTAGTTGCACTAAATTGAATTATGATTTGCATATTTTTGCTTCAGAATTTGTTAATGATAACTTTTTTGATTGATGAATGTTTTGTTTATTTTGCAATTACTACCATAAAAATGAAAATTACTTTATTAGCTAATTTTGATGGTTCTTTAATTAGATCAAAATGTGAGGAAGAAAATAATATATCCAGATCCTTTTTAATCATGCCAGTCCTAAAAGAGCAAGAATTTCAAGCAAATGACATAGGATTGACATTTCCAGTGGCAACAGAAGTAGTGAAGGCATTTCTAGTCAGTATTTACATTCTTTGTTTACAGTGACTGAATAGCATTTCACTGTGAACAAGTTGTGCCTAATGCAGTCATTTGTATCACAACATGGGCAGATGACTAACATTCTTTCCCATGGCTGACACATGTTATAGTCTGTTTAAAAGTTTACCCATGACTGACTTCCAATGTGTACATTTACTTAAGCTTAAAAGAGTGAAAATGATGGTATCATATATACTCTCTTATAAGTCAGTTCAAATGTCAAACAACAAAGATAGCATAATATGGCAGATTAGGGTCTAAGCTATTTGTTCTACTGATAACTTGTAACAAAACTGCACAGACCCATATCTGCCAGTACATTATGCGAATATATACCATAGTTAATTTTTTTTATAACAGTTTATCAATTGGTTATAGTTGTTGTTGTTGTTGTTGCAGGGTTTAGTGCCATTTTTCAGCACAAGATAGACTATACATATTAATGGTGGAGGAAGAAACCAGGAAACCCCCAGAAAGAACCACTGACCCCTAGAAGCTTTTTCACATACCCATATTGGCCGAACATGAGACTCAAACCTATATAGACAGAGGTGAGATGGCAGTGATCAGCAGTGGTGAGCGCTTTAGACCACTTGGTCATTTGGGGCCCCATCGGTGAAAGTAACTGTAAAAACTGGCTATATTGAGCTTAACACTAATCAAATGGATTTTGATCAAGAGATGGTGTCTAGATACCATTCTTGCATACTACTTTTTCATAGCATTTGCCTTCAGCAATACTGTATTGTCTTAAAAACATTTTCAAAGATAGATACAGTGAGGATGGATCATGTTATGGTGAGACACCCATGTTTCCTTGGAACCCTTGTGGTAAAAGTTAATCAATCATTTTTATAGAAACAAATCTATAGCAAAAGAAGACTTATGATTGTTAATAATAGCTTTTTTATTTTCATTATTGTGTCCTAATAGATACATGTAAAAATAATTTGTACTTATGCACTGGACATGGTTTTAACACAGTACAGTTAGAAAGGGTTCACATAGACATCTGCAACACTTCATAAAAGGCAAAGACACCAACCAACAAAAAATACAGTAATATTTTCAAGTTTGTGTTTTGTGTGCCGTCTATTAGATAAGTCTGACAAGTCATCAAGAGGCTTTATTTTAACACTGAAACCATGGGGCAAGCTTCTCATTGGTCAGTATTATCTCATGTTCTAACACACCTCTGAACAGGTGAGTTGTAAGAAGTAATGAATCAAGAACTATGTTATACAGAATAATTGGGTTACAGAAGGTGATCACAAACAATACTATGATATAAATTCAATTACAGTACTGTGTATTTAGTGGCCGTATGAAAAGACAAGTGTATTTAAGGACATTGAAAGTATTAGCCTTATCATCTGATAATAACACCAAGGGCAACAACTGAAGAAATCAAGTGTACATAATGCATATGAAGATACTGCTGCAAATCCAAATAAAATTCTTGACTCCAAAGTTTCATTTCCAGGGGCAAAATATAGCAATGGTCTGAGGACTGGGACCAGGTTATTTCCACTTTGAGTCTTTATTTCAGTTCTAATTTGTAAACATTCTTCTCTTGAATATGAACATAAGAATATTTACAGTAATCTCTCATGAAAGAGAAATACTTATATTAAATTAATTTTTTTAAGGAATTTAAAATATATATGTAATTGTTGTGATAAAAGAAGCAAATAATGATCATAGTAACTGATAAAAAAGAAAGTGAGAAGGGTGCCATAAATTTGTCCCTGATAGCCCATTTTTAATGATTTACTGGTTAAAAGTAGCAATTGTGAGATACCTTGTTTCCTTATGTACTTCCACATAAAGGTCTTGATTTCTTTCATAATTATACAGTATCAGGTTTTTTTAAAAGAGACTAATGCTGCAGTGTTTAAGAACAGAAGTCCCATACATAAACAATGGATTTCTCTTTCAAATAAACTCACTGATTACAATAACCTTCAGAATATACGCCCTAATGCCTCCCAAGTCCACCCCTCCCAGAGGCAAAAATTTGTCTTTCCGGTCTAAAGAATATAAAGGGCAATAACTCTTGCACATTACCTCCCCTTGCTACCAAAAGGCATTGCTGATAATGTTGTTCACTTTGACTGCTGAAATCCATGGGAAATTTGTGCTACTTTTCATGCCATCCATTGAAGATTTTCTTAATTTTGAATGCTTTAGGGATTATTCTATAGGTGGTTTACATCTTTTTTTCTTGTTGACAATAATTATGTGAATTATTTTTACCTATGTGGACTTAAATTCTGTGTTTTCTGACTTCATGACTTTTCATAGCTACATTGTAATAAAACGTTTAAGTTGCATATGCTATTTATTTATCACCCCTGGTATAGCAGGGGTCCTTGATGTTCTTAATGTTCTAAATTTCACGCCTCTTAGTTTTGTCTTGCATGTACAACATGCAGTATGTTTGCCAGTTGGTCAGAGAATATAATGTTGACAGTTCTAAGGAAAACTGCAATAAACAGGGAGTGTAAGTGGGATATTAAGGGACTTAAAGTAATGATGTTTTGAACATTTGAAAATCAAAGGACCAAGTACCGATTTATTCAAAGTTCACCTTATACTGAGTCTTTGGCCAGTCTCGTGGGCAACGCTGTTACATCTGGGCAATTTCTATCCTTTTGAGGGAGTTTCCACTCAGTTCTGTTCAGCCCAGGTTGTGTCCATCCCCTGCATATACTTTTGGGCTGTAAGTCCTGGTGCATGGGTTAATAAATGAATGGAATGACCATTTCTACATACTTAGGTCTTACTCCATTGTTCAGTCATGTTATTATTACTGGCACTAGAAAGGAGTTGGAACTGCTTGATGAAGCTAGACAAGCCTTCTGTCATGTTATTATTACTGTCACTGAGAAGGAGTTGGAACTGCTTGATGAAGCTAGACAAGCCGTCAGTCATGTTCTTATTACTGGCATTGGGAAGGAGTTGGAACTGCTTGATGAAGCTAGACAAGCCGTCAGTCATGTTCTTATTACTGGCACTGGGAAGGAGTTGGAACTGCTTGATGAAGTTAGACAAGCCGTCAGTCATGTTCTTATTACTGGCACTGGGAAGGAGTTGGAACTGCTTGATGAAGCTAGACAAGCCGTCAGTCATGTTCTTATTAATGGCACTGGGAAGGTGTTGGAACTGCTTGATGAAGCTAGACAAGCCGTCAGTCATGTTCTTATTACTGGCACTGGGAAGGAGTTGGAACTGCTTGATGAAGCAAGACAAGCCTTCTGTCATGTTTTTATTACTGGCACTGGGAAGTAGTTGGAACTGCTTGATGAAGCTAGACAAGCCGTCAGTCATGTTCTTATTACTGGTACTGGGAAGGAGTTGGAACTGCTTGATGAAGCTAGACAAGCCGTCAGTCATGTTCTTATTACTGGCACTGGGAAGGAGTTGGGACTGTTTGTTGAAGCTAGACAAGCCTTCTGTCATGTTATTATTAATGGCACTGGGAAGGAGTTGCAACTGCTTGATGAAGCTAGACAAGCCTTCAGTCATGTTATTATTACTGTCACTGGTTAGGTGGTCATTGTGAGTTGCAGTTAACATTTTTGGACATATAGGCCACCTTTGTGATAAATTGATTGGATGTATATTGTACATCCTTAAATGTAGGACACAGGTTATTTGATATTAAAAGCTGTTTGTTTCAATTAAATTTGTGGGAGGGGTTTGCTGTCACCCATGTTTTGTTTTCTTTTAACCAGAAATTCATATTTTTATAACAAGGTTTTATTGAGCAAGGGAATTATTGTCACAGCTGTCTTTTAGCCTTAACAATCTCACATAAATGTATTAGTTATTCGTTATAACATATAATACCAGGAACTGGAATTGCATATATAATTTGACGAGTGAAAGGTGTTAGAGATTTATGGTCTTAATTAAAAAAGAAAGGTATAACTATGTATAATTGAATCATGCCAACCTGCATGTACTTTTATTTTGACTAATCAGTTATAATTTTCTGATTTACAGTTACGGAATCACAGAGGGTCATTAATACCTATCAATGGAAATGTTCCAGTCAACTCAAAATCCATGTAAGTTTAGAAAAAGTATGTACATTGACCAAATATACTGATGAGAAAATTTGTAGGATGGTTTACATTCCTAAATATTTTATTTAGCACTGCTTAGAACATCCATTTGCAGAATATTGACTTTAGACTGTCCATGACATTTTACATATTGGGTTTTAAACCCATTTTGATTAGGTTAAACATGAAATGTACCTGGGTTTGTTTCTTGTCTTTGAATAGTGAGACATACATGATGGTATCACCTTCCCACCAGATTTTTTTAAAAAGTGTAAAATGCTGCATTAAAGTTTTTTAAAAGTTCAGTGGCCTTATTTAAAAGTAACTTGAGTAAAAATGGTAAAATTGGGATAATACACCTCTTTCTGCATAATGCACAAACAACGGGGTGCATAAATGAGAGCAGAGAGGGAAACAAGTTTGGTTAACACTAATGGGGAGGATGCTAGCAACTTTCGTTAAATCATGAGAATTCTAATCATTTTCCAGACACATATTTGTATAATAGGATTTAATATTATTAAATGTTAGATCTTTAAAGGTCATTTAAAGTTATTGTCAGTTTATGATTTTTAATATAAATCAGGTTGAGGTGCGGTATTCACAGATTTGTGTTGCTGTGTAGTTTGAGTTGCCTACATCTTATTAAAGCATTTGAATCCAATGGGTTAAGCCAAAACAGATTCACTTTTCATACGTGGAATTACACTTATAAACTGCCACTGTCAACCCCATCATTATGTTTGTACTAATAAATTTCTCAAGATAGCAATATTAACTGTCGCCATAAAAATTTTATCAACAGCTAATCCTTGTAGTTGTACTTATAAACAGAGTTAACACACGAGTATTTAATTATCCAGATTTACTAATTTCATGAAGATGGTTTAAAAATTTCAAAGTACTGACTGCTATTTTCAACAATAAAACCAATATAAACAATATATACTCACTTATAAGTCAAGTCCAATTGCAAACAACATAGACACTGATTGGCTAGAGCATTATGTGATGGGTATATGTTGTTGTTCCATTGATTACTTAAAACATGAACCCAGTCTACTGCTACATTATGATTTGCAGTTGGACTCTGCTTATAAGTGAATACATATAATATCTCGAGCTTTATTTACAAATTGAGATCACATTTTTTTGTTGATATTTTAAGCAAATAGTAGAGCTTGTTGTTTTGTCTCCTTTCTTGGGGGAAAAAAAAGGGACTGACACCTTTCACTGCATTATAAGTGAATTTCTGGTGTTATCCAGGTGCCTTAAAATGAGGGAACAGTGCAGATGCATACATGTGTAGTACATGAAGCACTTTGGCTCTCTTATATTTTCGTCAGACAAAAACCAATATCCATGTTGAAAAATTGTATCTTCTGACTATTTATTGATCTGTTCTGGTATAAGCAACTACACTGTCAGACCATGTATCTACACTGTCAGACCACATACAGTATCTACATAATTTGTTCTGGTATACGCAGCTACACTGTCAGACCATGTTTCTACATAATTTGTTCTGGTATAAGCAACTACACTGTCAGACCATGTATCTAGTATAAGCAACTACACTGTCAGACCATGTATCTACACTGTCAGACCATGTATCTGGTATTTGCAACTACACTGTCAGACCATGTTTCTACTTAATTTGTTCTGGTAGAAGCAACTACACTGTCAGACCATGTCTCTGCATAATTTTTTCTTATTTCACCCTTTCTTTATTGCAGTATTTCCTATCTGTGGTTGGCAACACTTATTTTCAAACTGTTTGTATGTTTGTTGTGCATTAATTTAGAAAATATCAAAACAGTTCTGTCATTATACATTACAGTTTTGTCATTATACATTACAGTTTTGTCATTAAACGTTACAGCTTTGTCATTATGCATTACAGTTTTGTCATTAAACATTACAATTTTGTCATTATACATTACAGTTTTGTCATTGTACACTATTGATAAGAAGATAACTATAAGTACACACAACATTTTCTAATTTCAAACACTGTAAAAGTGTAAACAGAAATGTAGTGCTGTTAACTCACAGTACTGCAGTCAATGGAACCATTGTTATTTACGTTGTTTTAAAAAAACTTTCCTCAAGCTGTTGAAACAAAAGCAAAAGTAAACTGCAGCTCTCTGTCATAAAAGTAGTTATTATCAGCATAATGCAGTGATTAGTGTACAGAGAAGTAGTGGAGCCCAGGCATCATGTTAATCTGTGTTAAATGAATCCTGGGAAGTATGTCATTTATATTATTGTTGAACCTGCCATAGTGGAAACTGAACATGGCAATCACAATGGAGTCTGTGGCTTTTCATCCATACATCCATATGTCTATCCATGTTCTTGATTAATCTCAGTGTTAAAGGTTTCAACTTGCCCCTTATTTTAATTGGATGCAGGCCATGGCCATTTTCTTACAGTATGAAAGTTTGGGAAATTTGCATACTCTATCATGTTAGATTTGTATTAATAGAGTATATACCATATATATTTGCTTGTAAGTTGAGTCCATCTGCAGCCAATATAGATCCTAATCTGCAGTCACATAATATGACAGAAGATCAAGGTCTGTGCTGCTTTTTAACTAGTGATGCACTATGCCAGATCTAGACCTGTGGACCTGATTTATAAGCATGTATAGATGGTATATTATTAATGTTTGTGAATATTTAATAAATCTGTGTACCCATATGCAACCTTCAGAGAAGTTTAATTAATTATGTAATTTTTTCTTGTCTATATATGTTTGGTGAGATATAGTTGGGACAGAAATTGCAGTGTAAAATTGTTCTAAGTTGATGAAAGTCACACATCTACATCTGTTGCAGTTGTGAATCTCATTAGTCATATATATTCAGATATGCTAGCATTTTCTGATATTGATATGCCAGCATTTTCTGATATTGATATGCCAGCATTTCCAGATATTTTTATGCTTGCATTTCCTGATATTGATACATCAGCATTTCCTGATATTTATATGACAGCATTTCCTGATATTGATACACCAGCATTTCCTGATATTTATATGCCAGCATTTCCTGATATTGATACGCTAGCATTTCCTGATATTGATATGCCAGCATTTCCTGATATTGATACACCAGCATTACTTGTCTCATCTATTTAAACAAAGTTTGACTCATCATTTTGAACAATATTAAGGTTTTGTCTTAAAGCTTTTGAAAGCTGCTACATTTATTGCTATTGTCAGCTGAAATCGGATATAATTTATTATAAAATTAAAGTGAAGACAACTCCTTACTCAGATATGCAAGGAGTTGTCTTGCCTTCATAAGCATATTAAACAATGCTCAGTTTGATCAGAAAGCTTAACTTATGTACTCGCTAATAAATCCAATTGCAAACAACAAAGATCCAGTTCTGCCACAGCATAATGCTCTTACAGATCAGGGTCTATTTTATTTGTTATATTGATAATTCCTAACAAATTATTCAGACCCAGATCTGCCATCACATTGTGTGATGGCAGATCTGGATCTGTGCAGTTTGAAGTTGAACTCATCTTATTAGTGAGTATTTACGGTATGAAAGTCAAATACAAGGGTTACACTGACAAGCACATGGATGGAGGTGAGACACCAAGGTCTGCAGTACACTTAAGTTATTATGACTTTATTTTCATTGACAGGCCATACATTCTTGAAATTACAAGCAGGCACCAAAATGGTATGTACCACCAGAATAACATTTATTGTCTGAAACTATCTTGACTGTTTATTATAAATCAAAGCAAAATATCCTCCCTTCGACAACAGCATTTTGCCTTAATTATCCTTAGCTTATTACCATCTCTAAGAATCAGATATTTGCACATGAGCAAGGACTCATATTTTTGTTTGAGGTACTAAAAATTTGTCACAAGTTCATAAAAACATTTGAAACAATTGACAAAGAAAGGTCGCTTACTAACATAATGTTGGTATGTGACCATCATTTGTCAGCATGTGACACTAACTGTATGCAGTAGTGTGTTGTTGCACAGTTACAATTAAAAAAATTGACCCAATTTACTATTTTAAGAATTAATGTTTTGTAAGGTTGAATAATATCATTTAGTGTGGTTTGATAGGAAAGATGTATTTTTATGGGAGATGATGGTTGCTAAATTGTAAAGGTGTAATTTTAATGGCAGACATTTGTTTTGAATAAACAAAAAGTCCATGTACAAGATGAATGTACGTATGTACATGTTTGAGCTTTTCAAAAGAGATGAGTTACATAATTTTTGTACTATCTGTGATGCACAGACAGAATAAGTTTGAAACTTCTCAACAATAAAATGTTGAATTCTTTATGTTATGATGCTCAAATATTTGTATTTGCTCAGCATGAAATTTGATAAAATTAAATAACTTGTAAGATTCCTTCCATGAAAATCATTTAGAAATTAAAACATACCAATGTTGTTTTTTTATACTGGTTGTGTAATTTATTTCTCTTCTGCAGTAACCCCAAAGCCAAAATCTGTAAAATTGTTATCATATGATGAAACAGTAAAGAAGAAGATTCAGGATATTATTGATCGGGTAAGTAAAATAAGTAATAATTTCAGTTATGTTGAGTTCTTGAGATAATTCATCTAAATTTATGTTGAGTACAGATCCATGCAGGCAGTCAGCATTAAGAGGTTAGTGTTACGACTTTCCAACCTTGTGTCAGGATAAAGTGACTGGGTGGGACATCATGCTATTTGTGTGCGGCATGATGCCTCAGTGCTTGACATCACTATAAACTGTCACACTGCAGACATAGTAGCTATATATGACTGAAAAATTGTTAAAGCTACATTAAAACTCCAAATCACACACACAGATCTGTGCAGATTATTATTGATCCATATTGGTTTTGTTTTGTTTACTTGATGCAAATTGTAATCATTTATCTCCAGTTTACAAGCTGGTTGTTCCAGCATATTGCTTTGTTTTTTTCAAGCAGTAACCAATCTTTTGTTTTATCAGAGCATTCCAAAATGAATTTAAAAAATTTCACCTTCAGATATCTCCAGATATGACTGGACTTTCTAGACAGCATAGCCACTTTGTTATTAATCCAAACCATTATCCATTTTAAAATTGGATTGTCTCCCTTTTATCATTTCTCCACTACTTAACCCAAAACTAATCTTCTATGCTATCTGTCTGACCATTATCTCAACAGATTCTAACTAAAAATCATTCATGCTCAAAACCAAGGAGGCTAAACTATCACAGGCTAGTGATTTATTGCAGGCCTAGTCCATACATCAATGTTAATTGGTACAAGTCATGCTGACCATGACAAGATTCCCTCAGTTACTGTGCAGCTATCATCTCTCAAAATTCATTCTGTTACAGTATGTATTAGAGTTTATCAGCACAAAGCTAAAATTCTAAAACTGTAAGTATGAAGAATTGTAAAAAATCCACTTGGAACATAACTCTTACACAAGCAAAAACATGAAATTCTACAAAATAAAAGATAAAAGGTAATTATGTAACTATAAAGAATTGCAAACAGTTGGAAGATAAACCATTCCAAAGAAACATTAACCAAAAGTACTACAAGATTAAACAGAAATAGTAAGGCTGTTACAATTCTGTAAAATTTATATAAAGTAAAAGATAATGGTAAAATATATAATGTCCTTTCTTTAATCAACCATATTAATATAATTTGCAGTTAAATCTGAAAGCTAAATGTAAATATAAGAACTGAAGTAATACATTTTTTTAAGAGTAATTCCAGTAACAACAAACACATATAAAAAATAGATGTATGCAAATTTCACTCATTGAATAAAAATAGGTGTATAATACATACGATTGAGATTTTCCAGTATATTAAATGACCTTGGAAACAAATCTAACACAGAATGTGTACAAGTTTTCTACTGACTTCATATCAATCCATACCAGGTCACCTACAGGCCATGTACCTAATAATCTAGCTACATTACAATGCAGCCAAAACAAAATGGATCCAGTATTTAAATTGAGATGCACAAAAAGTCCAGATTATCAGTTCAATGAAACTTTGATCACACTAAACATGAATTACATGACTTCTTGCCATCACTTAAATCACTCTCACAGTGTAATTTTTTTAGCATTTGTTTGTCTAGGTCTCCAGAAAACTCAGGACAAGAAATATCTCAAGCCAACAATTTGAGATGCCTTTATTTGATTTAGTCAATGTCAAATTTGTTCTGTTGATGAAGTTATGGATCATGTTACTTTTGTTTAAGATTGAGAGACTGGAGGTAGCAGCATTGCAACTAACTGAGAGGAGAAACAACAGAATTGAAAAGGTATGGATAAAAAGGCAACAGTATTACAGAAATAGTTCTGTAACATGTTTAAAATAGAAATATAATAAAATGTTGGCTTCAGAAATAATGATCATGATGTATCGTTTTTCATCAATATTTTCCTTTTCGTTAATTCTTCAGTCTTAAAGCAGAACTAATGAAGCATGAGGTAAATGCTTGCAGTTTAAAATTGATGAATTGACTGATTGTCATTGCTTTACTCTAATATGATCTTATTAGTATTGCCGATCAAACTCTTTCTCTGGAATTTGGAAGGAGACCAGGAATCTCCATCATAAAATATTACTTAACATTTAGAGTAAATGATAGGAAGTGACTTAAACGAGGAAAACTGACCTTGCAGTGTAATAATTTCCCCATAACCAGCTTGAAATTTGTCATGAAAAACATTTCTGTAGTTCTTCCATCTTATCCTCCAAACCATCAGTATTCCCAATACTTTGATTTTCAGCAGGAAATGAAAGAATTGGATGGCATGTTGGAGTTCCTTAACAAAAGATTGACAGAAGCCAATGGTACAAAATGGAAGGGCATGTTCAAGAAGAATCCTCTCTGGTGAAGCTAACGTTATAGTTCTCAGATACTCAGCCTAGATTCTATTGAAATCATTCGGGTTTGCTGACATACCAGTAGCTGTGTTGCCCTGTAGAATGACCTTCTGATAGTCAAAGGTATTACCCGTGGGTTGAGAAGGTGTGAAGAGAATCTACTCTTTCTCCATTTTACTTACTTGCTGGCCTAATATTTAAGAATTGAGGAGCAGGAAGTTCTTGAAGAAACCAAGTTCAAGATGTCTTTGCCAAAGTTGGTGCTTGCTAAAGGAATCTGTAGAAGTTCGTATGTGTAGCAGAATGTAATCAAGTATTTAAATGGATTTCCTCTGTGCATTACTTTCTTGAAAATCAACATTCATATGTTTACATTTAATTTTCTTTTTTGCACAAAAAGAATAGTGTACTATAAATGATGTTACCTGCCTGTTGTAATTATTATCATGTATGAAAACATAAATTGTATGTAATTATTCTAACTTTGGTTTAAAAAAAAGTAAAACTGAGTATTTACTTACATTTTAATATTTTTTAATGTATGCATCAAATTAAAATTAGTAAAACAAGCACATTATAACAGCTGTCAACATAGACCATGTCAGCTGCATGTCAATTGCAGTATGCAAGAGTTGTCAACCTTGACAGTCTGTTGCACTATTGCAAGTTCTATCTTTAACTTGATGATATACCCTGTGGATTGGAAGGGCATTATTTCAGTGAAATCCTATGAATACAGAAGTATACAAATTAATTGAATAGGCTTGCATTATTTTTATTACTATTAGCCTTACATTTTCAAGATCTTTTTGTTTGTTGATAATGTGACTCTACATTTCATGGCATTAGAAATTTTTTTCAGATCACAATTGGACATTGTGTCATTTTTAGTGGTTTGATGCATGCAACTTTATCATGTCAACGTTCGCTAACATTAGAAATTATGATGCTTTTGTCCTTATTGAACAAGAGTCTCTTTTTTTTCATATACTGTGAATCACTTTAAGTTCATGGGGACCCAATTTCCTTTCGTGCACAAGCTAGATCACGATTTTAATGTCGCAATGAAATATGAACTAAACTGATAACAAAAGCATGCAATATGTGGATCAATTGAAATTTGTTTAATTGTGACTTAATTCATGTGCAAAATATCTGGAACCTAAAAGATTGGAGCTGAGCTTCATTGCTTCACAAAGCGCATATTATATCCATTTATAATAATGAATATGTAATACAACTTAATGCAATCCTATGAAATTTGCAAATGAGTGGGACAAATGAAAGCATTAAAGTTCAAGATAATGTCAGTCACAGTTTGCAACTTGTCAGCGCACATATCCTTGAATAGCATTGATAGCTAAAATATCCAACACATTGATAGCTATGTATTTATGAAATATCCAACACATTGATAGCTATGTATTTATGAAATATCCAACACATTGATAGCTATGTATTTATGAAATATCCAACACATTGATAGCTATGTATTTATGAAATATCCAACACATTGATAGCTATGTATTTATGAAATATCCAACACATTGATATCTATGTATTTATGAAATATCCAACACATTGAAAGCTATGTATTTATGAAATATCCAACACATTGATAGCTATGTATTTATGAAATATCCAACACATTGATAGCTATGTATTTATGAAATATCCATCATATGGATCACAAAATCACTGTATTATCAACAGTTAAACACTGTTCCATACTAAATAGATACTTTAGACACTTACATACAGAATATATACTGTAGCAGAAAGACTCCCTCAGCTACACTACCCTGAGTCTCGTTATCTTGGATTCTTTACGATAGGCCTTTGTATATTGGATACTCCACTCAATCTGTCTGAGGACTGGCACTCTAGAGTGTGACAGATTTCTTCCCCAGCAGGATACTGTCTTACATCTGGCTTCTAGTTGCTGACTGGGTCGCAGAGTCATTGACTGGGTCTTTGTTGGTGTCACAGAGTCACCGACTGTGTCATAGACTTGGGCCAAAGACTTGGTTGTTGAGTAGCTGACTGGGTCACAGACTGTGTCGTAGATTCGCCGACTGGGTCGCCGAGTTGCCAACTGTGTCTTCTTCTGGTCACTGACTTTGTTGCAGATTTGCTGACTTGTCTTCTTCTGGTCACAGAGTCGCCAACTGGGTCGCAGAGTCATGTCACTGTCTAATCGAAATCAACAGAGAGAGACAATATTGCAAAGTGATAAAAGAAGAGTTATCCTCAGTCAAAACTTGTATTGTTGCAAGACCTCTGCATTCCTTGGATGAGCCTTGTAGCGCTGGTCTCTTGGTCTGTGAAAGACCTTGTCCCCACTCTTTTCTGATTTCTGGCCTGGCTCTCTCCTGTCTGATGAAATACTACCAAATGCTTGCTCTGGCAGGATGGTTATACAGCTTCACTTGCAAGGGACATCTTCACACCAAACAGCTTCCTAACACACCACTGTTGCAGCCACAGTTGGTACATATATTTACCCAGACAGAATCATGTGACCCAAACTAAGATGTTAGATGGCACTACAAAACCCACCAAACATTTAAAATCAGAACATAAACTATAAACAAAACAAAAATTACATTACTGAAATGAAAATTTAAGTCCATGGGTTTTCCTTGTTACACAACCCATGCCTCCACTTTGTGCTTCCATGCACATATGAATGGTCAAGAAAGAAAAAAATTAAGAAAATCACTTAAATCATGGTTAAATCACAGGAAAACACAATGTCAAATAATCACACAAAAATTAATGTTCATTTAAATGTTCATCATTATTTCTCCATGCTTCTTTTCAGCCATCATGACACCTACAAGGACACTCTCATTTGCACAGTTGCACCGGCAAGGGTTCTGTCCATTCTTCCACCCTCAGAGTCCTTCGTATTCTCTGCTTAGTACTGTCTGCACGAATAACTTCTTTATCAATGGTCTTCCTTCTGATCTGTGGTTCGGCTACTGTTTGACAGGCTGCCGATCCTTGACGTGTCTCCACTTCGCCAGTGATGGTTAATCTCCACTTAGGTGTTCTGATAGGCAAAACAGGTGTTGGCAGCACAAAGGTATGAATCTGCACCTCCTCAGGTGCCATCGGCCTAGTTGCTGACAGTAACTCATATGCAACAGAAATTGACATTGACAGCAATTCCTTACTATTTTGCCAGTCACTTTCCCGGGGGGGGGGGGGGGATCTGTCTAGAATGTGCAATCTCTTCTGATGTTTCTTTAAATCACTAGGGCGGTCAGTACTGTAGGCTTATTCCTCACATTGATAATTCTTCACTGAATGCCTATGCCTAAAAGAGCCACATCACCAACATGCCTTTCCTCACAAAAAGGATAATTCTTCAATTTGTTAGGAGTAATCTTGGTCCTTGCCATGCACAAACTGGGAAAGAAAATAAATAGATCAATGAGCTCCTTGATAGTGTCTGTAATTTCAAACCATGGTAATGATTGGTACAAAATTGTAACTCTTTACCTGATTGGATGCTGCGCTAAACACATCTAATCAAGCACACCAGGTTATTCGAATTAACATAGGAATGTTCCGAACTCACTTGATCCACTGTTCCAGATTAGAAAAGTTCACATAGAATTCTTCCAATTTCTTAGGTGGTTTCCTCTGTCTCCTGGGTCACTCATCACCAGATGTTCTTGAGTCTCCATTGTTGATGTTGTCCACAGGGAGAATTTCTGTCATTGTGTGGATGGGGTAAGGCACAACAAATCTGGTATCATTGAGGTCATTGTTCCCTTGATTTTTATCAATACATTCCAAAGTCTTAGAGTCCAATTCCCTTGCTCCTTCGGTAACTTCATTACATGCATGAAACCTTTACAAGCGATCCAAACTCTTATCCATAGTCCCCTTCCTCGCAGTTAGTCATTTCTCCAAATCTTTACATTCCTTCATTACGCGCCAAAACTCGTCTTTGAAAGGAATTGCTGTCTTTACTTCCATTTTGGGAGTAAGCATCCACTCACTGAATTTTGACCCTTTGTAGGCCATCTTGATTATGTCTTCTACTCCTCAACCTATCCCACCACAGCCCATCAATTTGTAGCAGAAAGACTACCTCAGTTACACTACCCCAAGTCTTGCTATCTCAGATGCTTTAGGATAGGTCTTTGTATTTGGAGTGATACCCTGCTGAATCAGTTTGAGGACTGGCACTCCAGAGTGTGGCATATGTGATGGCAGTTGTGGGAGACTTCCAAACAGAATAGATACGTTTAAACACTGTTCCATACAGGATATGTTAGACACTGTTCCATACAGAATAGATACATTAAATGCGAAGTCAGTTACATTAATGCTTACAATATTAGTCATTCTAGGAACAAAAGATGTCTTCTCTTCATTTTTTTATTCTTTTCATTGCAATTATAATTCAGTAATCCAAACAGTACACAAAAGCACGTTGTTACTAAGTACATTTCATACTTGCAATTAACTGCTGAATAAACAATCAACATATTCAGGAATCCGTCCTGCTTTTGGAAACCAATTTTAATTACATCCATCTTAAGAAATACTTTGTCAGGTGTGCAGATATATACACTTAGCATTAAGTGGCGTAAGGATGGATGTTTGCCAGGTTGATTGAGACCTGATCTGATAGAACTTCCCCAATGTCTTTCACATTTATTTAGTTGAGCAAATGGAACAAACACCAAGAACTTCCCCACTGTCTTCACATTTATTAATTGAGCAAATGGATCAAACGCCACTTGTGAAAGAATAATCTGAGTTTTTCTTGGGCAAATTGTTGACAGTAAATCTGGGGTGGGGGGTTGGATGTGTGCATGCATTTGGCAAAAAGGTATGATGCCATTTCCTTTAAACTGAGACAGCAGCATCTCCCTGTGATATACTTCCAGGACACGAAGAACATTTACCATCTTGTGTTCATGCTAATTATAGCAGTGATATTAAGTGTGTTTGATTTTAAATATGTACCAGATGATTTGATTCAGATGCTTTGATACTAACTCATAGCAATAAATAAAAGCAGAGTAGGGATTACACTTCTTTGCCTGGTAATGGATAGAAATGATAGATGGTTTATTCTTTTAGATACATATATACATCATCACTCATTATTTAGCATGTTTATTGTTTCTTATTTGTTGATTGTTTACCAATGACAAGTCAACAAAATTAAGTACTAAACTACAAAACTTTGAAATTTTATACCCATGAATTTTGACTGATTCACAAATGCCTGTCTCCGTGTATGTATATATGCATGTTTTTAGAGTTAAACCGCACATGTGTGAATTATGGATATATAGATCTGAGTAAGTTTAAGTATCCCCTCATAAGGTACGCAAAACAAGGATGAAGCCCAAAATAGTAACATCCTTAATCTACAAAGTCTGATTTTTTTATATAAAGCACATTCTTTTAAAAAGGCTAAGACTTTCTTTGCTGGAACATCGTCATGGGAGGCAAAAGGGTTACATCTTGTAGTCACCTCATACAACATGTAGGATGGTGTATTGAGAGAGACCATTCAGTATCCCAAGCCCATCCAAATATATTAGCATATTATATATGTACTTAGCGACTGATTATGTAAAAATAATAATCATATAAAGTTTGTCTGTGCAGATATATGCCAGAATTCTTGGGCAAGACTTGGAACCCTCTGGGCAAGACTTGGAACCCTCTGTTTCTAACTCATCACACATGCTTACATAAATGTTTGTACAAAACAAATTGTATATGGTCTCTATATAGCTACTGATATGTTTTGATCATATCCGATTGTACAGCATTCACTATGTTGCAATCTTATCCGATTGTACAGCATTCACTATGTTGCAATCTTATCCGATTGTACAGCATTCACTATGTTGTAATCATATCCGATTGTACAGCATTCATTATGTTGCAATCATATCCGATTGTACAGCATTCACTATGTTGCAATCTTATCCGATTGTACAGCATTCACTATGTTGCAATCATATCCGATTGTACAGCATTCACTATGTTGCAATCATATCTGATTGTACAGTATCACTGATATGTTGCAATCATATCCGACCATACAGCATCACACCTACGGTGTCTGGTTTTGTTTGTAATTTGATTAGATAAAATAGTCCAAATATATCTTTTTTTTCTTTTTTGTTTACATTATTTCCAGTGTATGAAGTCAACTTTATATGTTTCTTGTATTGCCAAATATATCTTGCATTACCTCTGTGACAGTGACTTCTGTGGTCTAATTACTTTGCTTGTGTTGTCCTCTTAAACGTATTTATGTGATTGTCATTTTGTTTTTGACAAGTCATTTTTAATCAGTTTGTGTGATCATAATGTCACTGTGTTGAATATTGTGTATATCGGACCAATTTCAAAGTTAAAACCAGGGTTGTGGCAATTGGAAGCTGGTATCTTCCATAATTTATCATCTGACAGCAATTCATGGTTTTATTTTACTGGCATCCTCTGCCATTTTTTCCTTTCTGTCTCTCTCTCAAACAAAATTTAATGCATGTACATTATTGCTTATTGAAAAAATCCTGTTTATTTTTACTCATCCAGTTCCACTGAAGTCATTGCTATGTGGTCTTGCAATGAAATATTCTGTATTTACCTGTTTGAATATCCTAAATCAAAGCTGCAAGAGGGTAACATGAAATTAGCATAGCCTTAATACCCACTAAGACACAGAGTTGAAATTTGGAACATAAACAGAAAATTTAATTTTTTTACAACTTTGAAGAAAATACGTCCGAGTTCTTTACTCCATATACTAGATTCATGAGCTGGAATTTGGCCAATGAATTTTCACAGTCATATTTACTAGGGAAGAAATTCAGAGTGCCACCTTTCCATGCTGCGCATTATGGTGCTGTGAGCTTAGACACTGACTATAGTGGGTCCCTAGGCTGTCACACTAGAATGCTTAGTCATGATGCCATTTGTAAATCTGGTTATGATAGTGTTTCTTTCTATTAAAGAAACGCACACAAACACACACGTATATGCATACAAGTTGAGTCCACCTGCAAAAAACATAGATCCTGAAACGCAGTTGCTTATTTGGCCAGCAGATCAGGATCTGTATTGTTTGTTATACAGTTACTCCTAGCAAACTGCATAGACTCAGATCTGCCAGCACATTTTGTTGTGGCAAATCTTGGTTTCTGCAGTTGGAGAGAAAATAGCCAATCATGGGCAAGAAAATAAATATCACCTTCTCCTTATAAGATTTCTGTATTTCACATCTGTGTATATAAATACTTAATATTTAAATACTTAATATTTATATGAACTATACTAGAGCTTAATTATTTTCAATCATTATTTCCATTTTTTTAATATATTTTTTACCTACCTGCCTACATGTTTATCCTTTTGTATGTACTTACATTTTTACTTGCAATATTTATTTAAAAGAAATGAGGCTAGATGTGTCCGTGTTACTGTGACACATTTTGTTATTTTGGTCTTATGACCCTTTATATGTGTTACAGTTTATTGCATTGATTTAGATGAAAAGATGAAAGCTGATAATCTTTAATGATAAACATGGGAATTCTTTTCTTCCGAATGCTGGTTTTATTGCCAGATTTATCTAAACACACTTTTTAGGTCTAATGGTCAAAGACCAGAAGACCTTTTGTGATGAGCCTGTGTTCATCGTCCATACCTTAGCTGTTATTTATTATTGCTGCTCTGCCTAAACTACTTGGAGAAAAGTGAAGAAACTTAGCATACATTTTCATCCTGATGTCTAGTTGTCCCGAGTGAAAATTGTACCCCATAAACGTCCAACATGATCAACATACCCACCACAGCTTGAAAATCTTGTTATTGTCATTCCTTCAGGATGAATGATGATAGTGATGTTGAATTTTCACTGTGGTGGCCAACCTGAAAATCATCTTATCACTGCTTCTTCAAAATGGACAGTCTTATCAACAGGAAATTTTCATTGAAAGATTGGCTATGACATCCGGATTGCCCTAAATAAAAATGTTTAAAAATCTCGCTATATTGCTACTGGTGACGGAATGACTTTAGCTTTTCACTAAATACGTTTTTTGACTTTTATATGGTCCCAATGAAAATAGTACTGATCTGACATCCAGCATCTGGAAAATCTTTTTATTGCTGCTCCACCTGAACTGACGGTCTATCAACACGAGATTTTCACAAAAAATCTTGTTATTTTCACTCGTCCTGAATGGATCATCATATGTATCATCATGGAGTTTTACTAAAACACTTCTTACAATATGTGGTTGGTCCCAACCATAAGGATGGATACTGATTTTATTTTCTCTAGATGGTATCCATTTGGAAAATGTTGTGGCTACTTGTCTTGAATGGATGGTTTTATTGACTTGGATTTTTAATTACACACTGTAAAGTATGCAGCTGGTCCTGAAAAAAAATGGTGCTGATTTGTCTGCCAACAAGGCTACTGTAGTGGCTATCACAATTCACTACTTGATGGAATAAGCTTTGTCATTTTATTTTCTTACACAGTGTAATTAGATCATATTGAAAATGGTGCAGATATGACCATCAATATACATTGACCTTTGTGTCAAGTCAAAAATCACTACTTGCATTTTTATACTTCATGGAGATTATAAACAGTGACTTTTACATATACAAAGGAATTTGGACCAGACTTGGTGGGTTTCTTTTCAAAAAACAAATTGATAGCATTGATTTCAACGTCGTTAGTCTTGTGGTGATATGTGAGGATCATAACACAAACAAGTATTGATAGATCTTGATCAAACTCAGTTTGTGGCTATATCTGAAGAATACTTTAAACGATGCCTGTTCAGATATAAAAATATATTATGATAATCCAAGACAAGTGTAATCTTGGTATGACTTCATAGTATCCAAGACAAGTTTAATCGTGATATGACTTGACAGTATCCAAGACAAGCTTAATTGTGGTATGACTTGACAGTATTCAAGACAAGCTTAATTGTGGTATGACTTGACACTATCCAAGACAAGCTCAATTGTGGTATGACTTGACAGTATTCAAGACAAGCTTAATTGTGGTATGACTTGACAGTATCCAAGACAAGTTTAATGGTGGTATAACATGACAGCATTCAAGACAAGTTTAATCATGGTATAACATGACAGTATCCAAGACAAGTTTAATCGTGGTATAACATGACAGTATTCAAGACAAGTTTAATCATGGTATGACTTGATAGTATCGAGGACAGATTTAATGATCTATCTCTTGTATATGATAACATTATATCATACTCTGGTTCAAGGACCAAAAGAAATACTTCGTTAACCAAACTTCGGATAATGGAATTCCTAAAATATATATGACTGTAAGTTCAGCAATTAAAAAAGGTAAAGAAAGGGAAGCATCAGTCTCTTTGATGGTCTCTTGTCAACTTAATGTAAATTTTTGTTGTTTACCAAAATTTGGCAATATTCACTTTATCTATTTTTGTAGTTACTGATGTTTTTTTAAAATTTACTATTGATATATATTAAATTAACATTACATGCAATATATGTTTTTGTTTATATTAGTGAAATTTCTGAGTTTTTCTCATTATTTGGTGATATTATCTGCAAATATTGTATATCAAATAGATATTTCATTAAATGTGATAAATTGACTTTAAAAAATAAAAATTTAATTAGGTTATTTGTACTTGAGTTTTCTTTACATATTAATATACAAGTACAGTATAGACCTTTGATGCATGAAACAGTAAACCTAATATAAAAAGTGCTCAAAACATAGTGTTTTAATTCATTACTTTCCAGTTTTTAAACCATCTGTCCCCTGGAGGGCCCTAACCCTGTTTTTTTTTTGTTTGGATCTCAAATCAGAACCAGACAGGAGTTTCTTTAATAACATAGCATCCATATATGTTGGGGTGAGTTTTTTTTTCTTCAGACAACAGAATTGATGTAATTCATCATTTTCAACAAGATCATAATAATTCTGCAAATTTTCATAACTTTGGGAGTTATTACATCCCTTGAAACCCATGTACATAAGAGTTAAAATGCTAGCCCTTTTTGTTTTCTTCAGTTGCATTTGGAAATATTACAACTATACATTGTTTATACAGTATTTGTGGCTGACAACGTGGTTTTACCTTTGATGTATGTGTTGTCCTAGAAACCTTTTCATTGGTTTGAAATGTGATCAAGATGGCAGTTTTATTCTCCCCCCCCCCCCCCCCACGCCCGTTGACATTGGGAATGATGAATGAATCGACTAAGATTTTGGCATTTTTTAAAATACATTTCATGTTTCAGATTGCAGGAAGGTGTGGTTTGACTGGGGGGGAGGGAGCATCAAATATATGCCAGCCATTTTTACCTTTTCCAGTTAATTTATATTATAGCAAGATCATATGCTGTCCAAAAACAATTGAAAATTTGATTTAAAGAAGTCTTGATTCAAATACATAGCTAACTATCTGAGCATAGCCATAACACAAATATTGGGAGATAATACAGATAATGGGGAAAAGGGAGGTAATAAAGAGGCTTATTTAATTTTCACCTTTCGTATTGGCTGATTAACGATCACTGTTGTTCTTGTTGTGTTTAACGCCATTTTGCAGCACAAGATAGTCTATGCATGGCAGACAGCATAAATGGTGGAGGAAGAACCAGGGCAAACCCCCAGAAAGAACCACCGATCTACGAGAAGCTACTGGCAAGCTTTCTCACATACCCACATTGGCCGAGACCGAGACTTAAACCCAAGCAGACAGGGGAGATACGGTAATGATCCGTTACGGTGAGCGCTTTAGATCACTCGGCCATTCGGGGCCCCACGATCACTGTACATTGACTGTCGATATTGTAGGATTTTGTTGCCCGTGATGACTTACAAAATTCATAAAGTGCCCCCCCCCCCCCGAAAAAAATTGTTGTCCACCCCTGGTAGATAAGATAGTTGATTTTGGTGCTTACATATATGTGTGAATAAATCATAATGAATCAGTAATGGAGAACATGCAACTGGGTTACTTCACCATTACAACTAGTTTCTTGACCGAAATGCGTAAATTTCACATAGAAATAAGCAGGTTTTGGAATTGTCAGTGAATAATTTTTCATGTACCCTGAATTTTATCTGGAATATGTTGTTGTTGTTGTTGTTCTAGGGTTTAACGCCATTTTTCAGCACAAGATAGGCTGTACATGGCGGCCAGTATATGGAGGAAGAACCCTGGAAAACGCAGGAAAGAACCACCGACCCACGAGAAGCTACTGGCAGGCTTTCCCACGTATCCACGCTAGCCGAGCCTTGGACTCGAACCCACGCAGACAGAGGTGAGATGGCAGTGATCCGGAACGATGAGCGCTTTAGACCACTCGGCCACTCGGGGCCCCCATCTGGAATATGAGGACCCAGTACAGTACCTTTGGCTATACACGAGGTAGCCTCAAAATAATTGGAGAAGAACTTAACACTGATTGTTTCTTTCGAACTAAATAATATCTTTTCCACCGATCCGGTGGCCTAGTGGTGAGAGCGTCCGCCTCGGATGCGGGTGGTCGTTGGTTCGAACCCCGGCCGAGTCATACCAAAGACTTAAAAAAATGGCAGTTACAGCTGCCTCGCTTGGCGCTCAGCATTACGAGGTTAGTGTTAAGACTGGTGGGCCTGGTGTCAGGATAATATGACTGCGGCATGATTCCCCAGTGCTAGACATCACTATAAACTGCCACACTGTAGACACAAACGTTAAAAATCCTACTCACACATACACAATATCTTGTCATCCAGTCACTGATCCACCACATGGATATAATATGCATGCAGTTTATGTAGATGCCATTGATGGAGTATTGTCAGAAGCGTTTATTATAGTCGAAATATATTACGTCCACTCCAATGCAGATTATACACAGGTTGGAGGAATTGTGTGTAGAGACAGATAGTTATAAGCAAACAAATGCCTAAACGGCTGAAATTGAGGAACTTCTGAGTTTCTTAACTGACTTGACTGAATTGAGAGAACATAAAAAGTACTTAAGGAAGAAATCTTAACAAACGTCAAGAATAAGTTATTAATAGAATATGTATGTATGGATGGATGTTTGTAGGTATGCATGTATGTATTTATGTATGGATTATTTGGAAATAATCTCGTTCATGAAGCGCTTATTCACGAGATGTTGGAAACTTGATTATTGTCATGTTTCAGTTGATTATTATTATTATTGTTATTATTATTATTATTATTATTATTATTTGTTACGACTCTATGGTCAGAAATTTAAGTAACAGAAAGAAAGCAAACCAACAAGTTCTGTAACTTAAACAATTTAATTATTAAAGTAATAAATGAAAAATATGAGGAACGTACAGTATAATGAAGTGAATCCAAAAATAGTCCTTATAAAGGACTATGAAAGTCCTTAAATAACGTAAAGTCCCTTATAAGTTTTAATGCAGGAAATTTATTGGTCCTCCAAAAACCGTGGCGTCGTCAAGATCGTGTTCTCCAGAATTCGTTCGAATAATTCAGAACAGTTCCAGAATATTTTTAGAGTCCAAATAATGAGTACTTCCTATCACCACTGAACAGACCAATGTTTTTTCCTTTCCAAAAATACTTAAGGACAACATAAAACACGTCTGCAGACACACGAGGAACACAAAAGGTGTGAATGACTGCAGAAAGCAGAATGAAACTGAATGCTTAATTTTCTCCTTATATACACACCGTATATTGCGACTGTAGTTCGCAATATTTCCCATGTAACAAAATACACTACTGATTTTTGATAAACTAACTATATTCACGTGATCTTACGCAACCAATGGGAATCCACGGAATTATTCTGGGAAAATCGACATCCCATCAGTCAGTGCGAAAATACGCCATACGCGCCATTTTAAGTCTTGTTAATTTACGATTATTATTACTAATTGTCAACACCGGCGTAAACAACATGACTTGATTATTTAACAGAGCCAAATTACGCACACAATTTATATTATAAAATTATTCTATACAGCCCACAACCATGAATAAAAAGTACGAAAACCAAAGAAACTCAAACACCAGAAGCCACATAAAATAAAGACACACAACATATTATTATTTGGTTTTCACAATTAATTTTTCGATTTTGACTTCCTCATTATGTCGGCTGAAATCAGTTATTTCATTGATTAAGAAAATATGATAATGCACAAGTACTTGAATGAGTTGACTGGTTTTTGGCTGGTTTTTTAACTGCATTTTTAACACATTATTGCTTGTATCATGCTGAGGAGAGGGACACAAATTACTTTACCCAATGACACACCGAGGCTGATGTTGGTGGTTACTGAATCATGATTCTTGGAGTATATGTTTATGGTTCTACCAGCTGAACTACCACAACTCCCACAAATACGGTATGAAATATATTGGTTATTTCCTGTGGGATGAACACGTGTACACACATATGATGCACGTATGATTTCACCTTTGATAAAAGTGATTAAAATGTCGCAAGTATATAATATTTACTAACAGTGCTTTTGTCCCGGATATGCGATTCCATGGGAGTCCTTTTGATTAATCATACGATGCCAGTACATTCAACTGTTCCGGTAGCCGAACTGGTTAGAGCGTCCGCCTCGGATGCGTGAGGTCGCGGGTTCGAACCCCGGCCAAGCCATGCCAAGGCTTAAAGGTTAGTGTTATGACTGTCTGCGGCATGATGCCCCAGTGCTAGACATGGTCACTATCAACCGCCACAATGCAGACATCGTAGCGATATGACTGAAAAATTGTTAAAGCTACATTCAAATTTGGGGCCCCGAGTGGTCTAAAGCGCTCTCTGTTACGGATCACTGCCATCTCGCCTCTTTCTGCGTGGGTTCGAGTCTTGGATTCGGCCAATGTGGGTATGTGAGAAAGCTTGCCAGTAGCTTCTCGTGGGTCGGTGGTTCTTTCCGGGGTTTTCCCGGGTTCTTCCTCCACCATCAAAACTGGCCGCCATGTATCCTATCGTGTGCTGAAATATGGCGTTAAACCCAACAAGAACAAGAGAGCCTGGATTTTAGAGTCTAACTATTAGCTGACTTTTTATCCCTGTCGGACATCGTTATGTCACTATCATTTACCTATGACAAGTCACAGGCATATATCTGTAGATGTCCAGCGTGTTACGCGTGCAGCTACCGATGATTTTGTAGAAAGTTATTTTTCAATCGGTCGGCATTAAATTTATTGACAAGTTCAAACAGTGTGTTTGTGATTTGGATTTGTAACGTAGCTTTAACAACGTTTCAGTAATATCGCTACGATGTCTGCAGTGTTGCTGTTTATAGTGATGTCTAGAATTGGGGCATCATACCGCAGAGATATAGCATAATGTCCCACCCAGTCACATTATCCTGACACCAAGCCGAGAAGTCCTAACACTAGCCTCTTAATGCTGAGAGCCATGCGAGGCAGCTGTTAGTACAAGTCTTTGGTATGACTCGGCCGGAGATTGAACCCGCGATCTCCCACATCCTTTGCGGACGCTCTAACCATGTATATATGGATGGATGGATGGATGGATGGAATGAATGGATGGATGGATGGACTTCTCACACTTGAATTTGGTTAAAACAGTTTGTTAGATTGGTTACGCAATCGAAGACATTCGGCACTAACAATGCTTTTTGGTCTTGCCTTTATAGCAAAATTCGTTGTTGGCAACCATATACAAAGCTAGGTATCCAGTCAGCTAACTTTGTTTATGACTGGGGAGATGCAGTTGCACAGTGGTTAAAGCACTGGACTCGAGACTAGGGGTTTAAGGGTTTGATTTCCAACTCTTTACTTTGGCTACGTATGAACTATCAAAGTGATTATCAGACATTCAACACTAAATTAAATCGTTAATTTTGAAATTCAACCCTAACAAATACAGTTTTCACCGATCCGATTGTTATCATAAGCACATTTTCATTCCTCGTGAAATAAAAGATATGCACATAATCGCTTACATTTGCATGATTTGAAAATGGTTGAAAAATTACGAGTTATGTACCTGTCATTTGATACACTCCTTGGGTAACATAAAGCCTGAACATATCTGAATCTTTTATTACACAAATATTTAGTTGAAACAAATACCCCATGTTGGTTTGATATCTTTCCCTGACTCAAATAAGTTTACAATTGACCATTTCATCTCTAATCGGGTTTTTATTATTTTAAGAACACGACCTATGTAAATTAGCTCTCAAACTTATGTCGATTTTACCTATTTCGGTATAGCTTAATTAAAACTCATTCACAAGCTAATTAATATTCAAGGCCTCTTTCTCATATTCGAATTTGATCAAAGATCTAAGATAAGATAATAATTCTTTATTACAGGCTGCATGGTCCGTACATCTAAATTAAACTATGAATGTATTTTAAGCGTAAAAGTTGATAGGTGTCTTATGTACAAATATGCAAACACGTATACAACTACTGAGCATGTCTGTTATTGTTAATAGCAAAATTGTGTAAGACATTTAGAGAGTAATTTGTTCCATCCATCCATAATCCGAGAATTAAAACGAATTCCATAGTTCCACAGAGATTTCAAGACTCAGTTATTACTATTAGATATTCTTGTCATCATTGAAAAGACATACTTTATATATATATATATATATATATATATATATATATATATATATATATATATATATATATATATATCAAGACTGTTGTTGCAACATATTCAAAATTCAAGACTTGGTACACCAGCACATTAAATATTAGAATTATTCGGAACACTCTACACTTTTGGACTTGTGATATAACTTTTAGGATTTTCTGGGATGTAATTCACAATACTGCAAGTTACTCTTACATTTTCACTTTGTGTTCTAGAGAAATAAATTTCTTGTTGAATTCTACTAAACGTGTAAAAACTTATACAACTTCTAGAATGATCCTGATGTTTGCAAAATAGAAACCATTACCTGGATTATGTAAAATACACGAATGAAATTCCAAAACCTATACCTAGACCCAAATAAACATATTTACTTTTATTAATAATACTTCTCAATTTAAACCCATACACATAGAGAATAATTTAGCTATGTATCTGTTTACACAGACTAAAATAAAAAAAGTAAATTTGGGTCAAGCAGAAGTTAATTCAATTTTGGACAAGGTCAAGTCCAACATACAATGTTAAATTACAATAGCATATAATGAAATTATAGAAAAATTAAGAATGTTAATTAAACATACATAACAAATATTTCCAGTTGCTTACGATCTTTACTATGGCTTTAATCCCAAGTATTCAAATATATATTTAAATTCGGACCCTTTCTTTTCTTCAAATGTTTATATTTTCGTGGGCGCAAGTTCTCCGTTATGAAGGTTACATACTTAAAGAATGTGTCCCGCGTGTTATACGACTTAATTAGCTCTTGCCGAGTAACCACTTTACTGAGCTATTGTTCATGTTTGGTTGTCTTCTTTTTGCTTTTTTGTCTTCTGGAAGGATTTTTTAAATTCCTAACATAAGAAGCAGGTATCACAGTATGGGGAAAGTGATTTCGTTTTATTTTTTTTAAATTTCAATAAATGTTTATTAGGTTTTTATTAACTTCCTTATTAATACGTGGATAGAACAGCCAAACAAGGGAATAAGATATTTCTGTGTACTCAGAATAACTCAGCGCAATTTTTTAAAAATTCCTTACAACTATATAGATTCATATTTTACCATTATATAAGTTACCCCCCCCCCCACAACACACGTGCATACAAAACCTAACATTTCATTATTCATGAATAAATCCGCGAGAGCAGTCAACCTGATCTCAAAAACGTTCAAATAATGATTACATCAAGACAAGACAATTTAACACAGTGGTTTTTAAACAGCATACGTGATATGAGCATAAACTTTTGGAAGTTCAAAGTTCTTTGTTTGATACTGATGCAGCTGTTTGCAAGTTTTCCTCTATCCAAAGTCAGTTGTTTTTCTCAACACGCTATCTTCGTATTTTGATAAATGGAAATCTTCCAGCACCGCAGTAAAATTGTCAGTATTTTAAGGTATGTCTTTTATTGTTTTTCTGGTCTGAAGAAGTATGTCCTTTAAATGCCAATAAATCAAAGCTTTTTCATTGAACTAAACCTGTAGATACGCACGTAAACCATATGTGTAACAACTGATACTACCGATTATGCTGTGTTGAAATAGTATTCACCAGACTCATGTCAGCATGCTAGAAACTGCCAAATGTACGAATGCAATAATGTTATTTTTCTTCTTCTGCTTTTGCTGCAATGCATTCAGCTGCTAATTGCAGCTGACGTTTGGCAGACTACATGAATACCAGAGAAACGCTTGGTGTACATTTCTTTTATTAACCTTGACTATGTTGCAAGCACCATTGAAAGCATTCATCGCACGAACCAAAATTACCATGGTATTTTTGCCTTGACACGTCTTTTTATGACGAACAGAAGGAAAAACATTTTTATCTACCTCTTCATGAATTACATTGCAAATTGCTGATGCTAATAATTAGACATTTATTTATTACGTGAACTGTACGTCGAAGTTAATTATTCACTTCAAAGGTAAGTAATCATCAATTTACCGTGATTGTACTGTTGGTAGACAAATTCTACGTTTGGAGCTTCGCCAGCAGTTTGAATAAAATATCCAACACAATTATGATCTATAATATAAACCATTTACACCCCATCCCTTCTTCTAATGCGCGGTTGAGTTTATAAGTATTTGCAAATATGGATGCCCTTCGTGATAGAAAGTGAACAAAAGAAACAAAAATTGAAGCTGCTCGAAAGCAGAAATAATCTTTTGCTATAACCTTGATTAAAATGCGTGAAATTATTACAGTTAACATAGGGTGAAAATGTATTCATAGAGCCTAACTGTTGGTACCACTGTGTAACATCGTTTAGGATGTACGCCCCTACCATGTTTCAAGACAAGATGTGCAAGAAGGTTGGAAATAAGAGCCTTTAGGAACGCAAACCTTAACATCTCTATTAACAACGACAGGAATAACAACTACAACAACACTATCTACTACTATTAGAGGATACTTTGGGTTGAGCGTCGGACTCCCATCGTTTGCGTCTGTTCGTCCTTGGAAAAGTCACGCTGTTGCCATTTCTGGTGTATGATATTGCCTTAAATATGTTAAAGTGCCATTAAAACTCACCGCTCCGGTGACTTAAGTTGTTAGAGCGTCCGTTCGAACCCCTTCCTAGTCATACCAAAGACTTATAAAACTGGTATTAGTAGCTGCCTTGCTTGACGCTCAGCATTAATAGTTTAGTGTTAAGACTGGTCGCCGTAGTGTCAGGATAATGAGACTGGGTGGGACATGATGCTACATATCTGTGACATGATGCCCAAGTGCTAGACATCACTATAAACTGCCACACTACTGACATCGTTGCGATATGATAACAATTGTTAAAGCTACGTTAAAAATCTAAATCACACACACACACACACACACACACACACACACACACCATCCAACCAATTGCAACAACTACTACTGCAAAGTGGATATAAGCCTTCATACCACTTTTGTACGGTTCGGATAAAATAGAGTCAGCGCATTATGAATTTATTTTTAGAAATTCCATCAGTTCTCAGCTGCGGATCCAGAGTTGAGTACATTGGGATTTACGTCTCACCATTTGGCTGTCAGATGTTTCATGCTTGTAATTTACTTGAATCATATTCGTGATGAAAAACAACACTTTGAAATCTTGGGCCCAATCAACCAGGTTTGTACAATATGCGTGTTAGTTGAAGAGCTGCATCATGGGATATATTGTTAAATGTAGGTGTATGCATTTTGTAGACAAATGTTACGAACTGAAGTTTTATCAATTCTTATTAAGGAAGTGTATTCATATCAAAATTCGTTATCTTTTTCTTGTTTTCTTTCATAGTTATGTTTGTTTTGTGTCTTACACTCATTCTTCTGTGATGTTCCTTTTTCTTTGCAATCTGATAGAATATGCCTTCGACAACGTCTGTCAGGATAGTTTGCCGCTATCTTCTCAAACGGGTCCTATCTTGAAAAGACCACCAGTCTTTCACCAATCAAATACAAACACATCTTAGTAAACATCACAGCGACTATCTTTGTCAAGTTTAAGAATTTAAGTCTTCTCTCTCTCTCTCTCTCTCTCTCTCTCTCTCTCTCTCTCTCTCTCTGGGTATCTGATGAGTATATCGTTTTTCTAAAAGACCAAAATTATATCGCTGCAAATTGATCATAACACGTGACACGTGCCCAAGTTTAAAATAACTGACGCCGGCATATCACTAATATTTTGCCGTTGCTGATAAACGACCAATACAAGGGAATATAGTGTTTGCTTCATAATGTATTTTTGCTTAAAATGAAGGAGCTGTCGTGAAATTTAGAAGGCAACTCCCAGTATATTTTATTGAAAATAATCTCTAGCAAACGAGCGCATGTTGTTAACATGCAGTGTTTTGCATAGGTCCGGCATAAGCAAACGCTACGGTTAATCCGAACCCAATCTGACTAAAATCAGATCTCCGCTGTCCTGCGTGAAGATCTGACGACGACCGCTTAAGGGTCGTGTTCTGTTGATCTTTGAATTAGCCAATGGAAATGAAGCTTTCAAAAATCTGAAAGTGAATCAAATTGTTCGGTACACATTTATGTTTTTCATTCGCAGTGCTCTTTCTCCGAACGTGAAGATATTAGACTTCATCAGATTGGTTGATAAAATTAGCAATTGTGGTAATAAAATAGGTTACCAGAACATAACCCCTAAGCGGTCGCTGTCATCTTCATGTATAAGAGCGGAGATACGATTTTAATCAGATTGAATCCGAACCTGACATCTCCAGTAGCCTAGTGGTTAGAGTGTCCGCCTCGGATGTTGGAGGTCGCGGGTTTGAACCCCTACCGAGTCATATCAAAGACTTATAAAAACAGTACTAACAGCTGCCTCGCTAGACACTCAGCATTAAGAGGTCAGTGTTTGGACTGGCCGGCCTGGTGTCGGGATAATGTGACTGTGTGGGACATCATGCTACATGTCTGAGGCATTATGCCCCATTGCTAGATATCACTATAAACTGCCACAGTGCAGACATCGTAGCGATATGACTGAATTTGTTTTAAAGCTACGTTAAAATTCCAAATCACACACACACACACACACACACACACACAAATAACCGGTTATCACCGAATGGCTAGCACAAGGATGCTATTGAATTGTATGCTCGTCTAAGTACATTGTGAGTTCTATTTTCTGATTTGTAATTACGCAGCCAGAGTACACATTTTGTTTATTTTATTTCTGTTCAGCTAATTATACTAATTATAACTAGTACAGTTTTACTCAATTTTTGACAGATTTATTGTGGCTAGTGCGAGATGTCAGCCTTAGTTTAGTTTTAGGCCTACAAATATTTACAAAATTGGCAACCGTGTGGTAAACAATCGTGCAAGTGATTATCAGTGACACAGGAACTGCACCTTTTCATTAAATCCTACATTTAGACATCCGTGCTCAAGACGATTGATTGGCTTGCTTTTACTGATTATTTTCTTAAAGTACGGTCAGATCGAATGCATCACCGCTACGTAAAAACCAAAGTTGGTCAGATCTGGTTGTACAGCACATGGCACAACATTACACAGTGGGTTAATTTACTGACACAAACAAAATAAATCTATGTTTATACTACATTATTTAGCTGTTAGGGGAAAAAACCCAGGTTCGTTGCCATAACCTTTGATGATTACATGTTACGTTCAAGCATTTTCGAGTTTATAAACCACTGCAGTTTTTTATGGTCTTGGTACAATAACATTCTCTACGTGTGTCTACACGTTTCGGCTGCATTACTGATATTTTAATTTTGTAAACGTGTCTAACAGTCGAAACAATATCACGACAATCCAAAGGATGAGTTACCTAAATTATCAGATGCATTAAAGAAAAGCATGTCTTTAAGACTTAATCCTGTCAAAGTAAAAGGTAAAGACGTACATCATTGCGAAACAAATGCTAGATGAATGACTTTGGCATATAAATGGCGGTCGTATGGGAGCCTAATGTGCCGTTTGGAAGAAAGCTTGAGTTTCGTAATGATTTGGTTGAACGTTTCTATTGTTGGTTACTGTGTACACGTTTATAAATTTTGGTACATGTTGCAGCCATAATTTCTAATTCATTTACTTTCTTTGATCTGCCAATTTATTGAATGTCTGTCATTCGTGTTTTATGCTTACGATGTTTATGTAACCATTCTTCAATTCCTTTTGTTTTAGTGTAGACACTTTGCGTTAAGCAATGTCCGGAATCTGTCTTCGTGACAGCCTTAAATGTTTGTGTTAATCACTTACATTCCTCATTCTTGCTATCGTTAATATTTGTTGATGGAGTGTTTGCAAGAAGATGATTCGGTATTTTCAACATTTCATGATGTCAGTCAGATTTTGTATCGTATGATGTTTTTATTAATTGAATAGTGTCGATTTTCTAGTTATAGGGTCGTCTGTTTATTCTAACTGAGTTTTGGTGGTTTATTATTTTTAACGTAGCTTTAAATATTTGAGTCATATCGCTATATCCACTTAGAATATGCCACCGGAGCGGTCTTATTCTAATTGACGAGTCTGTATAAATTCAAATTGACGAGTCTGTATAAATTCTAATTGACGAGTCTGTATAAATTCAAATTGACGAGTCTGTATAAATTCTAATTGACGAGTCTGTATAAATTCAAATTGACGAGTCTGTATAAATTCTAATTGACGAGTCTGTATAAATTCTAATTGACGAGTCTGTATAAATTCAAATTGACGTGTCTGTATAAATTCTAATTGACGAGTCTGTATAAATTCTAATTGACGAGTCTGTATAAATTCAAATTGACGAGTCTGTATAAATTCTAATTGACGAGTCTGTATAAATTATGAATGTTAAATATATTAAAACAATCAGAATTGATACATTTCATTGTGTAATCCTCTACATTTATTATAAACGTTATTCAATATTTGCGTCATAACGTGCCGAAGATTTAAGATAGTGTGTTGCATGTTTTAGTGGAATTTCAGCTGATCCATGGATGTTTGACTGATTTTAGACAATGTATTTCATGTTTCAATGATCTTTCAGCTGATCCACAAATGTTCAACAGGGTTTTTAGACGATGTATTTCATGTTTCAGTGGTCTTTCAGCTGATCCACAAATGTTCAACAGGGTTTTTAGACGATGTATTTCATGTTTCAGTGGTCTTTCAGCTGATCCACAAATGTTCAACAGGGTTTTTAGACGATATATTGCATGTTTCAGTGGTATTTCAGCTGAACCATGGATGTTCGACAGGGCTTTTAGACGATGGATTGCATTTTATAACTGTATTTAAGCTGATCCATGGATGTTCGACCGGGATTCTATATTATGTATTATAGGTCAAGTAAAAATGTATATAAATAGGGATTTGACTGTACATGATTAGGCCATTTTAAATATGTAACGTGTAGTCATTTATATTATATGAACAGAATAACAAATTTAGAAATTGCATCGCATAATGCTCCAGCAGATCTGGCTCACTGCAGAAATGACCAGTAGAACAAACAACATAAAATCCGGATCTGCCGGCGCATTACGAAATAACTTGTAGTGATCCTTCCATTGTTGGATCAGTGTATATAATCCCTGAAGGTTCGGAGCAATTCTCCCTTCAAGCAATTAATTTAATAGAAAATGAGATGTTTCATGTTTCTAATAGCTCTAATTATATTTTTCTCTTTGGTGACTTTAACACCAAAACTGATAACTTATTGGCTATTTGTAATAACATTCTTAATTCAAACCAAGCTGGAATATTCAATCTCGACAATCACGCAACGAATAACATAGAGGGGACCGAGAGTCCAGACAAATATAATATACCGCAAGAACGGTACTTGCAAGACAAACATAGAAATAGGAGTGGTATGAATTTATTTTTAAAAATTGTAGAAACAATAACATATATATTTGAAACGGAATGGTAGGTGTAGACAGATGAGTGGCAAATGCAGATTTGGTGACAAATACATAATTGATTATCTACTAACGACGTTAAGTGACTTCAAATTGTTTTTAAAAAAATCGAAGTGCTCGACTTTAACCCTTTGCTTTCAGATAGTTACTGTGGTTTATCATATCAATTTCTAATGAATGAGCTACACGTAATTAATGATTATATCACAGAAAATTCTATAATAGAAAAAAGAAATTGTGGGACAATTTCCAATGAATCAGATACACATAATTAATAATTCTATCACAGAAAATTCTATAACAGAAAGTAGAAATTGTGGGACAATTTCCAATGAATCAGCTACACGTAATTAATGATTCTATCACAGAAAATTATATAATAGAAAATAGAAATTGTGGGACGATTTCCAATGAATCAGCTACATGTAATTAATGATTCTATCACAGAAAATTCTATAATAGAAAATAGAAATTGTGGGACAATTTCCAATGAATCAACTACACGTAATTAATGATTCTTTCACAGAAAATTTTATAATAGAAAATATAAATTGATGGTTTACGAGAAGGAAAATGAATACCTGGCGAATATAAATATTCCAAACACGAATAATATTGACTAAGAATTGCAAGAACTCATCCATACAGATAATGTAACGCCAGGCGATGTAAATAGAATCATCAGTGACATTAATAATGTTTTTTTACAAGCTCTGCTGAAATAACATTTCGCTCATAAAGAATATTGTAGGTTTTGCAAATGCACACACACACACACACACACACACACACATATATATATATATATATATATATATATATATATATATATATATATATATATATATATATAAATTTAGGATAAGCTGTGTAGATATTGATGTTCTGGATGAATATAAGCACTTAAGCCATATATTTCACAAGAACGGAAAGTTCTCCAACAGGCCGAATAACCTAGTATCCATAGCAACGAAAAGTAGCACTTACTAAAAAAGTGTATACACAATTTAGATTTGACGATTGATTCTCAGCTGAAACAGAATCCATTGTACTGATTTAACATATGCTTGTGAAATTTGGGGATTTGTGAAATCTGATATAGTCGAGAAAACTCCTCTTTCTTTCCTCAGAAGTATATTGGATGTCCAAAAATGTACTCCTCTGTATATGGTATACATCGAACGTGGTCGTTTCCCATTAATTATCAACATTAGAAGTCGCATGGTAAACTATTGGGCTAAATTGGTTAGTGGTTATGAAGGAAAAGTATATTATGGTATGCAGTCTTTCTTATACAAATACTTTGGTGATAAATTGTATGACAATAAATGGTTACTTGGAAAATGCAAATTAGATGATGTTGGGTTAAGTTACATACAGAGAAATCAAAATTTTGTATCAGTTAAATAGTTTTAAATAAATTCGGTAGAACAACGACCAAAAGATCAATACATACAAGCTTGGGAAGCTAACAGCAATACGTTGTCTAAAGGTGTACATTACAAATTATCTGAAACGTGTTTCGATTTAGAAGAGATCTATTTTTCATTACCAAAAATATATCTAAATATTAATTAAGGTCAGTACTGCAAATCATAGGTTTCTGGTCGAAACTGGTTGATGGGATAATGTTCGCTATAGCGGAAGATATTGAACCCTTTGTCAGTCTCTAGAAATAGGGCATGAATATCGCTATCCTCAATCTTACTCTTGTTTTTACACAGAAAGACGAAAATGTATACCTCACTTTTACACTACCAGAACTAACGTTTATAAATATAATCAATTGCAGGTAACGTACAACTCCTCAAAACTAGTTGCAGGTTTTTAGATTGTCTTCCAAATTTTGTAAACCTTGTTAAGCACTATGTAATATTATCACACGCTATATACCCGTGTTCTTTTTTCTTATATACCTTACGTGTTGTAACCTTTACAACCTGAGTGTAAAAGTTATTTTCTTGTCTTCTCTTGTCTTGTTTCTTGTCATGTACAGTTACTAAGCTATTTCCCCAAAAATTAATATTTTGCCAATTCTCTGTGTGCTTTTGTATTCAGCTATCAAACTGTACAAGTAGTGTAGCCCCGTGTACGTCAGGATAGCAGTGTCATATTTCAGCAGTTCTGAGCTCCATCTTCCAAAAATAGAAATATCTTTATAAATAGATATCTGGTATATGTGGAGCAATTAACAGATACAAAGAAAGCATCTCAACCTCTTGTTACTCCAACAAATAAGCAGGATCCCTTCGCACTTAAATGTATCACTTGATTACTTCGAGGCAGTAGTGTACGAATGAATGGCGTCGGTCATAGCACGTGCCAGACGCATCTGTCATCTCATATTTCAAAGGCATCAGCAGATGTTTCAGTAGGTAAATTTAAACCTGCCTCGGAAAACACTTCAAATGAAAATGTTAAATGCTCATGAAGATAATAATAATAATAATAATAAGTGTTGCTGCTGTTATTGTTCGCAGTAGTATCAGTAGTACTAATATTAGTACTGGTAACTGTATTTAATTACAACATATATGGCAAATGCTAATTCACTGGCCAGTAGAAGAAAAAGAGTTAACATACATGGAAGGAGGAATGTACACTAAAATAATATTTCATAAGCTTTTAATACATATTTTTAAATGTTTCTAGCACAACATTTAATACACATTTTTTTTAAAAATTTCGAACACAACATTTAATACACATTTTTGAAATGTTGCGAAACAGCTTCTAATATTAATCATTGCTACTCACAACCACACCTAAACACACATATTTGCAATTTGCAATTATACATACACGCCTAAACACACACGCACTTGCAAATATACACACACCTGAACACACACACACACACACACTTGCAAATATACACATATCTAAACAATCATGCACACTTGCAAATATGCACACACCTAAACGTACAAACACTTGGAAATATACACACATCTAAACACACACACACACACACACACACACACACTTGCAAATATGCAAACACCTAAACAAACACACACCATAAAACAACATTATAAACATGACCATATAGATGGATCATTTCTGAATCCCGTTTCTTAGGTTCGCTCACATATTTACCATGAATAACGGACAGCGGCTCATATAAGGTCAGAACTGTGTCGTCCTTGATGTGTCTTTAATGTACAGATTTGATTTTTAAACACACAGTACTTACAGCATCCGAACAAAATATTTACAAATAAGGTAAGGAAAGAAATGACAAATTCTATTCTTTGAGAAAGTTGTAAAATTAGTAGGATAGTTTAAATTTTATGACTAAAAGGATTAAATAGATATAGGCTAGTTAATGTGAAAGGAATGTTGATCAGAATATTGTATGTAAAACAGCGCGCATAGAAAGGAAGGAGCCGATCATGGAGTCATTTTTTGTAGTCAGCTCTTTTGGCTGCTTCACCTTGAAGTAGAGGTTGTTAGCAGGCCATGAATATAATGGCACATAGATCAACGTCAAGAAGTTTACAATAAATGCGTGTCTTGTTTGCTTCCAATGCATATAAATGTAGACAATATTTAAAGTTGTGAACCCTCTAATGCAGACAAGAGATTATGTTGACCACACACTAGTATTTATTTATTTATTAACTGAATAAACATAACAAATGAATTGCATTTGTACACATTTTCAATTCACAATAAGAACTAATATCAGCATCCCTGATTGCACGCCATTGTTTGGCCAACGTTGTACCAAAGTCGTCTTGAGTGTTGGCACAAAGTGGCGAAACGACGCTGGCCCAACGTCTGAGCAGGTATTAAATTACAACTCTCTGTTGTGTCTACTAGCAGTTCAGCGAAATGACATTGGGCTAACGTTGTAGGCGACATCGGTATCCACTGAGCCAATGCAAACGATGTTTGGCAGTCATGTGTGATGTCACGTGACATTCGACATAAATCGGTTATATTCCGGCTGATCTAATCCTCCGAGAAAAAAAAAGAAAAACAAATTCAGTTTTAAAAACTAATATTAGATCTAATTTCAAACTATTATATCAAAGGGCAAACAATACATGGTTAAAACAATGTTGTCTGGTACCCACGAACATTTTTTGGGTGCAATTTCTTTGCCAAATATGATCCTCAAACATGTAAATATACAAATCCTACATTCATGAAGACAAGTCTGCTTACATTATACAATATGAAAGATATTTTAAAATCTTATGAGCAAAATTTCAGCAACAAAAAAAAACAACAACAAAAACCAACAACAAAACATCAATCACAGATTGAACCGTTCAAACAAGTGCTCTGCTTCAGATACGGTTCAAGTGGCGTCAAGTGATTTTTGTATAAGTATAAAATCAAACTTTGCAAATTCGTGCCCATTGTCTGAGAACACTTCTGAACCACTAATTTTCTAAACACCAAATGTTCCTGGGCCATAATTTTATACCTGCTCAGAATATTCTCTACTTTTTAGACCATATTTTACTATCTAAATTGGGCATTGAGTAGCATGTAAACAGACTAAGATAAAGGCTTTCAACAAGAAATCAACAAATATCGGCGGATGTTTTGGCCGTAATCCTTGGTCATGCAAACTCCAAGAATAAAGTTTTTACTGCTCTGTTTTATACAGAACTCGAAACATGCATTAATAAAATGTAAAACGTGTGTCGAAAGGCACATCAGTGAAATTTATTTCATTTATTTTGCTTGGAATATTATTTGTAATAATAAATGAACCGTTGTCTTGATTCACTCGTACATAATAACTTTATTATATGCTTACATCGTTTTGTTAACAATAAACACAGATCTGTCATTGCGGGCAGTTACACTACATCACGTACTGACAGAAAATCAATAGATGAATGGCAACTCAAAGAAGAAGGCGTACAGAAGGGTCAGTATCATGGCATGTTACACTGTCGTCTCTAGTCGTATTATGGTCTCATTGTGTACAGTAGCAGCTAAGAAAAGCTCTTCTTTCCTCTGGCCATCCACTATATTTTTATAGTATCTCTGCGCCATCTAGTTCGGCGAACGCACATGTATGTTCAGAGTCCTGCAAAATAATTTCAAACACTTGATCGCATTAGTACGTTTTTTTGTTGTTACTTCCTAAAGTCATACTGATATGTCTTGATTGTGTTTTATGATTTCGTATAACAAAACTATCTTTGTTCATTGACGCATTTTCGTTGTCAAACTCTATAATATCATATGCAAGCACTTATTAAAAAATGTCAAATTCCTCAATTTCGGAGATAAGTAGTCCTTGCAAGTAGTCCGCAATCCCATAATGCGCAAATAAAAATGATCTGATTCGATAATCACTGAAACGTTTGAAGTTTGTTCAAGTCAATACAGTAATCTTCTCAGACCCTGTTAAAACATGCAGGATGTTTCACATTTCTGCATCTTAGATATAAAGTAAATGAAGCAAAACTTTATTAATCAAACATAAAATTATATAATCACTGTACATACTTCAACAGTGACCTTGCACTTTAAACAAATGGTTCATAGAAGGTGACGAATGTTCTACCTTTACCACCTAAATGAAACACATCAGCATTTAATTTAGACGTCATTAAAAGCAACATTCGTCCGAGGCAAGTTTTTGATCTGGTATTTATTTCGATCGATTTCTTGCAGTCTTAAAAAATACGTCTTAATATAGATGCGGAGTTATTAAGTTTTCGAAAATACAATTGGAAATTTATTAAATCTCATACCTGGTAACGAAACTTTTCTCAACCATAGATACAAGTCTAAATACCATAGATACAAGTCTAAATACCATAGATACAAGTCTATATACCATAGATACAAGTCTATATACCATAGATACAAGTCTATATATCTCTGGTTGAAGTTAACTCACTTTTAATTTTCTGTTCTCAGTTTTATAAATTTCAATTCGTTTGATTTTGATACAGCCTCCTTATTTATTTAAAGATGCTATTCTTTTCAAAAGTAAAGGAAATAGTTCTGATAAAAATTCATCATTTTTACATATTGATAACCATGTTCTGATCTTTTGTGTGCTCCTATTTAAATCAAAATCGAATTTGACTTATTTTTAGGTTGGAGTGAGGTAGATTTGATCATCACTTAAGTTTTACGGCTGAATTTTCATATTGTGTCTTCTGAGATAAAAGTATTCCAGTATTTTACAAATTGTTCATAGCTTCCATCAAGGCTTAAACTCCTTGTCTCATCTCTTCATTTTCCTCAATCTCTGTCAGTCCCTCACACCTTTTTTCCCGAACAGTGTACTTACCACCAACACTGTGTGCTCACCATGGAATAAAATAAGTGTAGCTGGAGTCTTGCACAGCAGATAAACAGCTAGTGATTGTTCTCCTATTAAATGACAGCGAAGTAACTTTTCATTGATATTTGATACACGGTGGATTATATATATATATATATATATATATATATATATATATATATATATATATATATATATATATATATATATATATATATATATATGCTCATATTCGTCTCCGTTAACTTTACATTGTCAGAATTGTGCAATATTTTGCGATATTGTACACCTACATATTACACTCACGTGCACGACACGTGTGCCCAATAGTAGTATAGTGTTTTAGGAACTACTTGGGAAACAAATCATGTACACTCGTGTAATAGACGCTTTAGGGTTTGGTTGATTAATTTTGTTTCTGAATGAACTAAATCAGCTGTTTCGTGGACTGCCACATGCCAGCTGCTTTGCAATATTCTGCGTTAACTTTCTGATACAGTGTTTCGGATTTAGGCTAGCGATAGACGCCATACAGGTGATAACATTGCTGGGGTTCCTACAAAGAGCACGCAAGTGATACGGCATAACATGTCTTCTTTAGCTAGTAATAAGAATGGCAACAAAAATATACTTAACAGTTTTACATCCTGAATTTCCTCAAAATGTATTTTCTTATATCTGCATAATCAAATTACATGAGCTATTTCATGGGTTGTAAAGCTTGATTACACATATCGAAGTTGTACTATAATTTCAACTACATTCCTAGTGAAATAACAGTCTCCTTACTGCACTCAAAACGAAATAAACATTATATTCCATAGTGTCTCTTTGAAAATTACAATTGATAGAGTTGATAATTTTCCCACATTATGATTCCAAACATTCATCGACAGAACAGAAACACGCATGCATATGAGTCAAGACGCCTCCCTCGCTGTACTTTAAGTAGAATAGATAAAGATAAATCCAGTCCATTATCACGAAATTAGTAGAATCGACAAAAATACTAAATCCATTCATTGCAAACCAAATCGAAAAATTGTTGCAATGAGCTCCCATTCACATTATGACTCTAAATTTCATTTGTAAATAGATCAATATGATAATTTCTTTAGAAAGTAATATCGAACGCGCGAATAGGTTCAAATTTGGCTGGGCGGAGTTATGTGTGTAATAATATTTTTTTTGTGTACTGATAAATCTGCGCTTGTATATTTAATTTGAAATACATCATAAATTCAATTACTTTGTTACTTGTTGTGTATTTTTTTTTTATAAAACTTAGCCTAAGATAGAATAAGAAAACGAGTATATAATAATACATTTTTTTTTACTGCATTTGTATGGGAAACATGAACTCGTTTTGTCGGATGGATATACTGCACTCCCAAGTGTGAAGTATCCGTCCGAAAAAAAGTCGTTCATATTTTCCCATATAAATGCAGTAACCTGTAAATATTTCATGAAAAGGAAGTGAGGTTTACGAGTAGTATAGCACTGATACAGCGTACATATCATACATATATTTTATTTATATGGCATACAAATACACATATTTGCCGTTTGATCGGAGTTAAAATTGACCGAGTGAATGATCTCCTCACATCCCAGCCGAATGTGTCCGCTACAAAATGTAGTTCTGTGTTTATTTGTGGCTATTCATAATCACCTTTGCATATTGATAAGTTGTTTTCTTTTTTGAGTTTCTATTGTGATAGACACTGATTAAATCAATGTAAGACACACTTATATTTAAACATGAAAGAGGGTTTTAATGAAGGAAGTAGAGCACTACAAACACTCTACGGTCAGCCATTAACGTACCGGCGCATGGAAATAAGTGTGGCGTAGAAACTAACCGAAATGACGAACCAACGAGAGGTAGTTAAAATATTTTCATTAACATTATCAATGACCATAAAATTATCTCTCTCTCTCTCTCTCTCTCTCTCGTATTGGTATATCAAATTGTTTTATGCTAACACTTTAAAAGCCATGTTATTTTTAATATTGTGGTGGGTTGATGTTGGCTGGGGTTGATCGGCGGATTCTACCTTCTTACAAGGTGTCTGCTTTATTTGGTTATCGTTATCTAGAGGGTGATCGACATCGGTGTTGTGGCCCGGATAGAGCAAACATTAATATAAAGTGTGAAATAAATGGAATAAATAGAGATCTGAGCAGATATATAGAACAGAATGACACAAGTCCCCGTACATGAAATTCAACAGTTTAATAATTACATAAACAACAATGATAATACGTTATATTAGGCAGATAGACTTCTCTTTTGAAATAAATCATTCACCGAATTTCAAACACAAATATACGTCTATAAATAGCCGATCTGTTTTAAAGATAGAATTGGTTTATCATAGAATCGAGTGAACAATCGAAGTCATTGCCTTGTACAACTTCATAACCTGCTTATTTCCGGTTCACTCCAACTTCACTGTGGCTGTTCTTTTTGGTCCTTTCCCTTTTTTCTTCTCTAGATTCTCTATTGTCTCGCCTCTTTCGACACTCAAACTTTGTGTGGGTAGGTCGATGCGTAAATACGTAGATACTTGGATAAGGAGGTTGGTGGATACGTCAGTGGAGCTATTTTCCCCTGTGCTTGCTTCTATTGCCAGAATTGTGTCCGTGGACTTTCAAGACATCCGGTCCCTCAGATAAATGTTTTAGGAGAGAATTTCTTCAATCACGGAGTCTCTTATATATTTCCTCTTGCAGGGAAACGTAGAGTGGCTAAATGTTTGCGATGGGGCATATTAAACCAAGACATTTCGTGTTGGAAACCAACCCCTTATTTAGTGAATCCAATAAGGAATAAATATTTATACCGCCTTTTATAACAGGGCGCCAAAATTGTGGTCAGCCTGACTTCTAGATTTCCAAAAAACTGATCCTGGACAATTTCAACTCTGACATGTTCGTGCAAAGATCGAAGTTAACCTTTTCCCTTCCAGTCTGTCTGACGGTTAAATGAACGAAGGCTTAATAAAGAATCACTTCCTCTCACGACCCAGACATTAACAATGATTGCAGTATATCATACCTATCCCCATAAATCTAAGTAATTGTTTTCTTCCCCAAATTAATGTGCTCTTTATAGATCGACAGAAATTTGCACCCTTACACACACACACACACACACACACACACACACACACAGGCGTGTAGACTGTGTGTGTGTGTTGAAAATGTCGCGGTTTAAATATATTACTGGCCATTGATATAGTGGATGTGACGATTGTTATGGTTGGTGTGGGGTGCTCCCAATATTTTATTTAATATATTAAAGAAGGCCCGCCCTGGCTCTATTTTGTTGTAAGTGAAATAAAGGTGTAAAGCTCCGAGCAATGCCGACGGTTAGATGGTTAAATATCCCAAAAGGTTGAAATTCAATGAATAGCAATATAATAATTAATCAAATAAATAAAAATTTCCAATTACACTCCTTCTGCTCGACCCTTTAATAAACCTATAGCATCATTTGATTAACAGTGTGAGACTGATTGCCACCTGTCCTTGTATTTCTACTCATATGTTGTATCCTTTCTCTCTCCTATTTGTCCCACTTCCTTCTCTTCTTCATTCCCGAGCTTTCTCCTAATTCCTTCTCCTCCTCCTCCTGGACTCTCTCTAGACTCTTGCTCCTCCTCCTCCACATTCTCCTGACTCCGTCTCCTCCTCCTCCATTTTCTCACCCACGACTACACTTATGTTGACTCCAACTGTTTCGGCTAGTCTCAATTCTTTTCCACCTCTTGAAGACTTGGGATTCAATGGAACCCGAAGGTATATGTCCCCTAAAATGCCTCATTTTAGAAGCTCAGTCTTTCCTTATAACCTACCTCTAAGTTTAGACGCCAAATTACGGGTGGCTTTTTCTCTGAGTAATCCGATTGATCATCAATCTTCCTAGGCGAATACTAAATTTTCTTGTACGAGTTCAAAAGGTAACATTCGTGAATGAATTGTAATCACGCCATCTCAATTTTTTTTATGGATATCGCTGTGGACCGATCCAATCAAACTTAGGGGACAATGTCCCTCTCGCTTTATGTCAACATAGGGACGGAAAAGAGCACGCCTCGTTCACCTCGTGGACATTCCTTTGATCCTTAAACAACCTTTTAACATATATGTGTAATAACAGCAAGGCTTTGCTAAGTGATGCGATTGTTGCCTTCGCAACTCAAGTTTCCGGTCTCTGGCTGGTCATGGTAACCTTGCATAAGAATTCAACACTAACCCCGCGGCAATATTCAGAGATCAAACACAACGCCGGGATAATATTCCCAAGACAGGTAGATTATAGCTTATACATGACTCTCTCTCTCTCTCTCTCTCTCTCTCTCTCTCTCTCTCTATATATATATATATATATATATATGTATGTATGTATGTGTGTGTGTGTGTGTATGTGTGTGTGTGTGTATGTATGTATGTATGTATGTATGTATGTATGTATGTATAAATGAATCCATATTTTTCTTTTTAACAGAGGCTAACAGAAACCCGAATTTACTGATATTCGAGATTGATTTTTGTATCAGTTGCGATGTTTATAATGGTTCGGAAGAGAATTCACCGTGCTTTAATAAATAACTCGTTCTTTTTGGCAAAAGTCAACTTCCTCTCTAGTTGATTGCTAGCCTGCAATAGAAAAGAAAACTGATTACAGAAGACGTCAAAACGGATGAGCTCATTCAAACGAGAATAAGTAGAAATTAGTTAGAGAAATTGAACAGTAATATGTGAACAGCCTATGTTACATGCTTGGAGCCAAATTCTGAGTTCTTCGGTTGGTCTAGATGTAAATCAGCATCAAATTCGATTTGCACTGACATGAACGAAGATTGGGATCGGGAAAGTGTTATAAGTCTATGCGATTAAAATAAATAACAGAAAAGAGTGAAAGACAACAAGCTTTGTAAAATTTAACAAATAATTTATTTCCCTGAAATACAAAGTGAAAATGAGAAAAAAGAACTAACAGTACTCCGAATTAAACCCCAAAATAATCCAAGAATTACAGACAAAAGTCTTAATAATTCAAAGTCCGGAGGAAGAAAAAAAACGCATTACATGTTCAGAATAAATATTTTTAAAAACTGACGGTGATGATGTGTTTGTTATAGCTCCTAGTGTGATGATGTGACAACAGTCATTTGCTGAATCACATAAATATAATTCCAGGTCTGAATACACTATAAATTACAGCGAAAGTCTCTATCCAAGAATTTTATCAGAGCCCTTTTTGTATTTCCAGAGAAAATTATCGCTTGAATTTTGTAGAAAATAGGTTCCAGCCCAAAATTACTGGCCACAACATACACTGCAATTTCAAAGGTCTAGATCTTGAAGCAATATATATATACCTCTTAGTTACACTTTACTTAGTTCTCCACTTGACCTCAGGTCACAATTAGCATTTTTAAAAACACCATTACCTAATTGTCTAAAATGATCCTGGTGTTTATAAAACAATAACCTGGATTATGTATAATTCACTTAGGAAATTCCAAAACTTAGACCCAAATTTACTTCGTCCTTATATAATAATAATGATTTTAAACCCATATGCCTAGATAATTTAGCCATGTATTGGTTGTTTACAATGAATAAAATACAAAAATCAATTTGAGTCCAGCAGAAATGAACTTAATTTTGGACAAGGTCAATCCAACATACTATGTTACATTGCAATAGCATGTAATGAAACAGAATAAATAAAAGTAACTAACAAACAAAGCAAATTAAATATATATAACAAGAGAGAGACATTATACATTATAGGAACATAATGGTACAGCAAAATTATGTACCACGAGTTGTTTCATGTGTTGAAACTGTGATAAGTTACGTTTTCATAAATAACACCGTACTGAGAAAAAAAAAAACGAATTAAAAACAACAAATAATGAATTATTATGATCAAACAATGGAGGGTAGTTGTCTTCTTTCATAGACATTTTCATCGTCATTGTAATCGACCTCAACATCATAATCAGCAGCAACACTGTCAGCAAGAACATTGTTAACATTACCATAATCATCGTCATTATTAAGCAGCCGTTCTAGTTCTGTGGTTTGCGTACTCGACTCGTGATAAGAGGATGTGGGTGTGAATTCTGCTCATTCCATGCATGGTCGTCTGCCATGTTTGTGGCTACTCAAGGTACTTTACTCTACTTTGCACTGCACAATATAATCTTTCAGGTCTTGACGTACCTCTAAACAGCAATAAATCTTCACTGTTGTCGTCAAACAACGTTACAAACCCCGTGTTGATCGCGGTCAAGTTCCCACCTTTCTCTATGGAAATAATCCGAAAATTATCCTCGTAAATACAGACAAGAAATAATCTTTTTGACATTTCAGAAAATTCATCTTTCTCGAAGGCCAGAAACTGAACCCGCCAGCATCCCAGAGGAGTCTACAGTAAAATAAAATAATTAATCAAGAAAAAGACGGACGCTGCGAATATGCAAAATGAGATAACCGAGATTGTCGAGTAATTGTTAAATAAAACTTCATTTCTTTCCAAAGAGTGCACGAAGCTTTTCTTAAGAGTCGAGTTGCATGCCTGCTAGGGTATGTCTTCAGCGTTGCTTTCAACAGTGACCGAATATAAATTTCCAAGATAGTATCGTATAAATGAATAAATATCTCCACCGGTTAAACGTGCTTCAAACTTTATTTATGAAGTTCACGTTTGGGTAAAATAAAAAAGTTGTACATACTAGTCATTCGTAATAATGTCATTTCAACACGGTTTAAACTACCTTAAGGTTGCTGTCCATCATCAGGAGGAAAATGTAGCTTGCAAGTGTTATGTGTAAAAACTATTTAAACCTACATTTGATATATGTCGATATCTGTTATCTGTTTTGATGATATCGTACAGAAGATAGAAACTGGTAGGATTATATAATGTCATTTCAACACGGTTTAACCTACCTTAAGCTTGCTTTCCAATAATTCCATCATCAGGAGGAAAATGAAGTATTGCAATTGTTAATTGGAATTTGATATATGTCGATATCTGTTATCTGTTTTAATGATATCGTACACAAGATAGAATCTGGTAGGATTATATTCGACATTACGATCAAACCTTTTTTGTCTACCTGACTTCAGGAGAATAATATTGTCCAAGTAGATTTCCCTCTAGTACTCCGATGACTTCAAACGTCTTCATCTTGCGTCATTTATTTACGTTCTGAACATTATGATCACATACATGTATAGTATTCTTTTAAAACTTGTCTTCGACAGGTTACAGTTCATTTTGTCCACTGGAGGCGTTCTAACCGAGGCCGCTTCTAGAGGGTAGAGCGTCCGCCTCGGAGGCGGGAGGCAGTGGGTTCGATCCCCGGCCGAGTCATACCAAAGACTTACAAAAATGGTACTAAAAGCTGCCTCGCTTGGCGTTTAGCATTAAGATGTTAGTGTTAGGAGTAGTTGACCTGGTGTCAGGATAATGTGACTGGGTGGGACATCATGCTACATGTCTACGGCATGATGCCCCAGTGCATGACATTCACTATAAACAGCCACACTGTAGACATCGTTGCGATATGACTGATTATTTTTAAAGCTACATTAAAAATCCAAATCACACACACACACTCTCACTCTCTCTCTCTCTCTCTCTCTCTAACCGACCCAGGCTGATCTGATGGTAGGGCGCGATTCGACTTTCTGCAGTTCATCTGATTTCATTATCACTAAACGTTCATCTTCAGCAAATAACGCATTTACAATCATATGACTAGTGGTTATAGCGTCCGCCTCGGGTGCAGTAGTTCATGGGTTCGATCCCCGGCTGAGTCATACCAAAGACTTACAAAAATGGTACTAACAGCTGCCTCGCTAGGCGCTCAGCCTTAAGAGGTTGGTGTTAGGAGTGGTCGGCCTGCTGTCAGGATAATGTGACTGGGTAGGACATCATGATACATGTCTGCGGTATGATGCCCCAGTGCTAGACATCACTATAATCCGCCACGCTGCAGACACAGTCCGATTATAATGTTCTATTTTCAATTGACCAAAATGTCTTTCAACTTAATTACTGGAATATGTACATTTAAGAGCATCATAATTATGTATATATGTACCTATAATTATATTGGAATTTCTTTGTGTACGCATATCATGTACATATGCATGAATGCAAGTGCGTTTGGGCACGAGTGTATACATGCATGTGTATCTCTGTACAGTTAACTTACCGTTGTGATCGTTGGAAGGAAATGTGATGTCTATTCTTAAGGTGTTCACATTATGATTTCATCTCTCAAACCAACACACCATATTTAGCTGATCTGTACTGAAATTATTTAGTACTTCGCTTCAAGATTGTATCAAGTATTTGTTTCAAGTTTAAACTCACTACATCCATCATTTGCCTAGTTTTGTGTCAAATTAACCAGCAAATTATCTTTTTCTTGGAAACTTGCAAGGATGATCTCGTCTACTGTATTCGTTACCTTTTTTCACTTTATTATTCTTGTCTCTCCCTTCTATGCACGATGTCATTCGTTTTAGTACATATGATTTTACCATATCTCGTCTTCACAGAGAATACATCCATGTACCTCTACCACGTAAAACAATCTTGTAATAATGGATAATTCCATGATGCCGTATAAGAATTCCATCGGGGTATTCAACAACCGTTCAATGTATTGCGGTAAAGTCATGAAAATTAACATAAAAAAATAAGTCTAGAAATGTTTTATAAGCGATTAAATACAAATATTTTTGTTGCCATTGATCAAGAAATCTCCTGTCATTTTAATAATTTCACTCTTACTAACTCTTTGTGGGCACATTGGAACAAACCCGGCACCTACCGAGGATAATTAAAGTTCTTTACTTCATTTGAATATTAGGAGTAGCCGACAAAAACTTTATTACTTAGGAAATATTGTGGAGAAATTTTAAACTATATGCTTTAGTAAAACACATTTAAATTCTAGCATCCATACAGATTATTTAAAACTCGATGGTTTAAAGAACGTATGCGGCGACATGGTATACGTTTCTTATAAGCTATTTTGTAAACTTCTTTACGATTCGAACTTTGACTGTCATAACGTTGAACTAATGCGGATTGAGATTACGTTACCCTCGCATAAATCAGCCTTAAGGGTTGGGTACAGATCAAACTAGTCTCTAACCAATTTATGGGAAAGTTTTGAAGCTTCAATCGATATCATGAGTGACACGTATAAATTGATTTTTATTATTATGGGGAACAATAACACTGATTTCATTGCACCTTCTACTTTTGCAAATTTAGCTAATTTAATGACAAGGTATAGTCTACAAATTGTAAGAACAAATCCCACAGGAGTTACTTCTACTACCAAAACCGTGCTTGATCCAATCTTTATCAGTAGTGGTACAAATATATCTCACACAGCCATCTTAAATATTGATAGAGAATATAGTGACTACACTGCCCCTAATATAGCAATATGCGTCAACATGAACCTTCAAGCAGCCTACATGCGCCGTGTCTGGATTTGCAACAAAGCTGATTTTAACAAATTAAACGCTCTGATAATAGGAATTAACTGGGCAGATCTGTTGCTAACATTAAGGGATATTGGTGTGGTAACTGCTATATTCGCAATCAAACTATTAAAATTCTCAGCTTAGTGTATTCCTTGTAAAACTGTGATAATTCGCCTAGCCGATAAAACGTGGTTTGATTGCCGATGAAGAAAAATCGTGGTAGGCCAATCAACTGGAACTTATTCAAACAAATGAGGAATAAAGTAACACCAAGAAAAAGTGTACTAAAGGCAACATATGGATAATATTGATGCACATCTTTCAGATTCTGAAAGAATGCTCCTAAAACATTCTTGAAAATTATAAAATCCTTTTTAAAAATGATAAATCCTTCAAATTCTATTCCACCACTTATATATACAAGAAATAATGCTATCTAGTTTGCATCAACGACGAAAAAGAAAAGGTCAACTTATTGAATGATTATTGTTTTACTTCCGTTTCAACTACTGACGATTGTAATGTTTCTATCCCGATGTTTCGGAAAGATGATATGACAACCAAACGAAATTACCATTACTGAAAAAGAAATGAAAGATATTAATTTCATTTTTTATCAATAAAGCCACTGGGCCTGATGGCGTAAGTCAGAGAATGCTTAAAGGCGAACAATAGCCGCATACCTAACGATGTTTTCAAATCTAAAGTTTAAGATAAATGGAAACTTGAGCACATTCTTCCCATTCCTATAAAAGGTGATCCACTGAGGTTGCCAATTATAAATCAGTCTCTCTTCTTAGCTGTGTCGCTAAAATCGTTGCAAGATGCATTTTAAACAAGTGTATAATTACTTTCATTAAAACCGTCTTTTATAAGTATCTATCAGGATTCTTCCTTGTCACTCCACTGTTTTTCAAACTTATTGAAATGTATCATTGTATATGCATTGCATTAGAAAAATCTCAGAATTATTGTATTTTATTTGGTGATATATCAAAAGCTATTGATCGGGTCAGACTGTGGGGGTGTAGTGGTTGTCTAGGGGTGGGGTTCTTCTTATAGACTTTAACGAATTATGAGAAGTTCCCCTGGTCCTTATTCAGAAGGTTAATTCTGGACACTATATTATTTATTGACTAAATATATTTATGGCTACGAGCCCCCAGTCAGCAATGCCGACAGTTAAATTAAAAGAAATACAAAGATGAAATTTAAACAATAACAATTTAATAAATGAAATTTAAAAGAATGTAAAGTAATCAGTGTCTCTCTTTCACCCAATGATCCCTTTGATCATCATTTGAGTTCACAGTGTGAGGAGATTTTTCCCTTCTTGAGTGCTACTCATCTAAATCTCTTCGTTCCCTTGTCTTTCTCTCCTTTCGTGATCTCCACTTCCGCTTCCTCTTCTATTATCCTTGTTCCTTGCCGTTATCTTGACTTCCGGTTCCTCTTCTAGTATCCGGAACCCTTGACGATATTCCTTGAGGTCACCCGAAATTCACTCGGTATCTCTCACCGTCACCCGAAATTCTCTGAACTTCTCTCGTCCCCCGAAATTCTCTGAAATTCTTTCGTCCCCCGAAAGCTTCCTGTTGAAAGGTATAATGCATTAGCATAGGGTTATAAAAATCTTCCCTCACACTACGTCACTGAACTGAACCATCAGTTTAAGGCGGGACATTTGGGTCGCGCATGCGCACACATCGAAATTCCCATACACTTCCGCCGCTTACAAAAATGGCGCCATAACACAATCACACAAAGGATTCAAATATCTACATACTGAGCCCTATCAGTATATACATACAAAATATTTCAAATATGATTGTACTAAAATATTACTACGATTAGTAATATGACTATCTATATATTTATATATATTTATATATTTCCTACACAAGCGTACCAAATCCACAATATTCACATTCAAATGGTGATAAACGGCAATCCGTTACTCAATGGCAAAATCTATCATTACGTAAACAAATTTCTTGTCTACCAAAATATAACTACGCAAAGAAATATTAATTCTTATAGCGGCTAGCGAGCAATACAATTCTTCACAAATACAAATCGTCCTTTCAAAAGGGCGTAAACGTAATAATCCACGAAATAATATGCACACAAATTACTAGCGAAAGAAGAGAACATTTTCGCCTCACAAAATAAGGTGTACATAGTAACATTATGAATAATGATGCAACGAATCAACATCGTAATCAATCGTAAACAAAAGTACTAGCTAAAGTCATGAAAAAAATGCAAAATATTAAGGTCATAATTAACTATTCATACTTCAATACAAGTAAAATGTATACATACGACAAATTCTCTTCAATTAACAGCAGTCGTATCAAGCAGAATCAACGTAACATCAAACTTACCTGATCGAAGCTATTTCATGAATTTCCTAAATTCCGCCAATTTTTACGAATGGCTAACGGAGTGTGTGTCACTGCGACTCTTAAACACCAACTGACGAATTTCAGGCTTGTACAAGTCTTATTCCAGCTTCTCGAATCAAGTCCCACCTACAACGCATCCCGATTGGATGGCGACGGACTCTGGTCATTTGATCGAACTGTCAATCATAAAAATGTCAGTCTGTGTGTCCCCATGTACTGTCCAGCCTACCATTGTCGGCTTCCGGCTCTTTGAAGTTGTCTACGTCACGTGTTCCCATGTACAAAGATTCCCGCCAGATTTCCACTCAAGAGCTCAAACAAAGACTGGGTTACGTAAGAGGATTAGCCAACGTAGGCACTTGGAAAAACAAAGCTTACCTGGCTCCACTTACAGACTTATAAATACATGTATAATACAAGGGGTTGGGGTAAAACATCACATCCCCCCACGCTTGAGAATAAAATCAGGATTGTATTCACTCAAACTAAAAAAGCAAAAGTGTTACACGATATAAAGAACAAAATCAGCAAAATGAACTAAATGCTAAACTGAGTATGAACACGAAAATATAACAAATGATCTATATCATTTCGGCGCTTCTACTCATGAAATCTGCGCCTACGTTTTCAGATCCTTTCACGTATCTGATCTGCATCTGGTACTGCTGTAAAAACAGCGACCATCGCATCAATCGACCATTGGACAACTTTGCCTGCGCCAGATAGGCGAGTGGTTGGTGGTCGGTCTCCAATATGAACTTACGTCCATATAGGTATCGCTCGAACCGTGATATGCCGAACACGATTCCGAGACATTCCCTCTCCGATACTGAGTAATTCTTCTCGGCAGCAGACAACTTCCGGCTGCCGTATGCGACAGGAAAAAGCGTCTTGTCATGCTCCTGGAGCAGTACTGCTCCCAGTCCCGTGTCGCATGCATCGGTGCGCAGAACGAATTCTTTATCCAAGTCCGGTAGACGAACAACTGCGTCGGATGTAAGTCTATCCTTTAGCGTTTGGAATGCGTGCTCACACGCATCTGTCCAAACGAACTTACTCGGGGTCCGTTTCTTGGTTAGGTCAGACAACGGGCCCGCAATCGCGCTGAAATTAGCGACATACCTCCGGTAATATCCGGCCAGTCCCAGGAATGACCTCACTTCCGTTTTCGTGGTGGGGCGTGCGGCGTTTCTCAACTGCTCCACCTTCGACTTCTCTGGAGACAGCGTGCCTTGGCTCAGGGTATGTCCTAAATAGTCTAATGTCCTGAAACCAAGGTGACATTTGGAAGGGCGGGCTGTCAAGCCCTCCTGACGTAGCCGCTCCAAAACGTCAGCTAACAGAGCGAGGTGTTCACCCCATGTCTCTGCAGCTAACAAGAGGTCATCCATGAAGTTGTGGACACCCCTATCGCGCAAGGGCTCCAACAACTTCCGCATCATTCTGGTAAAGACGCTGGGCGCGTTTTGTACCCCGAACGGCATCACCAACCATTGGTATGTCCCGTCGGGAGTAGCAAAAGCAAGCTTCGGTCGGTCTTCTTTCCTTACCGGAATTTGCCAATACCCCTTGGACAAATCCAGTTTGGAAAAATATTTCGCTTTCGAGACCGAAGCGAAGATATGTTCGGGGTCAGGTAGCATTTCAACTTGAAATTCTGTCACCTGATTCAGCTTCCGGTAGTCGACGCAGAACCGATGGGTGCCGTCCTTCTTCTGCACTAAGACTACTGGTGAGCTGTACGGAGAGTCGGCAGGTTCGATTACTCCCAGAGCAATCATCTGCTCGATTTCTCCCCTTACAACTTGTCGTTTCGCGTGGGGCAAGGGGTAGGGTTTACGCTGAACTGGTCGGTCGTCCACCATCTTTAACCCGAACTCGACAAGCGTCGTCCTCCCGGGTTTTTCTGTTAGCACGTCGGAATATCCGGCCAGCAAGGTCTCTATCTCGTTCCGCTGCCCTTCAGTTAACATGGGGTCACACTCCACGTCCGACGGAGTCTCGGCCCTCGTTAATGGACAGCTCGGGACAGTGTTAGCACCTTCCGTATCGCCTTCGATATCCTCGGTGACTATCGCTGCGACAACAAAATCGCTGGCGGTCTCCCTTTCCCGGTACCTCTTGAGCAAATTGGCATGGTACAATTTCTCTTTCGTCGGTAGCTGTATCCGGTAGGTTTGACCTCCGACCTTCTTGGTGACGACGTATGGACCCCTCCAGGAAACTTGCAACTTGTTGTGTTCCTGGGGCAACAACAACAACACTTTGTCCCCTACCTCAAACTGACGTGGTTTTGCGCGCTTATTGTAATTTTTCGCCTGTTGCGCCCTAGCTCGTTTGAGATTTTCTTGCGCGAGAGAACAAACCTCTTCCAGTTTGTTGCGCAAGTCCGCGACGTACTGGTAGGTAGTGCGTACTTCCTCTACAGCGTGGTCGTCTGTCCACAGCTGTCTCAGTACGGCGATTGGGCCGCGTACGGTTCTCCCGTACAAGAGTTCAAAGGGAGAGAACCCCAAACTCGCTTGCGGTACTTCCCGGTATGCAAAAAGCATGGCCGGAATATACCGGTCCCAATCCTTGGGGCGGCCTTCGCACAATTTCTTGAGCGTGTTTTTCAAGGTCCCATTAAACCGTTCGACCAATCCGTTACATTGGGGGTGATACGGTGTAGTCGTGAGGTGTTTAATCGACATGAGACGATTCACCTCCGCCATCACACGACTCATAAATTGTGTTCCTTGATCGGTCAAGATCTCGTCGGGCACTCCGACTCTTGACCAGATCGCAAACAGAGCTTCCGCGACGGTTTCCGTGTCAATGTTACGCAACGCAACGGCCTCCGGATAGCGTGTAGCATAATCGACAACCGTTAAAATATATCGATTTCCGTGCGCAGACGCGGGTTTTATCGGTCCGATTAAATCCATGGCAACACGTCTAAATGGTTCATCGATAAGGGGCGTACTCCCCAAAGGGATGGGTCGCTGATCCGTTTTCGGTGCCATTCTCTGGCATTTGTCACAGGAGAGACAGAACCGTTTTACGTCTCCCTGGACCCCTGGCCAGTAAAACTCTTTTACAAGACGGTCACGCGTCTTAGCAATTCCCATGTGTCCACCCATGAGACTCTCGTGTGCAAGTTTCAGTACTTCGCAACGCTTTTCCTTTGGCACGACGACTTGCTTGAAGTGTTCGTTGTGTTTCCTGGCGTGGCGATACAAGATTCCCTTCTTGTAGACAAACTTCACCGCGCCGTTCGGAGTTTCCCTTTCTGTTCCCGCTTCTGCGTGTTTGTGCAACTGCGCCAGAGTTGCGTCCTCCTGTTGCAGCTTCCTTAACTCCGCTGGAATAACATTACTAACCGGTGTCGATGTAACTTGGATTGGCTTTTGTTTCGGCTGTCGACTCATGGCCCTGGTTTCAACAGCACTCACTGGCATAGGTGTGCAGGTTTCGGGGTTCGGCTGGGGTAACACATAACGGCAACCCAATATGACGTCATGTGATAGCCCCTCCAAGCAAGCAGCTTCAATTTTCCCCTTCACGTATGGTGAATCGAGGTCAATGACAGCTACTGGTAATGAGTCACGCGCGCAGTTCGCGTACTGAACTTCTATTACCTCCCCTGTATAGTCCTCCGGCTTGACATATTTCTTGTCGACAAGCGCGGGGACGCTGCACCCAGTGTCATACAAGATGGTGGCGCCTTCACCATTGACAGTTGCGGCCGCAAGGTTGGCTGGGTTGCGACTCGCTTCCGGCACACCTTCCTTCTTAGCTACGACATTCACCTGGGTCTGCCTGCCCTTGGGACAGTCCCTGGCAAAATGCCCCAGGCGCTTGCAATTAAAACATGTCGGCGGCCCTCGCCGACTTGCAAGTCCTGGTTTCGTGGGTGAGGCCTGTCCAGGTCGATAGGCGGCAGCCCTACCTGTAGGTGCCCCTCCGACCTTCCCGTCGCCCTGACGGTTACGGACAGCCGGCTCAACCTCCCCCATACGACGCGACTCAGAGGGTCGGGGTCGGTCAGCAACCCCGGAACCTCCACTCTTCGAGTGCGCCTGCTCGTATCGCTCCGCCATGTTAGCGATCTCTTCGAGCGTCCGGTGTTCTCTTTCTGCTAAGAAAACTGTCAACTCGCGACGGTAAGTACCCAGGACATGTTCCTTGAGTATTACCTCGCGTAGCCCTTCGTACGTGCGTTCGACTTCGGCCATTTTCATCCACTTCTCAAATAAACCTCGAACACGGTTGTGGAATTGAGAGTGGGTCTCTGTTACCTTTTTCACCGAGTCCCGGAAAAGTTTCCGGTAAGTCTCGGCGGTCAGCCGATAATGGCAGAGAAGCGCCTTCTTGAGGGCAGTGTAGTCATCAGCCTCTTCTGCAGTTAAGCCGTGGTAGACTTCCCGAGCTGCACCTTGCAAAAAGGCTGAGACATTAATGGCCCAGTGCTGTTCAGGGACCTGATGAGCGCGTGCGAGTTTCTCAAACTGGACGAGAAAATCGTCAATAGCCTCCTCCCTATCATTGAAGCGTGACATGTTGATCTGGACTATCCGGTGGTCGATGAAAGGTCGGCCGGTTGTTCCAGAGCTTGTACTGGCGTCGTCCCGTCCGTTGGTCCTAGCTTCAACTCTGACCTTTTCCATCTCCAGAGTGTGAGCGAGTCTGGCTAGCTCCAGCTCTTTCTGGGCGTCTCGGTCCGCCGCTATCTTGGCTAACTCTTGGTCCGCTGCTATCTTGGCTAGTTCTCTCTGGGCTTCTCGGTCCGCTGCTATCTTGGCTAGTTCTCTCTGGGCTTCTCGGTCCGCGGCTATCTTGGCTAACTCTTGGTCCGCTGCTATCTTGGCTAGTTCTCTCTGGGCTTCTCTTTCCGCTGCTTTTTCGGCCTTCCATTCCTTGATCCTTTCTTCTACAAAGGTTGCCAGGCGATCTCCCTCGTATCCAAGATCTTCCGACCCCATGGCGCGGTATTCCTTTATCATTTGTCGTTCGGTAGCCATTATACTAATGTAAAGTGATACCTTGTCTCAAAATTCAAACAATATACAGATATTTGTAATACCAGCTTAAATACTTACCTGTCGACAACAACTAGTTTCGTTCAGGTAAGATATTTGTTCGATATCTGCTTCACACGTACTGCTATGAATGGAAGATCTACAAAGCCTGCACATATGACAATAAAAATACAAGATGAGAAAATCACAAAATTTCAAATACAAAGAATGGAAAATATCTCACACTGTTCACTAATACTTCTACCAATAACTTTAAGTCCCAAAATAATATATATGTCTAATTCATATCCCGGACGAAGCGCCCACTGTGGGGGTGTAGTGGTTGTCTAGGGGTGGGGTTCTTCTTATAGACTTTAACGAATTATGAGAAGTTCCCCTGGTCCTTATTCAGAAGGTTAATTCTGGACACTATATTATTTATTGACTAAATATATTTATGGCTACGAGCCCCCAGTCAGCAATGCCGACAGTTAAATTAAAAGAAATACAAAGATGAAATTTAAACAATAACAATTTAATAAATGAAATTTAAAAGAATTTAAAGTAATCAGTGTCTCTCTTTCACCCAATGATCCCTTTGATCATCATTTGAGTTCACAGTGTGAGGAGATTTTTCCCTTCTTGAGTGCTACTCATCTAAATCTCTTCGTTCCCTTGTCTTTCTCTCCTTTCGTGATCTCCACTTCCGCTTCCTCTTCTATTATCCTTGTTCCTTGCCGTTATCTTGACTTCCGGTTCCTCTTCTAGTATCCGGAACCCTTGACGATATTCCTTGAGGTCACCCGAAATTCACTCGGTATCTCTCACCGTCACCCGAAATTCTCTGAACTTCTCTCGTCCCCCGAAATTCTCTGAAATTCTTTCGTCCCCCGAAAGCTTCCTGTTGAAAGGTATAATGCATTAGCATAGGGTTATAAAAATCTTCCCTCACACTACGTCACTGAACTGAACCATCAGTTTAAGGCGGGACATTTGGGTCGCGCATGCGCACACATCGAAATTCCCATACACTTCCGCCGCTTACAAAAATGGCGCCATAACACAATCACACAAAGGATTCAAATATCTACATACTGAGCCCTATCAGTATATACATACAAAATATTTCAAATATGATTGTACTAAAATATTACTACGATTAGTAATATGACTATCTATATATTTATATATATTTATATATTTCCTACACAAGCGTACCAAATCCACAATATTCACATTCAAATGGTGATAAACGGCAATCCGTTACTCAATGGCAAAATCTATCATTACGTAAACAAATTTCTTGTCTACCAAAATATAACTACGCAAAGAAATATTAATTCTTATAGCGGCTAGCGAGCAATACAATTCTTCACAAATACAAATCGTCCTTTCAAAAGGGCGTAAACGTAATAATCCACGAAATAATATGCACACAAATTACTAGCGAAAGAAGAGAACATTTTCGCCTCACAAAATAAGGTGTACATAGTAACATTATGAATAATGATGCAACGAATCAACATCGTAATCAATCGTAAACAAAAGTACTAGCTAAAGTCATGAAAAAAATGCAAAATATTAAGGTCATAATTAACTATTCATACTTCAATACAAGTAAAATGTATACATACGACAAATTCTCTTCAATTAACAGCAGTCGTATCAAGCAGAATCAACGTAACATCAAACTTACCTGATCGAAGCTATTTCATGAATTTCCTAAATTCCGCCAATTTTTACGAATGGCTAACGGAGTGTGTGTCACTGCGACTCTTAAACACCAACTGACGAATTTCAGGCTTGTACAAGTCTTATTCCAGCTTCTCGAATCAAGTCCCACCTACAACGCATCCCGATTGGATGGCGACGGACTCTGGTCATTTGATCGAACTGTCAATCATAAAAATGTCAGTCTGTGTGTCCCCATGTACTGTCCAGCCTACCATTGTCGGCTTCCGGCTCTTTGAAGTTGTCTACGTCACGTGTTCCCATGTACAAAGATTCCCGCCAGATTTCCACTCAAGAGCTCAAACAAAGACTGGGTTACGTAAGAGGATTAGCCAACGTAGGCACTTGGAAAAACAAAGCTTACCTGGCTCCACTTACAGACTTATAAATACATGTATAATACAAGGGGTTGGGGTAAAACATCACACAGACATAGAGGATTATTATTTAAATTGAATGAATACGGTGTTTCAGGTAATCTGATTAAATGGTTTGAAAGTTATTTAAGTAACAAAAAACAAAGGGTTCTTTGGTACGATAATTTTTCAGCGGAAATCATTATAAATGCTGGTGTGCCACAAAGATCCGTGCTTCGGCAACTGTTGTTTCCAATTAATGTCAAAGATGTTGCTGATGGCATGAGTTATCTCGCCGTATTTTTATAGATGATATTTTCATCCCCTTATTGTGCTGAAACATAGATTGTTATGAATAGTGGTCTCATAAAAAACTGCATAAATAGTCCAAGAAACGACTTTTATGGTTTAATCCAGCAAAAGCAGTGGCAATGATTTTCACGATCCAAAAACGTAACAAATAATCCTGAACTTGTTTCTGATAATACTGAACTAAAACACGTGGATTGTTATCGCCATCTAGAAGTATTACTTGCATCCAATACTAATTGGACTTGAGACATTGATAACATTTTAAAAACAGCATCATCTCGAGTAGTCAATCTTAGAAAACTAAAATAGAACCTTAGCAGGACAATATTATTAGTTGTATATAACTTATATTATACCTATCTTGAAAAATGCCAGTGTAGTCAGGGACGGATGCTCATTGATTTATTCAGAAAAATGTGAAAAACTGCAGCCTGAAGCGGCAAGAATATTTACAGAACATCCAAAATACACTAGTAGGTATTCTCTCTCTTTTGAAACAAGGTGGGAAAGTCTGCATTCTAGAAGAAAAAGACAAAAATTATTAACACTGTACTAACAGCTGCCTCGCTTGGCGCTCATCATTAAGAGGTTAGTGTTAGGACTGGTCGGCCTGGTGTCAGGATAATGTGACTGGGTGGGACATCGTGCTACATGTCTGCGGCATGATGTCCCAGTGCTAGTCATCACTATAAACTGTCAAACTGCAGACATCGTAGCGATAGGACCGAAAAACTGTTAAAGCTACGTTAAAAATCCAAATCACACACACACACACACACACTGTACAATGTTAAAACTAGTCAAACTTCAGACTATCACACTGAATATATCTTTCCCCCCGTGTCAAAACAAACACATTATAACATTCGAAGTTCAAACAATATTGTCATTTTAAATTTTAGGCTAAATTCCACCAAATCATATTTTACACCCGCAATAGGATCTTTGTGGAACAATCTCGAACAAGATACTCCGTACTCAGTTGAACATGTCTTACAGTGCTTTGAGAAAGCGTTTATGTCCAAATATCGTATCTAGCAAAATGCCACGTTTTATTAATCAAACCCTAGCTATTATCCATACTAGATTACGACATAAAAGCTGATCTTTACCGTGTTCAATTTGTTGACACCCTTTTTGTTCCGATGGTGGGATCGAAACAACCATACATTTCTCTTCATCTTCTGATCCAAGTACAGTAGACAGCGAACTTTGGTGAAAACATTACTCTTAGTGCCATATGCAACTATTAGCTTAGGTTTACTAATTTGGGGAAAGGGCGATGCATTGAAAAATACAGAATTTGACATCATGTATGCAAATATGGAACCCTTATAGAACGATTTCAATGATTTACTCAAATGATTACTGTAAATGTGCCTCTCTCTCTCTCTCTCTCAAATCATTTTTCGTTATTATTATATGTCATGTTGCATATGTTGTAATACTTGTATCATGTAAAAAGAGGACTAATTTAAATTGTTAGAACTTGTGCCCAATCCCACTGTAACCTATTATGACATTAAAATATGTTTAAACTAATACTAATAATACCGTTCAACACCGTAGTCCAAATATATATATTCTGAATTACAATAATAATAATAATAATAATAATTATTATTATTATTATTATTATTATTATTACACGGAACAGAATATATATTTGATATGTATGAACTTCACATGTTTACAAATTATATATGGTATTCACTTATTTGTATATTGGACAGTAAGATAGCGCAATAGTATAATCATTATGGATTAAGTACTGCAACACGCCAGAGGTCTTTATTACCGAGTGAATCAAGCAAAACCTGATTGACGTTTGCTTGAGATCGATGTTTTCCCTATTTCCAACGACTTCAAGAAAGCGGTCTTTGTCAATTGCTTCAGATTTGCAATCGGTACGTTTCTCTGCCACGCAGATTGGTATCTTATATGCACTACAAAACATTACCCAAACACCAGATATACAACATTATTCCTATCTCAAATTACTAAACTCCTATACGTGAAATGGCGGTCAGCATTAAGAGGTAAGTGTTAGGACTGGTCAGCATGGTGTCAGGATAATGTGACTGGGTGATGTATGATGCTATATATTACTATAAACTACCACACTGCAGACATCGTAGCGATATGACTGAAAACGTTTTAAAGCTACGTTAAAAACCCAAATCACACACACACACACACACACACACACAGAGGCATATACTTTAGGCTTGTTACAGTACAGAACTATCGATTTCTCCCCATGCCTAAATAACATTAATTCCACGCAGACGGCCACAGAAGAAAGTTTGCCATTACTTGCTACTTTGATTAGATAAAGTGGTATAAATTAGTTTGTATTTACATTTCCATACATGTTAGTGCCTGAACTAACTCCTCGGCACTCTAATATATAGACGGCTACCTCCTATGCATGCATGTACCAATATAGTTGTGTTACATACAATTATTTCAAATCAAAATAACTTTATTTCATGGCCAAACGAATTATACCATTGGCTTCGTTTTATGAGTAAATTCACGCATGTTTCTTGCCAAGCAGTATATTCCTGTGTTTATTCATGGATCCTTTGATCACCGCATTAGAACGTCCACACCCACGTCGAATGTCAGACTCTGCCATAGAGTGAAACCCTAAAGTCCTTAATACAGGCTCGTATTACATGCATATCCTCAAGTTATTGCAGACAAGGTGAGAGGAGTTACGCGAGATTATGCACGTACACACATACGTGCATGGAGGCACGCAAGGAATAGGCCTTAGTCACACTTTTTATCTCAAGACGGGACGTCCTACATTTTTCATTTAAGACGTGACACAATCAGGAAACTTTAATCAGGTACCGGTCTGATAACAAATCTCTTCAATGTAATAAATCTGACACATACCTTAGACGACCAACCTTTGAATACATATATATATATATATATATATATATATATATATATATATATATATATATATATATATATATATATATATATATTCATTTTCAATGCACTTTTGGAATGACATTTTAATGTTAAAAAGGGGGTCCAAATGATGCTAATAAATCCAAGAGATAATTCGTAATTTATTACTCTCAGTTGGTAATTGCGATGATTGTGCAACTTCGTGTTCCAAAAACACTAAAAAAATTGCGGATGAAATTTAATGTAACTACAAATGTATACCCGTTACAAGCAATTGTCTGGGAGTGAATTGAAGGTTTAAACACGTTGCCAAGGTTAAATCATCGTGGTTAACCGTAACCTGACAGAAATTTCATTTCGTTTGAATATATTTCGTTGTTAAGTTTGTATAAACAACATTTGTAATCAGTTTAAAGTGAGAAATTAGGGATTAGAATGGAAGCCATGCACTTATAGAGGTATGTTCCTTAACAAATGGAAACAATAAAACATATCAGCAGATGAAATTGTGTCCATAGTTCCCAGTCCCTTCGTAATAAGTTGTTTTTGTTGTTGTTGTAGGGTTTAACGCCATTTTTCAACACACGATAGGTTATACATGGCGGCCAGTATAATTGGTGGAGGAAGAACCCTGGAAAATCCCGGGAAGAACCACCGACCAACGAGAAGCTACTGGCAGGCTTTCTCACGTACCAACGTTACCCGAGCCTGAGACTCCAACTCACGCAGACAGAGGTGAGACGGCAGTGATCCGTAACGGTGAGCGCTTTTGACCACTCGGCCACTCTGGGTCCCTGTAATAAGTTGTAGAAAAGATTGTAATAAAATCATCTCGTTTAATACGCATGGTGAAAATCTGAAGATCATGCACTGCTGAACTACTTTTGTGGAAATGGTTCTCGTTTGTAAACATCGCTAATGTCATTTTAAACAAAAGCCCAAAATACAAGAGTAGGCAATCTCTCTATTTTGAAACTGGAATGAATGCCTGCAATGTAGACCAGGCATATTTAACCTAAGGTCCACTGGCCGGATACTAGTGTATCATAGGTGTAACTTTAAAAGTCGTTTATTCAGTCCGAACCCTGGACGAAGCTGCACATTTATGATGTAGACGAAAGAGAAACGGTTACTAACACAATAAGATTAAAATCAGATAATATCGGGACTATCTCACTGAATTAAATCCTCTCCTGTGTCCGAACAAACAAACTTCAACTTTCCACAACCACATAGTATGCACACTTGCAGTTTCAGTCTAAATGTTATTAAATCACCTTTTATACCTTCAACAATGGCCTCGTCGAACAATCTCAAACATGATATCCAGTGTAACATGTCTTAAAGTGCTTTGAAACAAATACTGAATCCAGTAGAATGATGAGTTTTAATCATCGAGCCTCAGATATTGATGTTATGTTAGACTATACCTGATACGTGTACGTGGCTAACGGTAGACGGTACTATCTGTGACTATTGACCCAGAGTAGACAGCTAAACCTTGCTCCTTCTGGAAAGTTCTTTCGGGTGAATCAGGCGCCTGCACAGATATGCCCATCCGTCGTCTTTGTATTCAGGTGGCAAGAGCTGTGTGGACAGCGCAGGGCATCAGCTCAGGTACAGGCTTGACTTCACACGTCTCGAGATTGTCGTACTATTGGATTCAGACAAGACTGTGCAAGAGAGTAAGGGTAATTCTCTGTAACTTTCCCATACTTAAATCAAACTAGGACGCAAGTCATTACATTATTCCCCTCCCTCCACCAGATACCTTCAAGTTCTGTAGCGATTGAAGAACAGCAAAGCAGCAAGGAAGGATAAACTGGAATTGTAGCTGTATAGTTGCAAACAAGCGGCTCAGAGTATAAGGTCGCATTTCAAGGATCCACATTAGCAGCCAAAAACACAAAAGCAAGACAAATGTCACGCACCTCATCATCGGTTCCTGGACATTACGCCCATTGATAAACTGTACATCAACAGATAGATCAGAGAGAAGAACATCTCTTGCTACTAGAGAACTGGCAAGACTCAACATTCATATGGCAGTTATGAGTGAAACAAGCCATGCTGAGAAAGGACAACTCGCCGAAGTTTGAGCCGAGCAGCCCTCCTTCGAGAGTGGTCGAAGTAAAAAAAAAGAGAGCGACGTGAAGCTGGTGTTGGGTTTGCCATCAAATCGCGGCTAGTCAGCAAGTTCTCAAATTGTTCAATGAGCGTGGATGACAGACTACTGCAAATGAGACTATCACTGCTTGAAAAAAACATGCAACTATCATCAGCGCCTATGCACCAACCGTGACCAACCCAGATGAGATCAACGACAAATGTTTATAAAGACCTGGAGTCTTATCGCAGACTTACCTAAGGCAGAGAAGTTCATCATCCTTGGTAATTTCAGTGCTAAAGGTGGCACAGATTATCAGACATGGACAAGTGTCATTGGCACAAAAAAAGCTTTTGCAATGCAACGACAACAAAATCCTCCTACCGAGGAAATGCATTAAATACGAAATCCTAATCACCAAAACACTCTACGGCCAGCCAAACCGCGTCAAGATGTCTTGCATGCACACACTCTCCAAGCACTGGCATCTCAGCGACTACGTCATCGTCTGTAGAAGACAGGCAGGGTGTCTCAGTGACGAAGGTCAAAAGATGTGCACGATGCTGGATGGACCATATGCTCATAGTCTCCAAGCTCAAAATCCATATTCAGCCTAGCAGAGGACCACAGGGCACAGAAGTGCCCAAAAAGCTTAGCGTTTAAAAATTGAAGCAGGATGATGTGAAACAGTCATTTGCCGAAGAACTGCACAGTCAACTAGATACGACATGAATTCCGAGAATGTTGAGGAAAACTGGGCATCCTTCTGAGACTCTATACACTCAGCTAAGTCCAAATCCCTCTGTACAACCTATGTAAATGTTAAAATTGGTTTGGTGAAAATGATGCTGCCATACGGAAACGTCTGAATTGAAATATCGGCTGGGCAGAGCCCTTTTAGAAGACATTACTTAATAAGGTTGAATGCAGGACTGTACAAAGCAAACTCAGGTAGTTGCAATTCTCTTGCCTAAGCAAATACGGCAGATGAGATTTAATCCTACACAGAATGGAATAGCATGAAGAGCTTCGATGATACTTTGAAGACAATTGACGGCCTTAATCATCGGAAACATCTCCAATATTGAGTGATGACGGCACCAGACTGCTCATCAACATAGAAAATATAGTTCAAAGATGGGCAGAACATACTAGCAACATGGTTAATCCACAGTCGTGTATCAGTTAAGAGGCAACTGATAGACTGACCCAAATGGAAACCATCACATCACTTGCTGATCCTTCAACGGACTAAAACTGAGAAAGCAACAGACTCGATGCAAATTGCCAAAGGACCTGCAAGTGAATGAACATCTATCTGTTCTTGCACTATTTTCTACATCGCCGCTCTTTATTTAACCAAAACAGGTTAACCCTACAGCGAATAATGATTGATTTAAGGTTCGATAGTGTGATGACGTGCCATTAAATCATGAAATGACTACTACTCAATATTGGACGGTGTGCTGAAATGGCGTTAAACCCTACGATCGTTATTTAAGGCTGGACACTGTGTTGACATGTAAAACATTACAAAGACTACTACTTAAGGCTGGACACTGTGTTGACATGTAAAACATTACAAAGACTACTACTTAAGGCTGGACACTGTGTTGACATGTAAAACATTACAAAGACTACTACTTAAGTCTGGACACTGTGTTGACATGCCGTTAAACCTTACAACGACTACTACCTAAGTCTGGACACTGTGTTGACATGCCGTTAAACCTTACAACGACTACTACCTAAGTCTGGACACTGTGTTGACATGCCGTTAAACCTTACAACGACTACTACCTAAGTCTGGACACTGTGTTGACATGCCGTTAAACCTTACAACGACTACTACCTAAGGATGGACACTGTGTTGACATGCCGTTAAACCTTACAACGACTACTACCTAAGTCTGGACACTGTGTTGACATGCCGTTAAACCTTACAACGACTACTACCTAAGTCTGGACACTGTGTTGACATGCCGTTAAACCTTACAACGACTACTACCTAAGGATGGACACTGTGTTGACATGCCGTTAAACCTTACAACGACTACTACCTAAGGATGGACACTGTGTTGACATGCCGTTAAACCTTACAACGACTACTACCTAAGGATGGACACTGTGTTGACATGCCGTTAAACCTTACAACGACTACTACCTAAGGATGGACACTGTGTTGACATGCCGTTAAACACTACAGTGACTACTACTTATGGAGGACACTGTACTGCTGACATGCCGTTAAACATTATAACTACTATTACTTAAGGCTGTACACTGTGTTGACATGCTGTTAAACCCTACAACGAATACTGTTTAAGGCTAGACTCTGTTCTGAAGTTCTGCTAAACCCCACACCAGCTACTATTATGGGTGGATATTTAAATAAGGTTATTTCGCGAAACGCATCATATTCCTGCTACGACATAACATTTGGCGCAACATCCCATGGTGAATAATGATTCATTCATTCTTTAACTGTTTCCACTCATTAATTGGTACTATTTCTCTCGGCACACACTGTATTTACCAAAAAATAAATGGATACTTTCGTCTGGTTACGAGCCCTCGTCTATCTATTGTCATTCAGTCACTTCATTCAAATTAACACAAATTTCCAAAATATGTCCTAATGATATATGCTAATTTTCCACGTGTTTCATCCAAATTATTGTTTAACGAGAGTAGTATAGAATTGATTTAGGTTAGTTTAATGAAATGGACTTAAATCAACTTGTATAAAAATAGTTAATTACCCCCACCCACCCAAAAAAATACCAAAAATAAATAAAAATGGGATATGGAAAAAAGGAAGAAATGTGACTTATCGTAAATGTACCTCATATTTTGTTTAATTATGGAATTTCATGTTTATCTAATAAAATTATTGCTTAGCTTTTAAGTGCATCACAAAATCTTCTATTAATGGTCAGATACAGTAAAATAAATACCGAATCTATCCCATCGTTATACTAGTAATGCTCTGTATTCACTGGATGCAGTTCCCCATAGCTATCAGGGTTTCGAGCATGGTCTTCAAGCTTTCCCGACGATCGGTGCAGATTCTTATCGGACGATTGTGCAGGTTTTTTTTTGGTTTTTTTTTTTGTAATTTGATTTACTCTTTTTCTCTATGCATCGTCCCTTCATCTTGGAGAAGATCCATTAATACTAATGCACACCCTTTCGGAGACTGTCGATGAGAGTCCACAATGATGGGTGTTTGTGACCAAACAGTTCTGAAAACACCAGATTTCTCTCACACAAGTTACGTTTGCGGTTGCTCACATAAAGAGTGACCTGATGGACAGTCCACATTATTCGTGGGAACAGAAGAGGCAGATGTGGAAGCGGACTGGAGACACGTCATCAAAACCGTCTGCTAGAGGCGGCTGAAAAACGCCTGCTCTGTACCTACCTGGGTATTAGTAAGCATAAATCTCATGTCCTCTACAACGTCATCCACAGGGGAAAAGGCCGATCCATTCAGCATCTCACAAAACAGCCGGAACTCTTCCTCCGTCTTGTAATGGATAGCCAATCCTATAGTTTGAATCTTCCTCCAAGTACTTTGGGTGAAGCTGAAGAAACAACCCTGGAATTTAACGTGAGGACACTTAAAAGTTGGTGCGGTCCTGGATAGCTGCTGTTTTCAAGAACAATAATCACATCATATGGGTAAATATTGAAGCTCTGCTCTTCACATTTCCCCAATACAGCTCTCTTGGCGTATCCTCATTGCCCGGTAGTGCTCGCATGACGTACAACTGGTTACAGATGTGCGGTGATATCGTATAACTTCATGTACCACTTGTTTGATTAGGCAAGGTGACGCAATACAAAGTCGGTGGGGAACACCAGTGGATCCCCCGGTCCACGGTCTTGGATGAGAAACTGGTGTGGGTCAAGACCATCCGTTGTGGTCCATTCGTGTGGATGACGAGGTCTCACAGAGAATGGGATTGGTTAACTAAAATACCGCATCTCTAACGTCTAATGGCCCACTTCAGTTTGCTTTAGATAGAGCGCAAATGTCGCATTGCCCCTGATTATCTCCATACAGATCATTTAGTTTCAAGTGGTTCACATACCCAAAACTATAACTTATTATATGGCGATTAACAACGGGTTCTTTTTACTCCGACAAACAAAAATAAGTCCAAAACCAATGGGGCTCTTTTTCTAAATACGTTTTGGAGGTAGGGGATAGTTTCGTACATTGGACCCTGTCCAATTTCTTAACTTAAGGCTATGGTGTGCTTTTTCAGCTATTTTTGTGTACTAATGGATATATTTGTGAACTAGGCCTTTTGGGCGTGTATTGTTCTTGAAATTGATGTCACTCATGTACACCTTCCATAGTTACTCTGCAGTATGTAGATAGTGAAATTCTAATAGTCGGCTAGGGAGAAGAGCTAGCCTCCCATAGTAGTAAACCTGTGAGTTCAGGGCAAGTAGAATATCTCAAACACGGCTTGGATGACGACTATCTTCAACTGCATCAGCCTATTTAGTGCACAATGTTTCGCAGAATTATCACCGAGGAAAATGGCTTGTGTTTGCAACGTGGCTTCAAAAATGATCTTCGGACGTATAAAACGCAGGTATAAATTTGGGGTTGGGGTCATAAACTTTTTTTGTGCTATGAACTGCCATTGACTTCACTTGTCTTTCGCTTTGTTGACATTTGACCTCATTGTTTATATTTTTAATGATTTTCTATACTAGCCCGGTGAATGCGGCATTGAATTTTTGCCTAAAACTGTCCCTTGCACCCTTACGAAAATCTGATATTTGTATTGGTGCAGTCAGTCGTATTTGTTATACATTTCTGTTTTGTTGTATATATTTATATAATGTTTATGCATTAGCTTCATTATATTTCCTTCCTTTTTCCATGTATCACTTGGTGTTGTATATAATGCTCTTTTGAGGGGGAGGTAACTGTGTTTAGTACTTCAATGTTATAACTACAAATGACAAAGTAGTATATTTTGAACATTGGACTTTTCTTGCCATTTCTGTAGGTGTCAAGGTTCGCACCACTATTTTAATGAATATTAATCATATTTCAGTACAGACACTCAGAAAGAATAGCATAACATGTCAGCATGCATTCTTAAATGTAATTTAATTCTACGGGAGCAGATACACGTCAGTGTTGCACATGGTATATTGCGGGCTATATTTTAGGTGTGAAGAATAAACTTTTTAGCACACCGACTTAGTTTCAACCTTCATGACCCCACTGTAATGTTGACATCAGAGATTCATATCTCACACTTGAGTGATAATATAAAATGTATCAATGTTATGCATGTATCTTGAAATTTCTAGGTTCAGTTATCAAAGGGGAAAGGTTAAATTAAGTGGAAATTGTATGCATTTGACAATACACATACAGTTTCTCCTCTGAAATTCTTGTTTTTACTGAATGTTAAAAGTACATCAATATCACTTGTTTCTTTCCTTTTTGCAGGTCTCAGTTTACATGGTAGTATATTAGAATTAATCGGTCAGTCATGCTGAAAGAAACAATAGCTTCAATCTCATCCAGATACTCATTCTGATCCAAGTGCACAAGAGAGTGACTTTAACGGAAAGATTTAGCTTCCGCAAAAGTTGTGCCTTTTTGGTAAAAATTTAAAAACAAGCAGTTAAAATGCTTTTTATCTAGAACAGAATTTTCCACTGTTAATATTTGTTCTGCACCTTCTGTTATTATTTACTATAATTTTATCAACTCCGGAAATTATCAAAGTCAGTTTGTAAATGAATTGATGTCTAAGAGAAATTTCTCTGTTAAATTGTATTGAGTGATTTATATATGTATGGTCAATTTCAGTGACTCTGGACAATGGATTTATTATATATGTTACTCTATAAGTTTACCAGGGTCCCACACATCAGTATATCAGTATTCCAATATGGCCTGATGTTAGTTGATTAAACTTCGATCTCTCCTGATTAGCTAGACTGTTGATGTGATCACCCCCAGCACAAACCCACACAACACTGATGTTCCTATTCATGTTTCCAGAATAATAGTGAAAGGTTAGGAACTGTTTCTTTTATACCAGACTAAAATTACTCCTAAAGCACATTATTTACTTGAATGTGTAGTTTCTTTCTCTTACCTTTGCTAGAAAAGTCGATGCAGTCTTTTCTGATCTGTCACTGACAATACAGCATTTATGTCATTCACTCCTAAAATTTGTAACTCCCAAATTCCATCTTGGCATTCAAGAAGTATTGTAAAGGAATTTTAATTAAAGACAAAACACGTATGCGGTTGCACACAATTTGAAATCTTTTCAAGAAAAGCAGTCAGTCATAACTCACAATGTAAACAATACAATGCTTTTCGACGCAAAGTAGTCGCTTTTCTAAAAGAGTAATACCATTTTTAGTTTTGCATAATAAATACTTTTCTTTGTACACTTTTACTAGATAATGCCTGTATATGTGACATGTACACATATTTTGACATAAACTATGTTAAGTCAAATTCTTAAGATGGCAGGGATAGTTTCGTAAATTGGCTCCCGACAAATTTCTTAACTTAAGGTTATGGTACGATTTTTCATGTATTATTGTTTACTACTTAAATATATGGATATATTTGTGAAGTAGGTATTTCGGGCTTGTGTTGTTCATGAAATTGGTGTGAGACATATACACCTATTATATCTACTCTGCAGTAAATATTGAAATGCCAATAGTCAGCTACGAAGAAGAGCTACCCCCAGCCCCCAGCCCCCCCCCCCCCCCTCACGGCAATAAACACGCGGGTTCATTGCAAGTACAATATCTTTTTTAAAAATTACGGCTTGGATGGCAACTTTTTTCAACTGCATCAGCCTGTTTAGTACACAGTGTTTTGCAGAATTATCACCAAGGAAAAGGGCAAGTGTTTGCACTGTTAGCATCACAAGGTGTCCAAAGTGACCTTCGGACGCGCAAAATGCTGGTATAAATTTGTGTTGGGGTGCATAAACTTCATTTGCTATAAACCGCCATTGACTTCCCTTGCCAAGTGAATACTATTCTTATAGTTTGTTTTAAATAAAACATCGCAGAAGGATTCAGTGCCCTGGCTTAATAGCTGTGTGATGATGCTTGTGAGAACATGGCGGCAAAGAATATGGTAATGCAGTTAATCTTTAAATAAGAACCTAGCATCATAATCTCCCTTTCTGTCAAGATCCAACATATTCGGTTTAACCTGACTTGCATACTATATGTCAACAGAATAAAAATCTCCGACACTTTCAACTACACAAGGGAAGCCGACACTAATTTTCAAAGGGTCAACAAGCGAGAATATATAGGCCAATGCAAAACTTCAAAAGGTCCAAAAAGATGTGTATTTCTGCAAAGCAAGCAAGTAAAGAAAAAGGGGGCTAATCAAACTGGGGACCGGGATTATGACCTAAGTTTTGTTTTGCCCGGCGTGTGTATAATGAATAAGGATATTTTGTTATGTGGGGATATGAAGGGGGGGGGGGGCTTTTCTGTTATCGAGGGGTGGATGGGGGTGTTTTGTTGCTGTGTAGTAAAACACCGAACCAATGCTGTCAGAATAAGAAGTTAAACATCATCAGCTTGTGTATAAATATATCGTAAGGTCAAAACGTGATAAGTTTGTTTCGAGCTTAAACAAACAATGATGACCTAATATATTAGTAAATACGTTTAGCAGCTTTGTAGGTCTGATGAGTCAACATTAATTTACCTGCTATTAGTTGAGTACGGTACCAGCATACAGTTCAGCAACGGCCCCACGTAGACTGATTAGTAAAGGCTATTGTTTAATTATCTTTCCGAAATTATCTTTTGGTAACCATTCACTTCATGCAATATGAGCAGACCCAGACTGAGTTAGAAGATGGTTTGTTAACTACACATGAATGTGTGTATGAAGACTTTAAACAAATAAGGGCACTAATTGTCTTTGACATTGATCTCTCGATAAAAAAGAGACAAGCAGACAAATGGACGGACCGACTGATTGACAGAAGATAACTACTGAATGATTGAGACTGAGGAGAGAGAGGCAGACAGATAAATGGACATACAAACGGACAGAAAATAAAAAGTAATACATAGTAAACGTTATTTTACCGATTAATTTTGACAAGTTTGCAAAACTGGTGTAAAGGAGCATTCACGATAGAGATGTATGAAGGAAATGAAACATGTTCAGTTGTGCGCTAATTTATCAAAGGCATATGACTGTTTAGACATAGTTTTGAAATCAAGTTGTTTAATTACTCAACAACGAATGTGTTTTCTAATTCTTGCATTCAGATTTTATTACCAAAGTGGACATTTGATTGGTCCATGAACAGATCTAATATGCAGTTGCTGGGTCCATGAACACATCTAATGTATATTTTTTACTTTATAGTATGTACTTGACCTTTGTCTGTGATTGAGGGTAGAGGTTTTGGACTACCTGACTATTATCATGTTTTAAACGATTTTTACTCAAGTTTGAGTATATGGCCTAACCTTATTTACGACTTCAGAATGTTCTAGAAGCGGATTTCTCCATTATTTTTTCAGAAGATGTATGTAAATGATGTGGTAAACAAATTATTCATTCCTATTTTATTACCAGTCTTTGGTAATCTGTGAGCGGAGTTTTAGTGTTATCCACTGTTATAATTTGAGAGGAATTATTTATTTAAATTATTCTTTGGAATTACAAAATTTTCATTGACTATTTGGACTAAAACACTACTTTGAGATTATGAAGGACCCATTTAAAGACATACTAGATTGTATATTTGTGGTACATGAACACATTCAAGACTATTTGTACATTAGGACATTCAAGATTATTGGAATACATTCGGAACATTCTATACTTTTGAGCTTATGAAAGAACATTTAGCTTAATTGTTTGTTGAAGTCGACTAAATTTGCTAGTCTTTCTTCTTTCTGTTACAGCTTAAGAGCAAAGATCGTAAAACTAATATACATTTGCTGGGTGCATGAACAGATCTACGAATCATGTTTTCTTCTTGGCTTAGAAAGAGCTACATCGATGTATGGTGGGGTTAGGGTTTGGGGGTATAATTTCATGTATTAATCATCATATACCTATTTTTAAAATGCCACATTGGTTAAAATCATGCATAAACATCCAGCTGGTGCAATGCACACGTGCACGTATCTGACTGAAAGAAAAAGAAATAACGTCAGGGAGAACTCACTTTGTCTACGAATATGTGATTAATACACACACAGTCCGTCACTCCGCAGACTTAACTCGTAAATCCTTAGATTCGAACCTAAACAGTATCGACTGGAATAGAAAGTCTTGAGACAAACCTAAATAGCAATGATGGTAAAAAAAGAATGACTAGAGGATTAAAAATTAATCAGTATAATAATGTACTTGGATCATTTTTAAAAATAATTGATCTCTGATCGGCGCAGGTGGGTGGGGGTATTTGTATGACGTTGATGTAATTTAGGTAATGTCATATTTCGGCTTACATGTAGTAATAATGAACACTGCGCATTGATTTTGCCAAGTTTACTCGATGACCGTCGTCGAGATGCCAACAGTACTAAGCGTGTAAGCAGTTGTAATTCATCGTTCTGTCTCTTACTTTAGTCATTTCTGATGTCAATTTGTGTTACTTAACAGCTCTTATCTCATTACATTTAACCATTTAGAGGGATATAAACTGAAGCATGGTGTGAGTTTATTAAATTGAACCATTAGTGGGCTAAAAACTAAAGCATGGTGTGAGTTTATTAAATTGAACCATTAGTGGGCTAAAAACTAAAGCATGGTGTGAGTTTATTAAATTGAACCCACTAGAGGGCTATAAACTGAAGCATGGTGTGAGTAATTAAATTGAACCCATTAGAGGGCTATAAACTGAAGCATGGTGTGAGTTTATTAAATTGAACCCATTAGAGGACTATAAACTGAAGCATTGTGTGAGTAATTAAATTGAACCCATTAGAGGGCTATAAACTGAAGCACGGTGTGAGTTTATTAAATTGAACCCATTAGAGGGCTATAAACTGAAGCATGGTGTGAGTAATTCAATTGAACCCATTAGAGGGCTATACACTGAAACATGGTATGAGTTTATTAAATTGAACCCATTAGAGGGCTATAAACTGAAGCATGGTGTGAGTTTATTAAATTGAACCCACTAGAGGGCTATAAACTGAAGCATGGTGTTAGTAATTAAACTGAACTCATTAGAGGGCTATAAACCGAAGCATAGTGTGAGTTATCACATTTAGCCCATTGGAAGAGCTATAAGGGTTTAGTGTGAGTAATTACATTTAACCTATGGGAAGGGCTATAAACTGAAGCCTTGTGCAAGTGTATTACGTTACATAATGAGGGACATTATGTGGGGAAATGTTCCCCGCAGTTGAAATAAAATAATATAGTCTTTAAAAAAAAATTGTATGTTAAAAAATATTTTCTTCGAGCAAATTTTGGAAAGGTCTGCTTACTTACCGGCGTTTCAAAACTACAGCAGATGTGATGTGTTAATTAACTAACTGATATATTTTTAGTGTTACAAAAGAAATCTAATTAACAATCTTCATAATTATATATCTGTAGATATTATGTAACTGGGATTTTGTCACCATCTATTATGCACAAATAATTTCAATCCGAATATAACAGTGCAGTTGCATTTATTGGCTGGTCTTTCATAGATATTTTAATACTGCGAATTTAGATCGATCATATGAGAGAGAGAGAGAGAGGGAGGGGAGAATTCAAGCATACATACATACATGCATACAGTGTATCGAGTTTAATCCTGCAATCATGATTAGTATAACAAATATCGATATACATACTTGATTCGCTTGATTTGTTAATTTTGGTATCTTATCCATGTATCAGTTACTATGCCAAAGAAAACAGTACTTTTGGAACCTTAAACTTTAATTCTTCCCATTGTAGCCTTGAGGTCAATATCTCATTTATTGAAAACTGCTCACCAGTAATAAATCTCATAAACCGTTTAGAAGCAACAATTGTCTGTAACAAATATCTCCCCGCTGAATAGATTTTTCTGCAACAATTATTGTGTATTGGATTATTGTGCATTGGATTGTTAGGGGCGACTTAGCCCAACCCGAGGAAGGTAATGGGAATGATTAAACAATAGACTGGTAGATTGTTATCGAAATAACGTCCTATAGCAAAGTCGGTGATAAAACAAAACCGTACATACATGTACACACCTTAACTGGAAGGTATACAGTACCTGACCAGCAATGGGTCCCACTTAAAAAAAAATCAAACTAAAATAATATAACTTATACAGTAATTAACGCCTTTTAAAATCAGTTACGCAATGCATGAGCGGCCGTACAAAGCATATAGAGTAATCGATTATCAGGCTTTATGACCAGGGGTAAATGGGGGACGGGGGCGGGGAAGGGAGCACACTCCTCCCCTAATATGAGCGCGAAGCTACCGAAACGTTTTCTACATTAAATTTTCTTACCAGATCGATTGTTAAAATTATGCCATGAAAATACTTTAAATGCAGGAACTCCTGGTGATTTCGCCGCCACCCCCCACAGACCCTTATTCTTACTACGCACCCTCGGGGATCGCTCAATGGTCTAATGGTCTAAGGCGTTTGCCGTTACCAATCACTCACATCTCACCTTGTCCGCGTAGGTTCGAGTCTTGCCGTTAGCTTTCCGTATACTGATGGTTCTTCCCGGCTTCTTCCTCCACCACGTGAACTGGTCGCCAGGTATAGCCTATCATGTACTGAAATTTAGTGTTAAACAAACAAAACCACAAAAATCTAATGACCCCCCCCCCTCCCGATATTTCTGGACCCACCACGATCACTTCATATATCCTCAGGGTCGGCCTTACGCAGATTGAACCTATTTGGACCAATCGGACTCCGCGCTCACAAGTGCCTGGCACGTTAGTAATTTTTAGAAAGCATATCTATAAAGAAAATGTAATTTTAAAGCGATGGAAGAAAACTGTATGTTCAATATTTCCAAATGCCGTGCTCATAGAGGGCCCCGCGCGTAAATCGGGGGTGTGGGTGGGGGTTCCAAAATGATCCAAATCGGGCCTCGTGTTTGCTGAGGCCGCTACTGCATATTCTATGAGAAAAGAAGGCTAATTCCGAGAATCACAAAAAGATATATAGATAATACAGAATCTCGAGTATCAAATATCAAAACTATATTTTAACGATTGCTTAGAAATATTGTCGAAGTACGCAAGAAGGACGCATTAATATAGAACGAGTTTTTGGGGGTGTCATGAACCAATGCGTCACATGGTGCGGTTTTAACCAGTCTTAATAACTGTTACAAAGGTTTTGTAAAATAAAAATTAATTATTGATAGTTAGTCCTTTCATATTCAGTATATTACTGCAAGAAAACATGAAAAAGGATAAGACTTCCATGACAACCAGGTGGAAAATCCATTTTCAAATCCTACTCCAGTATGACGGGGCAGTTGTAATCAAATTTTGGAATGAACTATTCTTAAGAACATAATCTGCCAGAATTTGTTTTGACTGGAAGTCTTAGAAAAGTTACCTCTTCTAAAGCAACCAGGTAGAAACCTAGGTTCGACTCCTTCTTCAGAATATGTCAGCTAATTTTAATTATACTTGTTAGAAAAGTTCCTAAGGATCAGCTGTGCCATTTGTGCGAGCTGTTCACCCAGTAACAGTGTGGCTTCCATAGTAACCAGGTGAAAAACCTATAAATGATATTCATCTCACACAAAGTGCAATTACTGTTACGGATATAAATATCAGATCTTCATAGAAGGAATTTTTCTTCAAAACAGTCTGACAATATCAAATAAAATTTGATCGGCTGAACCCAAGATCTGACACATTTTTTCACATGCATATGAAAGATGACAATACTATCTTTAGTTCAGTCAAAGTTACTAAAGGTAGAAGCACGGTTATACAGCAAGTCAAACACCAACATTTGCAACCAAATAGCTGAAAATTATCGTGACAAAAGTTACCTACTATAGTAATACTACATTGACCTTTTAGACTAACGTATGCCATGTGAGCGATATCAGCCACACGTGGGCCTCTTTATTTTTCGTATGCAAACTTTAGCATTTGATGCTCGTAAGTTTCTTTTCCCATCTTCTCACCATAGCTTCGTACTTACGAAAAAACGATGAATCCTGACATTTAGGCTCATGTGTTATCTAAAGTAGAACACGTCCATGTTTATGTTGGCCTGACAGTTTTGTTTAAGCATTCAATGTGCACCAGATGCTGTGGATATCGACATCAGCATGATTAACACCAGGAACGAGTGCGGAAAAAAATGAGAGTAAATGCCCAATATTAGAAAGTAAAAACGTGCGTCAAATGTTTGAGATGAAAGTAAACAAGTTTTGCCGGTCAGATTTTTAAAAACTCTGTATAGACACCGGCATATTCAGTGACTACAATATATCATCTGAGGACATGTTTACGAATTTTTTTTTGTCAGAACAGGCGAGAGGATAAAAATACATAATTTTGTCATATTACCTTACATTTTTTAAGTTCACAAGGCGGATATCAAAATGCGAAGAAAATGTCCGATTTAAATTATGATCAATCCATAAACTACAGGAAGAATTTTATTTAGGATAATAAGAGATCTCTGTATTTAGCATTTTTCTCCGCAAGGATGGAACGTCTTGTCAAAGACATGCGTATGAGGGAACGATATTTTTTTTAATACTGTGGAGCATAAGCTCCCCCCCACCCCATAAAAAATAAATGTCGCGCACGTGGAATTAGGTGTTGTGCAAATCGTCTGTCTTCAAACCAGATACCAGTGTATACAGAGCAATCACAAGTGCGCCTCAGTGTGACATTCTTCTAGAAAGACAACAACAACAAAATGCATAACTTGCTGTATCCAATTCGGAAACAAGTACAGTTCTTACCCACTGTGGTGAGTGCGAATGGAATTATGTATTGATTTTTACGCAAACACGATTCTTCTTTCCTCTTGGTGTTTATTATCTACGAAGAAAGCTCCTACAATTAGCGAATCCTCCCATAACTCGTTCAACCAGACGTCTCACTTGGTTCCGCGAGATATGTGCCAAATGATGATCTGCTTTAAACAAAAAACAAAAACAAAAAAAAAAAATACTGCGTTATCTCGTGCGGCCAAAAGGAAACGTGATTTGATTGGCTGATGAGATGAAATGACGTAATACGCTATTGGTTATTGTGAAAATGGCGTGCAGTTTCGTTCTGTAATTGAGAAACACATGCATCAGCCTCTGTTACAAAGTGATCTTTAATGGAGGTCTTTGGAAGCTTGCAATATAATTTTGTTTTGATGGATTGCAGAAATTGTGTCTTTGGAAATTTTTGCAATATAATTTTGGTTTGATTGATCGCAGACATTTCGAGATAGGAAGTTACGTTTTCACTTATTCGTGTCAAAAAATTGGACCAAAAAAGCACATTCTGTCGATAGCACGCTACAAAAGCACAATGGAAATATAACAGCAGTTGCTATTGCTTATACATGTACTTTGCTTACGAATGACGTCATGTGTACGCCACACAACCACGCACCATCAAAGTGTTCATTTCGACGACTCGACTGAGATGATTTATTTTTGACCGAAACGTTTCTATCTTTGTTTCCTCAATTCAAACATGAGCTCACTAGGTAACATTTTTTGTGCTGAAATTGTAAAAATATTTCCAATATCCATGATATGTGTACCTTTTTTTTTCTTGTGTGATTGCATCATTTTTTAAAATCGTTTTGTGTATTTGCATCATTTTTTAAATTCTTTTTTTATATTAAGCTAAAGAGACAGAAACATTTTACAAAGATATGGACAAACAAAATGACACATACAAATACATACAAACCTAAACATTACAACACATATGTCACACATAGGAAGATATACATCCTAACACGTACAAATACATACAAACCTAAACATTACAACACGTATGTCACACATAGGAAGATATACATCCTAACGCACACAACTACATACAAACCTAAACATTACAACACGTATGTCACATATAGAAAGATATTCATCCTGACACATACAAATACATACAAACCTAAACATTACAACATGTATGTCACATATAGGAAGATATACATCCTGACACATACAAATACATTTTTTTATAAACCTGAACATTACGGGAACGGGGAGCGAGTGGTCTAAGACACTCTTCTTTATACATCACTCATCAATCTCACCTCTGTCCGCGTGGGTTCGAATCTCGGTTTGACCAACGTGGGTATGTGAGAAGGTTTCGCCAGTAGCTTTCTGTGGGTTGGTGGTTCTTCGTCCACTAGATAAACAGGCCGCCATGTTTACGATGTGTGTGTGCGTGTGTGCATTGTTATAAATGCACTATTTGCGACATATCAAATACTATATGGAAGTCTAAGTCATTTTGGTACCACATAATGATATATAATGTGTGAAGCTTTTAGCAATCAGTCATGTCAACTAGGTATCAATATTGGACTGCTTTGCCTTTGAAATATAATCTTTGGCTTTAAATACGTACTAAAATTTAGATTCGAAATTTAAAAATGTAAAGGTGATCTCGAATTAATGGGCGGACTTTAGCATGTGACAGAATTATATGGTGATTTCCCCCATTTTTACGCTGTTTCACTCAATCGAAATATTTTCCAGATCTAATTTGGCAAACTGATCTCTAGTGACGCAAACCTTTTGACCCGGGGTTTGGTCGCATTTTGAGTTGTCATTTCAATTATTTCTAAGTAAACTTTTGGTGAAAAAAGATGAAACAGAAACTGATTTGTGCTAAAGTTGCTGCTAAAGGCTTAAAACCTCGGTATTTTCCTGTACTATTGCGAATCCCTTGAAAAAATGAGGTAAAACAAAGAGCAGATATTTCTCCATAGACTGTTTGCAATATGTGCTGGCAGACGGTTTAGGAAATTGGTATAAAATCAGACTGGCATTTTTAACAGACCCTCATCGAATGTCAACTGTCTTTGTCGTCTTATTATAAGAGAAAGTAAATAAAATCTTCTGATGTAAATAATCGCTATTTTGAAATGCCATTGAAACCCTTTGCTGTTATTACAACACAATATCTTCAACAAAGTCACAATGACTAAACGACGTTTCATCACTATCAACATCGTAAGCAACAATCGATTGAAACCGAATGAGTTTTTTTTTCTTCATTTTTTTAATTACAAAGTTATACGAATGCATTAAGAGATTAGATTTCAGATATTTCATTGATTCTTGAAAGGTCGTCAATTATTTTTCTCAACATCTGTATTTCGCCAAAAACTTAACAATTTGGGACGTATCACTACAATTACACCCGAGTCTCTTTCACAGAGTCGAAGTTATTCGACTCACATGGAAAAGAGAGTAGCTGTTCCGAATGATCAGTCCCTCACTGAACCACGCTAGAGTCTGTTTGAAATGAGACTAACAACATGACGTTTAGAAGGAGGCTAGAGATTCTGGAGGACTCAAGGTACTAATTCAGTCCCCATAGTAAACATATAAACACTATGTTGTTAAAAATTCAGTACCTTTACATTTCTGAGTGCTCATGATCAAGCCATAGATGAAACCCATATGTTAGCTTCTGTGTAGAGAAAGGATATGAGTCGCGCCATTTTCTGGATGTACGTGTGTTTGAAACATGTGCTTTCAATTTCGCACCCAAAAGTCAGGGGCTAATTTCAGTCGTGTTCCAAACTCAACACTGTTAAGGACCGAAATTCTGTCAATAAAACTTGGTCCATATTTGTTCAGCTACAGCTAGGATAAGTTCTCAAAGGATTCTTTTTTGTTCTATATAATAGCTTACATTATTAACAAGTCCGGACCAGCCAAATCCATATATATATATATATATATATATATATATATATATATATATATATATATATATATACTCTATTTTATGTTCACGCATTTTCAGACTGGTTCCATTTTTTCACACATTTAGTACCGTGCGTCCTTGAGAAAATCGCCATGCTTGTACGCTAATAAATAGTCATTCTACGCAAGCCGGATGTAAGATTTGGCTCCACGTGCACATTAGATGGAAATCATTTTTATCTGATTTTATTGGACAGAACTACTCGGAGAATTGTTCACCATCCTGATAAATTCTGCCAACGTTTTGAATTTTACTTCACTTCTATGAACTTAAATTAGCACTGGAATAAAGCAGGGAATTTGTCGACCATTTTGTTTTAAACTGGCAGCAGTCATATTTTAGCAACTTATGTATTCTCTTGCTCAAAATCAATCGCAATTTCTTGCATTAATCATGTTCTAAGAGTAATCCGGAGTGATACACGAAAAGAGGAAATAGGGAAATACGTGTGATGAATGCCGTACAGGAAAATATTATATTAATACATCTTCCTGAGTTGTCTTGAGTAGTTCGCTTCTAATTCATCATATGACCGAAATTACCAACTGACTAGGTTTTAGCTTTCGAAGTAATGGAATGGCTCACACAGTATCTTAAGGTCACTGTAAGCAACTGTCTGCGAATACAACTTGCCTAAGCGACAAATATTCTCGAGTATTGTCGTAAAAAGCCTCAAGACACTATTCATGTCTCATCAATATTTTAAATTATGTCTTCCAACAAACTACTGGCTCATTTATCAGGAATTACTGTTACAATGTTATGCACTCATTTTTTTATATATTTATTTATAGTCCTAAAACGTACTTAAAACACGAACATTTGGATATTAATGGGAGGGACTGAGTGGCGGATGGTGAAGATGGAGACGTTTATGTATATAGTTATATACATATAAAGATATCACCTCCCGTAGATGACAATGTCCTCCTTCTCCACAACCAAAATATCCAGCATTATTGAGATTTCTGTGCTTCAAAAAGGTTAACATGAAAACTGGTTAAGCATAACAAACTTTTGGCACAAAATTAGTACCCATCAGATTTGGAATGTTTATACTGTTCTTTATATACAGAGGAAGTTATTATATAGTTTAAAAAGAAAACATGAGCCCCCTGTCCACGTTAGACAGATATCCTGTATGCAGAGAATAGTAATATCAGATTTTCATTGCGAATTATGGAAAGCGTTCATTATAGAAAGGTGCTCTTTAAATATAGATATTATTCGAGGAGGCTCCATTATTTACTTGTCGATTTTTAAGAAACATGGCATAATAAAATATTCCGTAAAATAAGACCCCCATATCTGTATTGATAATGATGGATAAGTTGTTTGTCTCACCTGTTCATTAAAATTTGCAATTTTTCTGCATGCAAATTTTCCGCAACACGTCCCATTACAGTTCAGATATTTTCCGGTATTTAGCAACAGCCTATCTAGCACGAAATTAAAAATGGCCACAGTACATAGGGTTGTGTTATTCCGCGTGGGGTTACAAGTCGCCAAACGTAGTATCCAATCCGGAAATATTATGTACATATCGCCAAAAGGACCCTTCAACCGACGATAGCTCAAGAGATGAGAGAAATATCGGAAAGGGTCTAAAATATATACAGATATGTTACGGACAGGTTTGTCTGCAAACAATTACTCGATTTTATTAATAGCACGTCAGACCCATACATAGTCCAAAAGTCTCAACAAAGTTTTGGGGGTCTGATTTATCGGATTATTAATATACAAAAGTGAATTTGAAATGTCCAGTGTTTAGAGATGTAATTCGGTGGCAAAGCGGATTCTATGCCCCTTAAAACAAGTTTTCCTACAATTAAATGACAACTAAAAGTTTTGTTTCATAAATACCGTTTTATTTCGATTGGATAAATTATAATACTGTAGTCAGTGCTGTATTATTTTTTTTAACAAAGCAATTTGAAAACATTGACTATATTCAAACAATAACAAGATTTCATATAAGTAACACTACGTCTGGTAAAAATAAAACATCACGCAAAGTTTATCACACAAATTATTAGAACTCCAAAACCAGTGTCACTGTCCATAGGCAATACATTTTTCCTTGTAAACAAAATATTTTCATTTTTGAAAATAAGTCTGTATCAAATGTGTGATTCATTTTTTGCATTAATCAAAAGAAGCATAAATCTATTGAAACATATTTTTCTCTTCCAATTAAACAAAGCAAACCCTAATATTCCTTCATCGGATTTATATTTTAGCTGTCAAATTCATATAGTAAAAAGGTACCACAGAGAATTTGCTTTCTCTGATGAACTACTTGTAAAAATGCAAATGTTCACCCATTTAAATCTTACAATTAGTGACCAGTTTTCAACTGCCATGGAAACATTATTTGTTTCTAAAAATGAAAATAACTTAATCTCGAAGAAATGTCCTTTATATTCAGACCTGCGCAGTCAAGCCAACATTAGGAATGTGGAACTTTTCCTCCAACCTTCTACAGACTAGAGTCTCCTGATAAATGAATCATTTCAACGTGCATTTTTCAAAAAGCAAATGTTCGCCCCCATACGACAATGACCGTTTGCGGATGGCAAGTAAAGCAGTTATGCCGTAATAACGTGCTTGGGTGTCTTGGGAATGTATTATGGTTTCATTACAGCACACAGTGTAACAGGTGCACAGACGTCAGTGAACTAGCCATTGTTTATTTATATGGTGCTTACCAACCTATATCGTCAACAATGGACTACCAGAGCATCATCCGACAGAACTTTATTATCCACGGTTTTCCGAGTTCGACATTATCGTATAAGAGACTAAACACAGTCAAAATTCTAGCTAAATTAACAGTCATTCACACGGCGTTAGTAAATCCAAGATGTCCTAAAGTTTATTTCAATTTCTTTTCCGCCTCTATAACAGCCTGAACTCCCTTCCTCATTTCTTCGATTGCCTCAATCTCACTTAGTCCCAACCTCCTCTTGTTGGATATGTCGTAGACACCACCCTCACTTTCAGTGTGCTCACCGTGGATACCTGGAAAAGTTGGAGTTCAAAGTTAGGTATTAAAATCAGTCAAATCTGTCTCAAACAGACACCTGTGGGAAGTAGAATACGCCATCTTTGAAAAGAAACAAATTTCTACATAATTTGCTTTACGTCCCGTAAAAGAAACCTACAAACAAATGGCCTTTCAAGACAAGGGATTGCTTACTATATGCGACCTTAAAGAAACAGTACATTATCTATCCGTTAAAACAAAAAAAATCTCCTGTCCCCAAAACATAGTGGTAGCATTTATTTTCGTCAACATATTTTGACTGACTGACTGACTGACTGACTGACCGGCTCTCTCTGTCTCTGTCTCTCTCAAAATTGCACTCACCTCGAGGCTGAAGATTGAACTTGGCACAGATGTCATTAAGTTGGTTGGCGGCTGCAAGCTTAGGCACTTTGATATGAACGCTGGCTCGGAGAGTCGTACCCAGGTTTGTGGGACAGAAAGTCAGGTATCCATAACCGTCCTTCTTGGCAAAAGTCAACTTCTTCTCTAATTGATTGATAGCCTGCAATACAATAGAATAGTTACGTTTTATAAACTGCCTTCTCTCCGTCTCCATCCCTCCCCTCTCTGGGATTCTAATCTTCTAAAATCGATCGTGTACTTTATAATCACTATTAGAGTTAATGTACAATGGTCTTTTCTCTTTTTTTAGAACGCAAACGCAAATGATTCGATCTTTTATTGTTTGAGATTCTAAACTTTTTCTTTTCTATCACCAAGATTAAATGAAAGAGTAATATGGATCATCTCTATCGATCGATGTGTGCATTTTCAATACAGCTCTTCGACCGTTTATATATTGATCTCATCACTAATCTTAATTTCAATATACCATCGTTAATAATAAAACGGAGAGACTTGGCATATGCTGGGTACAGAAGTAAGTCAACAATAATTTCGTCTACCTCTAACCTTTTGAATTCCTGGATGGAATAGTTTTTCTGTTTTCGAAAACTATCAAAAATTCCCTGACGTTGGTTTATTAATCAGTTAAAATCATTGTCACCATTATCGTCACTTACATTAACCAATCTCTTGTAAACCTCGGCCAAGTTTCCTCCTTGCTGCATGGAGATGAACCTGAGATGGTCCTCCTCGTTGATCCAGACCAAGAATGTCTTGCTGGGATTGTGGAAAATACCTCTGCCCTCTGGCCAAAAACTGTAACCGCCAGCATCCCTCAGGAATCTGAAATAATAATAATAATAATAATAATAATAATAATAACAGTTTTTCCTGATTATAGGGTACTCATAAATTTTAATGACAGTCATTCATTGTAAACTATTAGGGTACTTATAGACTACTCTAATGACAGCCAACCACTGTAAAATGTTATGGTACATATAAATTGTAATAACAACTAATCACTGTACACTGTTAGAGTACTTACAAATTGTAATGACAGCCAATCACTGGACACTGTTAGGGTACTTACTGTAATAACAGCCAATTGCTGTACACTGTTAGAGTACTTATAAACTATAATTACAGCAAATCACTGTACATTGTTAGGGTACCTATAAATTGTAATAACAGCCAATCACTGTACACTGTTAGGGTACTTATTGTAATAACAGCCAATCACTGTATACTTTCAGAGTACTTATAAATTGCAATGATAGTAAATCACTGTAAACTGTTAGAGAACTTGTAAACTGTAATAACAGTCAATCACTGTACACTGTTAGGGTACTTGTAAACTGTAATAACAACCAATCACTATACACTGTTAGGATACTTTTAAATTGTAATGACAAAACATCACTGTACAGTGTTAGAGAACTTATAAACTATAATAACAGCCAATTCTTATAAACTGTAATAACAGCCAATAGCTGTACACTGCTAGCGTTCTTATAAACTGTAACAACAGCCAATCACTGTACACTGTTAGAGTACTTATGAATTGTAATGACATCCAATCACTGTACACTGTTAGGGTACTTATAAATTGTAATGACAGCAAATTACTTGAAACTGTAAGGAACAGAAGACATCCAGCTTCCAGGTGACCAAAGAATGAATTTTTCAAAAATCCAAATTTAACGAATAAAAGTAATTTTGTATAAAACGCTGAAAACATATATAGCCACAGTGAATAAGGGAAATGATAGGGTTTTTTAAAATAATTTTCAAACTGTTTTACAAAGGAAACAATCTTGCATTTCAAGTAACAGGGTAATTTTAATAAAATCTCGGGTTTTTAGGTGAGTGTATGTTCTAGTGTACAACAGTGTGTGTGTTTATCAAAATAAGAACGAAGTGAGTTGAGGTTTCAAGGGGTATTAAGATGCATAAATTCTAAAGGAAGATTATATGGAGCATTCAGCAAATAAAATTTAAAGGAGAATATTTGACTGATAAAGGAAGCATCCGCTTGGCATTGAATTATGGCGACACTATTAAAACCATTTATATCTGGACAGTCTCGATCTTCATAAACATACAGCTGTCAAAGTGGACATGATAAACATTGCGGTGGAAGACTTGGTCAGGAAAACTCTATTTATACAATTTATACAGTACACCCAAAAGCGGAGACAGACACTTTGGACCTTCCAAAGAAGATAAGGTGTAGGGTCGTGTTGAATGCAGAAGAGAGTCTGAGAAAAGAAACTCGCAAACTGTGTGAGAGAAAGCGAAAACGTCCTCCCTACAGTTTAAGAAAACCCGTTGAAATGAAAGCAAAAAGGCTTACTGAGATTTGACAGTAAAGCAACAAAATCTGCGTGGAGAGGGAAGGCGATTTATGGACAGTTATTACAAACTCAACATACCAGTGTTGACACACCGTATTTAGAAGTGGCTAGAATGTATTGCCATGAAGATGGCGACAAAAGGAGCACTGACAGCAAATCAAGATCGTAAAGATGATAATAGTTGTACAATATCAAGAAGTCTCTCCGAGAAAACGCTTTATTCACATGATCAGAGTTCGCAGTTGGCTGATCCAAATGAACATAATATGGAAGTCCACCGCCCTCTCCCCCATAAATTCCGGAGAATAGCATTGTCAACTGATCCTTTTCTCAGTCTCCTTCATAATTTTCTCTCTGTGACTAACTCTTAGTGGTCTAGTAGAAAATCAAATATGTGGGATTCGTTTTTTCTTCTGTTTCATTAAAGATAAGGTGATGCTTAAAAAATCCCAACGAACCTGTCGTCATCCTTGAATAAGAAGTGATCGTCTATAAGCTGTTTTTGGTCTTCTTTGGACATCGTTTCCAGAGAGTAATATTTACCCTTCAGTTCTCCTTCTAATGTGTTCAAAGCCTCTATTGTCTTTTTCTCCATATCCTTACGATCCTAGAAAAGACAATTAGAAAATTCTTTGAAAGCCAATATACAAGTTCACAGTATTCCAGGTTTCTCATGTCTTGTTTTTATTTATTTCTCAGCTTTTGATTTTTACGTTAGGGATCAAGTTTTTAAGATGCAAATGACCACGTGAGAATTGTATCCCACTGTTAGGATATTGTCTTAAATTAATAGTTCTTATTTATTGCAAAAGTGCGCAATTAAGATCAGAATATGGCCAGAAGTAGGAACAATAGAAAACGTATCAAAATAGTTTGCTAAACGTTTCTCTAGTCACTACAAATATTCATGTTTATCAGTTCTGAGATCAAATACGGCCATGGAAGTTACACAGTATCAAATAGTACTAAGTTATAACTTTAAAAAAAAAAACATATCACAGCACGAAAATGCACTTTTCTTTGTCTATCATGTCATATGTTGACAGTGAAAGCACCAGCAGCCATTGGTGTCATCCGTCTAACATGGTTCACACTTCATATTTCGGTTTAATGAAAACCGATTATGTAACATAATGCTAATTAATAATACCCAAGTCTTACGACACTAAACTGATTTGTTTTGACTTAACTCTTACTGCAGTAAACTGAGGTGTTTAGACTTAACTCTTACAACACCAAACTGAAGTGTTTTGACTTAACTCTTACAACACTAAACTGATGTATTTTGACTTAACTCTTAATGCAATAAACTGAGGTGTTTAGACTTAACTTTTACAACACCAAACTGAAGTGTTTTGACTTAACTCTTATAACACTAAACTGATGTATTTTGACTTAACTCTTAATGCAATAAACTAAGGTGTTTAGACTGAACTCTTACAACACCAAACTGAAGTGTTTTGACTTAACTCTTACAACACTAAACTGATGTGTTTTAACTTAACTCTTACAACATTAAACTGATGTATTTTGACTTAACTCTTAATGCAATAAACTAAGGTGTTTAGACTTAACTCTTACAACACCAAACTGATGTGTTTTGACTTAACTCTTACAACACCAAACTGATGTGTTTTGACTTAACTCTTACAACACTAAACTGATGTGTTTTGACTTAACTCTTAATGCAATAAACTGAAGTTTTGGACGTAATTCTAACAACACTAAACTGATGTTTCGACTTAACTCTTACTGCAATAAACTGAGGTGTTTTGCCTTAACTCTTATAGCACTAAAGTGAGGTGAGGTCTTTTGATTTACCTCTTACAACACTAAACTGGGGTGTTTTGACTTAACTCTTACTGCAATAAACTGAGGTGTTTTGACTTAAATCTTACAAAACTATACTGAGGTGTTTTGACCTAACTCTTACTATACTTAACTGGCGTGTTTTGACCTAACTCTTACTAAATTAAACTTACGTATTTTGACTTAACCCTTACAACACCAATCTGGGGTGTTTTGACTAAACTCTTACTGCACTAAACTGAGGTGTTTTGACTTAACTCTTACGACACTAAACTGAGGTGTTTTGATCTAACCCTTACTGCACTAAATGAGGTGTTTGTACGTAACTCTTACTGCAATAAATTGCGTGTTTTGACTTAACTCTTACAACACTTAACTGAGGTGTTTTAACTTAACTCTTACTGCACTAAACTGAGGTGTTTTGACTTAACTCTTACAACACTAAACTGAGGCGTTATGACTTAACTCTTACAACATTAAAATGAGGCGTTTTGTACTGTTGGATATAGAATAGGGCATGGGGTGCTGCAGATGGCATATTATTTCATTTCGTTATGTGACAACGCGCGAGGCTGATCTAGTATTTCCCCGACAATACATAATAGTGATAACGTTGATGTAACGCCAGTATTAATTTTTGACACGATTTTTAAACTTTTTAACGTTCAAAATTTTATTGAGAGCTCAGACTTAAAAACCTCCAAAATCAGATACAAAATGGGGGTTATATTTGTGTAACTGAACTTTTAAGGAGGAGAACTAAAACCTAAAAAAAGGCTTGAGAGATTCATAACTCGTATTTAATTCTGGAAAAGTTACGGAACGTCTCTCTGGAGTGTGATCGTTTTTTATTCATCTATTTGCATTTATTTAATAATCCTACGCAATATCAAGCAATATTTCTTCTGATCATGAAACAAATACTGACGACATTGCAATATTACTTTGTGTACTTACCTCAGAACTCTTTATGCTTGGCGGGAAGGAATAGCCGTCATGACTTCTGCCAACTCGAACACGGGTAGAAATGATCATTTCTCCTTTTGGGTCAAGGTCACCGAAGTCAAGTTTATTGATATCACCAAAATTTGGTTTGGGATGGTTCAGACCATTTACCTGTAATAAAATGAAGAAAATATTACACCAAAGATACACATAAACAGAGACAGACAGACAGACAGACACCAAATTCTTTCACCGATCCGGTGGCCTAAGTGGTTAGAGCGTCCGACTCGGATGCGGGAGGTCGCTGGTTTGAATTTCTGTTTGTATGTTAATTAATGGATGAGTCGTCATCTAAAAACTGTAACTAAAATGGAATGGTTAAGATTACAATATAGCTGACACCACGTAAAAGAAAGTATGCTAACATTAGAGAGCTTGTTGATCTACACTGAAGCCTAAAATTTACAAGTTTAAATAATACCCAGAGCAAACTTTGAGAGGGACATAAAAACTTGGGCATAATAGTTATTGGAAAGGGTCAGTAAACATAAAACACTTACTCAACAAACGAGAAAATATTTAGTGGATTAGAGTTATTCAAACACAAAATAGTTGATATCTTGAAGATCTAAGGATGATACGCAGTCTTACAAAGGAATATATGTACAGAACACATTAGTGTATGCTGCTAGTAGTAAGCAAAAGATAGTATTGCTATTTTAGGTTGGGATTTTTAAATCCGAAAAGGTTCCAAAAAATGGATTTGGCCCGAATATTTTTCAAAGCATCCCATTTGGCCATCACGTTGGCATACATGATACGTGTCGAACGTTTGATTAAAAGGATCATAAATATAAGTACCTAAATGCATGGTAATATTGATATGGGTTTTCACCAAAAGATTTATGCTGTCAAGCTGGTCCATAACAAAAACTGACAAAATGGAAAACTTTTAAACATTTGACAATCAAAAGAAGAATACATCTAATATTCAAAATTAATTTGAGACAAATACATCTGTAAAAAAAAAGACAATTAAAATTACTTTTAAGTATTTATTCATGATAAATGAAAACATGTTGCTAATATCATTTAATTCCTAACAAGATTACTCAGTAATTTCCGTACATTCCTTGCTGACAGAAACGAACGAAATACCGGTACAGTGAAAAAGTACCGTGGTACGTAACACAGAAAAAAAAACATACCGTGGTAAAACGATATACCTGTAATACAGCGCATCTCAAAATCACAAGTATAGAGAACAGTTCTTGGCCTGACCTCCTTGACCTTTATGCGATATTGGATCTTGGTATACGTTCTTGGAACTTCAGCTCGACCAAACTGTATCTTGCAACTTCCGAGGTGCATTATGCGCGCGGAAAGGACATGTTTTGACAGAATCTTTTTGATAAATTTGGCGATATAATTCCGAGAAATTTTGTATAGGTCTAGGAGAAAACCTGTACGTATCCCATTAATTACGTTCATGTTAAGAAAAAAAATCAAATTGTTGAGGCTGACTACTGAAGTTATCGGAGAAAAAAAATGACGCAACAAATTTTTAATTCTTCCGATGTTATGAGAAATAACCACAATCTCTTCAATATACCGGGAACCGGAAACGGTCTGAAAATTAATTCTTAAATCTTTCATTTAGTGTAACACAGTGACATGAGAGAGAGAGAGAGAGAGAGAGAGAGAGAGAGAGAGAGAGAGAAGAAGAAGACGAAGAAGAAGAAGAAAAGAAACAGACGTACCTTGTGATAATCTTTGATGACCGCATCGAACAGATTTTTGAAAGTTGTGTAAGCTTCGGGGTCGCAGGCATAAAGACCCACACCGCTGTCCAAATTACAGCATCCTGTGAGAAGAAATACAAAAACAAATAATGTCCTCGTTCCTGATATAATTACTAGCTGCCTGTGCAACTTATACTGTTTCAATATCTTTATTGATTTTTTTCAGTTAAACAGGGGACCATGGAGGAGATACGTGGATCACTCACTATCTTCACAAGTACGTTTAAAAAGAATCGACACCTTCCCATCCCCATTCTCTACCCTGTCCCCGCACAAATAATGACGGCATAGTTAACACAGTCTTCACTACTTGTTGAAGTCATAAATTTCATCTTCTATTTAAATCAGAATTGGAACATTGAAAGAAGGTTATTTAATCCTATATTTCTTCCAGTTTGGTCTCATTAGTCAAACTGTATCATTTTGAAAATCAATTACATTGTATTCGTGCAGCATTGAAGTTTCAATGCAGTTACACGATGAGAAGTTGGGGGGGGGGGGGAGACTCGCACTCGAATTAACTCGCTTCCCTCTTCAGGTCCATAAACACGAAAGATTCTGATCCTGTTTTTTTTGGGGGGGGATGAGGGGGGGTATTTCTTTTGGGGGAGGGTTACTTTTGGGGGTTATTCTGTAGGTGATGTTTTTTTTTTCTTCTTCTATGTTATGGTTCATATAATCTCGTGTTTCCAAAGAAGTTCAAGCTGTGTCATCATCGTTTTTGGATTCAATCTAAACTTCTGAATATGTAACACACAAATGGAAATGCGGAAAGACGCAATTTACTTTTTGCTAGTACGATTCCTGTATTCCGTGTCTGAATTGACAATGTTACCTTTAAATTTCACCTTAACTTCGTTGTTCTTTACATATACTAAATATGTATTTAACAACCACTGAGAAGCCCGGCTAAGTGTTGTCGTTAACAATTGCTGGTCCTTATCTTAACACAAATGTGTTCTTTTTTTAAAATAAATTAGGATCTATTTAACATGGTTTTTATCGCACGAGTAGTCTTCATATGCAGGTGCTCGTTGAAGCAGGTTTGACTATTACTTTACTCGACCAGCATACCTAATTCAGCAGAGTTGTCTCAAACATTTGTTTCTGTGAAAATATGTGAAAAATGTAAGTTGTTGGCCTTGTAACCGAATTAGGATGATCCGTATGATGCATAAGATCAGATGCAACTTGGACGACTAAAACTATAAATTCGTCAGTACAACAATGTGAATGATACACCCGTCCATGTGATAAATAACAACATAATTTGTTTTCAAATAAAATAAAAGACAGTGATGTTATTCCAAGGGATGTACATCCATTAATGGCACAAAATCACCGCCTTTATATTTTTAGGTTCCTTTATATAAATAACGAACACGAGAACAATGACACATCGAAAGACAACTTTTTTTCTGTTGATCAGAGGTTAATTTACTATAATAATTTTTCTGTAAGAGACCTTAAAGAACTTGCATTTTAAGACAGATTTGTGTGTAATACAGGTGGTCTTTCAGGCAGATTTAACATGTGTATAAACCAGAGCACACGTAATTGGAGTGATATCTATCAAGTTACACATTGTGACCTTATTCTAAACAGTCGCTAATCAAATATTTTTCCTTCAAACTGTTTGTACTGACATGCAGCGTTATTCATTTATTTATGCTTGACATAAACATATTTCTTGAGAAACATTTCCATTAATTCTTTAACAGAAGTATTTTCTAGGTGCACATTTGGACATACATACATACACACGGACACAATCATACGAAGAGATAAGCATGCTATGTATACTGTAATCCATATATCAGTATACATATATATATATATATATATATATATATATATATATATATATATATATATATATATATATATATATATATATATATAGATAGATAGATAGATAGATAGATAGATAGATATCGTGTGCTTTAGCAGAAGTAGGGAAAGGAAGAGCATGTAGGAATTTCATTCAAACTTACGTGTAAGATTAAATCTATGTAATACGTATTACTCATTCTAGGAGCACTGCCCTTGATATGTCCTTCAAACAAGATAAGTTCTTTAGTTTATTTATCTACTAAAAGACAGCTGTTCACCGGGTGGTTTCAATAAATAAATGAAGACAAAAAGATATACAGGCAATTTAGGCACTGAGCCAATGTTTCTTTTCTTGTCGAGCCCTGTTTTTAGAATGGAATCGATTCAAAAAGTCACAAGGTTATGAGAAAACAAAGTGGGTCAGAAAACCAAGTCTAGACTGGTAGTCTAAACAATGACGAGCTGTGTTTGCCCAAAATGATGTGAAAAGATCTATTCCCAACTGGTTCGAGTATTTCCGATTGTGTGACAATATTTCAAGTTGTTGCTGTGCGGGGCAAAGTTCGGAACTAAGTTAGGTTAGAGTAGATTATGAGTGCGATTCCTAATTTCAATTCATCAGCAAAGTTGTGAACAAATATCCATGAGTTCGTCAAAGGATAACTTAACCAAATTGCAAGGAAAATATTATTCCCAACCCAAATTATTGTGTGCATTTTTATTCAGCTAAACGTAAATCCATTAACCAGTTGCTTAAAGTCTTAAGTTAAACGATCAGAAATTATTTAAATTGAAAGAAACAAATTGACACAACTCAGCATTTAAATCAAACTGGATGTAGAATAAGACCTTCTGGTTTGGACAGCCAAAACTATTAACCTATACTCCAAAACTCACCTCTACAATTGTCAACAAAGATTTAGCACTGCTGAAAGACTTGTAATGAATAGTGTTAATGGCAAAATATCTCATCTTGATCAGATTAAAGACTTTGTAATCCTTAAATCGTGACCAGGAATTAAAATATCTAATATGAAATTTGGACTTTTAGTCTTCAATACCAAGCACATACTGTACAAAGCCATCTGTAGCATGAAGCTTGGACTTCTAGTCTTCAATACCAAGCACATACTGTACAAAGCCATGTGTAGCATGAAGCTTGGACTTCTAGTCTTCAATACCAAACACATACTGTACAAAGCCATGTGTAACATGAAGCTTGGACTTTTAGTGTTCAATACCAAGCACATACTGTACAAAGCCATCTGTAACATGAAGCTTGGGAGTTTAGTCTTCAATACCAAACACATACTGTACAAAGCCATGTGTAACATGAAGCTTGGGTATTTAGTCTTCAATACCAAGCACATACTGTACAAAGCCATCTGTAACATGAAGCTTGGGAGTTTAGTCTTCAATACCAAGCACATACTGTACAAAGCCATCTGTAACATGAAGCTTGGGAGTTTAGTCTTCAATACCAAGCACATACTGTACAAAGCCATCTGTGACATGAAGCTTGGGAGTTTAGTCTTCAATACCAAGCACATACTGTACAAAGCCATCTGTAACATGAAGCTTGGGAGTTTAGTCTTCAATACCAAGCACATACTGTACAAAGCCATATGTAACATGAAGCTTGGGTATTTAGTCTTCAATACCAAGCATATACTGTACAAAGCCATCTGTAACACGAAGCTTGGGAGTTTAGTCTTCAATACCAAGCACATATTGTACAAAGCCATCTGTAACATGAAGCTTGGGAGTTTAGTCTTCAATACCAAGCACATACTGTTCAAAGCCATATGTAACATGAAGCATGGGAGTTTAGTCTTCAATACAAAGCATATACTGTACAAAGCCATATGTAACATGAAGCTTGGGTATTTAGTCTTCAATACCAAGCACACACTGTACAAAGCCATGTGTAACATGGAGCTTGGGAGTTTAGTCTTCAATACCAAGCACATACTGTACAAAGCCATATGTAACATGAAGCTTGGGTATTTAGTCTTCAATACCAAGCACACACTGTACAAGGCCATATGTAACATGAAGCTTGGGAGTTTAGTCTTCAAAATACCAAGCACATACTGTACAAATCCATATGTAACATGAAGCTTGAGTATTTAGTATTCAATACCATGCACATGCTATACAAGGCCATATGTAACATGAAGCTTGGGTATTTAGTCTTCAGTTACCAAGCCCATACTGTACAAGGCCATATGTAACATGAAGCTTGGGTATTTAGTCTTCAATAATAAGCACATACTGTACAAAGCCATATGTAACATGAAGCTTGGGTTTTTAGTCTTCAAAGTCTAGCCAATGATGTACAAAGCCATATGTAACATGAAGCCTGGGTATTTAGTCTTCAATACCATGCACATACTGTAAAGTCTGCACAAACGTAGTCAGATATAAATGCAGAGAAACAATAGATACGATACTACGTAGTGCGGACATAAGTAGTGCGGACATATATAAAACGAGACAAACAGACCTCCGGGAGGATTTGTATTATTCTGGTTCTGTCCTATTCAGAACCTTGACAACTATATTCGGCTTGTTTTTATGTAACAGTTTGATTTCATTTCACTTAAACTTTGTGAACCACTGTACCACATACGTACATACCGATGAACAGAGAGGCATTACATACATGTATACATGCATGCATACATACATACATACATACATACATACATACATACATACATACATACATACATACACGTTTGGAAATATAAATGAAGAAGGAACAGAGGAAGGGGAACATTACAATATTTTTCAGTCGGAAGTTTTAGAAACAAATAGTTGTGACCTGTAAGCACTGCTGCAAAACTTGGCATATACCTGATACTGGGCGTAATACAAATCGGGCATGGTTACAACATCTGTGTTCACACAGAGAATTCAGTTAAACAAATATCCAATAGACATTGTGGATTAATAAAAGCACTCTACATAATTGAATTTTGTATCAGAATTACTTTCATATTACCAATTGCATAATTAGAATTTATAATTTAAGGACTGCATTTTAATGATTTTTACATGCAATTTACAGCAAAATATTTACAGACATTTTTAAATTCGAGCGACCATTATTTGGAGAGAGAGAGAGCAGGTGTCAAGGTTTCAATGTATGTATTATATTCGTGCATAGCAACATTGTTATGTTTTAAACCCACGTGTCAGTCAGGACCAATGCATCGATTTTTAGTCCTTTTATCGCACTGTCGTTTTTAGCGCAATGTATCTAAGTCTTTTTTTCACTTAAAGCAAACACTCTTATCTATGGGAATTTACCTTTCTGAGTGCACTGCTTTCGTGCTAATGAATGTCAGTGCAAGATCATAGGGGAATGTGTACCAGAGACCAGAGTAACATATTTTTCACGTATGCCGTATGGTTTGGATAACGCGTTTGCAATAATCCCGTAGGGACCAAGAGAGAGAGAGAGAGAGAGAGAGAGAGAGAGAGAGAGAGAGAGTAATTCAAACGTAAAGCAGTACTTTGCTATATACCCTAGCATTTACTGAAATCCAAGTTTCTGCTATGAATGGATTTGATTATTTATTATTTCCAGAAAACACTTTTACATGGATAGTTAGCCACGGATGATTGCCATCTATATTTAGTTACAAAATTAAATGGAAGTCTGAAGTACAAATGCATCTTTTTATGGTGATGTTTCGAGGCGAGAAAAATATACTGAGTAAAATATTAGTAAGAAAGAAACGAATTTGCGAGAAAATAACAGGCAAAGGTAAGAATTAAGAACGATCCTGTCCAAATGGGTTACTCTTTTACATTCATTACGAAGCACAAAATAGATTTGAGTCTTTTCTTAGCCACCTTGAAAAAGCTTTAAAAGTGAAATAAGATGAATATTATAAATACAGATCTACAAATTTTCACCTTAACTTGAGCTTAATAAACAATTCGAACTCGGGCACATATTTTGCATTGCATGTTAAAACATTTATCATTTTTAAATATATCTATCTGGTTGTACAAACACGTGAAACAGCTAATTCCTCCAAAGTGCTTAATTTTGAACTATTGCAGTTTTAGCAAAGATTTAATCCGTACGTTAAAACTTGAGACAAATGTTCAGAAGTGCGTCATGGGATGACTTAATAGTGTCCGGTCACAATCCTATGGAAAGAAAATATTTTAAATAAAGAAAATTTTATACCTAATCAAGGAACACCAAATGAAATGTACCTGATTCACTATTTCTACGTTGATACGCTTTATTGTATGTTTTAAAACTGTGATTGATAAGATACTGAACGAAAATCTTAGTACAAATTTATAAATATTTCATTAGCGGTGAGACATGCCATATTTGATAGAAATCTGAAATCGAATATAAAGAAATTATTTGGTACTTTCAGTTATTAGTTGTATTGTAATGTTGTGTTAATCGCATTTGACAGTTATGCCACTGATAGGCAATTATTTACTTCAGATGATTCTAAAAAGGAGAATTTAAAAAAAAATGCATCAAAGAAATACAATATATCACTATATCCTGTAGCGACAACCAATTGATAATAAGCACAAGAACATGTGCAGTGTGGTGTATGTATTATTGTTTTCATCCTCTGTTATGTCTAATTTTTTAATTGTTGGTCTGTTAGTTTTAAAATTTTTTAGGGAAACAGATTATTTGTTTAATTTTATAAAACTTGTCTTCACTCTTATTTTACTTATTTAACACCTCGTTGGTATGTATGGTAATGGTAGGCCGTTTTTTCTTGGAACGTATTGACTAGGTCCGTTTTGGCTTGATAACCAGCACTTGTGATGAATATAGCAACATTTGTCTCCCATGTTTCAATGTTTACTTCTCTCATAAAAAACACATGCTGCATATTTTGTCGTCTGTTTCAACATAATTACACTATTTCCAGTGTTTTCTTTGTGGTTTTGAGTATGCTTAGTTTAATTTACATCATGTTTGTAGTGGATTTGGGCAGGTTTTGGGTGATTTTGGGTGAATCGTGCGGCCGTCCCAGATGAGGTACACAGCGGCCTTGCAAACAGTTTAGGTGCACAGCGGCCACCTTGCGAATAGCTTCGTCAATACAGCTCTGTTGTTGGCCACAACAATTTCAGGCAAGTTCTAGATTCAGAAGATGCACGTTTTTAAGAAACAGTTTGTTGAAACAATTTAAATATGTAGAGATCACATTATTAAATTTTAGAATTTCTTTCTAAGTTGAAAATCAACATCCCTGAATCTTTATTCTGAGCTAGTGTGTTCAAAGCGTCGAATAAACATAGACTAATAATATATAACATGTGTCATACTAGGTAGGTGTGTGTTGGGGCGGGGGTCGGGGTGGCGCGCTAGCTATTACAAATGTCCTTAACTTGCATAGATTCAAATTTCTGTGCATTCGTTTATTATCGCTGGTGTCGGTTTTCCTGGTTTTGCGAAAATTTTGCATTTTTAGTTGTCCTTAAGTTCGTGGATTGGGGAAGTTTTCCTATTGTTTCCGAAAGAAGGATTGTTGATTGTCGGGTCTTTAAATTCGCGCTGTCTAGCAACCAAGAAATCCATGAAATTTGGTACCGCCTCGAACAATAGTGAATTCACAATGTTCTATGCCATTAACCTATCTAATTGTATTATTAGTGATGGCAATTGCCGTTGAATATACAAACAACTATTGTACTCACTACCATTCACTCACTTCCGCCAAAGTAAAATTTACCATGAAATTAGCTAAGAACCTAACCATGGCTCGTTCAAGGTCATTTCAAGAACATCATATCGATCTCCTTGCAAGGCGCTAGGAAGATCTTATTTCGTTAACTTCATGGAATTCTAAACATTGCTGAAAGCTTAATGTAGTTTTGCTCATGCTTGAAACTGAAATTAAGCGTGTGCAAAGCAAACATATTAAATATCCAAAACATCAATTTGGTTTAGTCACAAAGAAGCTTGCTTGTTTAATTGATGCAGACAGATGACATTTATTTTGTGGGACATTCTGTTCTAAATTATTACGTGAGCAATCGAATTGTGTCGCTATATGTAATAGTTTTTTTTTGTGTTGAGAGACAGATGTCAATGTCATTTTACCTTACGCAAAATTAGCAAGGAAAAATTACAAAAATTAAATGAAATTTCACACACTACATCATCTCTTAGCCATTTTATTCAATCAAATATTTACAGATTATTAGTTATATATGAATTATTTATTATTCCACACGATTATTAAAAGGCGAGCAGGAAATTATATAAACATACATACATACATACATACATACATATATATATATATATATATATATATATATATATATATATATATATATATATATATATATATATATATATATATATATATATATATGAATAAACACTTACCTGAGCGGATACAGTCAGCAAGGGTTCCACCAAGGGACGTCTTGACATTCTTGTATTTCTCATAGACTTCCTTTGTTAGATGCTTTTTCAAAAGCGATTTGCTGTCGCTCTTACTAAGCATTCCCCATAGCTCATCAACGGTGTAATCTTTGGCGTCCTTCTTTGCCATGTTTGCGTTCTTGTCCTTCGTTAAACCAAAGCCGTTCTGAGCCTGAAGCTCACTTGCGTATTTTCTGTACATTTGGAATAACGAGGTGATTGCCAGCACGAATGAATCCCTCAAAACTACTGGTTGCTAGGGAGTATGCGCGACCGTAACTCTAAATTCCAATTGGCTGACACTGTCGCAATCCATGGGCACAGCAGTGACAACCCCGTTCGACAACGAACAGTGATTTACATATTTGTCATTGGTGCACACATAGTTCCTGTGACATGCTAATTTGATATCCCTCTTGTATACGAACCAGTAACACGGTCGTACACGGTCGACTGTCCGCACACGGCTTAAAATTCAAACCCAGTCAGTCAGGACCAGCAACAACACTATTATTCTTACAAAGGTCGTATACAGGGGCTTTAAATTGCCTTAACAGAGCATGAAAATATTGACAGAAATCAATTATGCTCAGTAACAAATGTTCTTAGGTTGTGTGTGCGACATTCGTTGTTACTGGATGTTAAAGTATGGGTACATCAAATATGCCTGCCTGATATTGGTAAATAATCATTTAAATGGCATTAACTTTAGCTATGTATGTTGTAATCAAGCTGACGTAAGTGCGGGCCATACATTGTTCGTCATACCAGGAAAGTTAACGTTACGAACATTTAAAGATTTTGTGAAGCTAAATCTCGAAAATTAATTGTTTCTCTTCTTTTTTTTTAAATCGGATATTCCAAACGTCAACTTCGTTTCGGGATATTTATCGTCCATGTTTCCGGATTTTATTGAATTGATTCAAACTTATTATTTTCTTTTCTCTCTACTTCAAGACAACAGAACAATATATATTGACCGCTTTTGCTCTTTTCAGTACCACAGTATCCGGAAAATATTTTTCGAGTAATGTTTGTATGCATAAGTTTAGTAAGGAATATGTCTTAATTTTGCGGTTGGTTGCTATGCACCAGCTTCCGTATAGTGTTTAAGTGTGTATATAAAGAAACTTTTAAAAATTATCTTATGAGTTAAATTTGTTATGCCATCTGTCATTTTAATGTGAATACATCCGCCGAGGAACTCTGCCAAAATGGAAACAAAGTATTCGCACCAGTACTGGGATTCAAATGCAATCATGAAATAATGCATGTCTCTTATTAATATGGAGTTATATTTCATACCACTGAAATTGTCTATGATGGTGCGGCATATTTAAATCACTTAATCTGGAATTACTTATATTCTTCTTTTCATCATCGTCGTCGTTTTTTACAGTGTGCTGTTGTTGTTGTACGGTTTAAAGACATTTTTCAGCACAAGATAGGCTATACATGGCGGCCAATATTAATGGTGGAGGAAAAACCCCGGAAAGAACCACCAATCCATGAGAAGCTACTCGCAAGCTTTTTCACATACACACATTGGCCGAACCCGAGACTCGAACCCATGCAGACAGAGATGAGATGGCAGTGATCCGTAACGGTGAGCGCTCAGGGCCCCTCTTTTGCATCGTGAATGTTGTGGAGATGATGCGTGTCCGGTAGACGGGTAATGCGTTTTGAAGATACAATTTCGACATGTACTGCCACTTCATTCATGTCAAATCCCGTTCAAGGCCCTAAATTTGTTTACTCGAACTCGGTGATCGACAATTTATTAGATACTAAATCAACTGCATGTGCGGTGAGAGAAGAGCAAAAGGTCACAAACAATATATGTTGTCAGCAGTTTAATCATTCACAAGTCAGCATCTGAGGTCATTCAGTACATATTTTTAAGTGTTTAAATCAGTAATGAAATAATGTGATCAGATGTGTTTAATATGGATTTTTAGTCACGAAGCTGTAAGCAAAAATGGTACCCATTCTAAATTTTTCACAATTTTCATTCTCTGTAATTTCACTTAGATATGCGGCTCCGTTACATAGCATGTCATAAAGAGACCATTATAGTGAGGCTACATGTTTTCCATGGTGTAAGTCCCGTGATGATGTTCTATCCGATGGGGTTTTCAGTAAGTCCCGTGATTCTGTTCTACCCGATGTTGTTTTCAATCTTTAAAAGAGTCAGATTTATATAGTAGAAGTATACCATTTATTTTAAGGATTTCGCGCTTTCCCTATTTCGTTGTTTCCATGCTTTTTGTGATATTTTCTCATTGTGCATGTTATTTTTACGTTTTGTTGGAAAGGATTTTTCTTTCTGAAAATTTGGCACTATATAGTCATGATTGTGCTAATATGATCGATTATGCATACATGTATGCATGTACATACATACATACGTACGTACGTACGCACGCACGCACGCACATACATACATACATACATACATACATACATACATACATGCATGCATGCAGGGAGGCAGGCAGGCGGGCAGACAGACAGACCTGGACCAAAGAGCAAACTCATTAACACCATAGGAAAATTAGATAAATTTTCTGAATATTGAAACTGATCTTAGATTGGAGAAGTCTGAATTCGGGACTTTTGGCTATTTTCAGGATAACTTGTTTTTATTATGAAATAGAGATGTTAAAATTAAAGAAAACTAGGTAAACGATAGATTGCACAATTAATTAGGCTAACTGTCAGTAAGTATTTGTTTGTTGTTATGTTCATTTCTTTTTTCGGTTGGGGGTGAGGTGGGCTTGGTTTTAACAGTATTTTTAACACGCCAATACATGCTGAGGAAAACTGGAGCTAAATACCTTTCCTAAAGACTCGCCAAAGCAGCCGATCCAGACAGTCCTGAGCGGGTATTGAACCCGTGACCCTTAGATTATGTGTCCGACGCTTTATCCATTGAGTTCCCAGTTCTCGATAGTATCATATACCTGAATGGCTCAATGGTCACGTAAACAGTCAATTGTCCATCTTGACGTTATAATTCCGGTAGTTTGAAACTAGCTTGTCAATTTAAGATTTGTACCAGCGAAGTACGTTACATACAGCAGTGGGGAGACAGGGTAATTTTTGCAAGTATTTCCACCTAACATGTGATGGTACGAACTCCTTGTGATACCATCACAGGTATCGGCCATTGTTTGTTGGGGGGGGGGGTACATTTACGTTCACTTTTCAGCTTGAAAATTTACCAAGATAATTTTAAAATAAACGTTGGTGTGTCCGTCCATTTATAGAAAAACTATAGCTTGATAGCATATGTAAGTTCACCTTTAAATACAATTTATTCGATAGGCAAGAAACGCTTCTTATGTTTGAAAATCATAGGATACTAATTTTATTGTGCTCCAATAAATTGACCTTTTTATAGGGACGGTATCCAAAACTGCTAAAATGAATATAAATTACTTTGATTTCAGCAGCTACGAACGTGGTATTGTAAACCGACCCTTTCAGTTGTTTAAGGAGTAACTTTCCATCTGGCTGAGGACATTTAATAGCTCCAAGAGCATTGCCTTCTTTCACAGTTTGTCAGTATGGGTCATGACTCGTCCATGCAGGCTATTTTTAGGTATTAGATAACAACGCGTTGCATCACATCCTCTTCGTTCGTGACCAGCCCTATTCATCGCCGGCCTTTTCAGCTCACTCGACTGTTAAAAGCTCTGCTAGCCGAGCAACTGCGCCATGCATATATTATTTAAAGGCGGGAACATCAGATCCCAATTTTAAATGTGCAAGCTGGCCATAGAGTCAGTCGTCAGTTTCACGGTCAAATGTAATCTGTCAGTGGTCGTATCGCCCGAGTAAAGATAACCTTTCTCTACTCAGTAGCATATCGAAGTATAAAACTCAAAATATTGTATGGTGTCACTTACCCCTTATGAAGTAGTGTCAATTGTTTAATGCATGATGAAAATAGCATGTGTGTGTGTGTGTGTGTGTGTGTGTTGCCACTACTTCGTATTTGAATCATTGTGGTGTTTCCCTTCTCAATTTTGTTTCAATTTTGGAGTTCTAGACGCTCTCGTTCAACTAAGCAACTGACACGGAGACAATTCATTCTGAAATATTGGATTGCAAGGGAGAAAATGCTTTGTTAAAACCACATTAATTCGACTTATGCAAACATAATACTCACCGCCAACAGAATGCAGTACCGACATAAACACATTTACACAACGTTAAGGTAGCACGTGAAATATCCGGCCCCCCCCCCCCATGTTAAACTTGAATTGCTTAAATCAGTGTCGTTTAGTTTGTATTTCATTTATTACTGTCGTCACGCTGCCAAATCTAATTCTTTCGTACCTGTGTATATGTTTGCTTCCTTGATAAAGATCGATGAATGATACAAGTTTGGCATTCAAGCCGATCGTGCGATTTTCAAGTACATGCACGTAGAGTGTCTTTCGAATCAATACGCGTTCTGTTCTTTTATCATTTGCCAAAACTGAAGTATAGAAGATTGAACTACACTGACACGACAAAAACGCTTTGAATGACAGAATGTGAGAGATTTTTGCACACGGCAAAGCTTGCCTGTACGTGCTTATTAACAGAAGGTTTGTCATTGTCAAGGTTACCTATATAATCTAAGTGGTTAATATGAGATACACATGAACTATTTTGTTTGAGGCTGTGTTGCTCTACTAATCAGGACGACTGCTCATATCCATTTTGAAGAATTTACAAACAACTTCATCAAAGACGTACAGTCAATAAAGTGTAAAAAGTAGGTCATTGTGACCTATGTTTATATCACTATGTCGTGCTCTTCAGGATGCATGCATCTGTCAGATACACTGATTGTATAAGCAACACCATCTGAGAAATTCGACATTGGTGGAGTAGAAGAGTCACTACAGCGTCAAAAGTAGGTCAAAGAAAACTACGTCCAGTACTTGCCAGTGCCGGATTACGCATCAAGCACTCAGCACGTGCTATGAGCACCACAGGGGCATCTGAAACAAAATTAAAAATAATTGTTGATGATAAAAATGAATTAATTATTGTTGTTGTTCTAGGGTTTAACGCCATTTTTCAGCACAGGATAGGCTATACATGGCGATCACTATAACTGGTGGAGGAAGAACCCTGGAAAACCCAGGGAAGAACAACAGATCCACGAGAAGCTACTGGCAGGCTTTCCCACGTACCCACGCTAGCCGAGCCTTGGACTCGAACCCACCCAGACAGAGGTGAGATGGCAGTGATCCGGAACGGTGAGCGCTTTAGACCACTTGGCCACTCGGGGCCCCCTGAATGAATTATATAAGACCATTTGGATCGGAATGTACGAATATTTTGATTTGGAATGATGTCAACACTGGTATTTTCACACCTTATTAGCTTTTAATATTTTCTTTTTTTAGTTTCACAATTTGTAGGTGGGTGGGGAACCATAATATTTTCAGCGCTTATGTCCCTGGAAAACTTTAATCCGACACTGAATACTTGCCAGAGTCCACACACAGATCTACTTTCATAACTCTACAGTCTACAAACAACAGTGTCTCAGAAGCTAATCTAGACGTAAAACGTGGACATGATTTTTGTAGCATGAAATCACTGTGCCATGTTATTTGTAAGCTGGGGTACTACTCCTAGGGCTGCATGCAGAAACAACATTCGAGATTGTATCTTAAACAAGAAAAGGTTTACATTTGCTAACATCAACGCGGACGAATATGTCGATGCCGACGACAACTACAAAACCGTGAGTAAAGAAAAAGATCTCTTACACATTGTGCATGCGAAATAAAAAGATAAATATTCCCACTCCCACCCCCGCCAAAGAAAAAGGTGGTACATCAGTGCAATATTCCCTTGCTTGCCAAAAAGATCCCCAATTACATGACCGTTCGGGTGGCCTAAGTTGTTAGAACTTCCACCTCGGATGCGGGTTCGAACCCCTGTAGAGTCATACCAAAGACTTATAAAACTGATTCTAGCGGCTGCCTCGCATGGCGCTCAGCATTAAGAGGTTAGTGTTAGGACTGGTCGGCCTGGTGTCAGGATACTATGACTGGGTGGGACATCATGCTACACGTCTGTGGCATATGCCTCTGTGCTCTAAATTGTCACACTGTATGCATCGTAGCGATATGACTGAACACTTTTTAAATCTTCGTTAAAAATCCAAATCACACACACACACACACACACACACACACACACACACACTTTTTAAATCTTCGTTAAAAATCCAAATCACACACACACACACACACACACACACACACACAATTACATGAAAATGCGGAAAGAATGCGAAAAATATGAAAAATAATTAAATGAAAGTAGATGGATAAAGGTTAGACCAGAGAATATACGTATAATGTGCTATTGTGGCCATGTAATTTAACGCCCACGTAATTTAACGCCCACGTAATTTAACGCCCATCAAGTTTTACAGTGTCCAAAATGATTGCCTTGACCTAGGCACTGTTTCCTTTTATTAATTTTTATATTATTTAATCGGTGTAGTCTTGTCTTTGTTGATCGCGAAGTTGAATAAGTTCGACCCTCGTACAACGTGGACCCATATGAAGGTGTGTACAATAGATAACGATGACCTAGGTTTCATGAAATCTTTATTTCACTGTCAAATTAACCAGACAATATTAAGTACATATCTGAACCGTGTGAACATTGTTTCCAAAGATTAATCTTAGCATAGGACCCCATTTAAAACTTAAAATATCGGGAATTAAATCCAGTGGGTAGTGCTTTTGTTGTGACCCCTCTTCGGAAAATAGTTAAAATTAAACCTTGGATGATTAACCGAAATGTTCTAATTTTTATTCAACGAATATAAAATATATAAGCAATACCTACGAACTTTGAGGTCTCTAACACTTTTAACTCAGATAATGACCGTCAGATTCATTGTGGAAGTGATAGTGCAGCGCAATTTAAACAAGTTCAGAGTATTCTGAAATTTTACATATTTGTTTAAAACATTTCTTACACAGATTATGTAAAACATGTCTACGTCTGTGCTTGGTACACGATTTATTCTATTTACTTAAATCATGGAAAGTATTTTAAATTCTTTTGAGAATAATATTCAATACATGCTCAATTCAAAGGAAGTTGAGCAGGAAATTCACAAAGGAATACATAACTTGATAATGCCAGATCTTTTGCTATCTAAGTTTTTGTAAATGTTATTAATGTATTTTATATAATGTAGGATTGTTGAAAATGTTACTTAAAATTTAAAAGTATGTATTTCTTAGTACGTTATACGGTACATCGTTTGAATGTTTTTCCTACAGCTAAAAGCACCTAATGATATTTTATTTTTCATGAATTACTGGATCTTTTTTCCAACAGAAATTAGTGTGTGTGTGTGTGTGTGTGTGTGTGTGTGTGTGTGTGTGTGTGCGTGGGTGATATTTGCATCTTTATCGTAGCTTTACAAAAAAATTCAGTCATATCTCTACGATGTCTGTTGTGTGGCAGTTTATAGTGATGGTTAGCACTGGGGCATCATGCCGCAGACATGTAGCATGATGTCCCACCCAGTCACATTATCCTGTCATCATTCTGACTAGTCTGATAAATCAACCGGCCCGACTAATCTGTATTGATACTGATGGACTATATGTTGGTCTGATGACACCTGTTCATTAAAATGTGAAAATTTGCTGCATGCAGATCTTATGTCACTTGTTTAGGCTCGAATAAACAGTAACACAAGAAAGAGTGAATACAACAAGCTTTTAAAAAATACAATATTTTATTCCTCTGGAAAAATTCTGTAAAAATGAAGAAGAAAAAAATATCAACTTACGGTTTTATAGAATCGAATCTGAAAATGATCCAAAAATAATCCGAGAATAAAATTTTAGTAGTCCTAATAACAAAATATTCTACTGATTTCAGGTTCAAATCCCAACGAAGAATCCAAGATGAAAGACGATGACGTATGTTGCAATCTGTAGTGTTGAAGTCTACAGTTCCTTGTAGAAATAAGAATTATCACTCCGGTTTCTGATAGCGGAATAAACTTTTATAAAAAAATAAATAAATAAATAAAAAATGTCATTGTTCCACAATATCACATGAGCGCACGTATTTTCCAGAACTAATTAGGGGCCCCGAGTGGCCGAGTGGTCTAAAGCACCCACCGTTCCGGATCACTGCCATCTTACTTCTGTCTGCGTGTGTTCGAGTCCAAGGCTCGGCTAGCGTGGGTACGTGGGAAAGCCTGCCAGTAGCTTCTCGTGGGTCGGTGGTTCTTCCCTGGGTTTTCCAGGGTTCTTCCTCCACCAGTTATACTGGCCGCCATGTATAGCCTATCTTGTGCTGAAAAATGGCGTTAAACCCTAGAATAACAACAACAACAGCCAGAACTAAACCTTTTGAATCCAAGTAATTTTAAATAACTCCAAAAAGCACAACATAAAACAGTTTAACAGCCCAGCTTCTACTGATTAATTCTCCAAAACATGGGTTATTTGGGCTTTCTAAAACGTAAACAATGTTCACGTGATCATCTTCTAGACGTTTATTGAAGCAAATACTTGCTACAGATCACGTTTACCCAGCGTGACCCTGACGAAAACCAACTATTTTTACTCCAAGAAATAAAAATTAAAATAATTGTTTATATCTGAAAGACAAGGTCCCATCATGACCTTGGAAACAACTAATCATTTTAAAATAAAATAGAACTTGTTTACGAAGGTTGCTACAAATTCTGAAACAATGTCAGTATTTAGATCAACACCTGATGTTTATAAACTTACAGTCAAGGTCAAAATATGTTCTACAAAAAGTATCATCTATAGTGAAAACATTTACATTACAATATCATGTAAAGAAAAATAAAAAAATTGAAATAAATATATATGAAATCAGATGTAATTAAATCAAATACACATAACACTTTCCCCCATAAAAAAAAGAAAGATTTATACATAAAGCTTTCTTTTTACCACAGACTAATTATACATGAGGTTTAAAAAAACTCATATAAATTACACGGTATACATGAAATAATATATTGTTATACACTGGAAAGTGCGTCTGCTATTAAATTATCTTTTCCTTTGATGTACCTGATGTCAAGGTTATATTCATGTAACAACAAACTCCACCTTAGTTGTCTTTGATTTTTATTTTTCATCTTACCGATGAAAGTAAGGGGGTTGTGTCACTAAATACAATAATCGAGGAAGGAGGTGAACTAAGGTAAACTTCAAAATGTTGTAAGGCCAGTATCAAAGCCAAATATTCCTTCTCTATTGTTAAATATTTCCTTTGGTGCTTATTTAATTTCTTGGAAAAATAGCACACTGGATGATCAATACCACTTCCTCTTCTTGAATCAAAACTGCTCCAACCCCAACATCACTTGCATCAACAGACAGTTTATAAGATTGGTTGATATTTGGAGTTGTAAGAACTGGAGCGCTTTTAAGTATCGCTTTCAACTTGTCAAAAGTCTCCTTACATTTTTCAGCCCAAAGAAACTTGTTTTTCTTAATAAATTTGTCAGGGATTCAGCAATTATAGAAAAGGTGGAACAAAATTTTCGATAGTATCCGGCCATACCCTAAAATCGCATCAGTTGCCTTTTATTTACAGGCACAGGGAAATCAGAGATAGCCTTGACCTTAGCATATATTGGTTTAAATTATCAATGTCCCACGATATGTCCTAGAAAAGTTACACTAGCACGGCAGAACTGACTTTTAGAAAAATTAATTGTCAAACATGCATCTGTGAGCCTGTCAAAGAATTTTCTAATTGTTGCTAAACGTTCTTTCCAGGTCTCGTTGTAGATGATGGCATCATCGATGTAAGCATCACAATTGTCTAAACCAGAGGCAGTCATATTCATGAGGCGTTGAAATGTACTTGGCGACCCATTCATCCCAAACGGAATTACTTTATATTGGTAAAGTCCATCTGAAGTCATGAATGCCGAAATGTCCTTTGTTCTTTCCGTTAGTGGAATCTGCCAAAATCTTTTCAGAAAGTCAAATTTGGTGACATCCTTGGCATTCCCGATCTTATCAATACAGTCATCGATTCTTGGAAATGGGAATGAATGTCTTTTTGTCACACTATTCACCTTCCTAATGATCAGTACACATACGGAAAGTTTTATCTTGTTTTGGAACAAGTATGCATGATGAACTCTAGTCACTTTTACTGGGCTCTATAAAATCATCTTCAGCAAATACTGAATTTCTTTTTTTCAAGTATTCCTGTTTGAGAGGATTTATCCTGTACATGTGTTGTTTCACAGGTTTAGAATTTACAATTTCAACGTCATGGAAAATTGTGTTAGTCCTTGTAGGAACATATGGAAATAAGTGCTCATATTCAAATAATAACTATTTAAGTTCATTTCTTTCTTGCATTTGAAACTGTGAAAGTTTCGGGTCCAGATCTTTGATAATTTCTGAATTCCAAAGATTTGTCACTCCAGTGTCAGTCGAATCCGATGATATTCCTTCACTTAAATCTTCACTGAGTGGGACAGGTACAACTAAATTAATTGCATGTTTAACCTGACTTTCTCTTTCAGTATACTCTTTTAGCATGTTAATGTGACAGAGTTGTTTTTGTTTACGCCTCCCAGGAGTATTTATAATGTAGTTTAAATTATTTATTTTCCTGTCAACTGTGTAGGGATCATAATATTTGGTCTGAAGAGGATTTTGTGGTATTGACAAGAGAGCCAGGACTCTATCACCAGGCTGAAAGTTCCTTTCCTTCGAGTTTTATCATATCTTGACTTCATTTTGGATTGAGCAGAGTGCAGATTTGCTCTTGCGACCTCACAAGCCTTTGACAGCTTGTATTTAAAATTAGAAACATAATCAAGAAGATTAATTTCAGAAACTTCATTAGAAAGAAGATTTTCTTTCAATAACTTCAATGGTCCACGAACAGTGTGTCCAAAAACCAGTTTAAAGGGACTGAAACCTAAAGATTCTTGAACTGATTCCCTACAGCCAACAATAGTAAATAAATGCCTTCTTCCCAATCTTTACCCGTATCAAAACAATATGATCGAATCAGTCTGATGGAATCTTTCTAATGCCTCTTGGCTCTCGGGGTGATAGGCAGAAGATTTGAATTGTGGAATGCCTAATTCGTACATAACTTGCTGGAAAATTCCAGTCATGAAATTTGAGCCTTGATCAGACTGTACGGACTTGGGAAGACCAAACTGAGTATTAAAAGAAACTTTATCAAAGCTTTTACTATTGTTTTTTGGATTTTATATTCCTCAAGGAAATTGCCCCATGAAACCTTGTTGACGCACACATAATGGTCAACAGGTATTGGTTACCTGACTTGGTCTTAGGTAAGGGACCAACACAGTCTACCATAATTCTACTGAATGGTTCGTCAAAGGCAGGAATAAGTTGTAGATGAGCCTTAGGAATTTTCTGATTGGGTTTTCCTACCATTTGACAGGTATGACAAGATTTACAGTGTTTACAGTATTTACCAACATCACTTTTAATGTTTGGTCCATAGAAATGAGTTAAGATCTTGTGATAAGTTTTACTGATCCCTAAATGACCAGCCAATGGAGTTTCACGGGCCAGACTAAGTATTTCCTGTCTGTGAGGTTTTGGAACTACAATTTGATAGTTAACTGACCATTCGTCAACAGCAGGTACCTCGGGAGGTCTCCATTTTCTCATAACAATTCCATTTTTAATGAAATAACAGACAGGAACTTCAGAGGATTCAGTTTCACTAATGGCCTTCTGAAAAAACAGAAGATCTCATGATCTTTATCATGTTCAACGACAGATGATTGTCGTTTATCACCCTGATTAAAATAAAGAGAATGAGTCGTTAAAAGAGGATTACTGTGATCAATACCTTCTGATTGATCCAAACAAGAAGTGAAAGTGACCTCATCAAAAGCCTGACCAATGCATGTGTCAGCTAAAGGAATACTTTCCTTATCAACATCATTCTCAAGAGCTTTCGTTGCCAAAGCTCTGGTAACTGCACAAGCTGGAAAAACATCAGGGAATTCTTTTTCAATTGGATCGATTTTCTGACCCAAGCAAGGCTTGTCAGTTACAAGTGGATTAACCACAATCTTGTCTCCAGCTAGGTCGTTACCTAGTCATAAATGAATGCCCTCAACGGGTAAAATAGAGACCGTTCCGACTGTCACAGGTCCTGAAACTAAGTCTGACGACAAATTGACACAATGGACAGGAACATGAACAAAGTCGCATTCTACATCCTGAATAAGAACACTCTCATTAGAAGAAGACTTCTCAGAAAAACTCAAAGTACCTGACAATAAAAGACTATGAGAAGCTCCTGTGTCTCATACAATCATAATAGGGATAGGATTGGCCGAATCACTCAAGAGTGATATAGAACCCTTCGATATGAATGGTTCATAATTATCCATAATAAAATCAGACTTTTTTTAGACCCAACAAATGTATTGCTTTCAATACATGACCGTGACCTTGACCTCTTAAAAATAAGAGCATTTGGAATAGGTCTGTCTTGATTCTGATGCCTATTTTTCAATTTGTAGCAATCAGAAATAACGTGTCCTTTTTTCTTGCAATAGGTACACGTAGGAAGAGACAAGGATCTTTAATCAAGCTTCTCCGAAGTTTGATTTTTAGAAGTTGTGCCAGTTTGAGTTTTAGAAGGGCTTGTATTAGGCTGAAATACTTTTCTGCCAAAAGACTTTTGAGTAGAAGTCTTATTTACAAAAGGAATTTTATGAGTTAAAGAATACGAATCAGCAGCACGAGCAGCATTTTCCAGGGTTTCAATCTGATGCTCGTCAAGATAAGACTTAATGTCACTATGGACACAGTTTTTGAACTCTTCTAGTAATACAAGTTGTTTAAGACTTTCATAATATTATTCAACATTCTTGGCTAAGCACCATCTGTCAAATAACTGATCTATTTCTCTAGCAAAATCGACTTGAGTTTGTCCAGCTTCTTTTCCAATGTTTCTTAAGTTTTGCCGGTAAGCTTCAGAGCCTAACTATTAACCCCTTAAGATGTATTCTTTAACCGTATCATAGTCACCACCAGTGGTGTCGCTAGGGTGGTGCGGGGGTTGCGGACCGCACCGGGTGACACCATCTCAGAGGGGTGACACCAAAATGAAAAATTGCAAATTTTACAGAGCACACACTGCTCGGTCTAGTCGGATTTCATAAGCGGATAACCGATCATAGTTAAATACATGACTAGCAGGCACAGCAGTGGCGTCGCTAGGGGGATGCGGGGGGGGGGGGGGGGTGCGGACTGCACCGGGTGACACCATCAGAGGGGGTGACACCAAAATGACATTACTAAGGATTCTGTATGGTCTGTTACGGAAGGAGGACCATGGGGGTGACACCATGAGCTACTGCACTGGGTGACACCAACCCGAGTGACGCCACTGGTCACCACTTTGTTGAACTGACAGTGAACGGTAAATATCACTAGCTTTACCAGTGAGTACACATTGTAATAACTGAGTCCAATGCTCCCGTGGCCACTTCAGATTTTCAGCAACTTTTTCAGATTAAAGAAAATATTTGTCTACTTCTTTTTCTTTGAAAGGGGGCACTAATCTATTATTATTTGCAAGATCAAAACTTAAATTTGGATTTGAAGTATGCATGTGCTTTTCACTTGCCAGTTCCATTTCTTTCATCCTGCATTGATATTCCCTCTCTTGCTTCTCTTTCTCCAACTGTAAATGTATTAACTCTTTCTGTAACTGTACTTGTTCTTTTTGTAACTGCAGTTGTCTTTCTTTCTCTCTTTCTTCCTTATATAACTGCTTTTGTTTTTCTTGTAATTGCATTTATTCTTTTTCTTTCTCCAATTTCATTTGTTCTTTTTCTTTTTTCAATTGTAACTGCATTTTCATTTGTTTTTCTTCTTTATCTTTGTGAAGCTCCAGCTTCCTCAACTCCAGTTCCATCTTGTATTTTAATTCTAATTCCTTCATTTGTGTGTCAGAGTCTGATAGAGAGTTACTGACTGAAACCAAAGCACTTTTATCCAACACATTCTTTCCTACTCCAAAGCGCTCTCCGTTACGGACCACTGCCATCTCACCTCTGTCTGCGTGGGTTCGAGTCTCGGATTCGGCTAATGTGGGTATGTGAGAAAGCTTGCCAGTAGTTATCCTGGGTCATTGGTTCTTTCCAGGGTTTTCCCGCGTTCATCCTCCACCATTAATACTGGGCGCCATGTATAGCCTATCGTGTGCTATTCCAGGTTGATTTACAAGTCGCCAAACATATGATTGGCTCCAGAAATATAATGTACATGACACCAAACGAACCTTTCAGCCGACGGTAGCTCCACAGGCGCGAGAAATATCGGCAAGTGTATAAAATGTACACCGATGTATGCAGACAAAATTGGCTGCCGATTTTTGCAGGTTTAATTAAATAGGCGAAATCAGCCCCTAAACCGCTGGTCAATATCATCTCCCTTTTAGTGTTGAGATTCGCACTTTTTTTTTCCTTTAGCAGAGCCATCTCCTTCCACCTCTGGTTATGTGTCTCTCATAGACTCGCAACTACAAGTCCCTTGGACAACCGTTACGAGAGTCTCGCCATCCCCCTGAGTTAAGACCTTGTCGCCTCGGGCAAGAAACTGGAGGGCCTGATTTTTTTGTGCAAGTCATTTTTTTAAACACAAGACTTCGCCTGGGAAACACTCTCCAAACCATTAACTACCCAAACAGATCTCAGGTTTATCTAATTTAACCGCCATTATTAACACACGCCCCTCCAGGGTTCGGAAAATGATACATTCCCCGCTCCTCTCAATATGCAAAATTTCAACTTATGACAAATATTTCAACAAGTACAAATGCTGTGTCTGCAGTATTTCAACCGTTGGCCATTTCGATTAACAAAAGCCAATTCGGCTAGTTATCAAATAGAAACTCATTAATAATCAATCAAATACCAAGAGGATGCACTCAAGTACCAGTATCCTTAAACATGCCTCTAACTTATCCCGATGCAAAATTGCATGTACCGATTTAAAATCATTACATGTTATAATGACAGCTGCAAAATTCACCCTGTTACACAAAGTTTCTCTTCCAAGCACTATCACATCTCGATCGATAAAACGGGCACTTTCATTGATCTGTGGAAACATTTGATTGTATTTATTTTCTAGAAACAATACAAATGCAATCAATAAACTCTTTCTTTTATCAAATTTATCAATGCTGTATTTTCATTATCAGATTTAGGTCACAAGTATTACTACCGGATCAATACCCACTAACGAAGTCCTAATCTACTTTTCTCCTCTCTTCTTTTGGGTTGATGACTTGCTTAGATTTAGGCATTCTTTGTATTGATTTAAAGGAAATTGTTCATTCACTTGAATATGAGCTATCTAGTAAGTTTGTCTGTGTCTATTTTGGCGACAGTGCACAGAGAGTAATCTGGCATTGATGCGTGTCCGGAAGTCAAATGTGACTCGTGAGCACGTTGTTTTATTCACAGCTGAGCCTCTTAAAAAAATGCAAGTACTTTATTTGGAAAATAAATGTGACCGGAGACCCGTCAGAGTACTGACCGTAAAACTTTAAATTGGAATGGCAATGATTACTAATTAGAGGTAGAAACGTGACAATTTGACATTTTATGTATACTGACATTAAAAACCGAACTATGTGCGTAATAATTTAAACTAAAGACGTACTTTAAAATTTAAATAAAAAGTTTGTTCAAAAATTAAATATGTGCAAAGTTTGAGAAACGATATTGCACATTTACGGTTTCTGTGAGGTTAATGCTCAATAAAAGCATAATGTACTACTACACCATATACGAGTTCAAATGGTGGATATTTTTCAAATTCTTTCAGAGAAAATATCTTTGAAAATCAGTATGAGGTCTTTATTCAAAACATATGACGAGATCCTTCAAGTCGATGTTGTGCAAGTAGGTCATTGCTGCACATGACGAGATCCTTCTAGTCGATGTTGTGCAATTAGGTCACTGCTACTATTTATTATGAGTCCAAGTAGTTAATATATGATGAGATAATGTATCAGTAATGTATATCTGCTTTTATAAAAATTTGTTTGTGCTAGATAGACATCATTATAAACTGTCACACTACAGACATCGTGTGTGTGTGTCTGATTTGGAATTTTAACGTAGCTTTAACAATTTTTCAGTCATATCGCTACGATGTCTGCAGTGTGGCTGTTTATAATGATGTCTAGCACTGTGGCATCATGCCGCAGACATGTAGCATGATGACCCACCCAGTCACACTATCCTGACACCAGGCCGACCAGTCCTAACACTAACCTCTTAATGTTGAGCGCCAAGCGAGGCAGCTGTTAGAACCATTTTTGTATATCTTTGGTATGACTAGGCCGAGGATCGAAGCCACGACCTTCCGCATCCGAGGCAGACGTTCTAACCACTAGGTCACCGGAACGGTTACAGACATCGTAGCGATATGAGTGAAACGTTGTTAAAGACACGTTAAAAATCAAAATCACACACACTGTTAATTTGGTTGAGACATTGATTGACAGAGTGAGGCATTGTAGTATATGTTGATATGACATTCTTTACGAACCATTCTTATGACCTGGGGGATCAGAATGTCACATTTAGTGGATGCTATATTATCTACTTGTGCCTAAAGTTGATCCGTCAGGCACACATTTCTACCTATCGTTGATCTCTCAGCCACATAAGTGTACATATTACTGGTCTGTCATACACTAGCTTGTACCTATAGTTGATTTGTCATGCACATAATTATGTCTATAGTTGATATGTCAGAGACATAATTGTACCTATAGGTGATCTGTCATGCACAAAATTGTACATATGGTTGATCTGTCATGCAAATACTTGTATTTATTGGTGATCTATCATGCACAGAATTGTTTCTATTTACTTGAAGTGTTCAAAATTATTATTTACATTAAGAGTTAGCTTACTTATTTTAATATCTTTCAATGTATTACTTTGCCGCTTATCTTCCTTGTTTATTGTTAGGTACTAATTGTTGCGCAAAGAACAAACCTCACCTTCCCCATATTACCCTAAACTTATTGATAGCTAGTGTACCTATTTAGTTGCTTAGTCTGTAAACTTCTGATTCCGCATGTAGATGGTCACTTTAGTACATGCTTACCACTTCACATTTGTGAGTGTCACTGGGTCAAGTTCAATGTTGTTGTGGGTTTGTTTGTTTTTTGCTGTGCATGCACACTTAATTTCATTTGGATATCTCCATGTCTAGTACCTTTTCTCTTCAATTATCTATATCTTAAAATATTAGATGAAAAAATAACTTAACGTTATCTCTTTTCAGGTCTGGCCTGATATTAAGAACAAGATGGTAGAGTTGTTTTAGATTGGATGCTCTCCTAGGGTCAGGTGATGATTACTGGCTGAGTAATTGACACAATAAATATGGAACATAGCACTTGTCATGGCTTCTTAACTGTGTATATTTATGTGCATTTGAACAGGTATATTTGGTGTTGTGGGTTTGACGCCATTTTTAGCACACGGTAGGCTATCGTGCTTTACTTCACCGGGACAAAATAGTATAATACATTATACAGATCCAAGCTACCTCTTCCCATAAATATCATTGGTTGGTCAACTTTTCTGTATATTTTTTAAAATTTGTATAAAAAATTTATTTTACTTTTTTAAATAAATATTATAAAATGATATTTATCTTTGTTTTTCTATTTTCAAACATATTTTCAAATGGACATTATCTTATATCAAAATTCGTCTTTTACTGCATTGATTCCTATAATTAAAGAAAATATAGCAAATTTAGTTCCGGTCCAAAAATTGCACCTCGCTGAACACCAACAGTACACAATTTCTGGCAGTTGTCATACCCTTTGTTTGCCATAAAAGTCACTAAGATGTCCTAGTAAAGTTAAAATAGGCTTCGAATGGAAATACTGGAGTTTCATTCAAATTTACCATAAAAATCATTACCTATAGTACTTAGGTCACAATTATTATGTCCGCGTCAATTCCCGCTAATGAAGTCCCAATCTATTTCTAAATAATTTTCATCTCTTCTTTGGTGGTGATCCCTGGCTTAGATTTGGGCAATTTTAGTATTGATTTAAAAGAAATTGTTAATTTTAATGCGGTTGTTTGTGTTTATATTGGCAACAGTGTACAGCAAGTAATCTGGCATTGCTGAGGGCCCGGAAGTGAACGTGACCCACGGCACTTTGTTTCGTTACAGTTTAGCCACTTTAAGTAATGTTAACGTATGACAAGAACCCTGTCTATGATTTCATCCTTGAAAGGTACTTAAGATTGACATATGATTTAATAAGATTTGGAGACATAGAATCTATGTTGGGGTTTGGACCGAGACCAGGAAATACCAGTCAAGGGGTTACATTGTTTGTCTACCCACGAGGCTTGTCGAGCGGGGGGTAGACATATTATGTGACCCCGCGACTAGGATTTCCTTGTCTCGGTCCAAACCTCAGCGTAGGTTCTTTTTTCTTACCCAATAATTTCCTTTACAAATATGTTGATGAGGACTGGGGTGACCGTATCATCCGAAGTACGCAGTTTTTATTCGTGAGCCAAAACAAACAACAACATTAAACTCTGCATAGTATTGAGGTATTATCACATTTAATGTACGGATTTTTTAAATGAAATTAACAATAAATAGTTAATATTTTTTACAAGAAAATGTTTCATTTTCATCAGTTCCAATTTAGAAAATTATATAATAAATAATGAAACGATACTGCGCTCACAACTCTGTTGTAGTGTATATGCTATTATTATAACGAAAAGTTACAAGTATCATGAGTGTCCGTGCTTGGGTTATTCACGGGTAATTAGTGATATGTGTCACTATCGTATATAACTCTCCTGTTCTTTGGAGGAGGCGAAACTGTTTGTTACCTGTAGCATTCATTTTTCAGGTCAGCGTCATTAAATGCAGCTAACAGTATATAATTTGTTTCACAAGAAGTATTTAAAACTAGTTAGGTAGCTTTAGCTACATTTAATAACGCTGACCTGAAAATGTTTTGAGCTAGGCCTGCATATAAGACAAAATTGACCATTCTAGCACAATACCAAAAAGCTCGACATCGTATGCATGTATGTCTTTGTCTGTCTCGAAATGCTTTTGCATGGTGTGTTCTCAAAGTTGGATTTACCTTAAGTTCCTGTGTTTTTGTTATATATTTGTTGTTGTTGTTTGATTTTAAAACAACTACGTCAGGCACAGCAGAAGACAACAGGGGTTTCTTTTTTTAAAGTAGTTCTGAGTGCGTGGAACCTTGACTGAGACGATTGGTCTGAGATGACTAGACTGAGATAAGAAAAGTAAGGTTCGCAAAACAGCTATATTTCTCTGTCGCATGGGTGAGAAAAGGGAAAGATCACTACTGACAACATGAATTATATAGGGAAAATAGTTGTGACCCAAGTGCTGTATGCACTGAGCTGAGAAGTAAATCCCATCCTACCCCCAAGTCAACTGATGGAAAATCACTTCACGTATAAAATTCCACGGAAATACAGTTATGTGTGCCTAACTGATATATTTTAAACTATCTCATCGGTTTATTATATTTTTATATCGTTACATTGTATCATTTCCTTTTTCTAGAAGAAACATAAATTATAATGAATATGAATTTAATGAAAATGTTTAGTATGCACAGGCTATACATATTCATTTGCAAAACTAAAACCTTGAAACATGAATTGGACAGGTTAATGCACACAAGTAGTGAAGGGGGACGATATAGCATAAATGGAAAATGCAAGACACCCCCTCACCGGAACAGTATAGCGTCAAGATCTAAAGCGACAGTGGGAAAATACATTGCAGGTAAAGTTACGTCACAGTACTCAAAATTGACCTCAATAGGGACCAAAGGGCGGGAATAACAACCTAGAACGTTTTTGGCGCGACAGAGACGTAGATAACATATACAACAGAAAACATGCAAACATAAACAACTATACAACCGACTAAAAAATATTTTCGACCAAAAAAAAGCAAATCTTTTCGAGGCATATGAGTGGCCCTGAAAAGGGTCTTTGGGCTCTTCTTCTATTTTTTCCAGTTCTTCCACCATCTCCTCACTTTCTCAAAAATTCCTTTCTTCTTCTTTTTCTTCTCTGGAATCCAGTCAGTATGTCACATCTCAATCTAAATTGTTCCTGTATCTTCATCTAATTTTCATTCAGTCTTTCAAACTCCTTTTTTCTTTCTGTTTTCTTTGTCCTTTCATTCTTTAGTCCACTTATCTTTAATCTTCTTCACCTCTTCTTCCATCACTTTTCTCATCATTTCTTCTACTTTCTTTGGTTGGTCCAGCCCCCACTTCACAAATGACCACTCTGTCCAATGCAATGTGTCTTCTATTAAACACCTTACAATCAAGTGCCTCCTTCAAGGTTCCCACTCTTACATTTGGAGGTTGAATGAAACCTCTTAACTTTTCTACTTCCTCCTCTATCATACCTTGTACCAGATCCCTGGCTACTTACATGCAAGTCACGAATTCTAGGCTACCTGGATACTTCCATTCCTTCTCAGGCCTTTCCACCACATAGGCTGTGATCCAGTACCAACAGTCCTACAATTTTTTGAACAACTCTTTTGTCATCTTCGTTTGTTCAATTTTGAATGGCGCGAACGACGAAAGCTTTATCTTTATATTTGTCAAGCACCGACGTGAAGGAAAACATCCCTTACACTCACTTCACATATTATCTACTATCCACACACGAGAAGAGGAAATACAAATCCACAATATATTATCAAAAACCCCAATATATACTATTCACGCAGGGTAGGAAGAGAAAACAAACCACAAATATACTATCCTCACACGGGAAGAGGATAAATAATAAAACGAAATATACTATCCACACACGAGAAGGAGAAGAAAAACAAAACAAAATTATACTATCAAAAACCACATTTATCATCCACACAAACGTACGCCGACGTTTACAAACCCCCAAAATCCACTCTCCACACAAACGTATGCGCACTTATGCAAACACACTCTACTATCCACACAAACGTATGCGAGCTCACACACACACACACACTAACATCAGTAAAGGAGTCAGTGTTTATAATCACACTACTTCACACTCATACCAACTGGCAACTTGAATATTCTCTTTACTAGAGATTTGGGCAGCCCTTAATTTTTTTTCTCCAGCTGCAGATGCACCGGGTTAATGGTGGAACCTCCCAGGCCGGGCACCACAGACACAGCGTCGGCTCCAGTCATTGTCCCAGTTGACTGTAGTTGCTTGGAGTGCGGAGGCAGCTTGTGTGGCCTCATCATCCCAAGCTTCAGTTTGCTGGACACTGAAGACTTACCTCTGTCTTCTCCTGTGCCAGACCCGGGGATACTGTGGTTCTCGTAGTTGTTCTCGCAACTCCTCCTCCCAGTTTTCCGTCTGTGGGATCACGGTCCTTTGTACTGGTGGGAGAGGTTGTGAATGTGGTTGACGTGGCTGTGGTGCTGATGCTGCCTGTGGAGGTGTACTCACCATTGGTTTCACACAGGTCTCATTATGAGGTGAGATAGTATGCTTTCCTTCATTTCTTCCTTCCTTTTCTTCTCCTCCTTCTCTTCCTTCTATATCCTGGCATCTTCTCCTAAGGCCTCCATAGCCAGTTCATCCAGGATGCGCCTGGCATACTCCAGGTGCATTTGGAGTTCAAGCAATTTAGCAGTTCTGTTGCGCATGTTCTTTAGTTGATGCGTGAACGATGGGTAGCCAGAATAACGAACGTTTCCCCTTATATATGTCAAGCTGGGACGTAATGGAAAACATCCCCTGATACCAAAGCGTACAATACCCATATCATCACCCATAAAACATGGAACGCGCGGACCTGAAAGAAACACTCACTCACTTTGTTTTGCTTACAATCACTAACTACAAAAACAATCACATAGAGAATAATTTTTGACAAGCTACGGACACGAAGTGCTTATAGACACACTTCTAACAAAGTCAAACGAACGATGTGCTTATAGACACGCTTCTGTTTTTTTAACTTACTAACATACCACTGGCAATTTAATTAGTATCTCTTTTTAGAGCATTGGGTAGCCCTGAGAAGGGCTGTTATTTTGTGGACGAGGAGTTATGGCAATCTTTTATTGTCTAAGATTGCGTTCCCGTTTGGTGACAGGCTTTCTTACAGGATAGGGTCTGCTTCTTCGGAAAGGGAAGGAGAACGCTTTTGTGTCTACACGGCCGTCGACAAAACCTCTGTCTGCTTCCTGCTGATGTTGCTGCTGTTCTCTCTGCTCTCTCTGCTTCTGAAGTCTATACCTATCCGTCCATTCTTTCTTTTCTTTCTTGATTTCCTCTCTGGAGAGCTCTTCTATCAGGTCTTCAGTCACTTTCAACATTCTGACATTCTCTATCTCTTCAGGCTTCGGTATCAGGTTTTGCCTGGCACGATGTAAATTCACGTAAGGATTGTTCAGCTTGGCTAGTCTTGAGCACATCTTCATAGGAGGATGAGTCTACAATAGATGGTCAGACTGGAGACTGACTCGCTTTTTATTGTTCAAGCGCGGACGCGATATAAAACATCCCTACAATATTTAGAGTCGGAAAGCTAGGATAGTTTGATTTGATATTCTGGGATAGAGAGATGTCAAAGATCATGGTTCATCATAAAAACTGGAAACAAACGACATACGCATTTCTTTTAAACACAACATTTTTATTTAAATAACTAACAACCAACAATTAACAATTAAGAAGAAAATAAACATTTTGTTCAGATAACAATATATTTTAGACAAGGTTGAAAACGTTTTGAAGTGAATCTAGACTTGCACTGATGGAAGTCATTGTGTCATTGATTTAAACTATGTTTCTTAGTTAAAGACAAAAGATAACCATAATGGTCACAAAACCATCGATCTATTTTGTCATCTAGAAGAGTGGCGATCAAAATAAGTCACAACATGTTCTAGAGAATATCCAAGACTGCGTTGATGAAGAAAATACACACAATATTGTCCACACACCATGGAATCTGTGCCTTGTAATTTCACATTATTGAATCGTGTCATCTGGGCAAGTCTTTTCATAAAATCAATGATGTAATCTTCCAAAGGTGGTAATCCATACGAATCAAAATACTCCACACAACTTTCTTTAGGAAAAGAGACAGCTACCCAGTGGGTTCCTGTAAGATGACTGTAATCCGTGTTGAGGACATAAGCCTGATGGTCTTGAGCTTTGCGATGAGGCAGTTCATCTTTATCACACACGATACGATTCCAAGAAGCAGTGTACGAACTGTGGTTCAAAAGGTAATAAAGTTCCCAGGTATCCATTTTTGTGTTGTTGTTTTTTTCTACTTGTTTTTCTTCACATTTAAAGATAAGTTATCAATTCAATCCTGACTTCTTATTTGAAGATGTCTGACAAGTAACCGTTTCTTCGCTTCGTCTCCGCACACTGATCCAAGAAAGCTTAGATGTGATAGATCTCTAGAGTCATCAGTGGAGGAGAGGAATGTTCACGCAAGTCTTTATACCACTGATGTAACACGGCTTCTTCCGAGATGAGACTCCAAGCGTCATCCAGACATTTATCTTGTTGAATATGACTGGGATGATCGTTTTGACATCCATAACAATCTTTTTTGATTAATTTCGTACTTTTTCTGCCAGGTGTTTGGCAAAACATTACACTAAATGTTGTTCTTGTTCTGGACATCTCGACTTCATCGCTGTAACCTCTTGGTCTTTGTCTTGGTGTTCTGTTTCCACGGTATCCCTCTATTCCGTTTCCATAGATTCTCTACCATGCAAAGAGGGATTACAGTCTTCCATAGTTTCTAATAATCTAGAATGACTTCTCTCAAACTGTTGACTTATATGGCATTATCGAATTCGTCATACAGGATGACGTTCAATTTCTCCTTCAGCTCTTCTGCAAACTGAAGTACCACACGAATCTGCCAGGATTTTATAGGGTGGAAATGTCCCTCGTCGATGCCTTGGTCAGGAGTGAAATCAAAAGCCCACAAAGCATAACCTCCTGCAAAATAGTCGTACGTAATACTGTGGCTGGTGTTGGTCCCTAGCTGTCCGGTAGTAATTCTTCTGGGAAAGGTTAGGTTCGAAAGGTCTGGTACATAAAGTCTTGTCATCGCGAGTGACTTCAATCTTGGACACGTTGAAGTGATGAAAGTTGAACGAATTTTTAATGGCGAATCCGTCAAAGGCTGAATTGCTCACGATACCAAGGATTAAACGCTTCGGTAACTGTCATTGGAACAGACGATCTTCGATCATGGATCGCTGATTCTTGGGAATGGTGAAAGTTTTCACTTCCTCGCGTCGTATCGGATACTTGGCAATCGTTCTGCTCAAAGTGTGACTGATGTCGTTTCCCAATTTAGGTAATACTTCCACGCGTCGTACGTAGAGTCGAGCTACTGGGATAATGGTTTTGTATTTGGTAGCATCGTCAGTTATCAGATGGAAAGCGGTACTGGTGCAATTCAGTCTCAGGTGGACATCCACACCGTTGAGCAAACACTTCTCTTTCAACCACATGACCAAATGCAAACGATCCATCCGCTGGTGTGATTTTGCTTCGACGGTCGACGAATCCCTTATTTCCACCATTTATATCGTCTAAATTCCTCGTGTCAGGCTTCCATAGCACGCAGGTATCCAGATGAGTGTTCTTGGCTTCTATTCCGTACGTCAAGAGATTTTCCAGGTACGCTCAGCAAGGGTAAGTATCCATGCTGATGCTGATCAGTTTGTTATTCAAATACAAATCCACCTCGCTGAACAAGGAATGCATGAAATTGTTGACGGGGGCTAATTTATCGGTGTCATCTGGATTAAAATTATCTTCCTTTTCAATCGCTCTGACTTCCAAATGCAAGTAACTGCTATTCAGATCGATGTAATCTTCGAGTTGTCCTTTATTTTAAACTCGATGGGAGCTGAATCCGTCAAAGAAGAGACGGGATGAAATTCGATCCATTGGGATTCTTGCAAGGTCATCATAAGTGGTGGCATGGGAAACAGGTCTTGTTCCGACTTGGAACATGAGCAAGACTCTCGGTGAATCATTTTTCTCTGTGATATTTATTATTAATTAAAAACGTTTCGGACGGTTTTTCTTTTCTTACTCGCCCTAGCTTTATGAGTGTGAAGTCCTCTAAAGGGATGTTTTCTTCGTCGTCTCCTTCTGCCTTGTCCTTGCCGCGGCGTCATGGAAGTAATAATGCTTGATTCGGCAGCGTCCAAGGTATTTATATGCTTTCTCGTCCGCAGAAAACGTCTTTGCCCATTTGCGGAAAGACATCTTTGCCTACTCTCAAGAATGCTTCTTTAGGGTTTTGTTTGTCGTTGATGACATTGTGGAGAAATTCTTTGCATTGCGTCAATGCAGAATTTTTCAAGGCGTGAAATCCTAGTGTCACCATCGGTTTTAACACTGGGAGCACCAAACGAAAGGCCAATTTCAAGATATCTCTTAAACCATATCATTGCTTTCGGGCGACGACCCGGTATACTGGATATATGACTACAACTCGTTAGAGAATCTTTTTTGTCCCAGATCTACTTTTATAGCAATGTTGACAGTGTCAAAATACGACTTACTGACGGGCAATAACGAGGATTTACAAATTCGCGGTGAACGTGATAGGTGTTTCCACCTTCCTCATCAGCGTTCGTGGCAGAATCCACTTTGAAAGGAATAACAATCAGTAATGGTACGGAGGTGTGCCCAATCACGTTGTACTCCACCACATCGGAGTACACAAAGATGAAAGTCAGTCCTTGGTTCAGTTCTACCTGGGAACGAAATTATTTTGCAAAATCCAGGTTGTTGGCAATGATTGGTATGGCGATCTCTTTGGTAGTCTTATCCGTGACCATATTAATGTCTCCACCCAAAATGTCATACAGTTCAGGGCAAAATCTAATATCTATCACTTTTTCCTCACTTTCAAATTTATCAGTAGGCGACGAGCAACATTATGGTACTCGGTGGTGACAGAATTTTTCACTTTGGGAAGGACTTCGTCAAATGCTGCATTTAATCTGTCAACAATCGCATTGACCAGATGTTGACCACTAAAATATTAGCCTGGGTTAATTTTAAACTCACAAATATAGAATGTATGATTACTGCCGGCTACTGCTCAATTTCCAGTGCATTTTTGATGTGTGGTAAACATGGCAAGTTGCACTGTTTCGATCAAAATTTGAACCTCAAAAGTGTTTTTAGTTTCAAGGACATTTAAGATATGTGAAGGGTGAATCATTTCCACCAAAGCCACTTCCCAATGGGCTTCGTGATCCGATTCGATAGCCTGACGTAATTTGGCCGTATAACAACACAAAGTATTGTGGGCAAACACCTCCATGGAACTGTCACTGGGTAGAAAAGTAAAATTGGTTATTGTTGTTCATAATTCCCGAGATCTGTTGCTGTCCTACGGGTTACTAGAAGTGAGAGGAGTTTCTGAGCCCAAAATGTTGTTGTTTGGGTGGTGACTGATGTTTGGCACAAGGACCCCGTTGCTCCCTTTCGATGAGTATTTCAGGGAAGGATTGGGAACAAGGTAACCGATGTAACTGCTCAGTAAAATAGTATACAATTGTTTGTCTCCTTGTTACAAACTCAGATTGGCTAAGGCTGCACCGATGAAGCAATACACCACAAAGATTTGGCAGAAAAAGACGATTTGCGTTTTAGGCACACGTTCTCCACACCACACCCACTAGGATTGCTTTTTCAGATCTTGCAGAGAAGAACTAGGTGAAGGAGAGGTCACTGCAGTGGGAGCGGTAGCTCAGGCTGTGTGAAAGGGCATGATGGTCACTTCTGTTTATAGTCGATGACTTGCGAAGCGTCGATCCAAGAATCAAAACCGGGAGGATATCCTTCAAATGTGCTTTGACTTCTTTGAACGTCGTTCTCCCACTTTACGGGTTATTAGTTTGAGAATGCTTTCGATGTCGTACACTTCTTCCTTTTTGGTCAGACATTGTAAACGTAAAACGTTCCTTGTAACACTTCCCCGATCATGTCTTCCAATTTATAGACGGCAGGGTGAGGTAGTCCATTTGGGGAAGTAATATTTGCCGAAAGTACGTTTGGTTTTGCCAGTGCGTACCCAATCTCCTGCTGTCAACACTCCACTTTTCTCTGGGGAGATCCACTATCGGTGACGTACCAAACATGCGATCGAAACGAGCACTTCGTTGTCGGGAGTCACTTCTTGGGGGGGGGGGGGGGCACGTCCAATGCTTCGATGGTAAGATTGGTTGTACGCTTGGACCAAGTGCGTTAAGATGTCAAAGTACTTGAGAGTGTGTTGATGCGTAAAATATTTCCACATGCGTTCTTTCAAGGTGCGTTGAAAACGTTCCACGACTCTGGCTTTTGTTTCGGTATTCTCAGTGATTTAAAAATGAATGTCACGTTTCTTTGATTCTTTTTTGAAAAGCTTGGTTCAAAAAGTAAGTGCCCTTGTCGGTTTGCCATCGAAGAGTGTGACGACACTTTGTTTCAACACCAGTTGGAGGGCTCGCACTAATTCACTGCCCGAGTTGGAACTTAATGGCAAGTCCCAGGCAAATTTAGAAAGGCGTCGATGACACAAAATAAATATTTGTAGCCACGATAATAGTTGGCCAAATGAGAGACATCGGCTAAATCGGCTTGCCATTGATGAGCGATGCCCTCCACTCGGGTGTGACATCTGGAGATATATTTTCGTCGAATGGGCGTGTGTAAAGTGTACGTGGCTTGTTCTTGTAACCATCGATGCACATGAGGTAAACGGAGACTTTTCAGATGAGTTTTGGCAGCAGGGTACAATTTTTGAACTCCTCTGTAACCTGCAGGATGGGATCAACGTAGTAAATGCTGGCTGACACATTCTCCATTTATTTAAATAAGTCACTTACCCATGCATGTCAGATCATCATAGACAATTATCCGGATCACCGATACGAGCGTTTGGAAAAGAAGAATTGAAGAGACTTCTCATCTATGGTAAAGAAGTCAGACGAAGTCTGAGGAAGAGAAGAAGAGCTATGCGATGCCCTCTACTTTGAATGGGGAGATATGGTGGTTTGGAAATGGCTTTACGTTTCCGATGTGCCACGGGAGTAGAAGTCGAAGGTAGTGGTGGTGGCGGTGGAGGTGGTAATGAGATGCCTTTGGTCTTCTTTTCTTTTTTCACTTATGGTTTCACTTCTTTCTTTTTCACTTCTGTCGAAGTAGGAGTGGACATCATCTTTTTAACCCAAGCTTTCCTTTCGTCTCGTTGGCGTGTGTGGGAAGGGGTCAACAAGGACGCTGCATGGTGTCAGGCACTCGTGGGGCTATGTCTGTCTTAACCGCTGTTGTTGGTGGTGGTGATGGACTTTTCATCAAAGCCTTAAAATCTTTAATAGTGGGAAACTGTTTCGTCTAAAGCTTTCTGGTGAAAGAGTTGTAGTCGATGAAAGAGTTGACCGTACTTTTGCGATTTTTCTGTTTCGGACAAATCGTTGCGATCCATCAACGACTGCAATTCGACTTGTAACTGGGACATCTCGGACACATTCGGATTGGGAGGCAAATGCGGGGTCCATTGTTTTTGCCAACGATGTATTCCATCCATTGTTTGTAAGGCTCTAAAGTCAGTTTTCGTCCTTCCATTCGATTTCAAGGGTCACGTCTGAGATGTTTGGACTCATGAGGTCCCTTTTATCGTCTTGGTCCCTTTTTATCTTGCTCCCATCAGTCCTCCCAGCATTGTTCCCAATACTCCTTTCAGCAAGGGTCATAACAACGGGGGCAAAATTCCTCCGCGTCCCAACAACGTCTTCATTTGACGAATGGGTATTTTCTTAACGAACCATTTGGCGAAGAACGTGACGATATTTGGCTAAGCATTTGTTCTGGTGTTTAGACAAAGATGCCGTGCCTTTCAGGACATTCAAACAACATTCGTACACGGTTTCAATGAGTTTTTTTTCGCATGCGTGGAGATGCTTTGGACAGGACGGACAACATATCCCCACGTTTGACTAATAGAGGAGGCTGTCCTTTCCTTTTCTTTCCGTTGGGTTTAGAATAGGGATGACTTCTGGGGGGTGGGGGTGACATCTTTGGGTGTTCAGGAGCACAAAAGCACTGATTCCCATTATTTGCCTCAGGTTCCTTTTAGACTGGAACATGTCGCTACTGATTGTCTTTACGTGGTATCACTTTGATGACAAGCATCACGCGTCGTGGAGGGGGTCTCAACGGACTAAATCGGGAAAGTCCTTGCTTGGACAAATCCAGTAAAATCTGTAACATTCCCGATATCTCCTGGACTCTGATTTTGGGAGAAGGCACTTTATGAGCAGCTGCTACTGAAGCTAAAGAGGAGGAGGGTGTCACCGCTGGAGGAGAAGATTTTGGAGACTTGGGTTTCCATTGTTTCATCTAATGAGGAAGAACGGGTGTCAAATTGGGTTTGGCAGGCATCACCAACAACGGAGAAGTGGAAGAACCTGAGGCTACTGGAGACGCGATCACCGTCGCTGCAGGTGGATGCTATGCGAATGTAAGGTTGCGTCTTGGCCGAAGTGTCTCTCTTGCGGGTAGAAGCTGTTTTCTGGGGGCGTTTCTTTTTTGTGGGGACCTTTTTTTCTGTGGGTTTTTCTTTTTCTGGCGTTGTGACCTGGTCTTGACACAGCTGCTCGTTTCTTCTTTGGAGTTTGTTTGGCTTTTCTGGGAGTGGCTTTTTTCTTGGCGAGAACTTTGGGGGAATTAGGATCCCATTTTAAGAGGGAACGAATGATGACACCTCCTAGAGAAACGCTACCTCCAGGTCTCAAAATTATTTGCTTTTTGGTTTGAGTGTCAATGCGGGAACCAACCAATTGCGTCTAGGCTACTTTGTTTCTCTCAAAAAAACGTTTGGTTTGATGAGGAATGTTAATGATACCTTGCAGTAATTGACGTGCTGCCACCGTAAACTACCGTAAGACTTCTTTAAGACTGGCTTTTAAGACACGAGGACATATTTGTGGAGTTTTTTCGCGATTGATGCCGTACAAGGCACGAATCAATTTGACGGTAAGATGAGACTGAACGGACGTCATGTTGACGCTGTGTGAGACAGATTTAAAGTGTCCGAGGTTTTTAAGTCGACGACGAGGATGTGTACACGATAGGCCCTCCGTCCTGGCACCAGCGTTTAAACAAATGGGTACGAAATCACAAAACTCGGGTGGTGGGGTGGAGTTGCTATAAAAATCCAAGTGCAAATAAGTGTATTGGTGTGAGTAAAATGGTTCATCCAATGCGTTTCTAACTATTGCGCTAAGACATGCACTTGCGATTTATCTCTAGGGCTTTTAAACAAGATCATGTAATGAGCATTAAGACGGATGGTGTGATGGGCTTTACCTTGTTGAAACAAATTTTAGGTAATGTAAATGACACTGGCATTACGATGATGCCCTTTGCGCGTAAACCACAGTTTAATTTTTTTTTTCGTTTTCTCCTGTAGTCGAAAATGACCAGATGGATTTTACTGGGGTCAGACACGATTTTGTCATCTTCGCTAGGAATGCCTTCCACAAACATGATGGAATCGCTTTGAATGTCTCGCAAGAGGCTATCAGCCGATTGCCACTCTTTGTAACTTCACACGATACGTTGAGGTGGACGATCGATCAAATGATGATTATGTTCGATCAAACGTTTGACAAATTCGGTTTTGCTTGAACCACTAGGTCCAGCAATTAACATGTTAAAGGGATGGCGAAGATACAAGGCCTCCCAACTGGCACGATCTAAGCTTTCGTCGATGACTTTCAAAGTGGAGTAGCGGGATCAGAGATAGTAGAGGTAGCCATAGCGGAGGGAATGTCACTTTTGACACGAAGACAGACAAGACAGCAGTTTTTTTACTTTTTTAGAACACGTTTATTTTGTTTTTAAATGGAACAACACGAAAGATAAAAGTACATAACAGCCAAATGGTTAAGTACATCAACAAGAAACACATCAATAAGATCAAAGTGGAATATAAACGGTCACTGAACAACATGTTTTTGGTAACCAAGGTGTCCCAGGGACAGTGTGTAATGTTCTTATAGTGTCTACATTGGGTACAATCACGCAGGTGTCCTCTCGGAATAATCATTCAGGAATGTCTATGGCTCCGTTCAAAGTCACTTTCGGACGTTCGGTACTTTGTCCCGTTTATTACCTAAGAAGAAATTGCCCATCATATTCCGAGAAATTGTGAGCCATTACCGTGGCGATGATAATATTCGTAACGTTTGATGTCCTCTTGGCTCCATGTCTCGTCGATGGAGTCTAAGATCCATTGGGTAAAATTGGCTAGCGTATTCGGTCCTCGAAAGATCTTTTCACGTCCTCCAGGAATATTGCTGCAGTAAGGGCGATGACTAAAGATCGGCTCTAGCATGCACTTATCGCACGCTCGGTGAGCCACATTGAAAGTAGGAATCTGAATGCCGGTCTCTTGCATGCATTCAAACTCGAAAAAAGATGACATTCCCTTTCTACGGGTCATCCTCCTCCTCTTTCTTGGAATGGTATTTTTTAATGTAGCATTCGTATTCCACGTCCACGATTTGGCGACAAAGGTGACATCATTTCTTTCCTGAACATACGTGTGCCTTAGCATTGTTGGTGCGTATGACTTGTCCACAAGTAGGGCACAATCTCAGCAGTTGACAAACACTTTTTTGCTGTGAACATTGCGTCTTTAGATGTTGTTGGCAACAGGCAGGGCTAACAAAAGTGCGATGACAAGCAGGGTAATGTACTTATTCTTGTCCTTCGCTAAGACAGGGTTGAGAAGCTAAACATCCTGAGCATTGCGATCCACAATGATTGTGCTGCGAGAATTTTTTTCCGTCTTTGAAATGTTTGCCTCAAAACAACAACGGTCCGCGCACTTCTTGAGGCTGCACTTGCATTTCAGGAATGCCGATGGATGTGTCTTTGTACAGGCCAGCTTGCTGTAACAAGATATCTGCTTCTCGTTGTTGTTTGGCTCGGTCCTATAGTTGAATTGTTTTCCAGGCTCTTTTCCATTGTAACGTGTCGTTCTTGTCGGCATACGTTTGTCCCACAACTATGGCACGGGCTAAACACATCTGGTCTTGAGTATTGTTGATTTAAACAAGGCTACGCTTGATGCTACGAAGGTTGTCCACCAGTAACACCTTTCTGCGTTGTTCGGTCCCTTGGGGAAGAGAAACGTGGGTCATGAACAGTGTGGCTTTTCCATCGGTGATGTGAAACTTGTCATTGGATTCTTGCACGTGTTGAATCCTGTCGATGACTTTGGAAGGTGACAGTTCTGTCGGACTGCTAAACTTGATCCAAACAGGGTACTACAAACTGTAGTGAGGAATGGAAAGTCTCAAGCGCTAGTCTTCTTTGGTTTGACATTGCCGTTTCAGTGTTGCTAACAAAGAATCCCTTCTGCTTTCTGCAGCTGTACGTGAGACATGAAATCTTTAAACTTCACTGTCTACGTGAAGCCCGTGGTTCTAAATTTACTAGAGGATGGCTTTTCCGTCTATTGAATGTGGTAGTGCCTTTCAGGGTTTAATAATGGTGGTGAACTTTGGTTGGGTGTAGAATCTTTGGGTCTTGATTTTGGCTCACTCATGTCATCTTCAAAATCACTGGCATGATGTTATGCCAAAGCTTCAGCTACTGTGCGAGGCGATAAATCACGTTTTTGCCTCTTACTTTCTTCTCCTTTCTCTACGACATGATGCGATCGTTTCATCTTGACTGAAAGAGTCAAAGACTACATTTTAAACGCCATGGGTCCCTTTATATCATGTTAGACCAGTGTATATATAAAGGTTAGTGTCTTCCCTTCCAATATTCATTTCACTCTCAAACTGACCAGAATGATGGAAGAACACGCACAAATCGAACTTCTAATCATAGCTTTACAAGGTGTCATACGAAAGTTTTCTTCAGACAAGCCGACGAACTACCCTCCACCTCCTTTCGAGATAAAAGTCAAGATACTTGCTGTATCTGTAAGAAGAAAGGACACTGGTCTTCAGAGTGTCCAGACCGTCAAAAAAGCAAAACAGGTGTCAGAAGAGACAAAAGTTAAGATACCTGTTATCATTGTCAAGAGAAAGGACATTGGTCTTCATAAGGCAACCTTCCCCAAAGGAAGAACCCAGACACATACAGAAAGAGAAAAAAGAGAAGAAAAGAAGAGGAGGAGAAAGTGAGGTAGAAGAGGAGGAAAAAGTTGTGACAGTAAAGAAATTCAAGATACAGAGATAGTGAACAAAAGACACAGAAGAAGTCTATGAACTCTTCAAAGTGTTATGTTGTTATATTGTAAAATAAGTACCAGAATAGATCAGGCAGGAAACGCAAGTGTCTCTAGGTTTTGATTTTTTAGACTGGAGTTTTAATTGATTTTGACAATTGAAATACCATCTCTTTTCGAGAGAAGTGCGTGGCCCTGAAAAGACCGTTGAGTATTTGTTTAAAAAACAAACTCAGGTAACGTGACGTAATCAGTTTTAACTGCCTTAACTGCCTTAAGTCTTTGCCATGGCCAGGGTCTACTTCTGGACTTGATCCTGTCATTGATGATTTAGTAGAATTCACTTGGGGTGGTATCGCAGGCGTAGTAACAAGGTTGTGTTATTTGGATCGGGGAGGTCTTTTTCTCTTGGGTCGTATTAAAGAAGTCTGATACATTTGTGTCAGACTCCTTAACTTTGCCACAATGTCTAAGAATACGGTTACCGTTTGACTTTCACTGTCCTCCCTCTCTCTTAGACCTTGTTTCTTCTCTGATACTGCTTCTTCTTCCTGTCATTTCCTTATTCTTGCCTCTTCTTCTTGATATTTCTGTTGAGGGAGAAAAGCTTGTTCTGCTTCTTTCTGCTGCGGTAAAATTTCTACAATTCTTCTTTCTGTCTCTGTTTAAAATCCTCGACGTGTGGTAAAGGAGAAGGTGGCGAATGTACTGGTACTGGAAAAAATTCTTGCGAAAAAGAAAGAAAATCGACTAAATCCCAATTAAAATTGACCTCTTCTAGAAGTAGGCTTGTGTTGACTTCGGTAGCCGCTGCTATGCCATCGATTCTCGTCTCCACGGCTGGTACACCCCAATTCATCGTCTTCTTATTTTCCGTCATGTTTGAAAACTCTGTCGCATGGACTGACTGCGCACAGAAGCTATATATGGAATGTGACGTCACAGTCAGCTCTCTTAGGATTGGAAGACAGACTCCACACTCTGACTGAATTTTGTAACGTGTTAGGATTGGTGAATAAGCTCAATCCGTTTCTATCCGCACTTCCACTATAAGTAACCCCGTTCAGTTCATTCCCTTCACCTGTTCTCGTCACAAGATGTGGACAAAAGTAGAATCATCTACTCTCGTATCGTCAATGTTGTTCCGTGCGGACTTACCCATGTATGTCAGATCATCATAGACAATTATCCGGATCACCGATACGATTGTTTGGAAAAGAAGAATTACGAGGAGAGATAAGGCTGTTTGAAGAGACTTCTCATCTATGGGAAAGAAGTCAGAAGAAGTTTGAGGAAGAGAAAAAGAGCTATGCGATGCCCTCTAAGTTAACGGAATAATTTCAACATAAACCCAAAGGCCCTTTTCAGGGTCACTCATATGCCTCGAAAACATTTGCCTTTCTTGCCTAAAACATTTTTAGTCAATTGTATAGTTGTTTGTGTTTGTGTATTGTCTGTTGTATGTGTTATCCATGTCTCTGTCCCGCAAAAACGTTCTAAGGTTTTTTCCCGTTCTTTGGTCACCATTGAGGTCATCCCCTTGCTACATTGTTACCAATCTTCAGTGCTGTGGCGTCACCTTACCTGTAATGTATTTTCCCATTGTTGTAATAGATCTTGACGCTATACAGTCCTAAGGGGCGGGGGTCTGTAATGTACTTTCCCATTGACGCTATTTTGTTCCGGGGGGGGGGGGTCCTTGTAATTATATGTTACTGCATTTGAATGGGAAAATATGAACGAGTTTTTCGAATGGAAATACTGAACCACCTTGGTAGTGCCGTATATCCATCCGAGAAAACGAGTTCATATTTTCCCATACAAATGCAGTAAACTTTTTATTATATGCTCATTTTTATTTTCTACCTAAGGCTTATCCATTTTAAGAAAATACACTACAAGAAAGAAAATAACTGAATGTATACCATATTCCAAACTAAATACACACGCGCAGATTCATCATTGCACAACAACAAAATTATTACTGCGCACATAACTCCGCCCAGATAAATATGAACTTAGTCGCGCGCTCGACATAACTTTCAAACGAAAATGGCGTGTCTAGTTATAATTGAAATTTGGAGTCATATTGTGAATGAATGCGCATTGCAACAACTTTTCCATTTGATCTGGAATGAATAGATATTGGTATTTTTTCAATTCTATGATATTTCGTGATTATGGACTGGATTTATATGTGACAATTCCACATGAAATACATCGGATTGAAGAAGCAAAGGAGAAGCATGCTGACATCTGCAAATGTGTTTCTGTTTCTGTCATTAAATGTTTGAAATCCTAATGTGGGAAAAATATGAAGTCTTTCAATTGCAATTTTCAAAAAGACGCTATGGAATTTAATGCATATTTCATTTTAAGTGCAGTAAGGAAGATGTAATTGCACTTATATTCGAAATTACAATACAATTTCGAAATGTATAATCAAGATTGAGAACTTATGACATGACTCATGTAATTCGGATTTGCAGAACTAAGAAAGCACATTTTGAGGAAATTCAGGATGTAAAACTGTAAGTATAATTTTTGCCATTCTTATCACCAGCTAAAGAAACAGTATATGTCTTGTCACTTGTGTGTTATTTGTAAGAATCCTTTCTTGCGGCTGTTGTATAGCTAGCATAAATTCGAAACATTGTATCAAAAAAGTTAACGCGGAATGTGCCAAAGCAACTCGTATGTGGCAGTCCACGAAGCAACTGCTTTACGACATTCAGAAACAAATTTAAACAACCCCAACGTAAAACGCCTACTACGCGAGTGTACATGATTTGTTTACAAATCAAAAGTGCTGGCGTTTGCGTCCATTGCTTGTTTGCAATAGAAAGTAGTTCCTTTATGTACGTGAATGCAATATGTGTATTTGCACGCGAGCTCAGTATCGGGTAATATTGCACGATTCTGACAAGGTAATGTTAACGGAGTAAAAAATGAGCGTATAATGTATTTTCAAATTGATGCTATATCGTCCCCCTTCACTACTTACACATGTACAAGACATATGTTGTTACGACTCTATGGATTTAACCTAAGTAATAGGAAAGGGCGAAAACCAAAAAGATTTGTAAATTCAACAAATAATTTATTTACCTAGATTACGAAATGAAAATTTGAAAAGAACTTACAGTATTGCGAATTAAATCCCAAATAGTCCTAAATGTTCGATCACAAGTTCAAAAAATAAAAACTTTCAAGTTAGTTCCAGTGGTATTCAAAATAGGTTTCGATATCGAATAAGTTGATGTGCATGTAGCACCGTATCATACCGTTGCTTCCCATGTCACTTTTTCCAAATTATAACTGACGAAAGTTAAAAGTTAGGTGTATTAACGATATGAGCTGCTTATTGTTATTTTCATACGACATCCATCGATTAAATGCGATAATACAGTGGTAATACAAAATGGTTTAATGTTTTAATTTTCTCATGTGTAGAACTTGTGTACTTAGGGTCAACAGATCACCCCATTTAGGTAATTAACATATTGGCATTAATGCTCAGTATTTTGAAAAACAGTACCATGTGGCTCGAGTCGCTCATAGTGCAATGCTTCCAACACCTAATAGTTATAACTTTTCTCTGATTTTGCTTCCTTTCTAATAGTGGCAAATATAGCTAGATTCTTTTTAGATAATTATGTCGATTTTAAATATAGTACATACCCTGGTGGCCTTTGCATAGAGTGAGAAGTGATGATAGCACCACCTGGTGAATACTTTTTTAATTTGCTAACTAAATTGCAAACGTGCGGAGTTATTTTAATTTAATTGAAAACAAATCGGTTGACAAAAATAATCTATGTCGTTGTTTGTACCCAGAGAAGGAAATCCCAGTCGCAGTTACATTTTTTATCTCCCCACTCGTCATAGCCTCGAGGGGAGACAAATAACTGGATTTACTGGTCTTGGTGCAAACACTAACATATAATATTTTATATTAAAAAAACTCGGAGTGATAGTACTTTGACTATGACTACTACTACTGTGGCTGTAATCAGTATTTTTCTCAAAAAAGAGGATAATATCAACTTTGTTCTGGCTGATTTCGCATTGTGTCCGGAAGAACGTTTTCTAGCAAGGATAACCTTCACCGTCTTCTCTGTCATTAAAAGTGGAAGACTATTTCAGAAGGAGACAGAAGGAAAAATTGGACAATTTAATTTTTGAAACGGAAGAAAGAAGCAGAATAAACATTTTTCAATATCAACAATAAAAGATCAAATCATAAAGCGAAAAGAAGAAGAATTATAGAAACTTTCGAATTGTGAATGGCAAGAGGAAGTGGGTGAAAACATAAAAGTGACTTTATTACAGGACATTTTGAAAAAGTTAAAGCATCATACTTCTTTCACCCAACATACAAGAAAGGTTTCTGAACTTTCCATCACGACATCAGCTCTCATTCCCACTGAGATTCCAGCAGAATTAACTGATATTACCACTGTTCAAGCATAAACAGTGGCAACACGAGGAGCAGGACTTGGTCGTGTAGGTGGATTTAGACAATTTAAGCTGATAATGTCAAGTCCATAAGTATTTTGTGATTCAAAAAACCACAACGCTTCTTTTCATGACCACCTATATCTCTAATAAAAGAGATACTATCCAATGTTTGCCGAATTAAGTAAAACTCAAATCCCTGCCCTATAAATCAATGTTGTGAGTGTTTGAGTGAGTTTCATCACATTATCCATACTAAAATAACAAATCACGACCAAGCTGCACTTTTCTTTCTTTCATGTATTCATTTATAATAAGAACCACAGTCAAAATTTCGTAACACATCACAAAAGTAAATTTCTTGTTGTGAAGTTCTATGTGACTCACTGTTATGCGTTGGGGTGGGATGCTCCCAATATTTATTTGAATTACTGTGGAATTCCCACCCTGGCTCGTTTGTAGGAAGAGAAAATAGCGATAGAGAGAGGTAAAGCTCCGAGCCCACAGTCAGCAATACCGACAATTAAATTATTAAGAATGCAAAGGTGAAATTCAAAGAATAACAATTTAGTACAAATTAAACGATATTAATTTCTCAACCAATCTTCTTCCTCTCGACCATGTAACAACCTATCTCATCACGTGATTATAGTGTGAGATGGCTATCCCTTGTACTTGGTTTCTACTCATCTGTGTTTACTCCGCCAATTCCTTTCCTCCTTCCGGCGTTTTCCGTACTCCGATTCTTCCTATCCTCTTCCCCTTTTGTCTTCTTTTCTCCTCCTCATTCACTCTCTCTTTCTCCAGCAACTAGGCTTGTTCTCGGCCTACTGCCTTGTTCTATCCTGTCTCTCTGAGACTCGGGACTTGACTACCCGGTAGTTCTGTCCCCAAAAGCTTCCTACGAAAAACACAAGGACGTTAGCATTTGTGATAGCCATCTCGCCTCACACTACATCAACAATCAATCAATCATCAGATAAAGGCTATCTACATCTTTGGTCACGCATTCGTGCACATCGAAAAACCCACACGTTCTTATTGAAACAACGTTGCAATAAGGGCGGTATCCTACTTATCATACAGAAATCACTAAATTGCGTCACATCAATATATATTTATAAATATTCTTAATCTCATTATTCTCAACAATATCACAACAATCCGACGCATTTCTGTACATTACACTCCCACAAGTGTACACAAATATTCAAATATCCATATTATTTAAATTTACACACTGCAACCATTTCCAAAGTTACAATTTAATTCAACAATTGCAAAATCTAGAATATTGCATAAATAAATACCCTAGTTTACCACGAAGTAACTAAATATCGAATTACAATATTAATTCTGACGAGCGAGCAATCTACATAATCATAGCTCATTTCTCAAGTACGCATGTAAATTAAACAATACAAAGGTAATTTTACGTACTAACGATTCTAGTAAGTAAATATGCATACTGCACATAATTACAATTACAATGCCGTAACATTCTGCAACAATCGAACAAATAACTCACTGACCTTTACGAAGCTTTCTATCCTTGAATGTACCAAGGTTTTTCCCTCCAAATCAAGAGTTGCCCCCGGAGTTATTGCTACAACTTGTCAGCACGATGCTTCACAATGACTAATTCGTTCCCAACCCAAATGACTGTTAAATTCTGGTTCGAATTGATGGCCCCACCCTTCCTCAGTTCTGATTGGATATCAATTCTACCCCAGTCGGTCTAGCTTAGCAGACGAGCCTCAGGCCATCTGTCAACGCGGGGAGATTTACAACAGCATCGAGGGTCCTTTGTTCGAGCACAAAGCTTCTAACAACTACATGTTAGTTTTGACACCTAACGAAGCGGCTCTTGTACAAACGCGAATCGCCACGACAGTGCAGGGTCGACATACTCATGGCGCTAACCCATTCCTTTGTTCCTGACTTACGTAATTGCGTGCAGGCAAACGTGACACTTGTATATTTCTTTCTCTGATTTCTTGATTTTCGTCTGCGGTATGGGTTACTTCTTTCCAGTTCTTCAAGGAGTATTGGCTCCTTGAATTTATTCATTGGCATGGATTATTTCTTTTCACTTTGGTCATGTTGAATTGCCTTCTTGCATTTCTTGACGGGTATGGGTTCTTCCTCTGTTTCTGAAAAACTCCCCGTCCCCTTGTTTATACCCAGCTTGTTCCAGTTTGTTCTCGTTTTTCTTGGAACACGCTGAAAATCAACGTCCTTTTTCATGACAGTGTTAACATGTATATTTACCTTTGTCTCTCTTTTATTCTGTCTTTCCTTTTCTTTGACGTTTTGAAAATTCTGGACTCCAGTGTCCTTCCTCTTGACAGACATATCATGTATCTTGACTTTTATCTCGAGTGGAGTAGTGGGTAGTCTTGATGGCAGTATACTTTCGAATGACTGTAAATCTCAGACGAGATGTCGATATGTTATGACTTCCTCATAATCTTCACAGTCTGAAAGCCGAATGAATATACATAGAGTGAGACTATATATATATATATATATATATATATATATATATATATATATATATATATATATATATATATATATATATATATATATACACGAGAGAGAGGATGAGATTGTGGGTAGAGGCAGGTCAGTGAGTTATATTATTTGTCTGCCCTCGAGGCTATGACGAGTGGGAGATAACTGATGTAACTGCGACTGGGATTTCTTTCTCTAGGTAGAGGTAGGTCAAATGAAATTTTGGCATTAGATGAAGCGATCACCCTTTGCTGTGAAGAAGCAAGAAGAACAAACCAAGAAACAACGACTTTCAGCGGTGTCTCACGCGATAACTAAGCGTAACACACGTTCGTGCCAGTGATTTCGAAGATGAGCCTGAATCAACACTCGACCACCTCTGCCACTAGACCTAGAGAGTCAAGATCAACGAAAAAAGGAACAAGTTCAGTAGATCCTGAAGATCATTTTCACATTTGAGAGACTCGCAAAGTGGCTTCTACGACATTTAGAAGCAAAGCTTACGCCAGTAGCTTCTCGTGGTTCGTTGGTTCTTTCCGGAGTTTTCCCGGGTTCTTCCTCCACCATTGATACTGGCCGCCATGTATAGCCTATCTTGTGCTGAAAAATGGCGTTAAACCCGACAGCAACAACAACTCTAATAACGGTATTAGCATGACCGATGGCAAAGCCACTCTTTACATCACCTACTAGAGGTAGCGGCCGCAGAGAATGATGGATGATCACCCGCACTACTAAACACAGCATCGCCCAAACTGACAATGAAAAAGATCAGATGCACTTAGTCCGTGCCATCTTCATGGGCGGAACTTATTCCGAAAAGAATGATGCTGAAGAATAGAAAGATCACCGGCGTGTATTTACCAGTCGGACTTAAATCAACAAAGAAGCGAAATACACATTATTTTGAAGCAATCGTTTATTTTCAAAGACACACTGCATGAAATTCTTGTAATGCAGAAACTTCAGGACGTCTTTGTCACTCGTTATAAGTCGAAAATGTACTTTAAAATAGTTTGCGGAACCCTCTTGCTTCGAGGTCCCAATTTCCTAAACGGAAAATACGTTCATGTGCATCGTCATCAAGAAGATTTCTATGCCATTAATAACATCACTTAATTTCTTTGGACACCTTTGGAATTGCGATTACGCATTTACAGTGCGTTTTCCATGATAGAAGTGAAATGCACATTCCAAAATCTTTTCTTGATTTGTTTTGCTATTTTCACATTGTAAGAAGACTGGTTCTTGCAGAAAACTATCACAGACACAAACCTCTAAAGCTATATAGATATAAACCTTACCACACCACGATTTCTTTACCAGTTTTGAATAAAATTCCGTGGAAGGAATTATTTAGGACAGAGAGGATGACCAAAACCTTTTGCAAGAACTGTGTCCACATACGATTCTATTGAACATTGGACGACGTGTTGCGTATATGATAGTGATTTATTTTGCCAGCAAATTTTATTGTGGACATTTTATGAACAGTACACGCAACAAAGACACGACTACAGAAACTTGGTATGTCCACGAAAGACAAATTATCTTAAAATTATTGAGAATAATGATGAAAAGAAGTGACGTACATTTTAATCTCATAATTCTCAACACCAAGATTATGGCTAAATCTTCCTCATCTTCTGTTCTAATAGAGATTCAAGAAAAGACAGATCGTCATGGTTGAGAGGGATTGTATCCTCACCATCCCTTTAACGTGTTTATTGCAGGCAAAAACCGAATCGTCAAACGTTTCATCGCCTACCATACCATATCGTGTGGTGTGACAAAGAGTGGCAATATACTTGCGCGATACTGCAAGAAATTAAAGGAGAAACCATTTGGATAGTGGTAGGCAATCCTCGCGAAGACGATGAGATCATGTCTGACTTCAGTCGAAGATATCTTGTCATCCTCGATGAAATGATAGTGGAAGACGAAGCTAATATTATCTTTGGTTGACACGAAAATTATATTAGCGTAACGCTAGTATTATTTACATTACTCAAGACTTATTTCAGCAACGTAAGGCACCTGGCACCATCAGCCTCAATGGCCATTATCTGGTATTATATCAAGGTTTAAAACACAAACCTCATGTGTAGGTGTTAGGAACACAATTAGGAGACCTTTGGTTGGATTATAATTATGACGATGCCACTCAACCACCTCATGCGTATTTACTCATCGATTTAAAACCTACCACCACTCCTAAGTATTTGAGATTTCCTACCAATATCTTTCATGCTTGATACCTTTAAAAGGTTTTGTTGTTTGCATGTTCCCTTTAGCGTCTGTTTCAGAAAAAAGATAGAAAGTATGCGCTTCTTTTCTTTCAAACAGCATCCTAATAAAACCTGTATTCCATCAGTCTTGAAAACAAACTGCACAAGCATGGTAACGTTTGTTAAAAGCGAATCTCAACGATGTCTAATGACGGCTTACTTTGACAGCATATCAGTTACTTCAACTCGTCAACCATGTACCCATCAAACCAATAACTGGAAACCTGTTTCTAAAGGAGATTCTACTTCTCTGGCAGCGATTACAACGTCGTCTTCTTCTACTGCTTTAGCAACTGCTGGTGCAGTTTAAAAGAAAGTCGCCTCTCCTAAATAAAATTACAAGACAGAACATACGTATTATACAGTTTTCTGGATTTACCCAACAAGAACGGTCACGATTTAATCGTTGAAAATACATCATCATCGAGTGCTGCCAGTAGTGAAGTCGATACGACGTGCAATCAGTGGAGGCGAATCCCATTAGAAAACAGAACTGAGATAAGATTCACTTTAGTGATTTGGCTCCTGAAACAAAAGATGTCACAAAGACGTATATGCCACAACTATCCGCATCGTCTGAAAACAAACCCTTCCTTAGGAAAAGGAAAAAGAGACAATCCCTTTTCGTTTAACTAAACATTGGGATGTTTGGTCGGTACTTACTTAATCTATTCATCCAATATGGAAACAAATCATTCAAAAAGCATCCAAAGAAACTATCGATTTCGTATGTGAAAGTTGTTTGAACGTTTTGAAAGGAATGACACCTTGCGTGAGATACAGAACAACGATTAGGAAAGAATCGAAAAGTTCTTCTCCAAATGGTGAAAAAGTCAATACCGTTAATTCAAAGGAGGAAAAATGCTTGATCAAGCAGGAGAATTTCCACCCATGCTGATAGGACCGTTGTTAAAAGTGGCTGTTCCTTTCTTAGGATCGACTGCTGGACCATGTCTAGGAGGAGTCATGAGACAATGAGAAAACAAAAGAAGATAAAAGGATACTCTTTTCTGGAAAGACATTACACTTGTACCTTTGAATCGTATGGAAGGACGAAAACACACTTTAGTTCTATATAAACGATGGATGGAACTCCATCCTTGATAAGAACAACGGACACCTCCTTTACCTCATAAACCTAACCTCACCGAGATGCCACGCCTAAAACAAGAATTTCAATCAATAATGGATCGAAGCGATTTGTCAGAAGAAGAAAAATCTCAAAGGTACGAATAATCTTTCAGCGTCTTCAACCCTTTCACCACAAAACTTTTGACAAAATAGCTAAATATACTCTGAGAGATTTCAAGACTATCATGAAAAGAGAACCGAAAGCGCAAAATGCAGACTCAGCTAAATGGATGAAAGAAGAAGACACAAATTAATGTTTCACACTCTGTGTGCTCTAATATCTAGCAAGATTGCAGTTTCTTTGCTAAACTGTCCCCTTGCAGTTTCCTTGCTAAACTTTCCCCTACTCCCAGACGAGAAGAAATTAAGGCTTGGGTCATAAAGATGATGTCGACACCTTATTCAGAAAAATTAAATTTAAAAAAAAAAACAAGGAAGGGAAGACAAGTGTAAAAGACATCGAGAATAAATTCACTTCCCTATAACTGATGTACACTCCTATTGCTCGTCCGACACGCCAAGTCCCTTTGATATCCCAAAATATACCATTGGAACATCAACCGAGGAGCAGGATAAAACAGTGGGCATCAACATAAAAGCAAACCATATCATGGATACACTTTTAGCCATCAGGTACTACAATCCTGCACATGCTGACGGTTACAGAGGAGTTCAAAATCTTGTATTGTGTTGCTTTTTGGCGATATGTGTGGCACTGGTTATAAGAACGCAAACGTTACACAAACCCACTCGGCGAAAATATGCAGAAGTCAAACTAAAGTCGCTGGCATCGGTCATCAATGGCAAGCAGAGTTGGCTGATGTTCTCATTGGGTAGCTTACAATAGTCGTCATACATTTACAAATATTTGTTTTTGTGTCATTAACATGTTTTCAAAATCAACTTGGGTAGTTTACGTGTCTTCTAAACCGAGTTTGGAGTTAATGCGAACTTTAATTGGTTTTGAAACAAAGCTGTCGACAGCCTCTGAGATGGCAAGCAAACAGTCAGGGAATTTCTGAACCAAGCTTAAAAATTAAAAAAAGACATTCATCTTTTCATCACTGAAACGATAGTCTTGCAGCCAATGTCAGTAACTATTCTTACAGTCAGAACAGAACGAACCTTCGTTTGAACCATGTGAAAAACAATTCTCCTTTGACAGCAAATGACTCATCGGAAACCAGAACAATCAAACTCTAAATGACCAATTTTATATTTAAAAAATCCAAGTGACAGTTATATGAATATGATTCCAAATAAAACCTTATGCTGATTCACAGCCAAATTACCTACAAAAAGAGTGGCCGAGTGGTCTAAAGCGCTCTCCGTTACGGATCACTGCCATCTCACCTCTGTCTGCGTGGGTTCGAGTCCAGGATTCGGCCAATGTGGGTATGTGAGAAAGCTTGCCAGTAGCTTCTCATGGGTCGGTGGTTCTTCTCGGGGTTTTCCCGGGTTCTTCCTCCACCATTAATACTGGCCGCCATGCATAGCCAATCGTGTACTGAAAAATGGCGTTAAACCCCACAACAACAACAAAAAGATCTGACAGCGACCGTTACGGGCCATGTTCTGTGACCTGTGTTATTACCATAATCGCTAATTTTGTCAGTCACTCTTTTGACGTCTAATATCTTCGCGTTTAGGAAAATGAGCAGTATGACTGAAGAGCATCAATGTGTGCTGAACGATTTGATTCACTTTCAAATTTCTAAAAGCTGCCTTACCAATGGCTAATTCAAAGGTCACCAGATCATGACCCCTAAGCGGTCGCTGTCAAATTTTCACGTAGTACAGTAGAGATCTGATTCTAATCAGACTGATTTACCTTAAGTCATACAATCACGTAACTCACTGGGAAGTCGCGTTGGTATAAATCGTTCAACGCATGCTAGCCCTCATTATTGACTGAAGATCCAAACACTTTCATCTTCTTTCATGTATCCTGAACGAACATGTTCAAAGACAGTTTGGATGCAAGTGATCCTCTCATTTACAAATCCAAATAACATTAACCAATCTATCATCAGTTGACTACCTATACCATGCGAATTCCTGTTGGCTATTATTTTAATGCGCAACATTTGTTCGAAACGATTGCAGCTATTTTTAGCGATCAGTTTGTCCAGCCCCAGAGAACGCTTGTAAAAGTTTACTATTCGAGTAGCATAACATTGTTCATGGCCTTAAACTCCATTCTTCTGACGGCAGAAAAATACCTTTCTTACACTGATCTCGCCCCTATGAAAGACGTTTACAAAAATGATCGATTCTACAAGGAGTTGCGTTACCCTGTCGAATTAACTGAAGGACTACATTTACTGTTTGCGTACTCGGGTGTGATCAAGTACAGCGTGGTAGGAAACACCACCGCTCTATTACTCAAACCCGTTCCTTTGATAGTGGATTCTTACTTCGGTGCTTGCGAGGAAGGTGGAAACAACTGACATATTCACCGTGAATTTGTACATCCTCATTTTCTTCTTGTCAGTAAATCTTATTTTGACAGCTTCAACATTAGTATAAGCGGAGATTTGACACAAAATACTTTATTCTCGAAAGGAAAAGTAACAGTAAAACTACATTTTCGAAAATGATTCTCTGGTGAAGTGTAGAAAACAAATGTATCTTGTGTACAAAGAGTCGCTTGGCAAGGAGAACATGGCTTCAGAGATATATTAAAATCGCTTTTTGTACGGTAGCACCCATCTTAAAACCGATGGTTACTCGATGATTGCATGCTTTAAATGATGCAATGTCACGGAAGCAAAAGAATTTCTTTAAAACGTCCTCATCGATAAAGTCAAAATGAAGCCTTCTTGAGAGCAGAAAGAATGTGTTACTTCCAAATGGAAAAGACATTTTGGGTCACAGAGATATCCCTATAAATACTCTTCACACTTCTAGTCAAGGCATTACTTCTTCCTCTACAATACAGCAAGGATAAGGCAAAACGAGACTTTGACACTTATGTAGATCTGATAAACACGTTCATAAAACGAACAGGAACACAAGAAAACCAGGAGCATTCAGAGAACTAGACCATTTTGATTACAAACTGAAAAGGAAAACAAATTATATACCGAGATTCGTACGAATGTTCCTTGTAAGAACTAGATATGTTTGCCATGTCGTTGATGGTGACTGTGCAAAAATCCCAATGGGTATAATTTCATCCTCTTTGACTAAATAATCCCATATCGACTTTGAAAATAAAAGGACAAACCAAAAATTTGATCTCTTGTACCTGAATGTCAGTGTTTCCAACGTGGACAGTAACAATACAGGAGACGATGCCTGAATAGTTCCTGTCAACAATTTCAAGTATTCGTTGTTCTGCCAGTTGGATGTTTACTTGAATAACAAACTGGAGAGCGTCAGAATGGATACTTACCATTACCAAGCGTACCTGGAAAATCTCTTGACTTACAGTAAAGAAGCCAAGAACACATGTTTGAATGCTTCCGTTGTATTGAAACATGACACAATAAATGTCTTTAACGACACAGGGTTGACAGAATCCGACGATTCTGACAATACTGGGTTTAACGACCGTGTAACAGCTTCAGTGGCCTAGAGGTTAGGGTGTCCGCCTCAGATACTGGAGGTCTCGGTTCCAACCCTTTGTTCTCATTAACGAAGAAGCGTCCCGCTGCAGCAGTGATGCCGATGGTGAGACATGACCTTCCTCCCAGACATTAAAACCTAGGACCACTCATCAAAACAAAAGGTCAATATTCATGATCTGTAGAAAAGATATACACTTATCATTTGACCATTTGGTGTTTTATATTTTGTGCATGTGTTTTTGTTTTCCCTCAAAAACCTTAAACCATCTTCCCATATAAAATGTGTGTTTGTTGGGTGTAATGTGTGTTTTTGTGGGTATAGTGTGTATGTCTATAAACACACCGTTACCCTTGTGCAAATCTATGTACTAACAACTTAATAATGGTTTCGTCTTGGTCTTATGCGATTTCTGTTTCCTTTGTATTCTGTGTAAATGGTATCCTCTGTAAAGAATTTTTTTCTTCACGCCAGTGTTTCAAGCATTGACCAATCGTAACATTCAACTTCAGAAGACAAATAGAAAAGAAAATGGCAGAACACTGTAAAGTGGCCATGCTGTTGAAGCGATATCTTTGATGGAAAGAGTACAGCACCTTCTGGATCGGGTGAAAGAGACATCTACCTCGACAAAAGACACTTAAAGACGGAAATCACCTCTCTAAGAATTACTAAACCCTTCGTCAGTGAGGTGATGGATGAAGACGTTACAAAGTTCATTGAGGCCTGGGCTAAAGAGTGAAGGCGAATGAGAAGAAGGAAAGACAATCTCAGCGCCTGAGTACCAAAGGGATGAAGATCCAGGACCAATTTAGTCCGATTGGTCATCCTTATTGGATACAAGAGAAGGACGACTGGAGAATGGGGTCAACGAGCCTAGTTTCGGGCTCGTGGTCTCCACCAAGACATTGTGGAAGACGATGAAAAAACTGGGGGCAGAAATGTGCGACCTGTGGTGCCCGACCCTGGAGGTGCGTTCACTGCTGTAAAAGTGGTAGCTGAAACCCAACTGCCCTTTTCAGGACCACCTAGATCACTAGGAAAGAGATACTCGTAATCAAAAAGTGGTAATGTATGTATGGTGTATGCTTGGATTGTAATCAGAAAGTGGGTGATTTATAATAGCGTTTTTACAGATAACAAAACTAAATTGCTATTTCTGTTTGTCCCCATAAACTTAACTTTTATTTTTGTAAACTTTTCTCCAGTAAGTACTTTTGCTCCCATAAGCACTTTTGTCCCCATAAATATTTCCGTCCCCATAAACAATCTTGTCAATATATTACCATTTCCATGTTAAACCTATGGACAATTTTAACATAGGATTTCCCGTCGATGAAAAGCTATGGCGTAATGTTAATTCATGTATGTTCCCCGAGTGCACATATTACTACTAATGAATATCAAAATCTAAATTTCATTCAAGTCAGTAAAGCGAAATATATGGTCGATACGGAACATCTACTGAAATGAGGCAGTAATAATCATAAAGATGCATCCCATGTTTCATGATTCTGTATCTGACACTATGCATATACCATGCGAAAAACATGTGGTCGATGTAAAATGTGAAATATAGGTCACGGTGAGTTTTTAATATGGGTGTGGTAATAAAAGAGAGTGTGTATATCAGCTCGTTTAACTAGTACAGCATGGACAAGACAAACATTAAACTCAACCAAAGTCGATGAAATGCAAAATATGGGTCACAATGACCTATATGTAAGCTGAGGGTGTAATCTCATCAAGATGCATCCTCTGACAATGTTTCGTGTTTCGAATTATAGTAGCGTTTACAAATTAGATTTTAAAAATAATGTAATCATGAGTTACAAACAAACACTTTACATAAAACAGCAAAATGCTAAATGAAGGCTAGCTTATCTTTTGTTGAAAGGGTGTAGTACACATAAAGATGCATACAATCAGCTGCTAGTTTGATAATTCGAGCATGAATTATGCATGAGACTGAATCCAAGTCAATGAAGAAATATCGGTCAGATTTATGATTATAATTTAGTTCTCATCAATATGCATTCCTCACCAACTTTCATGATTCCAGACATAACAGGTTTGTATAGTGTCTATAAAACCTGAGTTAAATGCATAAGCTTTACCAAGAACGTACAAGCAACGTACATGTATGTATAAATTTTGCACCTTCAGCCGACTCCTCTGAGGGTGGTTGCTATGAAACACTCTAAACTGTTGCCCGGGACTTAGTAAGAATAGTTGACATTCAGTAAGGTGTGTATACTTTTGCCGATGCCGACACAGGGGTTAGTACAATGGTGTACCCATACTTGTATCGATGCCGATGCCGACACTGGGGTTAGTTTAATAGTGTGTAGAGGAGAACTTATGATCAACAGTCTGTATAATCGATGTGTTTCTTTTGACCTTGAACACACCGAAAATGGCAGAATTCCCAAATCCCTTTTTGATCTGTTGAAATATAATACGATACTCTGAAACAGATTTCAATCGATATCGATATTTAATATGTGTGTATTGTATAAATAAAAAGTTTATACTTAAGCAAACTTGTCTGTTTTCGTGTAAAATTGAGCATGTGCATATGCAAATGTATGTTACATTGTTGGAATTGTAGTAGATTTTATGGACTAGAGCAATAATGTAATGTTAAAGTTTTTGATGTTTATTCTATTTACATGCATGATACACATAGAGGGATCTGTTTGTAATCTAACGAGCTTTTTGTCAATTTTAGTCGGATAGAGAAGAGAGGCTGAGAACATTTAGGTATCTATCTCTGTGTGTGCGTCCGTGCGTGCGTGCGAGAGAGAGAGAGAGAGAGCTTGCTTATAAGAACCATGAGGCGACGACTCTGTCCCTTTGAGGCTCTTGGGGTCTAAGAAATTGTATGCATTTTCTTTGAGCTCCATGATTTACCGTATACCGACGTTATGCCTTATAGACAAACAAAAGCGAATGCAAGGAAATAAAAGGAATATCGTAATGTAAATATTTGCCGAAGTGAAATATAGACTGATTGTGACTAGCTTCTAATGTCTATAATCAACACCGGTGGAAATTTACTCGCCAACGTTTAGTACGCAACATTAGAACCCATATATACGTGAATGAACATTCGATTGATTCACATTAATTAAGAGAATACATAATAGTGCTTGTTAAGACCGTGAGTAGTATATGGGGTCTGTTTAGGGTCTGTGAAAATTCCAGTCAAAAAGGTCGTGGGGCTGTTTAGGGTCTATGGGAAATTTAACATGGGGCTAAACCTTGGGGTTTTATAGGGTCAATGGAAGTCCCAGTCAAAAAGGTATCTCGGCACTATGGGGTCTATGGGAATTTAACATGGGTGGCCATGTATAGGGACAATGGGAATTTAACATGGGAGTGGCACCTAGGGAATTAAACATGGGTGACGTCATGGCGTTTACAGGGTAAAAACTATGTATAGGGTGAAATGCATTTATATGGACAAAGTTTGATAGGGAAAAACATAGACATACAGAAGCAAAGAAATACACATTCAAACAAAGAAGATGGAAACATACAGAAAAGAGGACAGAAATGTTCTAAAGAAAGACTTAAAGATAGAATAGAGACTCGAAAAAGAAAAGTCTATTGTATGGGTACAAACATTTATTCAAGCATATACATGGGCTCTTTGGCCTGTGCTTTGGTCTAATAATAGCGTTAAACCCTACAACAACAACAACAACAACAACTAATAAAACTGTAATGCCACATAGGGTTTAATAGCATCTATTCATAAAATCGAGGAATCGTTCGCAGACAAACCCATCCGCAAACATATCGGTGTTCATTTAGACACTTGCCGACATTTATCGCGTCTCTTGAGCTATCGTCGCTTGATCGGTCCTCTTGGCTATATGCACAAAATATGTCCGCCTCAAATACCTATGTTTGGCGACTTGTAAATCCACGTGGAATAGCATAACCCTTTGTCCTGTGGCCATTTTGGATTTCGTACTAGATATGGCTGTTACAAAATACCGGCAAATGCCTAAATTGTAAACGTGAATGTTCCGGAAAGATCTGAATACATTAGAATTGCACATTGTAATCAACGGGTGAGACCAACAACTCATCTGTCAATATTAACACAGATCTAAGGGTCTCGTTTATCGGACTAGTATATCTCTTTTTAATGTGAAAAAAATATTTACAATTGAAATATTTTCTTACATCCAAAAGAACAACGTAATATTTGCGAGGGCCACTTTTAATTCTTGCATACTGTATTGTTACTACCCCGTCTAGGTATCTCACATGATATGGAGACGGTTATTAAATTAAATAGAATATAAAATTTACTTCACGTGTTATCAATGCACATAGCCTTTGTGCATTAAATTATATTGACAGATTTTCTTACTTTTGTTTGGTGGGAGATGTGTACTTCAATTGTTTGGAAAGAAAGTATCAACATACTTTCATGAAAACAAACGGAAAAGTGATATTTTTATGTAAAGAAGTCGTCAGACGTCACAAAATAAGTTTAGTCTACACAGACACGTGTATCAGTTGTAATACATACGTTAATGCTAGATTCAGGGATATTAAACCTAAGAATATTGCGAAGAGTAGCATAAGGTTAAAGAGGATATTACATCAATCAATACGGCTAAATCTAACCCAAGAGGATTTGGCAGAGAGATTAACAAATAGTATTTAAAAAATTGAAGGCAAAAAAGAAAAAAGAAAAAACAAGTTTTGAGACTTTTAAAATTTCTCATTGTTATGTATATTTCATTTAATTATATCTCATTTAATATTTATTTATTTCAATTTAATTGTTTGTTTGTCAGTTTTACATTTTTTTTTATATTTTTGAGTACATGCTATTGCAATGTAAATTTATTCACAGGAGATGATACTTTTTCCAGAACCTTGACTGTTCGTTTTAGTAAACACCAGGTGTTGACCTAGATCCTGACCTTGATTCAAAATGTGTAGTAACCACGCAAATAAGTTCTATTTTTATTTTAAAATGATTGGTTGTTGTCGAGTTCATGATGGGACTACTAATTTAAGATGTAAACAATTTTGTTTTAAATTTTATTTCTTAGAGTAAAATTAATGGTTTTCGTCAGGGCCACATTGGGTGTACGTGATCTTTAACAAGTAAATAATTTCGACGAGGTTCTAGAACATGATCATGTGACCCCCTTTTGCGTTTTAGAATACGATATAACTTTTGTTGTGGAGAGATATTCTCAGTTGGGCTATTACACTGGAAGGTGACTGTTGTGCCCTTTGGAGTTATTTCAAATTACTTAGATTCAAAAGGATTAATTCTTTTTCCTGAAAAATACGTATGCTCATGAGAAATTGTTGAACAAGGACGTTTTTGTTATAAAAATTTATTCAGATTTCCGAAACCGGAGTGATAATCCTTGTTTCTACAAGGAACTGTAGACTCCAACACTACAGATTACAGCATACGTAATCGTCTTCTATCTTTGTTTCTTCGTCGGGACTTGAACTTGAAATGATTAGAAAATTTTATTATTATGACTTCAAAAATTGTATTCGTGGATTATTCTTGGATTATTTTTGGATTTGATTCTTAAAACCGTAAACTCATATTTTTTCATTTTTACAGAATTTAAATTCTTATATTTTTTTAAAAAAAAGCTTCTTGTTTTCACTCTTTCTTGTGTCAATGTTTATTCGAGCCTAAACACGTAACATAAGATCATGAATCATTAACTCATGACGCTTTGCCTGTCTGTGTAGACAGTGAAATAACAGGTGCCAGTCTGGGTAGACAGTGAAATAATTACAGACCTAGAGACAGATGTTGTATTAAATTGAAACAAAAAATGTTAAATCATTGAAGACACATAAATCAATATGGCTCGACAATATACAGTCTAAAATGATTGTTAACCGTGTTGATGTTTTATTTTTTTGGTGTTTTAATGCTATCGGTGGTCAATACCAAGTTTTTTTTATACAATAAAGCTGTTAAAGTACATACGAATGTTTATATCAATTACACTGGACAACAAATTTTTACAAAAGTCATGTTACTGAAATAAAATTAGTCAATTCTTATCAATTTTTATGTGCTGAACACGAATATGACAGTCAAATTGCAAAATTGGCTCTAGTTTTTTTGTAATCTGCAAGAAATTAATGTTTACATAACGAAATGCATTCCAATAGTAAAAGGTCAACTGTAATAGCCTACCTATAAAAAATCAAGTCATTGACTACATCTTAGATTTCTTCGCCTGTCTCTTGTACAGCTGTTCGGGAGCATCTCTGAGGAGTGTCCAGCAGTAGTCAGCCAGCATTGTAGTGGACCATTTTCCCTGGTATCTTTGTTCCATTGTTGCGATATCTTGATGAAAACGTTCGCCGTGTTCATCACTAACAATACCACAGTTGCTAGGAAAGAAATCCAAATGGGAATGAAGGAAGTGAATCTTTAGAGACATATTGCAGCCAAGTTTCTTATACTTCATCAACATGTCTTCTACTAGTTCCTTATAGTTTTCTGCCCTAACATTTCCGAGGAAGTTTGTAGAAACTAGGCGAAAAGCATTCCATGCTTGTTTCGCGTCACCTTCCAGCAAGTTGTTGAACCGGTCATCTTTGAAAAGCTCTCGAATCTGAGGACCCACAAAAACTCCCTCTTTAATCTTTGCTTCGCTGAGTCGAGGGAATTTTTCATGCAGGTATCGGAATGCTGGCAAAGTCCGGTCAATGGCTTTCACGAAGTTCTTCATCAAACCTAGTTTGATGTGAAGGGGTGGTAGCAAGATTTTCTGAGCCTCAACCAGAGCTGGGTGTTGGATATTCTTCTCTCCAATGGCTACATTCTGCCTGTGAGTCCATTCCTTCCTCATGTAGTGCATTTCCCTTGCTCGGCTATCCCACTCGCATAAGAAACACATGTATTTTGTATATCCTTGCTGCAGTCCCATTAAAAGGGCAACTACCTTCAAATCACCACAGAGGTACCAGCTGTACTTGTTATACTCAATGGAATTCAGTAGCTGCCTTAAGTTATCGTATGTCTCTTTCATGTGGACAGCATACGCTACTGGAATAGATGGAAGAATGTTTCCATTGTGCAAAAGCACAGCCTTGAGACTCAGTTTCGAAGAGTCCACAAATAGTCTCCATTCTTGTGGGTCATGAGTGATTTTTAAAGCATTCATGAGGCCCTCAATATCGGAACAGAATATCAGATTACTTTCCTTTCTGAAGAAAGGCTCCAATTGCTGGTGGCGCTTTCGATATGCAGTAATTGTGACATCTTCTTCTAGAAGATTCCATTGTTGGAGTCTTGATCCTAGCAATTCTGCCTTGTTCTTTGATAAGTCCAAATCACGAATCAGGTCATTTAGTTCTTCCTGTGTTATTCTGTGTGGGGTTGATGATGCACCACAGTGAAAATCTGGATCACTGCATGCTGATGGACCAGGAGAAGAACAGGTCGACTCACCTTTGTCTTCGTCAGATGAATCAAGAGAATATTCTGCTGGAGGTTCTGGAATAGGAAGTCCCTCACCATGTGGAACTGGTCTCAATGCAGACGGAATAGACTATTCTCGACTTCTTTCGCTTCGTTATTCCGCCGGAAAGAGGAGGAACCAAGCAGAAGTAACAGTCATTTAGGTGGTTGCTTGGCTCTCTCCACACCATTGGGACTGCAAACGGCATTGATGACCTTTTGCAATTCAACCACTGTGAAAGCTGTGTTGTACATGTAGCACAGCATATATGCGGAGCCCAAGGCTTGTCTTGGTCACCAACCTTGCATCCGAAGTAAAGATGATATGCCTTCTTCACTTGAGAATTGATACTTTTCTTCTGGTTGGCAAATGTCACTTCCCCACAAACATAGCAAAAATTGTCCGCGGTATTAACACACTTTCGAGGCATTACTGTTCTTTATTGTACGTAAATGGATAAAATAATAAGTTTTATGTAACAGTAGCTTGAACTGTCTCGCACAACGTCTAAAATATTTTAAATGCTGAACCTATCTGATTGGGCTTTATATAGTACACTGCTTACGTCAGCTTCAGCAGCCGCCTGGCATTAGTATAATAGGCCTACACATGTATAGTACACTGCTGACGTCAACTTACTTCAGCAGCCGCATGGCATTAGTATTGCATTGCATCAGAAAATGATGCAATCAACTGTGGATGATGTGAGCATGATGGTATTATGCAATGTTACATCATTATTCCGGATGTTGCTGCAGTCCTACTGGAGAAATTTACACAGTGAAACATAGAAAATGAGGTATATGAATATCTTCAAAACGAGAGCCAATACAAATTTTTCACGGTTATATTCGTGTTCGGCACACCAAAATACTACAGATTAGGGCCTTTTCAAGTCAGTAATGATTTCACTGTTGACCAGTGTTATACATACAACATTAGCAACATTTTAACATATTAAATGAAAGAATGTGAAAATGGACTGACAAGTAAAAAACATAACTAACAAGCAAAAGAGTGCCCAGAAGAAAGAAATTTCTTTAGACTGCGTATTTGTCCTTAACGAGTCTGGTACAAGATTTATAATGACCATTCAACCATTATGAGAAATGGTTCGATATAAAATCGATCGCAACATATTATGACGTAAGTTAAACCGCAACAGGGTTAGTTCAGTTATGGTAAAGGCTTTGCATGATAATTCGAAGAAATACTGTGAAAGATACAGTAATAGTTTTCAGATTATTTTTATTTTCATTTTTATTTTTACCCACAATATAGTTTGAAACATGGGGAACATCTTTCATCAAATAGCGTTTGCATGCTTTATAAAATCTAGTGTTACTGGTGTATAACAAATTTACATGTGGATGATGTTTTCTCTTGCGATGATTTGTCTCCGTTTTTGTTCCTATATGCAGATGATGCTTTAGTAATAACAAACCATGAGACGTGTACTGCTGACTTTATTACCAATGAAATTTCTCTCCAAAACTTCATTTTATTCGATTCCGATGGTGTACTGGCTGAAAAGAAGAAATCTTCATCGATGATTTCAGCTGGATAGTGTTAGTTTGATTAATGAAATCGAGCGATTTTCAAAATTTGAGCGAATCACCTCTAAGAAAGGCGACTGTTTCCTTGTGGTGTGATTTTTAAAAAATGTATTTACCTCTGTGTTATATATGAATTTGGCGGTACCAGACGGTGGCACCAATCTGAATAAACCATCAATCTCTGCACGTCTAACGCGCATCTGCATAATGCACTGTTTCGTTTCTCAAACAGTTCAGCACTGACAGATATTGTGCTACAAAATTATACTGCCCTCATAGGGTTTTTGAATCAATAAGTCACTAAATAGAAATTAAAAGAATGGAGTTTTTATTACACCAAAATCCGTGTCTCTGAAGGAGCAGATTACGGCATTGATGGATTTACACCTTAATACGGCAGTACGGAGCAGACGACAAATCAAGCATAAGTGGTCAGAAAAACACAAATTCAACAAGGTGAGAATTTAGCAGAGCTTATGTTAGTGACAAATCTCATTCTGGAGCAGAAACATCCAAGGGGCAGTACCTATAAGCTGTAGAAAACTGCACGTCACAGCTATGGGTAACGGTTTCCGATTGGTTCAAGCTCGATATGCAAGCGTTGCATATTTCACTTCAGACTGCAGAGAGTGAAATGGGGTTCTCAGTAGAGAACAATATACGTTAGGCATACACATGTAAGGAACAGATTACGTTAAGAAACAAGCAACAAATTAATACTTATACAACTAGAGGTGACATCTTTTTAGGATTTTGATTTCAATATAATTCTAACAGAGTGGAACAGGAAGAAAAAGGAGGATACGTAACTATTTGAAAAATTATAAGCTGTTTCCTCCTCTCCCTCTTGTTTCCAACTCCTTAACTACTTTGGTTACAAGGGGGGGGGGGGTAGTTCCCCCGTTAGATAGAATCTCGGCAGCATATGTGTGCACATCATGTACGAGCCGTGTCATCTCGTTTTTGGAATATATGAATCCTTGAAGAAACCTGGTTCTGATTTCGGAGATCCCTAGCTATGGAATGGAATACATCTTCAGCTTATGATTGCAAGCAAACGGATGATCAATATGATGTTTAGGGCTGTAATAACTAGAATTTCGCGTATATCTTCTCCTTCGTCGTCGTCTTTGTCTTTTGCTTCTTCTACTTCTTTGTGCAGTTCAGAATGCTCAAATGGCAGTGAAATAAGGGCACTAAGAGCGTAGAGAATTAACTGAACGGATAACTGTGGATTATCTTTGAGCAAAATATTGAATGTATGTAAAATAGATAATTACAAAATAACAAAATTTGATTAAATGCCTACTCCTAGGTGTCAAAACAAATGTTGTGTGAGTAGCCTCGAATGTAAAAGCACATGTAAAAAGGAGTAAATTCACACGTTCATGTGAATATTTTGGATTTGTTCAGTTTTTTGTTACGTTTGGAAACAGCAAGAAAATAGATTGTTTTACTTTATTAAATATTGAAACCATTTAGCAATTAACCCAATGTCATTGATTTTGTTCGAAAATTGAAACATGAATTGCACAATATTTGAAAAAGTTAAACTCTCCCCAAAAATGTACAAATTCCGTTAAAGAGTAAATAAATATAAACAGTAACGTAAATATAGGTAACACATGTAATATCAATAAAACATAATTGTGGTGTGCTCAGCGGAAATCATTATATATATATATATATATATATATATATATATATATATATATATATATATATATATATATATATATATATATATATATATATATATATGTATATATATATATTGTAATGAGTAAAGTGTTTGATGAGCCTTAAAATGAAATAAGCCTAGTTTTGTTTTCTTTCGTTATGAGCAGGGAAATCTATTTCTTCAGTTCACTTTTCTCCGACTGTCTTCAATTTACCCAACGGATATATTTACCAATGAAATTAAGAACATCGGTAAATGGCTATAGGGATGGGGGTGAGGGTCCTAACTTGTATCAATATATTACAAAGGAAGACGCAATTCTTCCCTCTTCCATTCTTCAAACCCAACCATAGCTTTTCCCGCTGTAATCAAGAGTATAATTTTCACAACATTTCTATGGAGATCGTTCACTTGATAACACGTTGTCGGATTTCTTGCGAACAGAAAACAATTATGGACGGAATTTGTGATCCTTTTGGATTTCATCCTTTCATCCTTAAAGAAACGGCAAGTTCATTGCAAAGCCTATTATACAATTCAGCACTGAATACTGGCAAACAGTATGTACTGAAGGAAAGAGCTCAATTCTATTTTTGTTTTGTCAAGAGTGAAATCCAAGAAGATCCGAACGCTTCCATTGACTTGTGTCTGTAGTTGTTTTCTACTCATGATATCGTGCAACAGAACTAGAATATATTTCCAATTTCTTCAAGTACATCTTAGTCTCTAGAAGTGCTTTAAAATTAAGCTATTCCTGATTACAGCGGACATACGTTTTTAAATATGGAGAAGAAAACAGGATTAAGTAGCTGGGTTGGAAATATGGAGATTCGGGGAAGCGTGTTTTCCCTTGTGTTGTAAACGGGTTTGAATCCCTCACCACCCATCCCAGCGCATTCTTATATGCATTAACAGGTAATCTTATTTCACTTGAAACTAGTCCTGTTAACGGTGCTGACGTACAATTCCAAAACTCAAAAATAACTTCCGCATTAAAATATTCCAAACATTTTGGAATAATTTGGCATTAAATATCAAAACGATTTGGAGCATCAATCAACGGGCAGGTCTCGTGCGTTTACTGACTGCAACATGATCACACGCGACAGCGAGTTTTGCACGTGCGAAGACATTCTGAATGATCGAGTTTGCATGATATGCATAAGGGAGCCTGAATGCCCAGTATGCGAAAGAGTTTGGAAACTAATTTGTTAAATCTATGATTATATCCATAATTTCTGAGAAAAAATTTAAAAATATTTATATTGTAAATCACGACAAATAATCAGTGAAACTCGATTAGGATGGAGACAATATTTCAGGCTGTGTATTCATGGCTAATAAGGCATTCTCCACTTCGGTACCTTTGTGTATTATTTTTAACGAAACCAATGCTTGTTGTGGTTTCATAGCTAAAGCACACACAAACTATCCATGTAGTATGCATTCCCAAGGAACACACTGCACGAGGTATCTGCTTTATTGCGGATATCTGCTTTATTGCGTGGTGTCGCAGTCTAATCTTGATTCTCATTAATTGTTTGAATCTAGTAAGAACAAAGCTCAGCAAAAGGTTTATTTATCTTCCCTTACTCTTGGCAACAATGCAAGCTGCTATCCACGTGGTCTACGCCGACCAATACCGTTGTCGGTGGAATAGCCGTTTTTGGTTCCTCTCCACCTGGAGACTGCCTCTTCCTCAGAGCTTTACAGTCCGATTACTGCTCTGCGTTGTTGCTGGAATCGATTCAGAAAAGCCGCAAAAAATGTCGGAAGTGGCGGAACTTTGGGCCAAACTTGAAGGGGCTACGGATTGCAAGTCTCTTTTGAAGAAATATTTAACTAAGGAACTCTACGAGAAATACAAGGATACAAAAACGTCTCTTGGTGGAACTTTGGCCGACTGCATTCGCTCAGGTGAGTTGGTTGGTACAGAAAAAAGTAAATTATAATAAATTTTGAAAATGAAATTCACTGCAGACTTTAAAATCGGTGTATTAGGGTCGAGATCCAATCAAAAGTGCTGTCTCTAAACACGAATGATTTCCTTCATCAGATCGGTGTTAAGTTACTAAAAGATTTGATATGACTGGATGTTATTCATTGTGACATTGTTTAAGTATTTTTAAGGAACAAAAATGACAATGATAATAATAATAATAATAATAATAATAACAACAACAACAACAACAACAACAATAACAATAACAACAATAACAACAATAACAACAACAACAATAATAATAATAATAATAATAATGATAATGATAATGATAATTTTTATTTTTATTATTATTATTATTATTATTATTACTGTCCGCTCCGGTGGCCGAGTGGTTAATGTCCGTCTATGAAGCTGGAGGTCGTGGGTTCGAAACCCGGATGAGTCATACCAAAGATTTACAAAAATGGTACTAACAGCTGCCTCGCTAGACGCTCAGCATTAAGAGGTTAATGTTAGGACTGGTCGGCCTGGTGTCAGGATAAGGTGACTGGGTGAGACATCATGCTACATGTCTGCAGCATGTTGCCCCAGTGCTAGACATCACTATAAACTGCCACACTGCAGGCATCGTAGCGATATGACTGAAAAATTGTTAAAGCTACGTTATAAATCCTAATCAGACACACACATTATTATTATTATTATTATTATTATTATTATTGAAACTACCACATGTAAATAAATTGCTATATAGTTTGGCAAGCATGTCATGAGTGAGACAAGATTATCAAATAAATGCTCGCGATTTTAGCATGCAAAAACATTCTGAATTGTTCAGTTCAAGATATTGTTCAATATGTATAATAAATATCGTTTGCTCTCTCTCTCTCTCTCTCACAAACACACACACACGCACGCACACACACACACGCACGCACATAGTTTATTTAATAACATTGACAACAATGTAAACACACTTCTAAATTTACATATTTTCATATGGTCAGCAAGTTAAATTAGTTTTGTGAACAGTTGATCAATCAAGAAGATAAAATAAGGAAGACAAAAGAAAATAACATAAAGAATAATTCCACATGCAGACAACTTGATATTCAGGTGAACAACTGACATCCTAACTAACGGAAAAAAGCGAAACTAAATAAGAGAAGCCGCACCGAGCGGCCGGTACGGCTAATATTCACGTTTAGATAACTGAGACGTCAAACCGATGGAGTATGGGATGTTTCGGCGTATTTACCAGGTAAGACGATAAATGCCAAAAGCAATCTGTGTTCCTTTACTGTATTTCTGCTGGTTCAGCAAATTCAGTTATTTACACACCGGCAACAAGTACAGGATAACAATAACGGTGTTCGCTTTGTTTGATCATATAAGGCAGCACAAAGCAGCCAATGACAAGGTTCACGCGCCTGCAGGCATGATGTCGGATGAAAAACTAGTGCGATATATTGTAACGCAAATAACTAAGATGTTTTTATTTGTATGCTCGAAGGAAAAAAAACATGGCTTTTTACAGACGAATTCATGATAATATGACTATTTCAATACTTGGCACCTGCTGCATGTTTAACCTTTCTTTGCCTTCATTTATTTATCGCTGCTCTACACAGTTCGTATCGTTTATCGCGGTAACGCTGTCATTGTTTACTTCCTTTTCATTTTCTAACTGAATGAAGTAATGAAAGTATTCCAATTACAAAATGTCTGACAACAATTAATTAGTTTTGTAAACGCATGAACTGCGGAATTTTAGCTAGCTATCTAGTCTGTGTTGGTATCGTGAAGCATCTGCCTTTTGTTTATCAATTGTTTCGTTTTGTTCGTTCGTTTCTCAAATGCCTGGATCTCCATTGCATCGGAAGACAGCCATTCGACCTGGCCTCATTTTATCCAATAAACACTGTGTTTTGTTTGCTTGTTTTGTTTTGGGGTTTTTTTTGTTTTTGTTTTTTTAAATTAACAAAACCTAGATGGCATCTATCAATGACAGAAAAACTTATGCAATATTTGTCAAATGTCGAAAATGAAACTGCCAACGGCTGAAGTATTCTATCATAGATGCATTTCTGTAAAACCCTGACTCCTCCATCCTTCTCTCTAATCCGTGCAATGTCCTAAAATTGAATTCAGAGCTTTATTAGGATTGTCTTTCTTGTATTCAAAGAAAGGAAAACAAGATGACAAAGTAATTTATATTAGAAAAAGTATCCTACAAACTTGCATCAGGATATGGAAAGAAACATAAAAAGTTCAATTGCTTAGAATTGGAGAAAATGTCCATAACTATTCTTGCAGAAAAGGAACAATTTGCAGATAAGTAACGATAGTTTTATAAAATTAGACTTGACCCTAAATAAATAGATACATAGGTAAAAGTTACAAGGGTCAAAGAAAGTGAATGCCTTATGCAGACGACGTTACATTGCAAATTTTAATCTTCATTACAGGATGTCTGAATTTAGACAGCGGAGTTGGACTGTACGCTTGCGATCCGGAAGCCTACACAGTTTTCAAGGACCTATTCGATGCTGTTATCAAAGATTATCATAAGGTATCCAGCATTAAAATAAGTTGTTCCTATCCTCACGCAAATCACTAAACCAATTCTGGCACAGTTGTGGACTTGTGTCTGCGACAAGGCGGTGTGGACTTTTCATCTCCCTACTTTAAGAAGTAAGCAGTGACTGCCAGTTCCTTTGTTGCTCCATTCGTAAAATCGCACATTTTCTTGTTTCCAGATCCTGCACCAGGCCTCCTGCTCATACACTGTCATAGATCTTCAAGGTTTTGAAATGTTTTGTACGAGAATTATTACTACTGTCTTTACTAGCTTATAAGTCGAGTCCAACTACAAAGTGCATAGGCCCAGATCTGCTGTCGCATAATGTGCCTGCAGATCTGGGTCTGTGCAGTTTGTTAGGAGTAATCAGTAGAACAAACAACATATACCCTGGTCTGCAGACGCATTATGCTATCGCGGATTGGGATGTTTGTTTGTTTGCAGTTTGACACGTCTTGTAAGCGAGTGCATACTGTACTAGTAACAATTATTTTTGTTTACATGAAATTTCTTTAGATATTGTCACTGAAGAATGTACTCTGAGAGCTTCATCGAGCTATATATCTTCCATCGATTGCTTTGAGCTTAACAAAAACGTGTCCTGATAAAACTGTTGTCTATTTAATAAAAAGGTGTTATTTATTTCATAAAATGTGTTAACACGAATAGACGTAACAAGAAACTCGGATATAAAACGTCATGATAATCATTCTGATATGTATGTCTCCTATATATTTACACGAATTATGTTTCATGTGGATACCTTTCAGGTTGCAGCGGTGAACCACCCCGAACCAAACTTTGGCGACATTGACAACCTTGGTTTCGGTGACCTTGACCCCAATGGTAAGATGATCATCTCAACCAGAGTCCGTGTAGGCAGAAGCCACAATGGATTTGCATTCCCACCTAGCATTAAGTCAACCGAGGTGAGCTATTAATGAAGATTTCCGTTGTTGTAATTTTGTTTTTTGTTTTGTTTTGTTCATTTGTTTTTGGTTTGTTTGTTTGTTTGTTGTTTTTTTTGTTGTTGTTGTTGTGGTGTTTTTTTTTTTGTTTTTTTTGTATTTGTTGTTTGTCTTGCTTCATCTGGTCCCATAAACGGCCAAGGAAGTAGCAAAGGTGCTTGTTTCAAAATTGGAAACCTTTTAAACCGTTTCTCTTGTATAATCAAAATAATTTGGTCACCTAATCGTGGGGGTGGGGTATTGTAAATCAAGGGAAGAGGGGGATTTGTTGTTACAACATGCATTCCTAATAAGTGTAATTGCCATTTTCCTGTCTCGTGTGAACATCCTTACTGTCCACCTTCTCATGGGGTCAGATGAAAGATCCTGAAATCTTTCTAGTTGCATCTATAAAAAAAATCCCCTAAATTCAAGGGGTTGCTTACTTGTTTGGAACATAGCACCCTGTAGTTCAGTTGATCTTTGTGTATGATGAAGAACAGTTCAAAGCCAAATCATGATTGAAATTAAAGATTTCTCGATTGGCCCAAAGTCTAAAATATTGTTGGAAACGACGTCATATATACATCGTAACGTTAGTCATACACCTTTTCTTTGTCTTGCATATATTTGTACTGCCACTGAGTGAGTGATTACCTAAAACCCTAGGCTTGATTTTGGGTTGATTCTTCTGCATTATATGTATTACACACCATACCATGGAAGTTGTTCTGGCGCTTGAGCGTGGGTCATACAATGATATGTAGACATTCGTATACCGACAGTGACTGGGTAACGGCGTAATACGTATAAATGGCGATATAAACGTTATGCATTCGTATCTTTCAGCAACGGAAACAGATGGAAAAGAACACATTGGAAGCCCTGAACACCCTGGAAGGAGAACTAGCTGGAAAATATTACTCTCTAGAAACTATGACCAAAGACGAACAAAAGCAGCTTATCGAAGATCACTTCTTGTTCAAGGACGACGACAGGCAAGTTCAATTTCAAACCTTTTTTGTTAAGTTTTGCATACATTTGTGCGAATCTTACTGTATACATTTATAACCTATAAACTGGAGAACTTTCTTAATTCCATTTAAAATCCCATCTTATTGTAGTGCACCGTAAAGTCAGTCTATGCAAATTTAGCAAGAGTATTCGCCATATATAAAATTTATGAGATAGGTGAATCTCGCATGCAGTACATGTCATAATGTAATATTCAACTAATGTTTCAACTATAAATATCTGATCAACATAAATTTACGACGTTATTCTTCCGTTAGATAATTTATGTTGTTAGGTGATATATCACAGGCTGGCATATTTTGATGAAATTGTTATTGCATGTCATTATCGTCGCCGTCTTCACCATCACTGTCACCATTATCATCGTCGTCATGGTCTTAGTCATGGTCATGATCCAGATTTTGTCGTCTTCGTCAGCATTGTCATCATGATCATTGTGATGGTGATTTTCGTCATCATCGTCACCATAGTCAACATCATCATTATGGTCAACGTCATAGTCATCATCATGATTAACGTAATCGTTATTACGATCATGATGATGGTCATCACCATCGTCATTCGTATAATCCTCACCTGGACCGTCATCGTCATGATCATCACCATCACGATCATCGTCATCGTCGCAGTCATTGTTATGGTCATCATCGTCTTCAGCATCTTCATTAGTATGATCAACACCATTATCGTCATCATCACGATTAGCATAACCATGATAATCATCACCGATATCGTCATCATCATATAAAAATCATGATAATCATCACCATGATTGTCATTAGCATGGTCATTCTGATCATCATCACGGTCGCTATAATCATGATTGCCATCATCATCATGATCGTCATTGTCATAATCATCGTCATGTCCATTATAATCATGAGCGTCATCACAATCGTAATCGTCATGATTATCATCGTCATGGTCATCATCATTGTCATTGTCAGCATCATCATAATGATCCTGATCATGATGCTCATCATCAGTCACGATCATCATCACCATGATCATCAGTCATGATCATGATCCTTATCATTAAATATGATTAAGAATTCGCATTTGTCTATGACTTTGTAGATGCGTCTGAGAAAAGTATTGGCATTCTAAAAGGGACCAATAGAAAGCACAGTATATAAAAGGACAATGGGAAACAAATATGAATTTAGTCTTCACGTTGGGTATATGGATTTTCGAAAATGTTATTAAAATATAGTCCTTTTTTAGATCTGCAATTATTCACTTTCCACTGCTTAATGTCCGCAGTAGTTTGTCGTTCAATGAGAAAGAAAACTAGAGCGTGGATCCAGTGGCGTTCCTAGGATATTTGGGCTCCTATGCAAAGCTTGCCAATGGACCCCTGCAATGTTAATAGCACCAAAAATTGTTTGGCTGGGTTAGTGGGCACCCTCTATTCGTGGACCCCTATACGTTGCATACTCGTGTTATATGGTAGTTACGCACCTGGGCGGATCCTGCAATATCGTTTTAGGGAGGGTCATAAACATATAGCATGGTTTATGTGGTATCAAAGCCATGGTGGGCGCCTTAAGAGGCCAAGCCTACCTTACACCCGCCAGTAGTAAATGGGGGCACCCTAGCGACAATGGGAATTAGCATTACAAGACCCCTTGGGCAACTCTAGCGACAATGGAAAATTAACATGGAGAAAAATCGTGGGTCAGATTAGCGTCAAGGGAAATTAACATGGAGAAAAATCGTGGGTCACTCTAGCGACAAGGGGAATTTAACATGGAACTATAGTGTGGGTCTGTCTAGCGACAAGGGGAAATTAACATGGGAATAGAGTTTGGGTTTGTCTAGGGACAAGGGGAATTGAATATGGGATTTTTTTTTAAATTTAAATTTAAATTTAAATTTAAAAAAGGGGTAGGCAATGGAAAGGCTATCTCTTTTCGAGAAATATGGCTGGCCCTGAAAAGGGCCTTTGGGTTTATGTTAATATTAATATTAACATAAATGGCATCTGTCACATCTTCTTCTTCTTCTTCTTAAACTCCTTCTAACTGCTGGTCCATACACAAGTACCCTCTTGAGACATCCTTGTCTTTCTATGTAAACTCTCCTCATCCATTGACTAGTATCTGTCCTATCAACAACAGTCCACTTGGACCTGACATACATGAGCATGTCCGTCCTAAACATCATGGAAGACACAAGGGTGGATGACTCAACTGTGGTCCACATCTTGAAGCGACGAGAATAGGTGAATCAATGCAGTGAACTGCGCTTATTTATAGGTACAGGAAGGATTGAAACGGATTGAATTCATTCACCAATCCAAACACGCGTTACAAAATTCAGTCAGCTCGCATCCAATCCGAAGAGAGCAGTCTGTGACGTCACGTGGTCTATATAGATTCGTTAGCGCTTGTGTGCAGTCAATCTATGCGACAGTGATTCAACATGACGGAAACTCAGAAAACGATCCATTGGGGTGCACCAGCAGGGGAGACTGCCCAAGGGAACCCGAACTTACTTTCAGAAGAGGTACATTGGGATTTTGTGGATTTTCTTACCTCGCAAGAATTTGTTCCGGAACCTTCGTTACCTTTTTCATTACCGCAAGTGGAGAATTTTAGACAGAGACAGAAAGAAGAATTGGAGAAATTTATGCAACGACAAAAGGAAGCGGAACAAGCTTTTCTCCTACAGCAACAAGAGGTAAGAAAAAAACAACAGCAACAATAGCAAGAAGAAGTAGCAGCAAAGAAACAAGAGGGTGAAAATCAAACGGCTACGGTACTGTTGGACATTTTAGCGGAGTTAAGAAGTCTGAAACAAATGTATCAGACTTCTTTATCACGACCGAAGAGAATACGACCTTCCCGAGCTAAACACGCCAACCCTGTGACTAAGCCTATCGTACCACCCTTAGTGATTTCAACCCAATCATCAGAAGTAGGCCTTGGCCGTGGCAAAGGCTTAAGGCAGTTCAAGTTGATTGGTTAAACTCACCCCTACACCAAAATAAAAAGGCCCTTTTCAGGGCCACCCACATTTCTCGAAAAGAAATACAATTTCAATTTGCCAATAACTCAAAAATAAACCCCACCCATTTTACCCTTATAGTACGTGTCTGTGTATGAGTGCGTGAGTGTAGCTTCTTATTTTAAAATCAAAACTCAAAGACACTTACCTTATATCATTCATGTATTCTTTTATCCATTTTTTACAATCCAATTCACAGCACAACACTTTAATTAAAAGTTCATTGACTTCTTCTTTCTCCTTGTTTAGTCTCTCTGTTTTTTGAATTTCTTCACCGTTTTTTCCTCATTTTCTTCCCTTCTTTACTTCTCCTGTTTCTTTGCTTCTTTTAAATAGAATTGTCTTCTTTCTTCCTCTGAAGAATCCCTCTCTTCTTTCGAAGAATCCCTCTCTTCTTCCGAAGAATCCCTCTCTTCTTCTGAAGAATCCTTCTTTTCTTCTGACTCCTCTTGTTTCTTTTTTGGGCAATGTGGAGACCAATGTCCTTTTTCTTAAAATAATAACAGGTATCTTGACTTTTGTCTTTTTTAGCCCCTGTTTTTTTTTCTTTTTTGACGGTCTGGACACTCTGAAGACCAATGCCCTTTCTTCTGACAGATATAGCAAGTACCCTGACTCTTATCTCGAAAGGAAGGAGAGTAGTCTGTCGGCTGGTCTGAAGAGAATTTTCTAATGACCCCTCGCAAAGCTCTGACGAAACGTTCGATTTGGCTAGTCTCTTCCATCGTTCTCCTCGGTTTGAGAGTGAAATGAATAGTGAAAGGACAAGACACACCCTTTTTATATACGCTGGTTTGCCATGACTATAAATTAGTCTATGCTGTTTGAACTTGAGTCATTTGACGTTTTGCACTCAAGATGAAACGATCCTATTCATTCGAGAAGAAAGAAGAAGAAGAAAGTAAGAGGCAGAAACGTGATCTATCGCCTCGTACCAGGGCTGAAATCTTGGCACAAATTCATGCCAGTGATTTTGAAGAGGACATGAGTGAACCAGAATCCGAACCCTCTAAACCAAGTTCACCACCCTTAGTCAACCCTGAAAAGTACTATTCCATTCGAGAGACGGAAAAGCGCTCCTCTAGAAAATTTAGAACCACGGCTTACACCTTCACGGTGAAGTTTAAAGATTTCAAGGCCGACGTACCCTTGGAGAAAGCAGAAGGGTTTATCACCGAGATGTGGGATTCTTTGCTCACCGCACTCAAGCGACAATGTCAACCCAAAGAAGACGATCGCTTGACACTATCCATAGATCACGACGGTTTGAAATCCCCTGTTTGGATCGAGTTTAGCAGACCCGCAGAACTAACCCCTTCCAAAATCATGGACAAGATTCAACACGTACAACAATCTAATGACCAGTTTGACATCACCGATGGTAAAGCCACACTGAAAATGGCCCACGTCTCTCTTCCTCAAGGGACAGGACGCAAAAAGATGTTATTGGTGGACAACCTTCGCAACACCAAAACAAGTCTCGTCCGAATTCACAACCCTCAAGACCAGATGTGTTTAGCCCGTGTCATCGTGGTGGGACGAACCTATGCCAACAAGAACGACACGGTAGAATGGAAAAGAACCTAGAAACTATTCAACGATCCGATCGAGCCAAACAACGAAATGAAGCAGAACTCCTGTTACAACAAGCCGGACTGTCCAAAGACACACCCTGTGGCATTCCTGAGATGCAAAAATTGCAAGATGCCCTAGCTCCACGCTACACCTTGAAAGTGCACCCTCAAGAAATGCGTGGAACTCTGTTGTTTCGAGGCCAAGATTTTAAGGACGGAAAATACATTCATGTCTATTATCACGATGAACATTTCGATACCATTACCAGTATCACTGGATTCCTGGGATACAGTTATTATTGTGAGAAATGTGATTATGGTTATAACAATCGAGAGCAACACAAGTCTTGTGGATGGAAATGCCCAGGATGTTTGGCCTCTCCACCCTGTCTGAGCGAAGAACCAGTGCCTTGTTCAACTTGTCTGCGCACGTTTGTCAGCCCTACCTGTTACCAGCAACATTTGAAAACACAAGGTTCACAGAAGAAATGTGCTTGTCAACTCCTGAGAGTGTGCCCTACGTGTGGACAAGGCATACGTACCAATAGTAACAAGGTACACGTATGTCGAGGAAAGAAAAAATGTCACATTTGTCACCACATCGTGGACTTGGAACACGAATGTTACGTGCAAAAATACCAACCCCCACCAGAGGAAGAGGACGGTCACAAGAAGAAAGGCAATTTCATCTTTTTCGATTTCGAATGCATGCAAGAGACCGGCATTCACATTCCTAATTTCTGCGTGGCTCATCGAGCGTGCGAGAAGTGCATTCAAGAACCTATCTTCAGTCATTGCCCTCACTGCAGCAAGATTCCTGGAGGACGTGAAAAAATCTTTCGAGGACCAAACACGTTAGCCGATTTTGCCCAATGGGTCTTAGACCCCATCGACAAGACATGGAGCAAAGAGGACATCGAACGTTACGGAGATTGTCATCGTCATGCCACGGTGATGGCTCACAATTTCTCCGGATACAATGGACAGTTTCTTCTCAGATACTATACGGAACAAGGCACCGAACGTCCTAAAGTCACTTTGAACGGAGCCAAAATCATTTTCATGCAAGTGGGACAAGTACAGTTTAAAGATTCGATGAGTTACTTGGCCATGCCTTTGAGTCGAATGCCTAAAACGTTTGGAATGACAGAAATGGCTAAAGGGTACTTTCCACACTTTTTCAATACGGAAGCCAATCAACATCCCGTTCTACCCCATTTACCTGAGGCTCACTATTACGACTCCGACAACATGCGTACCGAACAACGAGAAGCTTTCTACGCTTGGTACCAGGCTCATGCCTCTGACCCCTTCGACTTTCAGGAAGAAATGTTAAAGTATTGTCGTTCCGACGTGGACATTTTACGACGTTGCTGTGGAAAATTTCGAGAACTGTTCATGGAACACGGAGGGGTCGATCCTTTGAAAGAAGCTTGCACCATTGCCAAAGCGTGTTCCTTAGTGTACCGCCAACGATTCATGCCTGAAAACACCGTGGCTGTCATCAGTCCTCAAACGACCCACTATGTCAAGCGTCAATACTCGGTCAAAGCCCTACGTTGGTTACATTACTTGTGCGACAAGGAAGACAAATGGATTCAGCATGCCCGCAACGGAGGAGGCGAAAAGACCATCGGAACGTATTCGGTAGATGGCTGGGAGTTAGAAAACCCCAAGATCGTGTACGAGTTTAACGGTTGCTTATTTCACGGATGTCCCATCTGTTACCCTGACCGTGACACTAAAAATCAGTTTTTGCAACGAACCATGGAAGACTTGTACCAGGACACTTGTCAGCGACGCCTAAAGTTAGAACAGCAAGGATACCAAGTGGTGGAAATGTGGGAACACGAGTACGATCACCGTTTGAAAACCGATCCCGAGTTTAAACGCCTCGTGGAAAGTTACCAGTTCATGGACCCGCTGAACCCGAGGGATAGTTTGTACGGAGGAAGGATCAATGCCACCTGTTTGCTGTACCAAGCCGACGAAGAGAAAGGAGAAGAAATCAAATACTTGGACGTGTGTTCGCTGTATCCCTACGTGTGCAAATATTGTCGCTTTCCTGTAGGGCACCCGCAATTGTTCACGGAACACATCGACCTGAAAAACATTCGACAATACGAAGGCTTGATCAAGTGTAAAGTTTTGCCTCCCACGAACCTATACCATCCCGTCTTACCTCACCATTGTCAAGGCAAACTGATGTTTCCCTTGTGCCGTACTTGTGCCGAAACGTGCAACCAGGACCAACCTTGCCATCACAGCCAGGAAGAACGTGCCTTGACGGGAACCTGGGTCAGCGTGGAATTGTTCAAAGCTCTGGACATGGGATACCAACTGTTAGAAGTGTACGAAATTTGCCACTTTCCCAAGACACAACAGTACCACAAGGGTGACCCTACTCAGAAAGGCATTTTCGCCGACTACGTGGATGCCTTTTTGAAACTGAAACAAGAAGCCAGCGGCTATCCTTCCTGGTGTCACACTCCCGAAGACCAAATACAATTCAAAGAGAAATACTACGCACAAGAAGGCATCTCCTTAGACCACATCGAAAAAAACGAAGGCAGGCGATCGTTTGCCAAAGTGATGTTAAATTGCTTGTGGGGTAAAATGGCACAACGACCGTGTTTACCCAAGACGGAATATTTGACAGAACCTTCCCGCTACTTCCAGATGATTCACGACAAAACCAAATACATGAAACACGTGGACGTCGTTCGAGAGGATTTGATCTTGGTCAATTACGAAGAAGATCTGGACTTTGTACAAGACGACCCTTTTGGAAATGTCATCATTGCGGCTTACGTGACAGCTCATGCTCGCTTAAAATTGTACGAAGCTTTAGAACTGTTAGAAGAACGCGTCCTGTACTTTGACACGGACAGTTGCATTTACATCCATCACCCCGTTCAACAGCACCCTGACATCGAAGGAGACCGTTTAGGAGCCTGGACAGACGAGCATCCCGACGACAAGATTCTAAGTTTCGTCAGTGGTGGTCCCAAAAATTACGGCTACGAATACCGGGACAAACAAGGAGAAGTGCCCACGACGTGCAAAGTGAAAGGACTGACTCTTAATCATCGTACCAGTCGAGTGGTCAACTTTGGGGTATTGAAAGAAGCCTTGCAATCGGGAGAGGATGGAAACTTTAAAGTGTCCACTTATCAACCGAACAAGATTGTACGTTTACCCACTCACCACATCGTCAGTCGGCCCCTGGAAAAAATCTATCAAATCGTGTACCAGAAGCGAATGAGACTTCCCAATCACTTTACGTTGCCGTACGGTCACATCGATATTGGTCAGCATATAAAAAGGGACAACGTCCAAGACCAATAGTTCATTGTTCATTGAAGTAACTTACCATGTCGTTGACGAAGAAGAAACCAGATTGGTTAGGAGTCAAATGTTGGACATCAACGAGACCAGGGTTTTGAGGCTTGGACACAAGAGGTGGCCCAGTATGCACGAGAGTTATTCAAGGAAAAAAGTTACTTTTCAACCTGTGTTAGTGACGGTGCCAGAAGAACCCGTCACCCAGGACAGGACTGTCGTGGACAGGCCTGAAAGACCCTTTCGGGAGGACACTTGTGTGACCTTACCCCCTACTATAGAACTGGTTAGAACTTTACCCAAAACATGTGGTTGTTGTACAGACACTTGTTTTTTATTCCACGTTCATGTGCCTTTTATTCTTGTACTTAAGCCTTTGGCTTTTATGTATTTTTATCTTTCGTATTCATGTTTGAAAAAAACATTCAATAAACGTGTTCTGAAAAAGTATATAAACTCTTGTCTTGTTTGTTTTTTCGTGTCACAAGTGACATTCCTCACACCATGGCTACCTCTACTGTCTCTGCTCCCTCTTCCTCTACTGTCAAAGTCATCGACGAACACTTAGATCGTGCCAGTTGGGAGGCTTTGTATCTTCGCCATCCCTTTAACATGCTCATTGCTGGACCTAGCGGTTCTGGCAAAACTGAATTCGTCAAACGTTTGATCGAACATAAACATCATTTGATCGATCGACCCCCTCAACGGATCGTGTGGTGTTACAAAGAGTGGAAATCGGCGTACAGCCTCTTGTAAGAAAGTCAAGGCGATTCCATCGTGTTTGTGGAAGGCATTCCTAAAGAAGACGACGGCATCGTCTCTGACTCCCGTCAAACCCATTTGGTCATTTTCGACGACATGTTAGGAGAAGACGAAGAAGAAATTAAACTGTGGTTCACGCGCAAAGGGCATCACCGTAATGCCAGTGTCGTTTACATCACCCAAAATTTGTTTCAACAAAGTAAAGCCCATCGCACCATCAGTCTCAATGCGCATTACGTGGTCTTGTTTAAAAGCCCTCGAGATAAATCGCAAGTGCAAGTCTTAGCCAAACAGTTAGGAACGCCTTGGCTGACTCAGGCGTACGACGATGCCACTCAAACGCCACACGCCTATTTACTCGTCGATTTGAAACCTACGACTCCCGAGGATTTGCGATTTCGTACCCACTTGTTTCACCACTGGTGCCAAGACGGAGGGCCTGTCCTGTACACGTCTCCGTCCTCGACTTCATTTCACTCCCCATAAAAAATCTATAAAAACCTCAGACACTTTTTCGTCTGTCTCACACAGTGCGAACATTACGTCCCTTCAGTCGCATCTTCCCGTCAAATTGATTCGTGCCTTGTATGGCATCAGTCGAGAAAAAAATCCACAAACACGAGCTCGTGTCTTCGAAGCTAGTCTCAAAGAAGTCTTACGATGGTTCACGGTGACGGCACGTCAATTACTCCAAGGAATCATTCAGATTCCTCATCAAACCAAACGCTTTTTTGATCGAAACAAAGTCGCTTTGGTCCAACTGGCCGATCCCCGCATCGACACTCAAACCAAAAAACAAATCATTTTGAAACCTGGAGGGAGCGGTACTCTAGGAGGGGTCATCATTCGCTCACTCTTAAGATGGGATCCTAATGCCCCCAAAGTTATACCCAAGACAAAAGTCCAATGAAGCCCCAAGAAGAAAAAGACCAGGTCCCCAAGGAGAACTTCTCCAGTGGCAGGACCCTCCTCTGACCAGACACCACCACCACCCCGGAAAAAGAAAAGAAGCCCCCAGAAAAAGAAAAGTCCACAGAAAACTAGTCGCAAGAGAGGCACTTCGGCCAGGACGCAACCTTACACTCGCAAACCACGACCTGCCACGGCGGTGACTGCGTCTCCGGCAGCTTCACGTTTGTCCACTTCTCCGTTAATGACACCCAGAACTGAAGAGTACTTGGAGACGTTGATCACACCAAGAACTTCTCCGTTGATGACCCCCAAAAGAACTTCCCCAGTGGCAGGACCTTCCAATTTAGTGGCAGTGGCTGCTGCTCACAAAGTACCTTCTCCCAAAATCAAAGTTCAAGAAAGATCGGGCATGTTACAAAGTTTACTGGATTTGTCCAAGCAAGAACTGGCTCGATTTAGTCTGTTACGTACCCCTGCACGACGTGTCATGCCTGTCCTCAAACTAATACGACGTAAAGACAATCAGTGGCGACGCGTTCCAGTGTAAAAAAGGCCTGTAACCAAGTCGGGTATCAGTGTTTTTTGGTGCTCCTGAAGACTCAAAGATGTCACCCTCCAGAAAACCCCAAGGAAAGAAAAGGAAAGGACTGCCACCACGTTTAGCCAAACATGGGGACATGTTATCTGTCCTGTCCAAAGCTTCTCCACCCCTACGAAAAAAACTCATTCAAACAGCCTCCAAAGAGGTCATCGATACCGTGTGCGAATGTTGTTTGAACGTTTTGAAAGGCACGATCCCTTTGTCCAAACACCAGAAACAATGCTTAGGCAAACATCGTCACGTTCTTCGCCAAATGGTTCAAAAGAAAATTCCCATTCGGCAAAAAAAGATGTTAGTGCAACGTGGAGGTATTTTACCTCTCTTGTTAGGCCCCATACTGAAAGGAGTCTTGGGAACCATGTTGGGAGGACTGGTGGGAGCAAGATTAAAAGGCCTCGGAAGTTCCAAGATCTCAGAATCGACCCCTGACAACCCCATGGAAGGACGAAAACTAGCTTTAGTGCCTTACAAACGATGGATGGAATACCATCGGTGGCAAGAACAACACACCCCGCATTTACCTCCCAATCCCCATTTGAGCGAGATGTCCCAGTTACAACACGAATTGCAGTCCTTGATGGATCGCCAAGATTTGTCCGAAACAGAAAAATCGCAAAAGTACGGTCAACTCTTGCAACGACTGCAACTCTTTCACCAGAAAGCTTTAGACGAAACAGCTCTACCCACTCTGAAAGATTTTAAGACCTTGATGAAAAGTCCAGCACCATCACCAGTACCAGTACCAGTACCACCAGTACCCGTGACCAAGACAGAAAAAGGAGAAGAAGAGGAAGGGTTTCAAACTCCACCAGAAAAAGTACGCAAGTTAACAACACCACCTACCTCCAGAATTGGATGGATTAAAAAGATGATGGCCACCCCTTCTTCCTCACAAGAGAAAAAGAAAGTGAAGACAGAAGTGAAGACAGAAGTGAAACAAGAACCGATATCCCCCGCTCAGACATCCTTCTCCTCTTCGACACCTATTGCTGGCCGCACACGCAAAGCATTGCAATCCAAGAAAATACCCCAAGAGAAAAAGAGTAGCATCCTCCAAGAGTGGGTGTCTTATTAACACACCAACCAACACAAAAAAATGGAAAAAGTCTTAGCCAGCATTTACTACGATCCCTCCCATCCTGCAGGTTACGCAGGAGTTCAAAAATTGTATCGTGCTGCCAAAACGCGACTGAAAAGTCTCCGTTTACCTCAAGTGCAACGATGGTTACAAGAACAAGCTACCTACACTTTACACAAACCCATTCGACGCAAGTTTGCCAGAAGTCGCACCCGAGTGGAAGGCATCGATCATCAATGGCAAGCCGATTTAGCCGATGTCTCTCATTTGGCCAGCTACAATCGTGGCTACAAATATTTGTTTTGTGTCATCGACGTCTTTTCCAAATTTGCCTGGGTCGTGCCCTTGACTTCCAAATCGAGCAGCGAGTTAGTGCGAGCCCTGCAACGGGTGTTGAAACAAAACGGTCGTCACCCTCTTCGATGGCAAACGGACAAAGGCACCGAATTTCTGAACCAAGCTTTCCAAAAAGAATTAAAGAAACGTGACATTCATTTTTTTACCACAGAGAATCCCGAAACCAAAGCCAGCATCGTGGAACGTTTTCAACGCACTTTGAAAGAACGCATGTGGAAATATTTTACGCATCACCACACTCTGAAGTACATCGACATCTTACCGCACCTGGTGCAAGCGTACAACCAATCTTACCATCGAAGCATCGGACGTGCCCCGCAAGACGTGACTCCCGACAACGAAGTGTTGGTGTTTGAGCGCCTGTTTGGTACGTCCCCGACGAGGGCTGTCCCCAAGAAAAGTGGAGAGTTGGCCGTAGGAGATTGGGTGCGCATTGGCAAAACCAAATGCACTTTCGACAAAGGTTACTTACCTAACTGGACGACCGAATTGTTTCGCGTCACTGGACGAGTGCATGGCCGTCATCCTGCCGTCTATAAATTGGAAGACATGAACGGAGAAGTGCTCAAAGGAACGTTTTATTTGCCCGAGTTACAACGTGTCACCAAAAAAGAAGACGACGTGTACGACATCGAAAGCATTCTCGAACGCAGAACCCGTAAAGTGGGCAAACGACGTGTCAAAGAAGTCAAAGTACGTTGAAAAGGATATCCACCCAGTTTTGATTCTTGGATCGACGCTTCGCAAGTCATCGACTATAAAAAGAAGTGACCATCATGCCCTTTCACACAGCAGACGCAGCTACGTCGACCACTCCTCCTTCACCTAGTTCTTCTGTGCAAGATTTAAAAAAACAACCCTTGTGGGTGTGGTGTGGTGAACGTGTGCCTAAAACGCAAATCGTCTTTTTCTGCCAAATCTTCGTGGTGTATTGTGTCATCGGGGCAGCCATCGCCAATTTGAGTTTGCAACAAGGAGACAAACAATTGTGGACCATTTTATTGAGCAGTTGCATCGGTTACCTGCTTCCTAATCCCTCCCTGAAATTCACCTCGAACGGGAACCACGGGAACCTTGTGTCCAGTGCCAGTGCCAGTCACCACTTCAAACACAACCAGAACCCCATTTTAGACGGAGACACGCCTCTGACGTCCAGTAACCCCTCGGACAGCCACAGAACTCTGGAATTATGAGTCACCAAAACCAATTTTACTTAACTTTACCCAGTGACAGTTCCATGGAGGTGTTTCCCAAGAACACGTTGCGCTGTTACACGGCCAAATTACCTCAGGCCATCCAGTTAGATCACGAAGCCCATTGGGAAGTGGCTTTAGTAGAAATCATTCACCCGACCCAAGTCCTCAATGTCCTTCCCAATCAAAATTTTTTTGATGTGGAAGTTCATGACGAGCAAATGCAACAGTGGATGGATAGCAATGTGAAATATGACAAGAAAACCCGTACACAAAAGTACACCACCTATCACTTGTTCATTCCCCCAGGCTATTATTTTAGTGGTCAACATTTGGTCAGCACCATAACCTCCAGGTTTAATGTCGTGTTTCTGAAAGCTTTGGAGCATGTCAACAAAAATGTCACCATGGAGTACCACAAAGCAGCTCGTCGCTTCTTGATGAAATTTGAACGGAGTAAAATCCTGTCCATTTTATTTTGTCCTGAATTGTATGACATGTTGGGCGGAGACATGGACATGAGAAAGACCATGATCAAGAAAAACGAATTACCCATCGTTTACGACAATGAGTCTTTTAGCAAGTTATTTCGTGCCCCGGTAGAACTGAACCAAGGACTGAATTTGATGTTCGTGTATTCCGATGTGGTGGAGTACAACGTGGTGGGACACACCTCCGTACCGTTACTGCGTGTCATTCCTTTCAAAGTGGATTCTGCCACGAACACTGACGAGCAAGGTGGAAACACTTACCACGTCCACCGCGAATTTGTCCATCCTCACTATTTGCCTGTCAGTAAGTCGTATTTGGACACGGTCAACATCGCTATAAAAGGAGATCTGGGACAAAATATTCCATTCACCAAAGGAAAAGTCACGGTGAAACTCCATTTTCGAAAACGGTTCTCTCACGACTCTTAAGTCATGTATCCAGTGTACCGAGGGGTTGCTCAACAGCGAGGACACGGCTTAGGAGATATGTTAAAATCGGCCTTTCGTTCGGTGTCCCCGGTGTTGAAACCGATGGTGACACGCCTTGAAAAATGCGGCACTGACGCAAGGCAAAGAATTTCTCCAAAATGTCATCATCGACAAACAAAACCCTAAAGAAGCCTTCATGGGGGCAGGCAAAATTGTCTTGCTGCAAACGGGCAAAGACATTTTAGGCCAACGAGAAACACCTATAAATGCCCTGCACGCTACCGAGTCAGGCATTCAGCAAGGACAAGGCAGAAAGAGACGACGAAGAAAACACCCTTTCACCAGACTTCAAGCGAGAAAGGTCAAGAAAAGAAGAACCGTTCGAGACTTAGACGTTTTCGATTATTGAGAAAAGAGACAAAAAAATGATGCACCGAGAATCTTGCGCTTGTTCCAAGACGGAACTGGATCTGTTTGCCATGCCCCCCACGATGATGACGATGCAAGAATCCCAGTGGGTGGAATTTCACCCCGTCTCCTCACTGACGATTCCGCTCCCATCGAGTTTGAAATCAAAGGGCAGCCCGAAGATTACATCGATCTGAATAGCAGTTACTTGTACCTGAAAGTCAAAATTCTAGATAAGACTGGAGGTGCTATAGACGATGAAGCAGTAGCTCCCGTCAACAATTTCATGCATTCCTTGTTCAGTGGAGTGGACTTGTATTTGAATAACAAACTGGTCAGTAGTAGCATGGATACTTACCCTTATCGTGCCTACCTGGAAAATCTCTTGACGTACGGAATAGATGCCAAGAACACTCATCTCAATGCCTGTGTGGTATGGGAAGCTGACGAACCTACCAAGTTTGAAATATTGGAAACTGATGAAAAGAAAGACAACAATGATGGATTTGTAGAACGAAGAAAGAGAATCACGGGAGCCGACACAAGTTTAGAACTGATGGATCGTTTGCATTTGGACATGTGGTTGCAAGAAAAGTATTTGCTGAACGGGGTGGATGTCCGCCTGAGACTGAATCGTAGCAGTGCCGCTTTCCATTTGATGGCTGATAGTGACGGTTACAAAACCAAAATCCTAGAAGCCAGACTCTACGTACGCCGTGTGGAAGTGTTACCTAAAGTGGGAAACGACATCAGTCAGACGTTGAGCAGAACGACCGCCAAGTATCCCATACGACGCGTGGAAGTGAAAACCTTCACCATTCCCAAGGGACAGCGATCCATGATCGAAGATCATCTGTTCCAAGGACAGTTACCCAAACGTTTGATCGTTGGTATCGTCGAGAATACAGCCTTCAACGGAGCTGCCGAAAAAAATCCTTTCTACTTTCAACACTTTGGCGTGTCCAAAATCGAAGTCAGTCGCGATGGCAAGACCTTGTGTACCCGACCTTTCGAACCTGACTTTAAAAAGAAGAATTACTTGAGATCGTACTTGTCCTTGTACGAAGCCACCGGACAGTTAGGAACCAATACCAGTCACGGTATTACGTACGAGGATTATGCAGGGAGGCTACGCTTTGTGGGCTTTCGATTTCACTCCAGACCAAGGCAGCGACGAGGGACATTTCCACCCTATAAAATCCGGCCAGATTCGTGTGGAAATTCAGTTTAAAGACCGAGACCCTGATGAAACGGTGAACGTCATCCTGTATGCAGAATTCGATAATACCATAGAAATCAACAGTTTGAGAGAAGTCATCCTAGATTACTAGAAACCATGGAAGACTGTTATCCCTCTTTACCTAGTGGAGAAACTTTTAGTGTTGCATTGTTGTTAAAAAATGTTAGAGTTGTTGTTGTTTAGTGTTAAGTGATTTTTGAATAAAAAATGTGTTTTGAAAAAATTGCTTGATGTTATATTGTTGGATTATTGTTAAAAATGTTAGTTGTTGTTTAGTGTTAAGTGATTTTTGAATAAAAAATGTTGTGTTTTGAAAAAAATGCCTTTGTCTTTTGTTTAGCTATAAGAATGTTGGATTGATGCTCTTTCATTTCTTACTATCCCTCTCATGACACTCACTGAACGTTGCGACTCAAAAACCGTGTGGGGGATATTTTCCTTCACGTCCGCGCTTTGACTTTAAGAACCGGGTTGTTTCCAGTCTAACCATCCATTGTCGACTCATCCTCCTAAGAAGATGTGCTCCAAACTAGCTAAACTCAACGAAGCCTACGTGAATTTGCATAGGGTCAGACACAGTCTGATACCGAAGCCAGAAGAAATAAAGAATGTGAGAATGTTAAAAATCACTGAAGACCTGATAGAAGAGCTCTTCAGAGAAGAAATGAACAGGGAAAAAGAAGAATGGACAGAGAAGTACAGACTTCAGAGACAGCAGCAACAACAACAACAAGAGCAGCAGCAGCAGCAGCCTGAAGCTGACAGAGGCTTTGACGATTGTCGTATCGACACCAAAGAGTTCTTCTTCTCTTTCCGAAGAAGCAGACCTATCGCCAGAAAGTCTATCCTCAGAGGACATCGCATTCTTAGAAACTAAAAAAGAACGCCATAGCAAACAAAAAAAACCAGCCCTTTTCAGGGCTACCCAATACTCTAGAAAAGAAATAACAATCGATTTGCCAATGTGTGTAGGTAGAGTAGTGTGAAAATAAACACTAACTCTTTTTTTTTAAAAAATGTGAGGGTATGTGTTTGTGTGTTTGTAAGTGGTTAAGTAAGTTGGTATGGATAGTAGATTAAAATGATGTCTTTTTTTTTTTGGTGTTTGAGGTGTAAATTTGGGGTTAGATTGGATTGCTTTGCGTATGTGGATAGTCTATTGAAGCGATTTATAAAAAATTTTAAAATAGTGATGGGTAGCAAAAAAAGTGAGTGAGTGTTTCTTTTAGGTCCGCGCGTTGTTGTTTTTTGGTCATGATGTAGGTAAGATCAATTTTATGTTTTTAGGGGATGTTTTCCTTCACGTCCGCGCTTTCACTATAAATTGAAACTCGTTCGGCAGTCCAGCTACCCTTGTTGATTGATCAACACCAAAAATGAACACGAGACTGGAGAAACTGTTGGAACTTCATGTGCATCTGGAATATGCCAGGCGCATATTAAATGAACTGGCCGCGGTAGCCATTGTGGAGGAGGGAAGGATAAGAGAGGAGGAGGAAAGAAGAAACAAAGAAGAGGAGGAGAGAAGATATAAAGAAGAAGAGGAAAGAAGATACAAAGAGGAGGAGAGAAGATACAAAGAAGAGGAGGAGGAGGAAAAGAAGAGAAGAAGAAGAAATTTCAGAATCCCAGAGAGCGAAAATTGGGATTCTGAAGCGACATATCCTGCCTCTGCTCTCTCCCCCAAAAAGGTAAAAAGTAACTGGGGGACAAGATGTGTATGTGGCGCTAGGCCTGGAAGGTGCCACCATTAACCAGGTGTCCATGAAGTTCCAAAAAAAAAAAAAAACAGCCCTTTTCAGGGCTACCCAATACTCTAGAAAAGAAATAACGATCGATTTGCCAATGTGTGTAGGTAGAGTAGTGTGATTATAAACACTAACTCTTTTTTAAGATAGTGTGAGGGTATGTGTTTGTGTGTTGGTGCTTGTAAGAGCTCAGGTATGTTTGTGGGAATAGTAGATTATGGGTTTCTTTATTGTTTTTAGCGTAGGTGAAGAGTATAGTTAGGGTTCTGTAAGCGCTCACGTACGATTGTGTGGATAGTAGATTATGGATTAGTTTATTGTTCTTAGCGTATGTGTTTGTGTGTTTGTGTTTGTGTGTTTGTGTTTGTGTTTGTACCCGCTCACGTACGATTGTGTGAATAGTAGATTATGGATTTGTTTATTGTTCTTAGCGTATGTGAAGAGTATAGTTTGGGTTTTGTAAGCGCTCACGTAAGATTGTGTGGAAAGTAGATTATGGATTTTGTTTATTGTTTCTTAGCGTATGTGGAGAGTATAGTTTGGGTTTTTATTATATGAAATGAGAAAGTATAGTTTGGGTTTTATTATATGAAATGAAAAAGTAGGGGGATGTTTTCCTTCACGTTCGCGCGTTGTTTGGTCATGATCTAGGTAAGATCAATTTTACGTTTTAGGGGGATGTTTTCCTTCACGTACGCGCTTTAAGTATATGAACCCATAGTATTCGTCGTTCAAACCATTCTGCAAAGAATAAAAAAAGAAGATGGCTTCTAACCAAATGGACAAAATACAAACATTACAAGACGTTTTAGACAACTTAGGAATGATGGAGCAGATGTTAATAAGACTGGTTGAAGACCATTATTCCTATAGTCCCCATCGTGTAAAGATGGAAATTAATAACTTAAAAAAGGTAAAGGACAAGATTAGTGGTGTCATGAAAGAGATTAAGGAGGAGAAGGAGGATGAAGAGGAAAGAATAAGAATAAGCAAATGGAACGAAAAGATTGAAAAAGAAGAAAATGAGAAGAGGAAGAAAGAAGAGGAGGAAGAGAAGAAGAAAGAAGAGCAGGAGAAAAAGAAAGAGAAGAAGAGAAAGATTGTTGGAGATAAAATAAGAACTTGGTGGAGAAAAAGAAGAAATTAGAAGCAGAAGAAGAAGAAAACCCAAAGGCCCTTTTCAGGGCCAGCCATATTTCTCGAAAAGAGATAGCCTTTCCATTGCCTACCCCTTTTTTAAAATTTAAATTTAAATTTAAATTTTAAAAAAAAATCCCATATTCAATTCCCCTTGTCCCTAGACAAACCCAAACTCTATTCCCATGTTAATTTCCCCTTGTCGCTAGACAGACCCACACTATAGTTCCATGTTAAATTCCCCTTGTCGCTAGAGTGACCCACGATTTTTCTCCATGTTAATTTCCCTTGACGCTAATCTGACCCACGATTTTTCTCCATGTTAATTTTCCATTGTCGCTAGAGTTGCCCAAGGGGTCTTGTAATGCTAATTCCCATTGTCGCTAGGGTGCTCCCATTTACTACTCCCGCCCCTTCCCCCACGAAGCTTCTATACGTGAAGCGTTTCCATAGAATACTTGTAATCATGTAACTGTAAAAAGAAATTAGGAAACTCTCAGGTCGTTTCTCGCTCAGTTTTAATGTCATGGAAGCGCGCACCGTCCCATCCCCCCATCTGGCTCTTTAATTAGTTGTGCGTAAACTTCTTATATAATGTGTGGAAAATTTTAGACCGTGCTCGTAAGGAAACACAATTCTAGCAATCAGCTGCTAGGAAGACACTTTGAAACTTTGTTGTCAAACTACAGATTTCTGAGGGATGCTGGTGGTTATAGCTTCTGGCCCGAGGGAAGAGGAATTTTCCATAATCCCAGCAAGACCTTCCTTGTCTGGATTAACGAAGAGGACCACCTGCGGTTCATCTCCATGCAGCAAGGAGGCGATCTAGCCGCAGTTTACAAAAGACTTGTAAATGTACGTTGTACCGGTTTTTCCTTTTTTGTTCATTTCGTATGAAACTTGTAGAACAAACTGAATGATTTCTGTGTTTTGTCAGTCTTGGCGAGTCAAACATTAAAATTATATGATCTGCAGCATAAGCACGGTATGAAATTATGCAAACTGTAAGCTTTATTGTATCAAATGAGGTATTTGTTAGAGGAACCGCTGCCAAATGTTCGTGTCATAAATTTAATTACATTCCGATAACCGGTTGACATGTGTGACGTAATTACATGACGTTAAATGCATGTGTGATAGAGGATATGCAACTGGTTAATAACCATTATTTCAGTAACGTCATGTGAAAAAAAAGCGGGAGTAAACTTCAGCTGAAAATTAAAAAAATTGTCGGAAGCAATTTAATACACTAGTTTTTGCCAAAGTGATTGACTTGTTCTTGAGAGCACTTAGCCGCAATATTTTCACAAGACGTATGCAACTTTGTTAACATAACCTTTTTTTAGTTCTAATGTTTAAATGTAAACGGGCAAAGTTCCATATGGTCGAGCTTTTGAGGTCTTTAATTTGATCTACATATATTACATCTCTGGAACTTTTTCACATTGATATACTGAGGCGATTGACAAAGGACAATCCATGGCGAGAAAATACTGATAATGAAATATATTTTATTACCAGGCCATCAAACAGCTTGAGAAAAAGTTGAAGTTTGCCAAGAAGGACGGCTACGGATACCTGACTTTCTGTCCCACAAACCTCGGCACAACTCTCCGAGCCAGTGTTCATATAAAAGTGCCGAAACTTGCAGCAGCAGACAAACTTAATGCACTCTGTGCAGGTCTAAACCTCCAGCCAAGAGGTGAGAACGTGCAAAAAGATATTAATACATGCAAACACTCGTACCTCCCTAACCACCTACCTTCCTCCTACCTCCCTACCTACTTACCTACCTACTTAACTACCTACCTGCCTTCTTGCATGCATGCATGCATGCATGCATACATACATACATACATACATACATACATACATACATACATACATACTATGCAGATAGATTAGTAAATTTTTTTTAATGGAAAAAAATGAGTCGATTTATTTAGGATATGTTCATGAGAGTTCATCGGTTATATTTTCGAATAAAAACTAAAATATTCAAACTCACGTGTCCAATTTTTTTAATTTCCAGGTATCCACGGTGAGCACACAGAAAGTGAAGGTGGTATTTACGACGTTTCCAACAAGAGGAGGCTGGGATTGACAGAGATCGAGGCCATTCAGGAAATGAGGAAGGGAGTTCAAGAAATTATGAAAGCTGAACTCGCCTTGTGAAGCTCTTCCTCAAAATGAACTCAGTATTTGTTTCCAGTTTGCCGAATGTAAAAGTCGTCAAATTAATAGATATCAAAGTAGCACCCTAGTTACCTACCTCATCCAAGCTCTCGCGAGATTTCATTTTCCCAGCAATCAATGCCGTACCAATGGAAAATTTTTTTGATTTGATGGGTAATGAGTTCGACAGTATAAAACATCCATTCTTTGAAGATTAGATAATATCGTGACCCACAAAGTCCGAACAAAATTGTGCGCAAAATATTAGGAGTTAGTATTGTGGACGTGTACTGAAACATACTTTCGTTGCGGTATATAGACAAAAACCAGCTATTTTGATGAAAATTGTGATGCTCGTTGGCATGGAAATATATTTGATGAATCAGCAAATATATGATAATTGGAAAAGTCGATGTGCTTACAAATGGCATCATTTGGTTCCTTCATTGCACCGGTTTTTCCATGACTAAAACAATACAGAATGAGGGCGCACTTGAAAGTCCACGGAGCCATCTTCACGCTAATGTACCTCTTTTTGTATTGCCTATAATGTATTGTGTGTTGTGAGAGTGAACTACCATATTTATTTATTTACATCATTTTTTGT